>CM036559.1:129796297-130396297 GCA_020745775.1 Theristicus caerulescens | reverse complement strand
TCTATAACCAGGGATATTCCTGTCTGGGGAGTGTTTTTCCTCTGGAAAAGAGGCTGTTAAGGAGAAAACACTTCTAGGCGGCAGATCCTCTGCCAGAAATGCTCCTGGTTCTGAATTGCATTGATTGTTGGTGGTGCAGCTTGGCCGGAGCTCCCACATGAATTGAAAAGTCATGGCTTGCGTTTGTGCAGCGTAAAACAAATTTCCTTTTGCGAAGTAGAAATGTTTGTGCTGTTTTTCCTCCTCTTTTAGTCTGGCCAGCTTAGTCTGAGTGACCGCTTCTGAGCCAGCAGAAGCTTCCTTTGAGCAAATACCCGGGCACATCCGTAGCAGTACTTGGGTTTTTAAGACTTTGTCAGGAAAACAGCGGGACGTAATGTCTTGGCGTGTGTGTGTACTAACTTAAATACTCAAAATGCCTTATTCCATGTGCCTTATGAACCAGAACATTATGCTTCTTAACTAAAAATCCATAGAAAAATTGCCATTGACTTAATTTTTTCAGTGAAAGCTGGCTCTGCTTGCACTGATTTATTTTACCAAACCATATCGGTGGCAGCCTTCCAATTCCACTTGGAATTTCAATTGTTTTTCTAGTACCAGAAAGGAATTTGTTGTGTTTGAAGTACCTGCGCAGGGCTTAAAAATATGTCCAGTCTCAGAGTCAGGCTTATTAAGGTCTACATGAGGCCTCAACTTCCACTTTGAATAGAGAAATGGAGATAACTTCACTCTTGCAGGAGCAGAAGAAGAAAGTCTAAAATTAGCTACAGGCTATGTAAAACCAAGGTATGAAGGATCTGTTCCCATCTTGCTGTCAGTAAAGTGCCTTGCAGGTGTTAGTGCTGGAATGAGCGATTGTAGCACTGTATTTGGAGGGGAAAACGTAAACGAAGGCTAATTGTCCTCTGGACAGGTCTGTTTGCATGTGCTTGAGTACTGCAGAGAATGGGTGTGAACTCTAGGATATGTGTAAGAGATGAGTGAGAAACCTCTTTTTTTTAAGTTGCGAAGTAGTCCTTGGCTGTTTGAGCAAGCAGGTAACTTCTATGGGCTGCAAACCAGTATTAGCATCCCTCCATCTCTCTGGATTGGGTGGGAGAGCGTTTCATGGTTTCACTCAAATTCAGGACCATTTGTACTGCAAACTCCAATCTCTGCAGTTGAGTGAAGCTCTGAAGCAGGGATAGACTTAGCCCAACATACAGGGTACTCCCAGCATTGGGGTTTAGTGATCTCTGGTCTGCGTGAGAGGACTTTCGGGATGTGTAGAAAAGCTTTCCAAGATCCCAAGGTATTGGATGGGGATTGGAAGTTTTATATATGCTGATTGTCTCCAGCTGATGTACTCCAGCCACAATATTTAGGTGTACTGTAAGGGATTAGCCAGGAAAATACCATACCGTAACTGGGGTGCCGATTTGCTTTACACAAAGGCAGTGGCATATTGATGCTACTAACTATTGTATTGCCCTGTATCCTGACAGTAACTCAGCCACTGCAAGCCCAGAGTAGAGGCAACTGTAGTATAATACATGTTTTCCTGAGCATGGTTTCTATAAAAAGGGGTATGGCATACTTGAGAGGTCTTAAGTCTTGCAAAAATCTAGAGCTACCTGGGAAGGAAGGAATATAGGGTATGTACATGTTGTGTTTATACTCTGTAATTATCAGAAAGCAAGGGATGTATTAAAAGAGCAACTTTTTTTAAGTGTAGGCTGCAGCATGGTTATCCACTTTCTTTTTAAAAGATCAAACTTTCTAGAATAAAAGGCCTTCACCTAAATTTGCGTTACTACCCAACCTTACTTCCTTGAAATCTTCTGCTGATGACTGTGGATGTTTGTTTTCTGAATTGTACTGCAGCTCAACAGCCAGAGTTTTAATTTCTCTCCTTTTCCCCCAAATGTACGCAGATCAGCCTTTCTACGACATGTTAAAATTCTCATTTTCATGTAAATTTTTAATTGTAAGCTTGAGTGCTAAGTTTTTTGGGAGACTGCTTGCTAAATTATAATTACCTCAAAAGGTCAGAGGGAAGTAAGAGAATGGAGGAGGGGGGCTGAAGGCACCCAACCTGCACACTTGGTCTTCTTTTTAAATTTTGAACAGCTGCAAAATTCCTTTTTTCTATTGTGTGCCTTCAGCTTTAGTGGCAAGATCTTCTGTCACTTTTTAAAAATTTTTAATGTTTTTTTAATGAAAGGCATGTAAAAGAGAAGAAATGGTCTTGCTGAGATTCAGGACCATTATAATCTCTGTAGCTGGTGTGAGGAAGCAATTTCTGATCTAACCACAGCTTGTTCATCAGGGATTCAACCAAGGAAGTTCTTACGAGGTCGATGCATCATCGTAACAGGGCTCTGTTGCCCTGAACACAGAAACTGTGGGTAAGCAAGCTTTGGCTTGTAGTTGCCATATGTGCTCTTAAAGTTCAGACCGCAGCTTCCAAGGTAGCTCCCAGATACCATGATCTTGTTGATGGATTGCCAGCAATTAAACACAGAGCGGCACCGCTTGATTGCACAGTGCTCTGTGTGCAGCATGTGCGCTTCACCTGAAATGAACTGCTGCTGGGTATTACAACACCAGAATAGCTCTTGCTCCTGGGGTAGAGTCCAGGGCTGGCTGCAGCATCTTTTAAAATCCATCCAGAGATGTTGCAGGATCGGTATCCACATGGGAAATGTCGCTGGGTTGCATTGTATAAACATGAAGTTAAATCTATCAACTGGTTTTGTTCAGGTTTTTTATTGCTTCCAAACCCATGTTGTCTGTACGCAGCAAATATCACACCTGGGAAATCATCCTAGGTGGAAGTGGGAAAGAGATATTCTGCAGAAGAAAATTGCAATGACTTTTTTATTTATCCAACAAACAGAAGAAGCAACTTTTATTGGCTGCCTGCCTTTTATTTTTGCAGTTACTGTGTATTGAAAAATCTTGGTATCTTTATTTTATTTATCTTTAGTTCCTTGTCAAATAGGGTAAAATATTATTACCATTTGCAAAGGGCTTTGGCTTCTCTGCAGTTATAGCTGATACTGTACTTACCAACCATGAACCCTTCTGAGATACAAGTTGAGGCAGACAAAATGTAACTGGGAACTCTTCTTGTCTCCCCCATTTCCCTTAGAAGCTTCCCATGTTTACAAAACTATCATTTCCTCCAGAAAATTGCCAAGAATAGGCAAGGATAGGTGCCTGGTTTGGTTACATGCAGTAGGAAGGGCTGCCATCACCTGGGAGTGAACCCAAAATTGGCAGCTTTGGATCCCAGGTGACTGAAATTGCAAGATCCCTGTGATTTTTCTGCTCTTCAATGTCATCTACAACATTTAAATGGAGCTATCTTCGTGGTACTTGTACAATCACTTTTCTTCCTCCCATTTCTCTTGTAAACACCCCTGAGATGACGGGAGTGAAAGGAGCAGTATTAGTGATGAGATCTCGTACATACTGAAATCCCACTGCTTTCTGAATGCTCTAATCCCACAGGTGTTAACCTGAGCATCTAATAAACCACATCCTTGTTAAGAACCTGGAAAGATGGTGAAACTGGAGCTAATTATACCCACAGCCAAGCTCAGGAGTGTATTTCTTTGAAAGCTTTGGGGGTGGTCAGGACCGATGGTCAATGAAACATGGGTTTGCAGGGTTGGGTTTTGGGTATAACATTAAGGGTTTTTTTTGTCCTAAAAATGCAACTTGTTCAGAATCCAGTGGAAAAAAACCCCAAACCAAAACAAAAAAAAAACCCCTAACTCATAATTTTCAGTGTGGCTTTGTAGGGCTGATGCGTATATGACGATAGTCTGTTTAATGCCCTCGCACTTGCTTCCTGCCTTAGGAACTGCATTTTCCCGTGTGTCTCCCAGAAACCTCATGGTTTTTAAAGCTTTTTTCTTTTTTTTGCACATCCAAGGCATTGCCCCCTTCCTTTCTCAGACATCCTCATTAGTTGCTGATGGGAGCAGCACAGGGACCTGGTCCAAGAACTGGAAATGCTGGTTGCTTGTACCCACCAGCTTCTGGTGTTGGGAGAGCTACTCCTGCAGCCCTTGTTGAGCACTGCTGCTGGGTGGCATTTCCCCACTGCTGTATTTAGACTCCATTTCTATGTGCCAGCAAGTGTCCTTGCTTTTTTTTTTTGTTGTCCCATCCCTGAACATGTGTCCTTGCAGGTGGTCTTTTCCCCATCTGGTACATGGCTCCTCTGGTCCTATCAGTGCCTGCTGCAATCTTTCAATTTCTGCCTTCATCCTCTTCTGACAGGAATATTCAGTAACTGTAGCAGAGATGTTTCCTCGTTGCTGTTGGTTTGTAGGCTTGCTGCTCCCATCAGTGAAGAGCTGTCAAGCCCAGAGCAATGCCTTGCAGTGCGTCAGCTCTTCTGAACCCAGCACCAGATGCTCCATAGTTCGTGGAGTTCAGGAGCTGCTGCGTTATGTGATGATGGATCACAGTTTGAAGGTCTTTGGTACCTGATCAATAAAAGGGCAGCAGTAGCTAGATATTACAGGCTCCTTGGAAGCCTCTTGGGCCAGCAGTGTTGCTTCATTCACCATCCCTCTTGACAAACAGGCTTTCATACTTTTGCTGGGGAAAATACTGAGAAGTGTCAGGAACACCTTCCCGGGGCTGCTCTGATTTAGTGCAATAAAAACTTAATAGGGCTTGGCACAGAGTGCCTTAACCTTCCTGACCTGAGGCCTCTGCAGCACATGGGCATGTTGAAATGGGAGGGAACTGAGAATTTCCCAAGCCAACCAGTTCTTGCTCAGCACTCTCCAGGTACCTCCTTTCCCTCCCCAGTATAGTGTTCCGGTGTTAATAAATGGAATTGCTCACATTCCTGTAATCAACACAACCTCCTATGTGTGTGAAGTGGCATAAATCCCTCTGCCAGCTTGTTTGTTGTTTTGGGTTTTTTTCCTTTCTAACTGTGTAAAGTGAGGCACAGAAGTCAAGCTGTTGTGAGATGACTCGGTGGTGGCCACCATTGATGCATTTTGAATCCCAGGAATCATCCTAACATGGACCCTTCTCCCCCAGTACCTGTGAATGCACTTAGGGGCTTCCTGATGGCACCGGCTGTTGGTTTGGAGGTGAGGAGCTAGGGACAGTATCTTGTGTGACACTGTGGTTGATGCCACCAGCAGTCACAGCTAACTTGTGGGTTGCAGTTATGTTCTCTGCAGCTTTAACTTGTCTGCCTGCAAATTCAGGCTCTGGGTTATATTATAGGTGGCCCCTGAGCAGGCTGACTTTTTTATAGGTGATTGATTAGCTCATATAGCAATGGCTTACAGAATTTCTAATACTTTGTCATTACTACTTTATTCAGAAACTTTGAAGCGATGCATGCACAAGCTCCCTGTGATAAATGGCCAGGCCAGGCCCCCTCGGATACACAAAAATGCCTTGTGACTTTTCCAACATTACAGGCCTCTGGGGTTTTATTCAGTTTGTGGCATTTCCTTCTTATAGCTGCCAGATGTGCTCCCTCCAACTGTTTTTTCTTTATGCATTGTACTAATTATCTGGGTGAAAAATTACATGGCTGGAGCCCATCATCCCTCCTTCCTCCTGTTTGCTCTTGCACCTTCTCAGGAGGTGCTGCTTCTCCTGTCCTCCTTGAAGCCACTGTGTGCATGGTCTTGCCTTAAAGTGTACTTGGGGAAAGTGAGCTCAGCATTACTGGATGTCAGTAGGTTATTTGCCTAAAGAAACCCACTGAAGATGCACCAGAAAGTCCTTAAGTGGCCAGTGAAGCTCCAAAACCACAGAATAGCAAACCAAAAGATGATTGTAGGGATGAACCTTTACCACCCCCAGTTTTCATCCTGGGTTGCAGTGAAAACCATCCTTGAATTAACAGCTTAAAACAGGGCTGAATAACTAGTGTCTGTAGTCTGTGGAGGCAAGTAGACCTGAGGACTGATGACCAAGTTCTGTCTGTGCAGAAAAAGGCTTTGGGCTGTTGAGAAGGGGATGGGGGAAGAAAGACAGGAACAACACCTTAAAGTTAGGGAAGAATATAGGGATAAAAGGGACCTTCGAACCCTTTAAAGATCCACAGACAAGCCAGGACAAAACTGGACTTGTCCTGTTTCTGATATTTGAGGAATCTCCATGTTTCTTTTGTCCTTACTCCAGCAGCAGCAGCCTGAGAAGATGGCTCTTGTATATTTTTTTTTTCCTCCCTTTATCTTTGGTTTCCAGACAGAAGTCTAGGCTGCCTATGCTTCCCGGGAAATCCATTACATGTTATCAGGGGGTTTAGCTAAGCCTTTCCTAGAAAGTATTCAGAAAGCGATGACTTCAAACTTGCCATTCTCAGCTTGGGGAAGAAGAAAGACTGAGAGCAGGTACGGTTGATGCCTTGAAGCTCTTGAAGATAGGCACTGCTGAAGGGGGAAACTTTAAAGGGTCAATAGTTGGCTGTGAGGGCACTGATTTCTGACCCATTGAGTGAGCTTCTTGAGAGAGACAGGGCCAGAGTTTGAGGGTTTCCAGGGATGGCTGGTGGAAGAGACAGGAGGAAGCTGCAGCCCATTGTGTTGTGCCCTGCACTGGGAAAGCTGATCTGAGACTTGGAAGTTGTGGCTGTTGCCAAAAGAGCAACCAAAAATGACCTCAGATGCTCTGCTTTAGATTGAGAGATGTTCACCCTGATCATTTTCCTTGAGGTTTCTCTCTCCGAATTCCTCCTTGGATGTTTATGACTATGCCACTGTTTCATACAATTGTAGAATGGTTTGGGTGGGAAGGGACCTTAAAGGTCATCTGGTTCCAACCCCTCTGCCATGGGCAGGGACATCTACAACCAGATCAGGTTGCTCAGAGCCCCATCCAGCCTGGCCTTGAATGTTTCCAGGGATGGGACATCCACAGCTTCTCCTGGCAACCTGTTCTAGTGCTTTACCACCCTTATGGTTTCCATGACAATCATCCAGATTTTGGTACTTGGAGAAGAAGGGGCTCGATGGATCTATTGCCTCTTGATGCAGCATGTCCCATCTGGGATGCTGCAGTGCAAGACTTACTGAACATCTGTGTTTGCTCTGTAGCTTTTTTTTTAAATCTGGGTAATACAAAGGTGCTCTCTTAGTCCATTGACCAGCTACAGATGTATTTAAGGCAGAAGATACTTTAGCTGATGGATCCCTCTACCCCTTCCTACTACCTGACAAATGGCTGCACAGAGCAGTTAAAGCAACCGAGCAAGGAGCACAGCTACCCCGAATTTCTGCTCACAATACTGCTGCTGTGTTATAGAGGGTGACAACACCAGCGTAATTGGTACATTATAGATGCTGTGCGTTATGGCGTGCGTCGGCTGCTGCTGAACTATCAAAACATGTTCTCATATGGCACTGGTGAGGCCGCACCTCAAGTACTGTGTTCAGTTTTGGGCCCCTCACCCCCAGAAGGAGCTGGAGGGGCTGGAGCATGGGCAGAGCAGGGCAGCGAGGCTGGGGAAGGGGCTGGAGCACAAGGGTGGGGAGGGGCGGCTGGGGGAGCTGGGGGTGCTCAGCCTGGAGAAGAGGAGGCTGAGGGGAGCCCTCATCGCTCTCTGCAACTGCCTGAAAGGAGGCTGGAGCCGGGGGGGTCGGTCTCTTCTCCCCAGGAACAAGCGATGGGACGAGAGGGAACGGCCTCAAGCTGCGCCAGGGCAGGGTTAGGTTGGGGATTGGGAAAAACTCCTTCCCCAAAGGGCTGTCAGGGCCTGGCACAGGCTGCCCAGGGCAGGGGCTGAGTCCCCATCCCTGGGGGGATTTAAAAGCCGGGGAGATGTGGTGCTTGGGGACATGGTTTAGTGGTGGCCTTGGCAGTGCTGGGTTAGCGGTTGGACTCGATGATCTTAAGGGTCTTTTCCAACCTTAACGACTCTGTGATTCTGTGATTCTATGGGCGTGTTGTGGTCACAGCAAAGAGATGGGGACTGCTGGGGCATGTGTAAGAGTGGTGGAGAAATACAGAAATGCCCAGAGCCAGATGCATTTCCCGTCCTTTCTTTAAGCAGCATCACTTAAACATCAGCAGTGCGTACTTAGCAGGAAGAATTGGAGAGATGCTGTAATGGAGACTTAGAAACCAAATTGCCCTTTATGATTTAAATAAATGCTTCATGGAGATGCCCTGGATGGCATGTGGTATGAGAGGTGACGGCAGTGGGTTTGTTATGGCCTGTGGGGCAGCTGAACACGCTTGCTAGAAAGCAGCAGCATCGTTGGAGGAGCTGCACTGCCGCTTTTCTTTAGGAGATGGTGGTGGTATATTGCACATCTCCTAATCCTCTGTTTGAATAAATGCAAGGCGTCTGAACTGCGTAGATATGGGAGGAGAGATGGGGGGGGTAGAAATATCTAATACTTGTAGTGCGTCTCCCTGCCTTTAAAGTATCTATTGCTGCTCGTGTAGCTGCAAGCCAGTATAAAAGAGATATCAAACTCTTCCTAATGAATTGGGCGTTCGCTGTTAAAATTTATTCCCTTAAAGTGAAATGTGAATGATTCAAGATGGTCCATCTGGTTAAAAACATCACGTGGCCTTGAACTGAGGCTTCTGATGGCTTTTTTGGGTCCTTTTGTGAAAAGACAAATGAGGAGCTGTGATCCATTGACATAATGGATTGCTGTGCTGTGTCTGTGATATGTGTATTAATTCACTTTATAGTGAAATAGTCTTGTAATTCCCGCTTGGCAAGAGCTGTTAAATGACCTGAACAGATGATCTAAGCCACACTGGTGTGATATATCTATGTGACTATAGGCTTTGGAGCTGGGACTTTGCTGGGTCTTCACTGCTAATCCCCAGATGGCCAAAGGTCAATGGTCACAGAAATTGCTTGCTTTGCTGAAAACCACTATTAGAGGATGGATGAATTTGCCTTTTTTCTTGCGGTTTCAATTTCTTAGTGTTCATGGCCTGAGGACACGGGATTTTTTTATGGAAAGAGACTCTTTCAAGCCTGTTTCATTTGAGGTTGGGCACTAAGGTGTTGGATGCTGCACGTTGGACATGACCAGTGATTGAGCTGAATCCCCATGGGTGGATGTGCCTGATTGTGTTGGAGTGATGGGCTAAGGGCAGGAAAATCCAATCGTTGGATTAAATATTAATTTTTTTTCTTTTTTAAATTTTCCCCAATGCTTAGAATTGAAAACAAAACTGTTTTCAAGGCTTTACACATCACTTAAACTTCCTTTAAATTCACCTTTGAGCCCTTCATTTTACAGGGAGGCTGTGAGATGACAGAGGGTGGATGGTTGTGCAGGGAAGGGGTTTGAGATGCTCATAGCTGCATGTGGACACCTCACCCTGCCCAGCCTCTGGCTTCTGCTGCAAGTTTTGCTGAACTCCCTCAGGTTTGTCGTCATTGCGGTTGTGTTGCCTTGCAGGAATTGTGCCATCTGTGTTTGCAGTCTTGCTCCCTCATGAAATCTGTTTCTCCTGGCTCTGGGAGATGCCTGGGAGTCAGGGAAAAGTGCAGACCTCTCCTTGTGGCTGGGGTTGCAGGTGGTTCTCCTGGGACCACGGGCACCATTCAAGTGTTGTCTTGCTCAGTGACGTTTGAATGCTGAAATGCATTCAAAGCTTCAGCAGTGGTGGAAATTTCCTTCGACAGTGGGGAAGACGAAAATGCAGGATTTCTCCCAATTTTTCCCAAGGCCATCTGCCAAAGAAGATCTGCAGCCAGCAGTGTGTGACTGCAGCCAGCCTCCAACGCTGAACTGAATTTACACCGGGTATCACGCTATCATATTATAATGCGGTTTTTCTCCCCCCATCTCATTGTCTCTTCATTGCATATTCCCTAAAGCAGGTCTGTGGTCAGCTGAGCCAGGCAGGAATTGCATTTGCTGTGCGTGGTGCTATCAGACCAGACTTTGCAAGGAGTGTTACTGGATCTATCTGGGAATGGCATGTTTTGGCCTTCATGAAGGAGCAAGACCTCTCTTAGGCTGGGCAGGAGTCCCATGGTAGACTGGCAAGGAGCAGAGAGGTGTGCTAGCTTCAAAAACTGGGCTTAATCTGCCAGGAGCTTGCTTATCATTGAGACCCACATCCTCAGACAGCTCCTAGAAAGGCTAGGATGAACCTGCCACAGGGCAAGGCTAACATTGAAGCCATTGTCTGCTTAGGTGAGCCTGCAGAAGACCATTACTGGTCATCTCTAGGTCCCACCACAGAGGTACAAGCCCAGAAAGCTGGTGTATTCATGACTGCTTGACCAAAAGGCCAGGCTGCTGGGCAGCATTATAAATTACAGTCTATTCAGTAAATACAATTCCAGCCTTAATAGGTTTGGGTTGTGTTTTTCTTCCAAAGCCACTCTTCAATATAAATAGTTGGCCATTGACTGTAGATACTGTGGCCTCTGTAAATTCCTGCTCGCTTCATGTGAAAGATGTTTCCTACTTCAGTAATGCTTGTTTGAAGGATGGGAAATCCCAAGTCCCTGAAATCCCGGGAAAGCCGCGGTGTTTGATAACTTGCTGCCTGGTGTAGCCGCTGTCAGGGTGAAGATGTTTGACTAATGCTAAATCTCTGGCTTAGGCCTGATGTAGGCAAAATGCCTGTGGGGAGGGAGTCTGCGAAACCCATTGACTGTTGTGCCTGATTTAGGATTATGGGCTCAGACTGGGTGATTAACATGCCCTATGATTTATAATGCTTTATAGGTGTCAAAGGTTTTTACTGCAGAGCATCTGCAAAATGTGTTTCAGGCTATAAACAGCCAGCACTGAACTGGAGCTGCAGCTGGGGAAAGGGGGAAGGGAGGCAGGTGGGAGACATGGAAAAAGAGGGGGGGAAAAGGGGGATTTTGGGGCCATGGTCCCTTGGAGCCAGCCCTGTGCTTTGCTAACAAGAACTGGAAGCTCTGTCAGTTGGGTTTTGCCAGGGCTTTTCCCTGAGCACTTGAGTATGGCGATGTCCTTCCAGTCTAAAGACAGTGGTGTGCAATCACTCTTGCAAAATCTTTACCAGTTTGAAAGATGCTGGGTGAGAGATGAGACTTGGATGCTCAATCAACTCGTGGTTCAACATATCACCGCATATGGGAGGAGAGCCTTTCCAGGCTGTCCCTGTGAGTCCCCTGTACTGGTTTTGACTGGGATAGAGTTAATTTTCTGTGTAGTAGCTGGTATGGTGCTATGTTTTGGATCTGTGACCAAAACAGTGTTGATAACATAGGGATGCTTTAGCTATTGCTGAAGAGTGCTTACACAGGTAGAATGTTTACTGAATTCCTTCTAAAAGGGGGGCAAAAATGAGCCTGTTTTTCTGCTTGCTTTCCAAAACAAATAAATTTTCCCTGTCGGCTGTGTAGTTCCTGTTAGTGCTAGAGTTAGACTTTCTAAATTGAATTGGATAATAACTTGTTTTTCAAAAGAGGCAATGGGAACCTGTACTCCTGCCAGTGCAAACTTCATTGTTGGTAGCTGCACTAACACAGGTTAATTCAATATGTTGCTGTTTCCGTAGATATTTAGTCCTTTTCCATGTCTCAAGACCCAAGTATATGGAGTTTGAAGAGAGTAAATGACAGAAGTGAAATGATATTAAAATAATGGAAGCTTGACTTCTTGGTCTCTTCTTGTGTCTGAAGCCCTCTCTCTAATCAAAACAAGAATGGTGAAAAACTGGGGTCCTTTTCCAGAAGAGACTTTATTTTTTTCTCACCCAGAGGGAAGCGAGTGTGACCTTGCTGCCCATCATTTGGACTCGTGATTTACTTTGCTTTTGGGTTTGAATTTGCCAGTCTCCCAGTCCACTGAGTCCACTCTCCCAGTGCCTTTCCCCCATTTTGAGGTGTCCTGGAAGAGATTCAAGGACAGTTGAAGGCTTCTCTGTTGGCCAATACACCCTCCCAGAGCATCCAGCCATCCAGTAAGGACATGCTGCAAAGTTGTTCTCCAACTTTTTATGCTCTGTCACAGGCTTTTTTTTTTTCCCCCCCAAAGGGAAGAACTCTTCCTGCCTCTCATAAAAGCAGACTTTGTGAAAGTTGATCAAGGATGCTTGTGGGTTCAAAACGCCCACAAAATTTTGCTAGATGAGAAAGAAATGTGGCACCAGTGTGAGTAAATGAATGAAATGAAGGAAATACAAAACAGGAGGATTAGCTTGGGATGATGTTCCCTTGCCAAGCTTGTGCAGAGGGACGGCGGTGGAAGTCACGCAAGCAGCAGTCTGCGAGTAGATGGGGTCTCCTGCTTCCCCCAGCATGTGTCTTGTCACCTGGGACACAGCCTTCTCCTTGTCACTACTGCTTGGCCCCATCCCAGCTCACAGCCAGCTGTTCCCACCAAAACTGTGAATGGCTGAAAATAATTGTGCAAGGTGTTGATAGAAATGAAGAGGCTGCATTCCCACAGGGCCCTGCTGGGGGAATGCTGATGAACTGTGCTTTGCAAACAGCCTCCTGTTGGTGTCCTTTCTTTACTTTCAGTAGTGGATTAGATATTCATAAGAAAATTTAAACTTGGCACCACTGTAGCATTAATTTTAAATGGCTGTGAATCGCAGCCTTCAGGGAAGGGATAAAAGAAAGAGATCTCTGTGCCGAAAAGGTTGAACTTCCTGCGAAGCCATGGGTGGAGCGCGGATGGTCCAAGACGGTGGTGTCCTGCAGCTATAGCCTTTCTCAGAGATGTATATCAGTTTCCAGGGCAGATGGGTGAGTGGGTTTAAGTTCTCCGTGAGGGTGCTGGTACTTTGCCAGCAGGAGGAAAGATGCAGTGATGATCAGCCCGGTTCTTGCCAGATGTGATGGGTGAGAAATGCTGCTGTGCAGATGGTGGGGCACAAGCTGATGTAGAGGTTGCTCGTGTGGGGAGATGGAGCACGTTTAGGATGGTAAGGCTTCAAAATAGTGATGGGCTGCCAAATGTTGGGGAGGAGAGCATGTTTTAGGGGGGATGAAAAGGGAGAATTGGAGGGAGAAGGTAAGGCTTGAGCAGGGAGAGATGCTCCCATGTCCTGCATCATCTGGGAGAAACCTGTCTAGGGGTCTGCTGTGTTAAAGAGCTTTTTGGAAGCTCTGTGCAACTCATACAGGGGTGCTTGAGTGAAGGATTGAGATATTTGTAGGCTTCAGCCAGGCACAGAGCTGAGCCTGCCCAGTGTTTAATTCTACTAATTCCTTTGCCCAAAGACACACATCGTCCTTTCAACCTCATCCCTTTGTTATTGGATTAATGCAGAATTGAGAATAAAAGACTTGGGAAGAGCAAGTGTTCAGTGAAGCACGGTTAAATAGGCAGTTGCTTTTAACAGCTGCTGCCATCCTATGTGTTTATGAAAGGGGAGAAATGTCAATATAAGGGGAAACAGAAGGCCTACACCAATACCCTCTTCTCTCCCATCTCTTTCATAAAAGTCCTGCCTCTCTGCTGCTGGTAACTGATTTGGAGGTCAGGGGGAGGGCAAGGTGGGCTGGAGAGTGGGATGCTCTTGTGCACTTTTTTCCACTACTGATATAATTTTCAACGTACGTGTATCATCTGCTTTTATTTTCCTTGGGTGACGCATCCTACTGCTTTGGTGAAAGCCACAGAGAGACAGCACTGTGTGAAAGAGCAAGTGTTTGTGTCATGCTGTGGTTCCCCCAGCCTCACTGCACGCCACCATACTGTCACAGCTTCACGCTCTTTTGCAGAACGCTGTTTGCATGTGGGAAGGTCCTTTGGCTAAAAATGGTAGGGAAAAACCAAGTCCTTCTGCAGGACTGTAAAGCTGTGATGAATGGAGCCATGCAATAAGCCTTGGCTCAGAAATCTTGGCAGAGGTGTGGCAGGTTTTGAAGCTCCTAAGTTCCTACAGATGCTGAAAATGAGCATCTGGGAAGAGGGCAATGTATTGTACCCACACGGGACAGCCTGCAGCTAAGAATTTTCTTCTGTCTGGCTTGCCACCTGGCCCATGAGCATAAACCAGCTGGCCAGTGAGCATAAACCCAGCTAGCATGGGGTAGATACACACTTATCCAATCCAAATGCTATATCGAAATTGGCTTTTCCTCCTCTTGTCCAGCGTAAGGACTGGTCTATCTCAGTGGTCTCTGTCTTAGACCAGAAGTTGCATCCTGGATTTAAGAAATCTCCTGATGAAATGTCTTGTGGTTTCCTGGAAAACTTCCATAACTGGCACTTTTTTGGAAGGTTACACTGAAAAATCCTGATGTGCTGCTTTCTTTTAAGCTGATTTTTATTTTTTGTTAATCTGAACTTCTTGGCAGTTGAGTGTGCAGGCTCTCCTCACGAGGCATTTGTGGGATGTAGCTCTAAATGAGGCACATCTTGCCATGTCTAAAGATGATGACTGGCAACTGCATCATGCTACAGACATGCGGACGTATTAAGGATTCACTGGTAGGTTCTGGTGCTGTGTTCTGAGTGCTCTTCAATGGTTTTGATGCTGTTTTGCAAAACAGCATTGTCTTGCACTGCGTTTGGCCTGCTGTTTTGGAGAGTGGGTTGCACTATTTCAAATTGTCACGTCCTCTGTGGCCTTAGGAAATACTGCAGGGATGGTTTGAAATCTGCAGCAACCATCTTCGTTTGCATTGATGGACATAATTTTGCTTGAACAGGCTCTAACAATTCTTTGCAAAAGTGGATTGCTCAGATCTATTTCTCCCTGTTTTACTACAGGCAACGTTTAGGATTTTCAGTCTCCAAAACCCATCAGATGCCTTTTCGGAAAGTGTGCCTAGAAACCACGTTTAGCTGTAGCACAATATTCAAGTAAATGGGTGACATTCAGTGGCCTTACTTCTACAGAAGTCAAGCTAGATGATTTAATGGTCCCTTTGGTTTTTAAAATGCATGTGTTTTATTTTGTGATGTAAAAAGCTTCTAAATTGAGGGCAGAGGTTAGTTTGCCAAATACATCGCAGCTGTTCATCCTAATTTGGAAGGAGAGGCTGCTAGAAGTCCTGGAACAGAAAGGCTTGGAAGCTGAAATGCTTTTGCATAATAATATCTTTCTGCCTTTTAATACAGATGTTCACATTCATGCCTCCTATTCTGGGAGTCCGGCCAAGTTTCTGCATAGAGGAACTGCACGCAGTTCCTGGTCCTGTCCTTCACCCCAACATCATCCCAAAACAGGTACAGCCTGAGATTAATTTCCTAGCTGGAGTTTCCAATCTGTTTATTAATAAATCAAACAATGTGCTGCTTCAGACACATGGTTGTAAAGTAAAGGGGGAGGTAGAGCATATTTCCCTACGGGGCTATTGCTCTTTGTAGTTTGCAAGCTAGTCCCATTAAATTAAAAAAAGCCACCACAAACTGAAACTCTGCAGCTTTCTTGCAGTGTGTGGGTTATCGCAGTGATGCTCGTTCAGGGAATCGAATCTGACGGTTGTGGCTGTGCCTTCCTCCCCCTTTACCAGGAAAAAGCTGTAGCGGTTCAGCAGGGTTTTTTTTGTATGCATGTTTATTGCAAGCATTTTTAGGACGCAAATCTCTGCATCAGAAGACTCTCTCTTCCCCATGTAGCTTACTGTTCAAGCAAAGAGTTTTGGCATCTAGAAGGGTGTTGTGATTGATGCACTCTTTTGATCATGGCTGTATTGTTTAGGACCAGAGCAGCCACCTTCTCCTCTGCCAGGCTGTGGATTCTGGTCCGGGCTTGCAGGACGCTGCGGTTTGGGTCCAGTGAAACATGGAGATGACTGCAAAATTTCCTTACTCTGGGAGTTCAGTGATGCTTACCATGGGATTTTTCTAAACCTCCAGGATACATCATCTGAATTGCATTTCTGACCCCTCTCCCACCCTGCCGTGTACACAAGGACAGAGAAGCCATGTCCAAGGCGAACACCACGGCAGTGGGAGCTGGGTGTCTCCTGTAAAGTCTGGCTTTTCAGCAGCTGAAGCTCAAGAGCATTAGCAAAGATTGTGAGACATGTAATAAATAGGAGGAGTTGGCAGCAAAATCTCTCCTATGCTCTTAGCATATGTGAACAAGCAGCTAGGCCAAACAGTGCACATTTAATTCTTCTGAACTTTGGCTCGTAATGCCTGCTCTGAATCCCCTTCAGGTCTCAGCAGCGATGTGGTCATAGCCAGCCCCGCCAGGCTTCTCTCTATGCTTTCCCTTGTGCTGGTTGTGTGGTGGAGCCAAGGAAAAAGTCCTCCAGAACATGCATGCAGGTGGCCAGACCCTGACCTGCAGTGAAGGCCAGACTCCTCCTCTTTGAGCAAAGACTGGTTGAAGCTGGAAAGCTCATAGCAAAGACTAGGGAGCACAGATGGGTTACGATGGTGTTTTGGGGGTTGTTCTTTCCAGTGGCTCTTGATGGATGTTGAGCAAACACCCAGAGTGGCTGCCAGACCAGCTCTGCCTCCTGACCCAAAGGCCTGTGTGCTTTGGGGGGGGTGTGTGTGCATGTGTGAAATAGTGATACTAGATGTTACTAACATCAGAGCTTGCTGCAACCTCATTCTTGCTGGACTCTGCTAGCAAACCGTGCTGCCACAATGCTGTGCGGTGCTGTCTGCTGCCTTTTCCCTGAGGTGCCATCTGCAATTCAATTCTCAGCCCAATAAATGCATTAGTGGGGTGAGGAGGGGAAATGTTGCTGTGCAAATGGGACTAAACCGACTAATGAAGTTAAATCCTTGGCCTATAGTAAAGTCCTTTGCATAATCCTGCAAACAAGATTGAGCTGGTTACAGCATGGTAGTAGCCTCAGCTTGCCAATGTGGTAGAAAAGCCTGGGAGCCCACGGATGTCTGAGTTACACCTTGTTTGGGTGCTCGGGTGTCCTGTGGTACATGCAGGTTTCCGATGCTTTGAAAAGTGTTGTTGGGGTGTGGGTAAAATGAGGCCATGCACTGTGACCACGTGCACACGGGTGGTTTGGTTTCTGGTAGGTAGCTTTAGAGTTGTGTGGTTAGTGGAGAAGAACTTGAAGGTAGGTGGAGATGTGGCTTTCCTGGCATCCATCACAAGACATTTCAGTAATCTGCTAGTTTGTTGTTTTAGAGATGACTTGGCTGCCTGTGGGATCTGGGTGGCGATCCAGACTGCCTCAACACTGAGGTGCTCAGCTCGGATGCCAGAAATGCTTGTGTTTTTTTTTATGAATTGGGAACCTCTGTGCTAACATGTTGGCTTATTAGCAACATCGATTAGCAAAGCTTAAAAATGTAATGACTGTTGTTCAGTGTTGGCTGTGAAGTTGATCTACAATTTTTGACTGTCTTTATTGTCTCGTGAGTCCCTCTTGAAAAGGGGCCTTGCATTTAGGGGTGTTTGATTGCAAATTCAACCTTTTTCTTCAGGTTGTTTCCAGGAGAACTACTGCTGAGTTCCAAAGTGTGATTTCAAGGGTAGAAGTGGCAGCTGGAGATGTGCAAAGAGAAGCTGTGCTTGTCTGGCTGGAGGTTTTAATGTTTGGGTTTTTTTGGTGATAAGTATTTGTAGCTAATCTCAACCTTGAAAGCTGTTCTTTCCCTTTGTGCCATCTTTACAACGAACTGTTAAAGAAGAAGAGCTGATGAACTGTTCAGGACCCATCATTTGTCATGTTCTCCTTGATGTGTGGTTTTGAGCCTTTATTTGGCAGCATGCTTATTTGCAGATGACGTCAGCCAGCACTTGAGAATCAATTCACTTCAGTGCAGTCAAAAGAGGCCCTTTTTCAGGGACAATTATAGGGGAAGAAAATGAAACAACTAAGGCCTTGTTTGAAGTCTCCTAAACTGGGAGCATTCTGACTCTTAAATTGAGTTAAATTCCCTGTGTGCTTTCCTGAGGTCTCGCTGACTGGTTGCAAAGTTGAAGTTTACTTTTGGGTGACAAAAAGCAGGACTAATTACCATCAAATAAAGCTTGGATGGTTGTTCAAATTACTTTACATGTGCCAAAGATGGCCCCTGCTCTAAGGAGAGCAGCTCTTACCTCTCTACCCCATCCATTGGGTGCCTGAGGCTGCTGGGCAGGGACCATGCTGTGATAGACAGCTCTTGACTTGAGGGTGACTTGACTAGCAGCAAGCCTGGTGCTTTTAACCTCACCTTGTGCAAAAGTCTCCCTTCTGGGCTGAAATTCCCAAGGTGATTAAAAACTCAATGATCTCAATGGGATCAAGCCAGTTGAATGGTTAGCAAAGGGAGAGTAGAGAGACCCAGCTTCTCTTCTCATCCCTTCCAGGAGAAACCAACCCTTTTCTTGAGCACGATGCTTGGGGCGATGCTTTTTTTGGTGTTGTGCAAGACTCGGGTGATGTCAGCCCTGTTGCCAGGCTGAGGACCGCAGGTTAACGTTGGAGGAAGAGCGTGTGTTGGCTTTTCCGCTCTCCCAGACTGCTGGTTTCACCGCAAGACTGCTCTTTCATTCTTGCTAGCTGCTGTCTCTTCATGTTTTACATTTTTTTGATGCCACTATGCTGGCCTTTCTGGAAAAACAAACCGCCTCCTGGTTCCTCTAATTCAGAACACACTGCTATGCCTTACTTTAGGGTTTGCTTAACAAGCTTAGTTTTTAACCACCTAAACCACCACAGATCTCAAGCAAACCACACCACTGTGAGCTGCGCCTTATTGTCTTGATGTTTTCCTTCCCCAGTAAGGTCAGGAGCCCGAAGTTGAATCGAGTGGGGTGGTGTAGCTTTTAGCTGAGTGATATCTGGAAAGGTGATCTCATTTCACTGCTTTTCTTCTTGAGGTCGATGTGAATTAGTGTGTGCATGTGTTTGCAAGAGTTATTAGCAATGCACCCGAGTGTGAACAAGCTATTTTACTGCAATTGTCTGCAGCCATCGGGGGTTCCTGCTTCGTCAGCAAGAAGTGAATGATGAATGGCACAACACAAAGTGAAACCTGCCTCGATGCTGCTGTATTACGCCCCTGTGCATTTTATCTGTGCTGCACAAGTGTGGCACTGCCGTGGATATAAGGCCTTGAATAAGCTGTTGTGCGATGGGCAAATTCCAGCACTTAAATTATTCCCATGATGGCTGTTTTTTGTTTTTGTTTTTTTTTTTTTATTTTTTCCCCTAACATTTAGCCCTTGGGAGGTAATTAAAAAAAAAAAATAAATCCCGCAAGCAAAGCTTCTGCCTTCTCTCCAGACGGATGCTGACTTTGGATACTCAGCTGCTGCTGAAGCTTGTGACTTCATTTAGCTTCCCTCTGGCAGTGCACTGAACCCATTTAAATCTCTTACAGGGAAAATAAGTAAATCCCTTCCATATGTCAAGTATTAGAAAAATACATGATTTCTTTGACTTGCACAAAGCATCCCGTTGTTTGGCAGATACAGAAACAAGTGCACCCTTGTTTCTGGGAAGCCAAGCTCTAACCTCATGCTGATAAATCTGACATGTCACTGTCCACTATTTCAGATAGTCTCTGTTCACATTAGCTGTTCACATCTCTGTTCACATGTGGAAGCTGGAGAGGACCCTGATCTTATCAATTTTTCCCTTAAAAGAGAGAGACTTCAGTTTTCCCTGCTCTAAATCTTTCTTATTATAGTCCTTCAGGTCATTGGGTTGCCCCCAAAGACAGGGGAGAAAGCATTTTGCACATTAGCCTGTTCAATGGCTTTTGTTAACAGATGTGTCTTTGCCCTCTGGATCTCATCACGTGGGATAAATAAGTCTGTGTATTGACGGGGTAATGTCTCGTGGAGCAAAGTGCAAGCACATAGGACTTGCCAACTGGGTCAGGCAAAAGGTCGTCTTGCCCGGCGTCCTGTCTCTGTGAGGGTCCAGCAATGGGTGCTTGAGTGAAGCAATGGGTGCTTGTTTGTGCTCTGTGCTCCCTTCTCTCTCCTGGCTTCTGGCAAGCAATGGTTGAATGCAAAACATAGCATTGCCCCGTGAAGCTGCCTGTGTTCATCTGGAGTGACCTTGTGCCAACAGCTTGCTCCAGAAATGCTGTAAAATAGCAAATGCTTCATGGTCTGAAAAATGATCCTTGAATTGCTTTGAGGAATTCCTGGGAAATCAGGAACTGGCTTGTATCTGAATTGGGGTCTTTAGTTGGAGGATGTGTTTCTGCTCGTAGGGCTTGCAATGGACTGGGACGTTGCTTTTCAGCCTGATACCTCTGTCCTGAGAAATGTTTCGTTAATGGCAAGCAGTAGGAGGAGAGGTCAGGCAGGCAAGGGAGAGCCCAAGCAGCCTGTAACAGGGATGGCAAGCACTCACTGCCTCTTCTGCTGGTGAACAGACTGTAACTGCTTTCAGGGTAACTGGAAGGGGCCGCAAGTTAAGCATCTGTCATTACCCGCTGCTCCCTTTAGGTACACCAAGAGCTAGGGACTCTGCCCAGTGATGAATACACGGAATGAGACATGAACCTCGGGCATCTTCCTCTTCCCAGTGCAGCGGATGGTCAGTTTGGCCAAGAGGAAGATGACAGTGAGACAGGCAGGGCCTTGGGTGGGAAGGGGAGGGATAAATGGGGGTGGAAAAGTGCACACGGAGTCTCAGCAAGAGCTTTTGGAGATGCTAGAAGAGACGATGCTGGCTGTGCACCTGTGTGCTGGGGTCTGCATTCTGGCAGAGGAGGTCCACCTGCTGGGGACCCCTTGATCTTCCCTATGGATGGTTGTCTGGCATTACATCCCCAGGAACGGTGGAAACAGGTTGGTGTCTCTGGCAGTAGGAGGTCCCTGCTTCAGGGGGATGTGATAGCAGAGAGGTGGTGTGGAACAAGATGGTGGATCAAGCTTTTTCAGTCTGTCCCAGAATGGGCTGGGGAAAAGTTCTATGGCTTCAACCATAAAAATTATCATTGTTCTTTTCCCTCCCCCGCCTCCATTTCAAAGAGGAGGGTTATAAAGGGACTGCAACTTGCCTGGCATCCTTGTTTTATGGGGATTATGAGCAGCCCAACAAAAAACCTTCAACAAAAAGTCTAATTAAAATACATCTGGAGATCCATTGACCGAAAAAAAAACCCAAAAAACAAAAAAACCCAACCAAAATAACCCAAAACAAACAAGCAAACCAAAAACATAGCAAGAGAGGGATTGAAGTTTGGGTGCAGGTGATGGGAAATTTGCTTGGCTAATATGTGTCCTTAACAAGAAAGTCTTCTATTTGACAGCTACTTGAACTAATAAATCACAAGAGGATGAAGGAGCTACATGCTCTCCACATACAGCTGACCATGAGCCTTGCACCCTGTAGTCCTTAACATGACTTCTGCAACAGAGGCATGGGCAGTTGGCTAAGGGAACATGAATTTTGTGGTGGTATGTCTGATAAATGAGTGCTGGTGCGAAGTTTCACTCCTTCCATTCCTTTTGTGGCTCTCATCCCATCTTGCCCTTTTTGCTCCTTTATAGCAGTTCTTAGCTGTATGGATGGACTGAATTTCTAATCCTTTCTCTTGTGCTTATGAGATTTGAGTTTCTTTTATGTGTGCTTGCTGTCCTGATGCACTGAGACTTGTAAAACCTCGAGAAAAAGCCTGGGGAAGAGGAAGGGGGGGAATGAAGGGCAAGGAAATAAAACAATGGTGAGAAGGGACATGACTCTGATCCAATAGTTGGCTGCACTTTTTGATTTTAATTATCTGATGTCCATCAACTTGCCTGGAAAGTGAGTGGAAAAACCTTTCTAATTCAATAGATATCGCTTGACAGTATCTTACAACTGGAAAAAAAGTTCATTTTCTAATGAGATGGCTTTGGGTGGACACATGGACTTCTTAGAGTAATAGAAGGGCATTAGGGTAATTTTTAAGCACACTCCCTCTGAAGACTGCAGAATTGGATGAGTGATTGGAGGTGGTCCCAGGGACCTCCTTCCATATATTGTATTTTCACATCTTAATCTAGGATAGTGTTCTGCGCTGTACTGTAGGACTCAGGCAGAGCTTACCTGCATGGGAGTAGAAACAAATTCAGGATCATCACCTCTTAGCTGTATTTTTGCTGGATTTCTGCTCTTGCTGTTTAAAGATTTTTTCTTTTCTTTTTTTTTCTTTCCCCAAGGTAGATTTTAGCTCTGCTCCAGGGTGCCATGCTAAAATATCATCTTCATAATGCTTCTAGGGAGCACATGTCTTATTGGATCTGAACTTGAGAATAAAGTGCTTTTTCTTCCAACTTCTCGTTTGTGTATGGCTCGGTCTGACCTTTGCGTCTTCGCTGCTCAGAAGCATGAACTGGGCATCCGAAATGCAGGTGACCTCATCTAAATCAGTGCAATTTGCTCACGACTGGCCTAGACCCAAGTTGTGAGCTGCTCATGAATGACTTGGCTTCGTGTTCTGAGAGAGATGGCGTGGGTAAAGAGGATAAGGTTTTGGGTGCTGTAACATGCAAATTATGTGAAATACACCCAAAATGTTTATTTCATGATGAACTTGCCCAGCTGGTTGAGATTTTGGGCCTGGACCAGTTCTCCTTTTGACCCGTGCTTTACGGTAGTAAACCCATATCTGTCTGTACCCAAAGGACCTAATGCTCTGATGTCCTGGGACTGTATATAGAGATTTTTTTTCTCCGGTTGTACAAGCGTAGGGGAAAGCTGCTGTTGCATTCATCCCGATTCCTTAGGGATGCCACGGCAGGTCTGGTGTGAGGCAGCTGTCTTGAGGGAAAGTATCATGACATTTTTGCTACAGTGGGAGAGGTTGATGCCAGGGCAATGTAGAGGCACCAAGAGGTTCTGCATATTTATAGGTCTGTTTTCAATGGAAATGCTGGTTAATAACAGTGACAGCTTGGATTATGCTGGAGAATTTGGTAGCTGAATGGTTCCTGAGAAGCTGATAGCATAAACACATTTAGGAGGAGAGAGATGAGCGCTGTCTGCCAGCCTGGGTCATCTTTGCAATGCTTGGCATGAAAAACATCACAGGGCACCATTTGTCCACCATTAAAGGTGTGATGTGGGGAGCTTGGCTCCTCTGACAGCAACCAGCCCATTTTTCCCTTGCAGTAAAAATTCCCAAAAAAGTAGCAGACTTGGTTATTCCTCTTTTTTTAATCTCTGCTGCTGATTCTGGACTACAGCTCTAAGTCTCAGCAATATCCCTTTAAACCTTCCAGCCAACCTGGGAAATAGCCATTATTTTTTCCTTCCCCGTCTTCCCTGGCTGGCTGGACCAGGGTTTTGAGCAACTCCCTGCTCTATAATTCAGTGGATATTCTTGCTGGGTTTAATTTCATCAGCTCTAGCATCAGTTCCTTGCTGAGAGCCTGTCACTGTTTCCATAATAAACCGCAATATTTATGGGCAGCAGATAAATCTGTAAAAGGTTTTCTTTCCGTACGTACAAGCCTTCAAGCAGAGATCTGGGAGGAATTTTATATATTCAGTTGTTTAATTTAGGGCTGGAGGAAAAAGTTATCCATTTCATATGTGGTTGTTTTTTATTATTATTTTAATAAAAGTAAAAAATTGCTTTCCCCGTTTTCTTTGTGTTGGACTGCTTGTGATTGTGGAATATAGAAGTGAATTTGAAAGAAAGCATTTCTGAAGTTAGTTTTCATCAGCAGTTGTTGAAAACTGGAGTTGCTGGTACTTCAAACTTTATTATTGGTCTTGTGATGGGAGAATTTAGTGATGGGGCCAGCCTGCCCTCTGCAAATGTATTAAACCAAATGGGAGGTGGCTTGGTGTTTCCTATAAAAGGCAACTGAGAAAATCAAATAAAAATAGTCCTTCTGCCCACCCTGAGCTGAAATGACAGCAAACCTGTGCTTTTACGTCAGCATCCTAGTGCCAGTTTCATTGGGATGAGCCTGGAGGGCTGAACAAAAGGATAGCTGGAAAATTAATTTCTTTGGGATCGATGACACACTCTGCTCAGAGGTGTCTTTTAAATAGTTACTCAGTGCAGAGGCAGCGAGCCTCTAGCTGTGCTTAAGGGTTTTAATTGGGAAAAAAACTAGTGAATAGTTTGGCGTGCAGGTCTCGTGCTTGCTTTCACAAGTTCTAGATTTGCAACAGGTCCTAATTAAAAAGCAAACTGTAATCTTTAAGGTGGGTTTTTCTTCAGATTTTCCCCTTGCTCTCATTTTCCCCCTCATCTCCTTTCTTCCTGGTGTGGTGTAGGGTCCTGCTCCAACCTCAGACCTGCTGAGAGGCGTTGTGCAGCAGAGCAACACAAAACTGGCCTGAACTGGGGGAAACTGGTCAAAGAAGGAATCGGAGCTGGGGCCAGAACCCACCTCCAGTGTTGTGTATCTTTGCAAAAGTCCCTTCTTAACTGGAGGCAGTATCTCATTACCTGATTTAACAAAGCTGGTTCATTTAGGGACAGAGAAACTAAAAAGAGGGTGTTATTTCCCTTAGGACTCTGTACAAGCACTCCATCCTTGGAGATAAATGTGTGCTGGGAAAAAGGGTTTGTAATTCACCCCTGTGTGACACATCAATCTGGAAGCCTATTGATAACATTGTAATTCAGACACTCTTACTGTTTTACTGCCTGAATTTCCAGCCTAAAACATGTCCATATGGCTTGTGGTGCTGTGCAGGGGCACATCGCAGGGCGGTGCACCCTCTCTCATGGGAGGTAGGTGGTGGCTATGTGTGTGGGGACTGTTGGAGGAGATACAGCCTGGACCATAGTGTAGGACACGCAGCTCAGCCCATCATCTCTGAGACTGTCCAAGCCTCTCCTGCAAGTAGGATCATGGATGTGAAAAGGATGCCAACCACTGCGAATGCATGCATGAGTGCTTTGCCTTTATCCTTCCCGCTTCTAGGCTGTGGGTAGAGGTGATGCAGTGGATTTATTCTGATTTCAACCCACCGAGGTCTGATTTGGGTGTAGGATAATACTCTTATAATCAACAGCCCGCAGGCTGGACTGTCATCACTTGTTGGATAATGTTAAGCCAAGCATTTGCGTTTGGTGGTTCCTTTCAACCGAAGTTCCTTATTTGACTTTCTGGTTGGGTTTGGGATCTGTCTTTGTGCCCTGCTTTTTGCATAATTTATTATCCAGGCCATTGCGTGTTCGGGAGCTTGTTCCTGCTGGGGAGTTTGGTGGTATCTCAGTACCGCTTGAATAACAACTCCATCCTCCTTCCTCTCCCCAGTGCATGACCGATGGGCAGAAAAATAATTATTACCAAAGTAATTTGCCTTACATAGCTTGGTTTGTCTGATGGAGCCTGAGGTGAGGAACTAGTTGACTTTACAGTGGATTTATTAATGTGAAATACAAACACATCTGGCTCACCAATTTTCCAAGATCAATGTGTCCTTCAAGGTTTGATCAGGTTCCTTTACACCAGCAGAGCTGGTAGTGATGTTGAGCGGATTATTGGGCTAGAGAGGTGCCATTTGTCTCGGAAACATCTGTCCTCTGCTTAGATGTGTCTAACTGAAGGGGGTATATTTCAGAAAGTAAATGGATTGATATGAAACAAAACCACCCAGGAGTTTTTGCTAACGAGCTTATTCCTGCTTGGGGAAGCCAGAGCACTATGGAGAGCTGCTGCTCTTTGTTGCTGCTTCTGATCTGTTTTTTTGAATAAAATAAAATAAATAATGGTGTGGTTGCTTTGATGTTTACCAAAAACCTTACCAACTTTTCACCTGGTTTGCTAAGAGCATCCCCATCCCAGACTGCAAGGTGTTTCCTTAGGTGTTATTGCTAAATCTTCAGCCTCCTCCATAAACTGCTGATTCTTCAGGGCGCAGAGAGCTGCTTGTTTTGTGCAGGAGTTTTCCTAGCCGAGATGTGGAGTATTGACGGAGCTGTGTGTTACGCTAATAAACCGTGATTCAGTGCATTTCATTGTGTTTCATTGTGTGAGATGACTAGAATTCATTGAATGATAAAAATTGTGCTTGGTCCTAAGGTTGGTTGGTTTTTTTTTTAATCTTATCTTTCTAAGCAGCCTGGACTGTGTTTGTGCTTCTTGCCTTAATATTCTGTATTTCCCTTGGCTTTTTTTATTGTAATAAAAGCCCTGAATGATGGATACGATGGGGGCTGGTGAATTAAATGTAGGCCTGGGGTCTGGCCCTTGTCTTTGGCTTTCAAGGTGTCTAATCTTTCTTCTTCATCTGTTGATGGGGTGTGCTGGCCTGATATCAATGAAGGGGCGTTTAATACTTTCAGTGCTCTGAAAATACATGTGTGAAAGTGCTGAAGTGGTGGCGAGCTGGTTAATGTGTGCATGTACCATTGCTTGGGGATCAAGTGTTGCAGTGGCCAAAAAGATGTGCTTTTGCCCATATCGAGGCGATGTGAATTTAAGTTGTAACTGGCTGTGGGCTATGCCACCCATGGTGAGGCTGGAAAATAAGTTAGGAATGCATGTAACCTGTCTAACCCTCGGTGGGCAATATGCATTGATTTTTCTCTGCTTTTCTAGCATTTTAAGTAGAATCTGTCTCATTGGATGTTTGCATATATACAAGTTTATTAGGATTCTTTCTGCCTCCTCCTGTAGTGTGTGGCCCAATATTAACTGGTATAAACTACTTCTTCCTGGGTTCTTGTAATGAAAGTGTTTAATGCCCTCTTGGCATATATAAAGTGAGTAGAGGTGGATACAGAGTGACAAGAAGAGGTGATTTTTTTAATTTTTTTTGTTCTCTGAACATGACAGATTTAGGCAGAGTTAGGTTGGGGATTGGGAAAAACTCCTTCCCCAAAGGGCTGTCAGGGCCTGGCACAGGCTGCCCAGGGCAGGGGCTGAGTCCCCATCCCTGGGGGGATTTAAAAGCCGGGGAGATGTGGTGCTTGGGGCCATGGTTTAGTGGTGGCCTTGGCAGTGCTGGATTAGCGGTTGGACCTGATGATCTTAAGGGTCTTTTCCAACCTAAACGATTCTGTGATTCTATGACAGCAATGCAGTGATGCTGCAAAGGCTCTTCAAAGGCTAACGGAGAGTGGAGTGGCTGCAGGAGGACGCTGTCTATACAGGCCCTTGTGTGACACATGGGATACAGTGTCCTAAAGGACTGTGATATGTCCTGGAGCAATTCTCCAGGCCCGATGCCCTCGCGCTGAGATGAAATGCCCCCTGGGGAGATGCTGTGGTTGAACCTGTGTTTCTGTGCTCAATTACACGGATCTGTGGATAAACTTCTCTGGAGCAGCCAGGGTAAATTATTTAAAGTTATTCTTTTTCTCCCTTTCCTAGAAACTTTTGAAAAATTCAAGAAAGCATTTTTTCTTGCTCTAGGAAACAAAACTTTCCCATGCTGAACTTGTTCCTTAACAAGTTGACCTATGTGAGAGCATCTCAGAAGTTATAGCTGGGGAAGAGTGATGATGAAGTGGCCATCTCTCTCCCTTTTCTCTCCATCTTTCGCATTGGTCAAAACATAAAGGTTTTTTGTTTGGTTGTTTTTTTTTTCCCTAGCCTGGCTTTGCCAGGTAAGGAGTTGGATTGGAAACTCTGGCTGGGTGCAAGGTGTCTAGTGCATGGGCCACACCAAGCTTGGTTTGCGAGCAGATGCTCCCTGGAGGCAAATACATCTTGCCACTCACTTGCAAATCTGCACCAGCCTTGGAGAACGGGGTGCTCTAATTATACTTCTTGTCTCTTTGGCAAAATGCAAGCGCTCCAGTCTAAATTACAGAGTCCCTGATTGTGAGAGCCTGTCCTCATTAACATTTCAATTGCAAATCTGTGGCAGTTGTCTGCCTGCTAGAGCAGGGTCTGGGAGAGAAGCTCTGGCTGACGCTTACTGCAGTTGTCTTGGTTCAAACCTTCCTTTTGCTGAGAGTTTTTAACCAGTTCTGCATCCAGTTAGCATGTTTCTTTTTTAGTTTTGCTCCCAGTGTTGTATCCTCCTTGTGTTTCAGCAGTTTCAGTGTGAAACAAGCTGGGAGGATGTTGTTCTTTAATCTTGGACCATTGCTAAAGGGATCTGTATGTTGGATCATGGCAAGAGGGAACACTCGTCTATGCTGAAGCTAGACATGTTTTAGTCCCTGGCTGCGTTGACCTGTCAGGATGTTTTAAGGTATTAAGTCAGCTGACAACTGGAGCTAAACAATTATATTTTGCAACAGGGTTAAGGTTTAGCAGAGTTCTCCGCCCTCCTTGCGTAGGTGTGATTCATGAGATAATTCACTCCCTGTGCTCCTGAACTGTTTTCCTTATCAATTATCAGTTGCTCTCCAGCCTGTCGTTGTATGCGGTTGGAAGTGTTGCTGTCAGCATGGATGATCTGAGCTGGGCACACCAGCTTCCCTGGGGGAATGCATTTGCCTCCGAGGTTGCCAGCAGTGATGGATGGGTTCACCTCGAGTCAGGTGCAGGCTAGAAATGCTCCTGCCACTTTCTTCAAAATGATGCTGGACGAGCATCAAAAACCTGATGGATGGTGGCAATCTGTCACTGCAGGCGTCGATGTGATGTGGTTTGCAGCAACCCACGACGGCTGCTGGAGCAAATTGCTGGTTGCTTTTCTGTGACCTTTTAGGGCTCGTTTCTCTGCCATGTGCACGATGCTCTTGGACCCATTTTGTTCTCAGGGGTACCTGACTCACACCTCTTCTGGTTATTGAGGGCTATCCTGTAAAGCACTACAGGACACCTTTTTGATGAAAAGGGCATAATTTTGGCAGCCAGTCACAAGTGGTGTCCCTAGGGCTCGGTGTTGGGGCCAGTTCTGTTCAATATCTTTATCACCCTCAGTCAGTTTGCAGGCGAAACCAAGTTGGGTGGAAGTGTTGATCTGCTGGAGGGTAGGAAGGCCCTGCAGAGGGACCTGGCCAGGCCAGGTTGATGGGCTGGGGCCAACTGTGTGAGGGGCAACAAGGCTCAGTGCTGGGTCCTGCACTTGGGTCACAACAACCCCATGCAGTGCTACAGGCTTGTGGAGGAGTGGCTGGGAGTTGCCCCATGGGAAAGGACCTGGGGTGGTGGGCGACAGCAGCTGAACATGAGCCAGCAGTGTGCCCAGGTGGCCAAGAGGGCCAATGGCATCCTGGCTTGTATCAGGAGTGGTGTGGCCAGCAGGAGCAGGGCAGGGATGGTTCCCCCGTGCTGGGCACTGGTGAGGCCGCCCCTCGAATCCTGTGCTCAGCGCTGGGCCCCTCACCCCCAGAAGGAGCTGGAGGGGCTGGAGCGTGGGCAGAGCAGGGCAGCGAGGCTGGGGAAGGGGCTGGAGCCCAAGGGTGGGGAGGGGCGGCTGGGGGAGCTGGGGGTGCTCAGCCTGGAGAAGAGGAGGCTGAGGGGAGCCCTCATCGCTCTCTGCAACTGCCTGAAAGGAGGCTGGAGCCGGGGGGGTCGGTCTCTTCTCCCCAGGAACAAGCGATGGGACGAGAGGGAACGGCCTCAAGCTGCGCCAGGGCAGGGTTAGGTTGGGGATTGGGAAAAACTCCTTCCCCAAAGGGCTGTCAGGGCCTGGCCCAGGCTGCCCAGGGCAGGGGCTGAGTCCCCATCCCTGGGGGGATTTAAAAGCCGGGGAGATGTGGTGCTTGGGGACATGGGTTAGTGGTGGCCTTGGCAGTGCTGGGTTAGCGGTTGGACTTGATGATTTTAAGTCTTTTCCAACCTAAATGATTCTGTGATCTTTGGAGATGAAGACCTGTTTTCCTCTCCTCCCTTCACTCCCTCTGACTTATCTACAAATGAGAATAGTTGCCTTACTCTTAAGATGCTGCTCTTAAGGGTGTTGCTCTATCTTTGCTTTGTAAATGACTCCCATCAGCAACACTGGATATCATACTAGAGGGGGAATTTTGGAAACATCTGCTGGTGTTTGTACGTTAACTGGTTTATGAGCAGTTAGTGCTAAAACTGCTTTATGAGAGGGCAGCACTCAACTTCTTATTAGTCTGGTGCCTCTGTGGCTTGAAAACAAATTAAATTTGAGATTTTCAACACTCGCAACCAATGTTTAAAGCTATTAGAGAGTTAGGAGAGGCTGAAATGACTGCTGAAGCCCCCATTGTAATTGTTACCACTGATTGAAGTGCTTTTCAGAGGTGCCTTGTAATGCTGAGTGTAAGTGCTTGATAAAGCAAACAAAAAGCAATGATGTGCTGGAATGGTTTTTGAAGCAACTTCTGGACTTTACATCTTCAGAAGTCTGCATGAAGTTGGGAGGGTGAATGTGGTCCAGGGAAAAAGGTCTTCCAGTCCTGGTGCTGATGCTCAGTGGTATCCTCAGTAGGGAAGGCCATGGATGGGGGGAGAGTGTCCCTGGTGGGAACAATCCCTTTGAAGCCTCCAGAGGATTTGAGGTCAGAAAAAGCAGCGGGGGAAAAGAGAGGCTCCAGCTTCTCCATTTCTGCAGTGCTTCCAGCAACACAGGCTTGTTCAAAGTCTAATGTTGCCCTGAATTAACTCTTTTTTTCCTTACTTGGCAGTAAAATTACACATGTTGCTTTGTGTTTTTTATTTAATTAGTGCACACTTCTTCCCCTCCCTTCTTCCCTGTTCTGTTTGTCTCCCTCTTTCTGTGATCTCTTTTTTCTGAGAGCTGCAACATGAGTAACATCAGACTGTTCAAATGCAAACTCCTTTTAACTCAGATTTCTCATTTGCGCTAGAGCTTGCTGAGGACAATGAGTTCTTGTACTCTTGTTCCTGATGATGCTGATTTTAAGACAACACCAGACTGAGAAAGAGATTTTTTCCCCTGCTTTGAGATCTATAAAGAAAAGAGCTAGGTGACATTCATGGCACTTCTCAGAAACAGGCAGAGTGTGTTCCTTCTGCTGGGCAGTCTTATTCATATTTTTCTACTTTTTTAAAGTGTGTGAACAATTTTTTCAGGACCAACTTGCTCAGATGCTGCTGGGCAGTAGGTGTTAAAATTGGGTTGAAACTCCTGAAGGGAAGAAAAAAAAAAGAATTATAGGCTGTCCTTGTTTCTTCTGTGTATGTTTGTGTCCTCCGTGGAGCAAGTTAAAACCTCTACCTGAGCTCTGCAGCTCTGGTTTCTCTTCTCTACTGATCTTCAGTGCCCTGTATATCTTTCTCCATGGTGAAGGGAGATGCTGATTAACAGCATAAAAACCTGTGTCAGAGACCAGGGGAAATACAAGATTTAGCAAATACAGCTCGAGGGGTACGAGCGAATTGAAGTGATTAATACGGTGTTAGACTTCTATAGGTATTAGACATCCATAATTCTTGCACAAATGAAGCTGCAGGGGACAGAGGTTGGGGTTTTCCTGGTGAGGGCTGCTGTGTTGCAGAAAACAGGAGTTATTTGGCAAGGAGTTAGGGTCAGAGGTAGCTCTGCCAAATTGGGGTTGTTTTGTGACCCTCGGGTAGCGACGAGTCCAGCTGTTGTATTATAGAGTGAATATTGCCACCCACATCACTTCCAGGCTTGTCTGTGCAGCTGCTGTTTGTGCCCAAATTTAATTATAGCAGTGATATCTAAAGATGTGCATGTCCCTCCTTGCGATACCACCCCCAAACCAGCGCCCACAGAGGAAATTCCCCTTTTTCCTCCTGCTAAATGTGTGACTGTCATTTGAGAAGTGCTCTTGCTTCCCACACAGGCGACTTGTGAGAGTGACCCCATCCATCGCTCCGTGCTGAGGGGTCAAGGGCACGCAGTGTCCCATGTCACCTGCGATCTGATCTGGCACGTGTGGATGGCTGCACTTGCCAAAAGAGCCTTGGAGGTTTCAAAGGGGATTGGGGGAGTGAGGTCTGTGTGCCGAAACACTTGTACGGGGAATAAAAAGCTTGTAAAAACAAGGCTGACCACCTGGCAGAGCAGAGTATTGAGTTAATTTTACAGATGTCAGTTGGACCTTTTAAAATCACTTCTTCTCCATGCTGGAATGGATGAAACTATAGAGAGTGGTGTCAAAATAGGACATTTAAAGAAAGCTTTGAAAAGGAGAGGGATTTGGGATCAGGAGAGGACTCTAGGCATGGAGCTGAAAGGAAAAATTTGCAAGTGATGGTCTTCACATGTCTCTCCTGTAGATTGAGAAGGCCTTCAAGATGCAAAATCAGCAGATGCATTAAATGCCACCCACTTATCTCTGGAAAGTTGGTTCCTAGGTGAAGAAATCTGTCTTTTGAAGGATGGGAACAATTATGCTTTTGTAGTGGAGGCCTTGATCGTGACAGGTTCCTCTGATATCCCCTTCTACAAGCATCCTGTGGTTCAGGCTGGCTTACAGGCTGCTGCTAGGACTGTTTGGAGAGTTATGAGAGGTCTGTCTGGTTTGAGGCTGCCTGCAGTATGTATTTAGTCTTTTGTACCCTATGGCTGCTCGTGAACACATATAGAGGAATTGTAGTACATTGCCTGTTTCTTGGGTGTCTGAGCTGTGTGCCCCTGTCCAGGGAGGAGGTTGGGGCCACGTGCCTTGCTGTGATGATAACTGCAACCATGTGTGCAGGAGGAAAACTGAATTTCTTCATTTGCCTGTCAAATGCAGTGGCATTCACTTCAGACATCAGACATGGGGCTGGATGGGCAATACCAGAGGTTTTTGTCCCATTCGGTTCCTAGGATAACGTGGTCTTGGCATGCAACTGTACAAAACGCACCTCCTGTGCCGGTGCACAATAACCTCTGGGTAAAAGCTGTGCTCTTTTCCATCCTTTATGTGAACCAGGACTGAGTGTTGTCCCAGCCCACGATGGCTGGGTTCAAAATCCCAGGCTTATATAAGCTCTATTCTGTGCTGTTCTCTATCTCCTGGTCCTGCCTATCCCGTGTCTTCTGCCAAACAGGCTTATGCTCAGTAATGTGTTGACTGACATATATTTTGGTAGCTTAAAGCTCTGGCTTTTCTGGAAAAGGGCCAAGGAACATCATGAAAACACTGCTGTTAGCTGCACTGGCAGGTGGGGTCCTGTCCTTAGCTCCTGGTTTGCCACCACTCTTGTCTGCAAAGGGGAAATATCTGCTGCTTTTCTGCAGCATCTTGGTGATGTGCTTCAATGAATACTTACACCTCTACATCCAGCCTGCCCCTATTTTAGCTGTAAGGGGGTGGGTCTAGAGTCTGCTTTCCACCCCCCTCCTTCCTTCCTTTTTCTTTACTAGACTTCTTTTCTGGTGTCTCTATGCTCTGGAGGAAAGCATGAATGAAATGAGAGCTCCTAAAGCCTTTACAGATCAACTTCTCCAGAGTTTATCTGATGGGAGGCATGGACCTGTTGGAGCGGGGCCAGAGGAGGCCCCAGCAATGGTCCGAGGGTGGAACAACTCTGCTGGGAGGACAGGCTGAGAGAGCTGGGGGTGCTCAGCCTGGGGAAGAGGAGGCTGCGGGCAGACCTTATTGTGGCCTTGCAGTGCTTAAAGGGGGCTGATAAGAAAGGTGGGGACAGGCTTTTTAGTAAGGCCTGCTGCAACAGGACAAGGGGTGATGGTTTTAAACTAAAGGAGGGTAGATTTAGACTAATCACAGGAAAAAAAAATTGCACTCTGAGGGTGGTGAAACACTGGCCCAGGTTGCCCAGAGAGGTGGTAGATGCCCCATCCCTGGAAACGTTCAAGGCCAGGCTGGATGGGGCTCTGAGCAACCTGATCTGGTTGTAAATGTCCCTGCCTGTCCCTGCAAGGGGGGATGGACTGGCTGGCCTTTAAAGGTCCCTTCCATCCCAAAGCATTCTGTGATTCCATGAAAGTGCCCTAGTGCTTTTTGGCACTTTTTCTTTTCTATATAGACACTTCTCCCTTTCCTAATGTTGTAAGACTGCTAGGCTGTCTCAGCTGAGCAGTACTATTAAGTAGCTTATTGCTCCATACAGAGCTTGCCTTGCTGTCCTTTGCTGGATATAACTGATACATGCTAGAAAGGTTATGGGGACAAGTTTTTGATCATGCATGGGCTGTCTTCTCTATTAACCTCTCAAAAGACAAGACAGTAATAAGTTATTTTTCAGATGAGTTGAGCAGTGATGAATGACTCAGCCTTTCAAAGTTCAACTCTAAGATTAGTTGGCTGAAGAGAAGAAGCATGTCTAGGAGGAACCATGGTAGGTTATGCTCCTGGGTTGTCTGGGTGTAGGCTTGGTTGGCCATGCCAACAGCCTCTGCTATAAGACATGAGATTTACTCTGGCTACCAGATTGGAGACTGGGTAACATAAGTTTCTCACCCTAGCATGGCACAAGATTACACTGTTTTCAAGAACTGGTGCTAAAATTAAATCCTCATACTGTGAGGACACCAGGGCATTCCCAAAAGTCTCAAATTGCCTCCCAATTTAAGGTAACCAACAGCTCCTGTTGGCTTCAGGAGGATGTTAAGAGGATGCTAGCTTGCTTCTGAAATGTAAGCTGCTGCTTATATGGATTTGGATCATGATGGTGATGATTTCATCTCTGTATATGAAAATGTCAGTTCCCACTGTTCCTACTTCTGTGCTATGGGGTAAAACTCCCTTGGAAGAGATACAGTGAAAGTTGCATTAATACACAGCTTTAAAGCAGAATCCCAGCTCTTATTTAGGACTATTTTTTTTTTTACTTCCCTCTTCCAGCTGTCTAGGGAGAAAGATGTGGTCTTTGAGCCTAACTTTATAAAGAAGTATCTATTGCAATTTCTCAGCTAGATATAAGTAATGCATTCTAAGTGTTAGGGGAAAAAGTCAAAAGTCTAAAGTCCTGGTGTCAGTATCAGGGACAAATGTAAGAGGCAAGTAGCATAAATTTACTGGGATTTTTATTCTGTATTGGGCAAATCATGGTTGCAAAAGTGATGCTTTTTGTATATGGCTTATCTTAATGGGGTACTAGTTACAGTCATTGGCTGGACAGCCATGTGTCAGATTGGGCTGGGCAAAAATGACATGTTGCAGACTGGGGCTAGATGTCTGGAAGACAAGATGGTAACTAGAGATGTGCCAACTTTTTTGTTTAAAACCACAAGTGCAAAAGAACCTGCCTGCAGTTGGTGCCATGTATTCAGTGGAAACAGTTGCACGCAGCCCGCCTGCGTGCTGGGCCAAACTGGGATGGTCCAAATATGCAGAGAGGTGCAAAGACACCTGGAAAAACAGAGATGACCCTGAATAAAAGGAGTGCCCTTGACTTGCCATCACGCACCCAGTGCTGCAGCTGGTGCGTGGATTGGCATGCAACCAGCCGGGTGCAGCCTGCTGGAGCACCTGGATTAAAAGTGCACTTAAAATAATCAGGCAGCCTTCTGAGTCAGGGCAGTAAAGAGTTGGAAAGAATAATTTAATCATTTCCCATCTGACAAAGACCAAAATCCTTTCTATTTTGAAGTAGGGATCATGGTAGTTTAACAAATGCATTAAGGCAGCCGTAGTAAATGCACCTGTAACTGCAAATCACTGTGCTGTGTTTTAGTCTCAAATAGGGCTGCTTTATTCTATGATGGGTCAAAATTGAGTACATTAGGTAAAGTCCAGAAATGGCTTGCGAGCCTCTTACCTTCGGATGTAGCTGTTCAAAATGCAAAGTGCTGGTGTGGTTTTTATCTTCTAATTGGAAATGAATTCTTGTGTAGCATCCTGCATTCTGTCCACTGCCTCCCTGGGTCTTGGGTAGAGTGGGAAAATGCAGCTAAATATCCAGAAATATTTTGAGAGTTGGTGGAGAGAAACGGTGGATGATTAGACAAGAATTCATCATGATAAAGTAGTTACATATTCTTCTTGCCTTTTGAATATTTTGTGCAATAGCGGTCATTCCGGCAACTCTGGAAAAGTAAAATAAATTCATCTCAAGTTTAGAGAAAAGAAAACAAAGCACAAAAGGTACTTTACTGTGGGCTCTAGGAAGTATCTGTTTTGAAAAAAGGACTTGAGCTTGGAGTTTTGTTTTCCAACCTGACCTCTGAGTTTGTTGCTTTTTTTTTTAAGAATTATTATTCCTAGAACCAGAACCTGCCTTTTTGGATGGCTTTGCATAGTGTTGAGAGGATGAGCTGATGTCCATCCTCCTGGAGAGCACTGTGTATAGAGAAGAGGTCAACCCATGCCAAAATGGAGAGCTTACGCCCTCTTACCTGGGTGGTCAGAGACAAAAGACGAACAGGAAGGAATTAGTAAGTGGAGAAAAAATAAATACGTAGTCATGCTTCGGGGAAAAGATCGTTGAACAAACGTACTGGCAAATTTTTGGACTTGCTTATGGGGTTGTGATGAAATGCTTTTTGTGTGTCTTCTGAATTGGTGGAAAAAAAGGCTTTGAGCTTAGTAATTCACGTATCAACATCTTGAGCTTTGTTTAAACACTTTTGTCTATGATCATAGCACTGGCTTGAAATAGGATTATGGCTTGTTTTTCTTGGATTCCTGACATCTTGCTTAAGGAGGACTTTAGCTCTATTATTAAGCCATATTTGCTACGTAAGGACACGAACGTCAATGATGAAAGCTTGTGAAAGAATTCATGTGCTTCTTGTGTGTTTGGCTACTGCTTTATATTTGTTATAGCTTTCTACAGCAGATTTACTTTCATATAATTTGGTGGGAGGAGGGTTATATACATATGAATCTCATTATATTAAACGGTAGGGAAGGAGTCCTCCATAGCAGCGTGCTGTCATTCCTGTCTGCAAAATTGCAGCTATTTATCCTCCTCAGGGTCCTGTTGCAGTCAAATTCCAGATGTCAGAGTTTGGGTTTTAAAAATTAATTTTCTCAGAGGTCTAGAGAGGGTGTCAGGATTGATTTGCTGTCTGTGAATAGAGACTTTACTTTTGTGGGCTCTGAGCTTGAAAGACAACTTCAGGGCCGCTGTGTATCGTTTCATAGGCTTTGGGAATATTGAAAATCAAATTATCCAGATCAGTCTCTTCTTGAAAATGTTACTTTTCCTGTAGAGACTTTGAGAAAGCTTGTGGGGAAAAATGCAGTAGGTTGGATTATCGTGATGCAACTGCTTGTGCCTATGAAATGTACCTACTGCTGTCAGCTCCGAGCTAACCAAGTGCAGGCATCCTGTGATGGGCTTGACGGGAGAAGCAAATATTTTTAATTGGTTTCAGGGCTCACAAACAGTGTTGTGCTTTTTACAAGCAAAGAGATGTCAGAGTTGTGGATTCCTGAAAAATTCAAGATTTAACGCCCCCCCCATGTTTCTGAACTGCAGGTAGAGGCAAGAATAAAATACAGATACAGCAGAGATCTGCTTGGCTGTTGCATGAACTTGTTGATTGTTACGATTCCTCTGGGAAGCTTTCCTGGCGTTGCTTTTTAGGTTAAATGGGGCATATTTTTATGAATCGGTTGTGCTATTTTATCTCCCTTCATCTCATGTAGTTCTTCCTTTTTACTTGGTCCCAAAGCTGGGATTGCTCTGCTTACTGCGCTCATTAAAGAAAAAGTAATTTTTCTGGCTGGGAATGAGTCCTTGCAGTACACAGTCCTCCTTGTTTGTGGATGAGGAGGAGAAATGAAGTTCAAAGGGGTCAGGTTGCACTTTGGGTGGTTTGCTGGACTTCCTTGCTGCAGGCACCACCTTTTTCTTGGCTGTTGAGCAGCATTTCTTCTTCGTGGCTGAAGGCAGGCATGATCTCCTTTCACACACCCATGAAACAAGGAAAGGAAGGATAAGATCTTCTCTAGAAAGTGGGGAGAGTTCACACGTCTAGGACTTGCACGTGGTCCAAGCAAAACATCATCAAGGTATTGCTCCAGGCCAGTCTGCCCTGCTGGAGGAGATCACAGTTCAGTGTTTTACTGGCACGTTGGTTTTCCCTTGCCTTGCTCGGTGTACAGGGATGTTCAATACAGTTGTTTTCAAGATGCTCTTATTACTTATTGGCTGCTATTTGAACCTTGATACAGATCTATTGATTCCTTTGGCCTTTCTGTGACTTTCCCTCTGGAGCATCTGATGATTGTTCATCCTTGGAAAAGGCTGAATTGTTTTCTTTGAATATGTTACACTAAAAAAACTGTGATTGAAGAGTACAAAACTTGGCTAGAGCAGGTACCCAGGGTGGTGGGAAATTAAATAAACTGAATTCCTGGGGGGGGGGGGGGGGGGGGCGGCTTGTAAAATGTGGAGAGCTGGTTGGGTTATGGACTAAGCAAGCAGTAAATCTCCTAGTGTCTGCCATGGGTTCAAACGCTGCCATGTATCCTCAGCAGACAAAGCTGTGTCTCTGCCCCAAAGGACAACTTTTGGGGTGAATTTCTAGATTCAGGGGAGCCCCTCTAGCTATTACTGTTGCTCTTTTTATTATTTAATTTTTTATTTTCTACCCTGGGTACTTTCAAGGCTACAAAGCAGCTTTGCTTGTGCATTTGTCATGTTCTGGTCAGCAAACTAGGACCATAATGAAAAGCCTCCAAACACATCTTCAGGCCTGTGGTTTTCACATCTGTCTGTCCCTGGCAGTGGTGGCTGGACAGACCTCAGCTGAGGAGCAAGGCTGGTGCAGCTTTCCAAAGTCTGGAAGCTGCAAAGGCTTGCCGTGTGCTCTGGCTGGTCAAATAGTCCCAATGTTTGGGCAACAGGAACCACAGTCAGGATTGTAGGAAGCTGTAGACACCACATTAGGTTCACAAGAGATGTGGAAGGGGAAATGGAAACCTTACATCCTGCATGAACACCTGAGTCTTGGCAGGTGCTGGTCCAACCCTGAGGAAGAGGGTGGAAACTACAGTAGGTTTCCCCCTCCTTGCTTGCCTTTCCCTTCCATATAACTTTTCTGACTCATTAGACATCTCTGAGGTACTCCTCTAATGAAACAAAATGTCTGTGCAACTTCCAGCACCTATTTGTGCTGGTCTAGCCCATTGAGACAGGTTTGCTCCTTCAAAGAACCCAATAAAAGCAGGATTTGCTAAGGCAAAATCTTTTTTCCTGATTTAACTAGATCAGCTTGGGCTGTGTTGTAGCAAGGAAAGCTGGTGTGTTTCGGTGAAATTTGGCTGTGCTCCTGAATTACTGTTTGGAGAAGTTTCTCCTCTTTCTCTCCTGTCTTCTCCATCAACCAGCCAAATGGGTTGGTGGAGATATATCCCTTGGATCTCAATCTGAGCTGTCATTGCTTCCTTATTTATTGTCATGCAGAGTGGATCTTTTGCTTCCTGCTTCTGTATATCCCCCTGCGTAGATGAGTAAATGTTCTGGTTTGTGGGATATTTTCTCAGCCAGCACAGAAAGATGCTTTGGTTAAAACCATGCTGTTGGAGAGATGCTCATGCTACAGAATTTTTGTCATGAAATTAAAGCGAATCCTAAATGTAATAAAGAATAAAAGAAGGGAGGTGCCATGTATCACTATTTATGACATTATGATAATTATGCTTCCAAAGCAGATTTTTAATTTGTACCCTGCTAGAGTTGCTGGCTTTAATTTATAATCCAATAAAGCTATAGATTGTTGCTCAAGGCAGGCAGGCGTGTTATAGCAGGCCAAACCTAATAATTTGCAGCAGTTTAGTAAGCTCAATAACATCTACAGTGCAATTGCTTTTATGGGCTGGTTTATCCCATTTGGCACTACCTTGCTTGTTTCTTAGTGTGCTGCTGTGTTCTGAATTTACTGCTGCAACCCAAGAATACCTTGTCTAATTTCTCTTGATGGGGCAAAATGATCCTGTCCAGGTAATGGTATGACTTGCTTTCCACCATCCCTGTGCTGGAGAGAGGTGACTCTCTGAGAGGAGACTCTTAGGAATAGATGTGAGATGACAGTGATGAAAGGGATGCTTGCGTACTCTTCAGAGTGGGCTTATTTCTGCCTTGATTTATAGTTTTTTGTAGATCCTTTTGCCCTCTAAGTTTATTCATTGACAGAGCAGAACTTCCTTCGTTGCTCTTGAATTCTTTCTGGGAAGCAGCTAGGTGGAAGAAACTCCTGGGAATTTTCACGTTAAAGTGAGAGAAAAGTAGGATGGGAGTCCTTATGCTCCACAGGGAGCATGGCCAAGGCTTTTAGTCACCCAGACTGCATAGCTCTAATATCAGCTGAGAGTCTGGAGATGGTCAAGATGCTTGTGTTATTCACAATCCAGCGCGGTGCAGATGCCTGCATTATGCTTGAGGAATAAAGCCCTTAAATGATCTGAAATTCAGAGAAGGATGGGACTGGTTTGGCTGAGCCTTGACAAGCGAAGGCATGAACCTTGCTCTAAAGTCATGTCCTGTTGCTTTCAAAGCTGTTTGGGGATGTCTAGCCCTTGCAGACAAGCTTTGTGCAGAGCATCTGAGAGTCCTGCTGAACCCAAGTCCATAGCTGGTGCAGGGAGGGTCGTGTTTTAGAGGCTGCTTTGCACCAAATGGAAGATCTGGCTCTCCTTTTTTTAGCAAGTGCTTAGTGACCCTAACCTAGGAAACCTAGGTTGTTGGAGGCACATGTACATAGTAGTGTCTGCTGAAAGGGCGAAGCTGAAATACTTGGAAGAAAGATGGGCTCATCATACTACACCCTTCCTAATCCATCTAAGGAATGCTTCATTGCAGTCTCAAATCAGGAAGATCTCACATTTAACTGTGTCCCTTGACCCCCCTGCATGTGACGGTGGAGTAGTGCGATGCTCAACTTTTTACTCCACCAGTGCAAGCAGTGGGTTAAAGAAGAAATCCCCTCATTTTTTTGCTATGTCAAGCCTTGTGACAAAGCAGAGGAGATGTGATTTCATTCAGTACTGACTTGTATACTCCATTTATTACCCAGGCATGTGCATAAAGCATTTTTTGTGTACTACTGAACTTAGTTTTGATAAGGTGGAGGGTTTTTTTAAATACCTGCCAGCAGAAAAGTCAGAGTTAAACCTTCTTCTCCAAGCTATTTTGTGATTCTGACACGTTTATTTTATACTCTTTCTTGCATGACCCCAGGCAGCTACCGCGTCTGTCTTGCGGTTTCCTACATACACATCTGCTGTGCGGAATGGCAATCACTGGGGAACACTGCATGCTAATAACTCAGTTTTGCAGACAGCGTTAAGCATATCAAGAAGAAAAAGATCTGGCCACAAGAATAAATCTACCAGTTCCTCTGAAGTCCAAATCGTTCGCTGGAGACCTTCTAATGCAGGCAATGTGCAAGGAGAGAGCTTCAGTCTGTCTAATGAGCACAATGCAAACTTCTGGACCACAAGCGTTGGAAGACCAGCACCAGTGAGGAGAAAGCACTGGGGCACCATCTTCCCAGCTGTGCAAATGACTGCTGAATAAATACTTCCAGTGAATAGTCAATTGGCACTGAGCAGAACTGAAATTGGTCTGGGCTGGTTCTATTCTTAAAACGGAATTAACCCATGGGCTTTGGCTGAGAGGCGAGCGAATTTGGCTCATAGTTTCCCATTCATGCAACCTATGCTTCTGGGTATTTCCAAGCGGAGAGAGACCTTTCCATTCCCGTGTTGTATTTTTCAGGCATGGATATATCAAGCCAAGGGGAGGTGGTGTACTCCAAGATGTACCCAAAGACATGATGTGAATAAGAGTAAGGGACCAGCAAGCTTGATCTGCTCATTTGGTCCAGCATCTGTTATACTGAAGAGTTGGCTAAACTGGATGTTTTGGCACCCGTCTCTGGCAACAATTCTCTTGCTGGAAATACCAACATCCGTATGCAGTTCTCCCTGTGGCTTCCTAATTTGAGGTTGAGGGGGGTCATGTTCCACCTTTTTCCTGTCTCTCACCTCCTGCAAGCTCAGCTGTGAATTAGGTTGGGCTGTGGTCACAGCCTGCTTGCAGGCTGCTGCCACGTGATTTATTAACACTTCTATTTTTTGGTCTGGCATAGTGCAGTCATTGTGTTAGACAGGCCTTTTGTGGGGGTCCTGAGCTGGAGAAATCAGTTCTGATGATGTTTCCTTAATGGATTAACAATCGGCAGAAAAGCTTTGCTCATCAAATATTCATGTCCTTTTGCTGGTGGAAAAAATGTTTCTAATGCCCGGCCGGAACTGGTTCCATCTCTTCATCCTCTCAATCTTTTGTGTTACTCCCAGGGCTACTGGCCACAGCCAGCAAATGCTTTGGGAAATGCCCCCTGTGATATGAGACAGGTAATTGAAAATTCAGCTGTCTTTCAGGCACAAGTTGATGGTGCTAGCAGTTGTTGAACTTTCAGCATCTAATGGAGATCATTTGGAGGTAGAATGTCGAGGGAGATGATGGAAGAGATGTTGCTTGAATAATTCAGGCAGAATCTGAATGAAGACCAGTGGGGAATAATCCTGTGTTACTGGAAATCAGTCACATGTGACAGCTGTGCCCGTCAAGGAGCTGGGGCTTGGGGCCACCTTGCTTCAGTGACCAAAGCTTACAGTTCAATCTTTGTCTTTTCTTTGTCATGAGTTTCCTAATAAAACATAACCAGTTTGGTATTAAATGTGAAAACAAAATTCAAAAGATTGCATCCCTCGGGGAGTTGGGAGCTATCGCTTGTGCTTAGAACTCAGTGCCTGGATTGCTTTAGAGCTATTGCTTTTCCTTTTATTTGCCTTCTCTAATAGCTGCAGCGTGTTTGGTACTGGAGTAAGTCCAAGGCAAGTCTCCTCTTGAGCTTGTGGACTTAAACAGCAGATGCACCACCTACCTCTGAGCTTCCTTGCCTGTTTTTGGATGGGAAGGAACAAAGAGTCCTAATGTACCTCTGCAAAATACCCGTGATATTCTCTTAGCGGATTTGAAGCATTAATGACCTGACTGCTGAAGAGCAATTTTTTTATCACATTTATAAAAAATTGGAAATATGGCTTTGCACGTCCTATATTTAGAAGTTCCACCAGTCCCACTGAAATGGGAGCTGAGGTCCTGTAGATAATTCGGATATTTCCTGTGACAAAGAAACCTGGATTGTTTGGATGGGCGTCCTGCAGGCAGACAGTTGATAGCCTTGCGTTTGGCTGTGGGTTTGTAAATCAGGCTTTATTTTTCCATTGCCCCGTGCTTTGTGTAGGCAATGTTTACCATATTGTCAGTATGAATGATAAGCAGGCCATAAGCCAGTGACTTATACCTACCATGCCTTGATATAAGTAGTTGTAATTATGAACCATGACTGCCGTAGTTATTAATTGAAATATTAGGCATCCTTTCCTCACCACCTCTTTCTGGCTGAGGCTCTGAGATGCACTGAAGAGCTTAGGGCCCAAAAAAGCCCAGCTACAAGAAAAACTAGAACTATGGCCCGTTGCAGACCATCCATCCCCCAAAACATCTACCTCAACAATACAATCTTCTGCTTAGGGATTTTGACATCAAAGCCCACAGAGATGGCAATGCCTTTACAGTGACTGTGCAGATAACTTTCCTGCTGTTTTATTTTTTGGGTTTATTGCACGAGCAATTATACTCTTGGAGGGACAGGGAGAGAAATGGTTTGGAAAGCTTTTTTTGGGGAGATAAAAATTAAATTAATGTAAAATCCAATTTTTTTAATCTCTACCATACATTTGTCTTCCCTTGTTATTCCTTCAAGTCCAAGATATTTATCATGTTCTGAACAGAGCAGGAGGAGAAAAAATGGTTTCTGATAGCAATGTGGTCAGCAGCCCTTAAAGCTTCTTGACTGTCTGCCAAAGGTCTCTTCCATCGTGTAACAAGGAAATAAAGATTGAAGACCCACTCTTAAACTTCTGAAGTGAAAAAAAAAAAATGCCTGTGGCAACCTGTGTGCCAAGCTGGCTGCTCAGCCTCTCTGCAAGGCCCTCACTTGAGGGAAGTACCTTGAAGGGTGTCCATGTATTGAGCTGTTAATGCCTGGATGGGTTTCACCTCCCTGCTTCTCTCCTGCCACTTCCACTGAAGTTTCTGTTAAGGACAAGATACCCAATGAGGGCTGCTTTTGACTGTTGGAGTGCCTACCTGGGAAGGGTTGCTGGATGCAAAGGCTTGAGCTGACATCTGGAAACTCTAGATCCTGAGTCCTACCATCCCTTGCCCTGGTACTTCAGCTTCTATGCTTGTATGTTGAGGATATTATTGGCCTCTCTGTCAGGTTACCTTGTGCCTTAAGGAGCTTCATATACTAACTTACTGTAGATTAATTGGGATGGAAAGGGAGCGGTACCCTCCAATAGTGGATGTAGCAGCCCATGGCCATTACACGAGGCTGTGCTGGGACAGCTGGGCTGATACCCCCACTGTTTGGATCATGGCCCTGTCTCTCTTGATGTCCAGTAAGATGAGAGAATAAATTAATGCCATATGAGAAACAGAGACTGTAACTTGTTAGCCCACGGGGGAACAACTTTATTCCCATTAATCATGATGGGGAGCATTAATGAAAGACCAGACAGAGAAATTATCTGGTACAGCAGTTTTAAAAGATAAGATGATGATATACCAGGATCTGAGCTGCAGGGGTGGGATGTTGCTGTGATCTTCTCTCTTTCCCCCCACCCTGTTGTTTGCGTAGCTTCATGGGTTGGGTTCTCCTCCTGCATCTCTGATTCACAGCTAAGGGGCTAAACTGTTGGGAAAGCGCCGTTGCCTGCCTGTCTGGATCATTTGTGAATTGGAGGTGGGTTTTATGGGTTGTGGCACAGTGCCTAGTAGATGAAAACCAGCATAAAGTGGAAATAATTGATCTCCTTTCCCACCCCACTCTGTGCAGGGAGGAGGCAGGGGCACATCCATGAAATGCTGGTGCATGCAGAGCCCTGCAGCTATCTGCTTCTGCAATCACACCCTTTCTCCCTTAGCTGCAAAAATCAACATTTACACCCAAGGAGGCCAGTCCTGCTCTTACTGAGCCGTTTATCACACTGGTGCTGAAGGTATTTTTGGCTCCTCTATAAATGAGCTTGTTTTTATGCCAATAAAAGCAACTTGGTTTGTGAATCTTGAGGTTGTCCTATGCAGGGACAGGAGTTGGACTCAGTGATCCTTGTGGGTCCCTTCCAACTCAGGATATTCTATGATTCTATGAACTTTGTGAGCAGTTAATTTTTTTTAAAAACTTGTGGACAGTTGAGGAAGTGAGTAATGAAAAAATATATATATATACACACATACATACATACTAGTTCCCTGGACATGTTAAATCTGTGGTAGTGTGTGTGAGAGCTCAAACTCTGCTGTTACTTATCATGGAGGGTGGACTGTGAGTTGACCTATGTCAAGGAAAGACTTTCTTTGCTCCATGAGAAAGTTGGTGAAGGATCATTGAATGCAGACTTTATACCTTGGTATGACACAGGTTAAGCCTAATTTTGGGCTGAAGCAAATGACTGCCTTGGTCTCTTCCACAGCAGGAGGGAGGCTGTGTGTAGTTTTGACAAGAGTATCTCTTGGGATGCTGTTGTTGACACTGTGGGCAGTGCCTGTGTCATGATCTATTCTTGTGCTTGGAAATATTTTTATTAGCGTGTATCCTAGATGTGAGGCCAAAAGCCACGTTGTTTGTCGTCTATAAAATCCCAGGCTGCAAAACAGTGACGCTTTGGGAATTCTTTCCCTGCATGCTTCCCCTAACTGTTTTCCCATGCACGGTATCTGTCTGCTCCATCCATGTCCTGGCCAGAACAATGGCTTTATCTCCAACTCATGAAATACCTATGTCAGGTTGAGCAAGGAGATTGTGTGAAAGCAGGTTGCTTGTGCAAGACAGTCCTTCATGAACTTCTCTAACATGAGTCCTTGTCACAGGCTGCAGTTCTTCACAAACTGCTCCAGGGTGGGTCCCTCCCATGGGGTGCAGTCCTTCAGGAACAGACTGCTCCAGCATGGGTCCCCCGTGGGGTCACAAGTCCTGCCAGCAAACCTGCTCCAGCCTGGGCTCTTCTCTCCACAGGTCCTGCCAGGAGCCTGCTCCAGCACAGGCTTCCCATGGGACACAGCCTCCTCTGGGCATCCATCTGCTCTGGCATGGGGTCCTCCACGGGCTGCAGGTGGATCTCTGCTCCACCATGGACCTCCATGGGCTGCAGGGGCACAGCCTGCCTCACCATGGGCTTCCCCATGGGTTGCAGGGGAATCTCTGCTCTGGTGCCTGGAGCACCTCCTCCCCCTCCTTCTGCACTGACCTTGGTGCCTGCAGGGTTGTTCCTCTCACATATTCTCACTCCTCTCTCCAGCTGCAATTGCTGTTGTGCAGCAACTTTTCCCCCTTCTTAAATACATTATCCCAGAGGCGCTACCACCATCGCACGGGCTTGGCCTTGGCGAGCAGCGGGTCTGTCTTGGAGCCAGCTGGCATTGGCTCTATTGGACACAGGGGAAACTTCTAGCAGCTTCTCACAGAAGCCACCCCTGTAGCCCCCTGACTACCAAAACCTTGGCACACAAACCTGATACAGTGACGTAGGAGAGCTGTGAGATTAGGGCTTTTGCCTGGCACGTTTTACAACCAATGAGCGGTGAACCAGGAGAAATCTTGAACTTTGACCATCTGGGTTATTTTCAGTGTGAGCTCTTTTGAATTTCCAGGAAATGTCCTCTTCAGGTTAGCTCCTAAAGGAGAGTGGAAAAGTCAGGGTGGCTGTGGCGCTGCTTTGAAAAAACACTTGAGTACGGCAAGGTACAGAAACAGCAGTATAGCAGACTTGCTATTTCTGGAACACCTTCCATTGGAGGAATTGAAGTGCTTTAATCAATGTGCAGCTCTTGATGAGAGGGATAATTATTCCCATTTTTATGGAGTGAGAATATGAGAGAGATTAAAATGTCTTTTCTGAAATTGCAAACAATTTTATGGCAAGGAAATGAACTGAGCTTTCCCTCTAAAGAGCATCCTCTGTGTGTTTTGGTTGTCTCCAGGGGCACCACTGGGCATCCCAGCAGAAATGTTAAGTTTGCTCTGATTCTGGAAAGGTGAATCAGGAATGTCCCTCCCTTGAGGACCCAGTACCTCATCTCACTTGCCTTGTCCCCTGCTCATTGCATGTCTTCATGCTTTTGCTGCAGATGATCATATGGTAATAAATGAAGAGAAGAAAAATAGATTTATTTGGACAGTGCCATTGTTTTGGGATTTGAACAGTTCACGTCCCAGCTTCCTGTTGGAAAGCACCAGGAGACAAAGCAGTTGCAATGCCTTTTTCAACACATGGATAGAGCAAGCAGGCTCTCGCCCCTGCTTAAAACAGGATGGAAACGACTTCTCTTGTCTGTGAGTTAGCTGCTTGCATTTTAGTCATGGTGATGGGTACTGCAAGGAAAAAGCTTCAGGGGAATCTCATGGCTTCCCTCTAGACAAGCGTGGCGGAGTTGTTATATAATTCAACTTTGCTATGCCAGAATTATAAGCATCACAGAAAATGCCCAATTGCAACAACAGTGACTTGTGATTTGTCAGAGCTGCCGCAAAGTGGAAAGAGGACCTTGCGTAAGTCAGATCTTCAGCTTCTTTGCTGCAGCTTTTATTAGCCAATAATTTTTGCTTGTTGTCATCATCACTTTTGTGCCTTCCGGACAGTGATTTCTGAATAACAGAAGCATTTAGATATCTACTGCTTTATAGCTTTCCTTCCTGCTGTCCTCAGCTGGAGTCCTGCTGACCCATCAGGCAGGACAGCTGGATAGTCAGCCCTTGCAAATGCCTCTTTAAGCTGTTGTTGCCTGATACTTGTGACACTGATGGAGAGATAAGAAAGAGCCTATGTGGATTTCCATCTGGGGAAATGTTCTGGTTTGCCTTTTGGCACCGCTTTTATTGATGCCCCTGGTTTAGCTTTCTCCTTCTGCATCTGCTGGTGTGGGCATGGCCCTCTCTGCGGGTGGACCAAAATGACCATTGCGAGACAAGCTTGGCTTTGGGGATGGCAGATTTCACATGCGTAGCCTGTCACCTTGTGTGGAGGTACAACATATTGGTATCTGGTGTTCATATAAAGCAGGGAGCCAAGTAAGATTTTCCTAGACCCAAATTGAGTCTAATCCGGGGTGTACTACAGGAGTCCTTTTGGATTGCCACTGCCAGGGTGAGCTTCCTGGTCATTTTGTGAATATCTGGTCCTGCTCTCTGTGCATCTCTCCTTTGACTCTTTCTCCTTTCAGGTTGAAAGTTGTTTGTCTTTCCTTTTGAGGGAAGGTAGAAGACCTCATATTGATATCAAGAATGGTACCCATTGCTTTTCTTACTGTCAGGTTTTTGTCTTCCAGCACTGGCTGGTGATGCTCTCACCCTTTCAACCAGCAAAAAAATCCTTGTTTGTGGTTGTGGGGTTTTTTTGTTTTTGTTTTTTTGTGCCAAGCATCATGACAAAGTAATATTTTTAGAGCTTGGTTTGCAGACATTTGCTGCTAAGGGCAAGATGCAAGGGAAAGAAATTGTCCAAGGAATAAGCTTACTGGCTGTTTCTTCTCCCAGTCCAATCCTTCGCCCTTGAATCTATTTGACATCTGTCAGACTATTTGGGATAGGACTATTTTGCTCTGAACCACAGCATTTTACAACGGAATTCCTGCAAACACTCCTGAAATATAGTAATTTGCTTTAAATAGGGATAAATAGGAAGAATGGTGGATAGGATAAACACTGAATAATGAAAGCCATGCTTATTAAACTCGTAAACATCGAACAGGAAAGAGCTGGAGGCATGTCAGAGCCTGGGATTAAGCTGAGCTGGACAAACTGAAAAAGCAGTCTAGGGCCAGGACAGAAATAGGATCAGCAAAGGCAAATGCGGAGCTATTTCCTCTGGCGTTGAGTGATCTGTTGAGATGCAGGGTGGTTGGGCCACAGCTTTGCTGAAGGTGTCTGGGGGTTTTAATGACTACAATCTCTTCTCAGGCCTGGCAGAGGACTCATCTAGCCAAATGTCTTATTTCTAACAGCAGCCAGACAGCTAGGGAAAGACCTTCTGAAACCCCCTGGATGTGCACAAAATCATCCTCCTTCTGGTAATCAGTTTTTCTGAGATTTCTTGAGTAAGAGGTGGTGATGAGGCCATTACATCTAATAGCCTTCCTTGGCTCTATTCTTAGTTAACTTACATAGTTCTTTTTTTATTAAACCTGCTTTTATTAAGCCTATTTTTAATCTTAAAGCCCATTGCCCCAGGATGTTAGTGCTTTAATTAAAGTGAACTATAAGCTGTATGCAAGTCAACAACATCATGTGCCTGCGAAAAGGACTATCATGAGACTGGGACGTGTTAGCAGGAATAACATCCTCAGGAGGCATCGAGGATGCAGTCCTCCTGCTGCTTGATGCTGATGAGAGCTCAGCAGGGATGCTGTGCCCAGCAAGGTGCTCCACTTCAGGCAAGGCTTGGGCCTCATCCAGTTGGTCTGTGCAAGAGTGATGGGCTGTATTATTTTTTTTTTTCCTAGATGAGCCTCATCGGTAGAGACTGAAAGAGCTGGACTTTAGACTAGAGAAGATAGCTGCCTCCCCTTGGCCTCAAATATGCAAAGTGTTTGATAAAGAAAAAGGGAATAGTGTATCATTAGCATCAGTAATAGGTTTATAATGCACTAGAAGGGACTCTGGTGCAATACTTGAATCCTTCCATTAGTATGGTCAGAAGCACTGGGTATCACTGCTTGTGTTGTTTGGGAAAGATAGAGTAGATTAGAAACACACTGTGAGGAGCTGTAAAAGTGGAGTAAATCATGCTGTGGGGGGTAGATTGGGGAACCCCTTTAGCTCTGTCCTGTTTTCTCATGAAACAGAGGCTCCCTAAGGGATTTTTATTTACCTCTGTGCTGAATGAAAGAGGGAGGAGGTAATTGCAGGAGGCGGAGCTGATCTGGGACATTATTATGGCTGTAGAAAGTCCCCTGGGGCCACTAATAGCCAGAAACAGCCCTGGCTCCAGCTGTGCACCATCTCTGGAGCAGCATGGGAATTCCCATCACAGTGCCATCGAGAGTTCCCAGCATTTTTTGTGATGACTATAGCTGCTGGGATACTGTTAGATGTTGCCTCTGTTCAATGAAGTATACCTAGAGAGAAACTGGTCCTCTGTAATGGCAAAGTGTGGGGGGGAAAGAGGGGCAGGCAAGTGTGGGTTATCCCTTAATTTGGATACCTTTATCCCTTTGCTTGCTACCTGGGCAAGCAAAACTGCCCGATTGCTCCTCAGCTTTGCAAGGCTGCAAGCCCTGAAGCCTGGAGGGAATTAGTGCTCCTGCCTGACTACCCTTTCTGGTTGTGTTTTTGGAGGCTGGGAGCCGAGGTGTTTTACAAAGTGTAATAATGTTATTTTTAGAGATTTGGCTCTCTTTTTGTTGCATCTGTTGATCTACAGTTCAATTACGGCAGTCCCAGCAGGAACACATATTTCAATAATATGTTCTCTGCCACTTTCTTTGACCTGCTAAATTGAATTGTAAATGGAGCATGTCACAGCTCAGAAATCTCATTCATGGCCTTCTTTAACAAGGTGTGCAGAGAACTATTAGCCTAGTCTTTGCAATAATCAAGTAAGATATGTCTGGGATGTGCAATGACTTGCTTTAGGAAGCATCTGGTTAGCTATCGAAGCCTCAGCAGCCAGAATGCTAGGAATGTTTTTTTCCTCCTTACTTCAGACCAATTGTCTGTTAGACCCAATTTCTTCCTTTTTCTTCCCGTTTATTTATTGGTATATGTCTCTTACGCAAGACCACAGTGTGTTACCTAGGACTAGTGAATCCGCCAAAACCGTTGTGGTGGTTATGAAGTGGCCAGACTGGCTCCAATCAGTTGTGTTGACAGATGTATCCTTCCAATCAGTCCATCTCTTGCCTGGAGAGGGCTATAGCAAATGGAGAAAGTCCCATACCTTATGAGATTTGAAGTACTAAGCAAAGACAGGGAGAAGAGAGAAAGTTGAGGGTGAAGAGTAAAATGCAAGGGCTGGAGAATGTATTCAAGTGGAGTTTTGCACCAGATGTTTATGGTCTTGGTTGTTACATGGAGAGATAATGAAGCCTTTGGATGGGTTACAAAGCACTATGAGAGCTGACTGATGCACTGTGGAGTCCTGCAGGCTGCTGCCTGCTCTCTTGGGTTCGTGAGTCTTAAATCCAACAGAAAGATGAAAGCCTGATCCCTTCGCAGCCTCTTTAAGGTGAAGGAATTGAAGCCCAGGCGCCTTGATTCTGTTCCTGATGTACGTAAGGTCTGGTAGGTCAGCATCTGCTAGTCAAGTATATTGATTTGCTCACTTAAAGGCTTCAAATCCTTGGCATGCAAGGTACTTTCCCTTTATTATATCCTTCTGCAACATGAGATTCAGCTATTGGATGCATTTTTGGCAGCAAAGGCTGATTGCATCCTAGGCTGTAACAGTGACAGTGCAGCCAGCAGCTTGAGGGATGTGGGTTTTCCTCTCTGCTGACACTTGAGAGACCACATCTGAGCACTGGGTCTGGTTTGGGGCTCCCCAAAACTAGGCAGGCAATAACAGACAGACTCCAAAATGGTTGGACATGGAGCCTGGGACATATGAGGAGAAGCTGAGAGCTGGGGTTGTGCAGCAGGAGAAGGGGGGGATCTTCCTGCTCTCTGCAACTATCTAAGGAGTAGCTGTAGAGAAGATGATGGACCTGGGCAAGAGGCAGTGGACCCAAGGTGTATCAAGGGAAATTCCAGCTAGATAGTAGGAAAGTTTCTCCCCATGAGGGTGGTCAAACCCTGGAGCAGGACCCAGAGGAGAATGGGGATTTCCATCCTTGGAGACATTCAGACCTTGCTGGGACATTGCCCTGAGCAACCTGACCTGAGTTGGCCCTGCTTTGAGTGGGAGTTTAGAGCAGAGCCTGCCAGAGAACCCTTGCTGCCTCAGTTAATTTACATTTAAATGCTTATTGGGGTCTGCATTTGATCTTTGACACTGTGCTCAGAGCTAATGAGCTCAAAATCAGCTGGGATGGAAAATTGTTCACATTTATAGTATGCAAATCACTGTTTGAAGGACTATGCTTTCACATACCGTGAGTCCTTAATGAAATTTTGTAACTTCACTGTAGGAACCGAAGTATTGTACGCATTGACAAAATGCTCCAGCTGATATTTGTTCTCTTTTGTCCTTGGTTCCGGGTTCTAATGGGTGCAAGTAGGAGATGTAGTCATCTTTCATCTTCAGAGATGATTTAATAATTTGCTTGAAGATGATTTTTCTTTTGTTTGTTTGAATGAGGTCCAATTGGGTAATCCGGAAATGAAGAATCAGGCCTTCAATTTTTCTTTTGTATTCACTGGATAAATGTTAGCTTGCCTCCTTTCCTCTCTAAGCTAATACTGATAAATGCCTGCAGGAAATTGATTCTTGAAAATGTCAGAAAATAGTGTAGTGAAGACTCATTAGTAAACTCTTCATTGTATCCGGGAGTGAATTTAAACGACCTGCAAACACACTTGAGTAATGGTGGTGTTCCAATTTGAGTCCAGCTCTTGTATTTGCTCTTGAGGTAGAGAGCAGTTGTTTATGGCTATGTGGCCTTGATCCTTCAACAGAATCCATTCATTTGCTAAATGCAGGTGCGGGCCTGGACCAGTGGATATTTAGGGACACAAGGATGGTGTGCACTGCAGGAAGATAAAATGCCTTTTCTGTCTTGCTGCATTTGCAAGTTTGAGGGCCTGGTTGTCTTGGACGTCTCTGTGAATGCTGTCTCAGTATGGAGATTTATGGTGTCTTGTGGGAAAATGATAAATATCTCATGGCAGGGACATGGAGATGCGATTCATCCACGGGTTGCTTGGCTGCTCTTGTTAATATAGCTTAGCTCTTCTGAAAGCTCTGCATTTAATCTGGTAGGTGCTTTCTTCTGGGGTGAAGGCTTGAATTTAAAAGGAGTGATGGGAGCAGGAGTGTTTACACGTATAGTGATGGAGCCAAGAACAGAGTGGGGATTCAGGAAGACCTCACCGTAGCCCAAGGGAAGTCATTGGGCATCCAGACATCTGATCTGTGTGGAGCTACAGAGGTACTAATGCAACTTGTTTGAAGTTACTGCTTGCTCTGGTGGTTATGATGTACCACCATTGGGTAACTCTAGTTGCTCCTGGATGATGTCCTTAGAATTGTAAGCAGATCTGATGAGGGTGCATTAAATCAATGAAGCAGTCTAAAATAGGTTTTGTCTAGAGATCCTAGTGCTGGCAGGGCAGAACTGATGTTTTTTCCAGCTATGGATGTGACCTGTGATGGGGAGAAGACTGAAGCCAACAGATCGTGGTCCCAAGGTTGAGTTGTGTAAACAAAAAGCAAATGAGACCGGTGGCTAGGGTTATGGTAGCAGACTGACGTTCAAGAGGCTGAGGTCTGTCCCTGTCACTTGCCCCTATCCTTAGCATATCACATCAGCACTCCAGACTTCTGGGTTTTCCCCTTTGACTTTTCCATGTTGCCCAGTTTGCAGCTGCACTTGTTTCCTGCCACCTGCAGCAGCATGGTTGGATGGGTGGAACTGGAGAAAGATGCCCACATTTGAATTTTTTTTTTTTTTTTCCCCCCATGTGCGTATGTGTGGTCAGATCCACGTGCTGTTCTCCATCTGCTTGTACGTGTCCTGACCAATGTGCTGCCAGGGAGGGCTCAGTCTCTCTCCAGCTTCCTCTGACCAGAAATTCCAGCCTTGAGCTGAGATGCCCTTCAGCAAGAAATTGCTTTAAAATGGTATATTTCCTATAAAGGGCTTCCGTTTTCCACAATTGGAATTTTTCTGACAAAAAGAAGGGGGGGAGGACACTGTCAAAAAGCTTCTTCCTGTTCTAGTTTGATTTTTTAAAATTTACTTATTTAATTATTTTTAATGAATGAACAGGAGGTTTACTGTGTTCAGGAGACAGAATGGGTAGGGTCCTCTATGAAGACTGAAAGCCTTGAATTCCCAGAGGCACTTTGACTTGAACAAGAGCCCCCTTCATGTTGGATGACTGGCAGTTCCAGAAACCAGTCTGTCCCTCCAATCGCTCCTTCATTTCTAGCTGGGGAGTGCAAGCTGTGTTGGGAGAGGCTCTCCAGCAGGCACATCTACCACCTCACACGGCATGCCGTGGTCCCGGCTCGAACACTGGTATTTGCAGAGATGCTGGAGGGAGCAGACTGAAATGTGAGACTGTTTAGCACCCCTTGTACACAGAGTTATTGTGAAAGTCCTCTCCGGTCATGGGGACTGGGGGTGGAACGTGTTTCTATTAATGTTGACGGAAGGAGACCCATGGGTTTGGATGGTGGGGAGATATTCACGCTATCTAGTTGTAGGTGTTGAAAGTGAGAAGATGGTTTCAGAGGCTCTTTATATAGCCAACAAAGAGGGCCAGCTTCCTCCGGAGCAAATTTAGAGCATTTAACTGAAACTCTTGCTTGGAGCAAACCTCTGGTTGACTGTACATGGAGACCACTATAGCTTCACATATGCATAGATGATAATTCCTGTCTAGGGTAGCTATAGATAAATACACTTGCTATTTTTTCAGTGTGGAGCGACTTCCTTCCACATTTTTTCAGTAGCTGGTTATATTTATAAACAGGCTTAATGTCTCTGATCACAGAAACCTCTGACCAGCACGCAGATCCTATCAGCAGGTGAAATGGAAAAAGAATTTTAACTTGTTAGGTTGGATTACTCTGCACAATGTTTATTATAACTCGGTGTTAATGTGGAGAAGTGAGTCAGATGTTTTTATGGCTCTGGCTTGCACTACTTTTTCCAAACATAGGACCATACAGCACTCAGTTTTTGGATTTGGAAAGCCAACTCTTTTAAGAGTAAGGTTGAAAAATACATATTTTAAAGGAGAAAGGGGATCTCTGTGCAGTTTTGGCAGAATAAACCTCGGTTCTGCTCGAATTAGCAATGAGACAAGGAAGGAGTCCGCTCTGCCAATGGCATTTAATGATGAGTGATTTCCTGGTGCAGCGTGAAATACAAATTAACAGCCAAGAGGAATGCAGAATTGAAAGGGAACTCAGTTTATCCACTTTCCTGAAATAATGAATCTAGCAATAAAAGATTTTTGGTTCGAAGCCAGAGTGCAGGGAAGTGAGCTGGAGTTTTTCTATTGATTTCAGCCTCCCCGCCGTCACGCTGTCTTTCCGGTCGGTAGCGAAAGCTACCCATCTTTCCTGTCTGTTCTTCAAATGAAGGTTGGGTCTTTACATAGTGGTCTGTGGTGAAGGGCTGCTTTTTTCTTTTTTTTCTTTTTGCTCTGTGGTTTAGGATTTTTGCTTTTCTTTGTAAATGTTAGTGATGATCTTTCTTGATTTGAGGCCCTCCAGGCTAAGGGAGCTTTAAGTCTGAGGGGAATCAATAGTTGGCTTTTTTCTTTTTTATTTTTCTTTTGCATTTTGCTGTTTGAGCTCTTCTTTCGAAGAACTGTCTTCTGTTTTATTGAATTTTGTTAAAAGACCAAGGCACCTGTAGAGCCAACTCACTTGAATTGTGAATGCAGGTTTATTCTTCCCTTCTTTTAAGCTTGCTTACGCTCTCTGTGAAGGGTTTTCATGGGGCGTTGTGAAGAAGAAAATTATGGTACTCCACTTGCTGCACTTGTCCGACTTAACTTCCTCCACAAAACATTGTTTCCTCTGACTCGTCTCAGTGGTGGCTTAGTGTAAAGTTGTTAGTCTTTAAGTCTTTTAAAGAAAATATCTTTTAATCAGGAAAAGAAATCTGCTTCGCTTCTGAACAAATACAACCTCACCTCTATTTTTAAGGCCCTTTAGGTGAAATCTTGCTTGCTGCAGTTTCAGCTGCTCTGGGAGAGCTTTGGGGACCTGTTGCCACAGAGGGTTTGATGTGAGGATCTGTGCAATCCTCACAGTTGGATGTGAATCAAAAGGGGGGACTATAAAAAACATCTGTTTCTATCTGTGAGCTGCCATGATTATCTATACTGGTATAAATTGGGGCAAGCTCCCAGCAACATTACAGCAGTGGCATTTGACTTCCTTCACCGGAAAGCTTCTAGGGGATGCACAAGTTGGAAGGGACCCAACTTCACCCACGCTGATTGATTGCTGGGACCGTTGTTTGCTATGAGCTAATCCGTGTAGGAATGGAGCCCTAATCCATCCAGCACTGGCATTTCCTCTTACCCATTCACAGTTCAAAGCAGGCTTCTCTCTTTCCAGTTCATTTTGAAACTCTACACTGCTTCTGGGCGCCAGAGAGGATGCTGGAGGCAGTGGGTTTGCTTTTGAGGGGCTCCTGCAGGTTTATGCCAAGGCCAGGAGATGTAGGCACATCTCAAGGATGCAAGTCCTGCTGCTCACTTGGGATGAGCTGACAGAGGTCTCTAGCAACCACTGCAGGTGGAGGAGGGCATTTTGGGTCCAGTGTTGACTGGGGTGACTAGCAACTTCAGTGAAGCAAAATGTTTATGCTTTGCTTTATCCATAGGCTGCCAGCAAATCAGCTGGCTCTAGCCTTGGCTTTTCTTGGCTTTAATGGAGCAGACCTTGAGCCAATGCAACCTCCTCCAGCTGGGCGCAAAGGAGCGAGGGGGCCAGCTTAGCTCATTGCACAGCATTTTGGTGACCTTTGGGAATATACTTGGTAGTAAATAAGCGATTTAATGTGGTCTCACATGTTGTACTCTGTTTTGCCTGCATGCCTCAGACAGGGCTCGGGACATACTTTCTGATAGACCCAGCTTAATGATAAAAAACATTTAAACCTCAGGAAGAGGGGCAAATGTAAATGCAGCGATAGCCACTTCTGATCCATGGAGTCTCACCCTGGGCAATCTTGATTTTAAGATCTTAAATGTTCCTTCTCTGTTCTGAGTCCAAATCACACTCTATGTAGATCCTGATGCTGTGCTGATCTGCTTTTTGGGAAGATTACGGGCAATTTGGTGATCTAAAGGCTTGATAAGGGTTCATCAAGTAAATTATCAAATGGACATGGTTCTGTCCTCTCTAGAACAGCACAGCGTTGAGTTGTGTTCACCCCATAATTCAGCGGGGAATAGCTGTGGCAGACAAACATGCATTAGCTTTGCGCGTGGCTAGTTTTGGCAGAGGATCACTTTCTAGTGACAGCCAGGATACCTTCTCTAAAGAAACTTTTTAAAAAGCATGGATTTGTTGGTTGAAGAATTTCTTTGGTTTACAAATGGTATCACGCTAAGAGATGTCTTGCAGTATATGTGCAATTGCTAGAATGTAGAAAGGGGTGAGAAATCTCATCGCTTCTAATATAGCAAGATTGACTAAATTGAAATAGTCCCTGTAGGAGGGGTAGGTGGGAATGTATATGTAGATGAACTTCATAATATCTCCTACAGATCTCACAGGAAATAAAATAATCTTCCTGAGCCTCTCTGCTTTCCTGTGCCACCGGTGCCAGGTGGTAAATAATGCCACGACCTTCGTCTGTGTTGGGGAGTTGCAGCAGAAGAGGCTGGTGCAGGCATCAGTTAATGAAAACTAATCCCCAAATTGGAAAATCTCTTCTGTGCTCTGCAATATGAAGTTCAGGGCTGTTTTTAACGAGTTAGATTAAAACTTCCAGCACAAGAGCTGGTACAATGCACGAGCCAACTTCAGAGTTGAATCACAAACTGGCTCTTTCTGTGGCAATTTCATTTAATGTGTTTTGTGAGTTTTTTTGGGTTGTGGGTTTTTTTTTCTCATCATCCCTTCATTTGGAGTTGGTTATGCTCCCATCTGACATAGGGTGGGGATTGGGGATGCACAAAAGTGGTGGAGAATGTGGATGAAACACTGATTTTTTTTTTTTGTTGTTTTTTAAGGATTCTGTGATTTTTAAAAAAAAAAATTAAAAAATCACTGACAAATTGCAACTTGGTAACATGTCTCGGTCTTCATTTTTTTCCTCTTGGGGCTCTTCTGATATCTGTAGATGCTCTTGGAGTAAGAAATCTTATTCCCATTACTAGAAGTGGCCCCACAATAGACCTGAGATCACAAGCACAGTGGTACATATAAGATGTCTGTTTTTGAAAGTGCTTCTGCAGTGCCAAATCTTCAACCTGTGCCTGATCCTTTTAAAATATTCTCACTTCAAAGTCACTTCCTTTATGTTCAGTGAGACTCTATCCACTGTTTTTTGAGCTGTGGCCATCTCAGTGGGTGTGCTCTGCCAAGACCTGGTCCATGTACCATTGGCTTTTTTTGAGCTCAACCAAGCACATGGTGCATGTGCTAGAGGAAAAAGGAGTCTCTTTTACTACTTTCCTTTAAAATGAAATGTCGGTATAATGAGTTTAATAATGGTTTGGGCCATTCTGCAAGACGCCATGGCTTCATCTGCATTAGCAAGTAGTGTGGTCCAAGAGAAGAGGTTTGTGGACAGAGATAGTTAGCACTTAGATCCTGATATTCATGGTCCAAGCATTTTGGAGGTGGTGGTGTGGTCACTTAGGACTAGCTCTAATCTGGTCCTATGGACTGAGTGCCCATCGGTGGTTGAGGTGCATTGAGTTCACTCCTGGAGCACATCTTCTGGTTTAGCTTCACCCAAAGCCCTTTAGTGATGTGAACCAGAACACACAAAGCAGGACAAAAGGGTGAGCTACTTCCAAAATGCATCCTGGTAGGAATGAAGGTGCTAATACAGATGTGCTCGGTTGAGTTCCTTTGCAGGACAATACGAAGTGCTGCGTGAGCTGCGCATGTTTAAGCTCAGTGGGAGTAATTGCTAACTAGTGAGCATGTCCATCTTATTCCTGTGGGAAGAGGGAGAAACCGAAAGGGAAGGGTGGCGAAGGGATGGTTTTCTCGAACAACTGCCAAAAATGTCAGTGCTGATGTTCATATAAAATCTCATGGACCTGAAAATGTGGACATTTTTTCAAGCACCTGCAGACTTTCTAGTGGTTCTGCATGAGTTTCTGTAGGTGAAGTGGCACCGTTTCCTCCACCTACTTGTGGCTGTGATTGAGTGATCAGGATGACATGATTTTAAGTCTTTATTTTTGGCAGTAGAGGCTTGAAGCTGTTGCACGTTGCAGATTTCACCTTGCTTTAAAGCATGTGGGAGCTTGCAAAGTAGGAGCCTCTAAAGCTCTTCTGATGAGGGGCTGTTGGAAGGAGGTTGTACAGGACCCAGGCTAAATTCAAGATATTGTGCATGTAGGTCAGATTCATGGAGGTTCAGATTCTGGTTCAGTTCATGCTGAATAGCATCAGTGGTGCTGAGATGATGTTCCCTGTTCTTCTGAAAGCCCACCCAGAACAGTGCTTGAACTTGCTGAAATATGTCAACCCTTGAAGAATTTGACTGGGTTTTCACAAAATCAGCCAAGCAAGTGCACCATCAAGGACAGACCAAAATAACTATTAGAGAGCTTGACACAAGCTATGCTACTTGCATGCAAATGAGGGAGAAAAATATTTTTTAAAAAAAAAAAAAGCCCAAACATGTTCTGAAATGTTTTCCTTGGCTTGTTTACCGAATCAGTGTCATCCAGTGCATGAATACTGGCCAAGCTTATCCCATAATGACCTTTAAAGAGCTGGAGGATTTTTTTTTGTCGTAATGTTGGTCCTCAGCACTTGAGATACTTTAAACCTCACTTGCCTTGCAAAAACCTGTCCAGTTAACTGATTCAGCAGTGTTGCTGATAGGTGCAAGGAGGTGTTAGCCCCAAATGGAGAGGAAAAAACCAGCAAACAATAGGGAAAGTGAGGTTTGAAAGCTTCGAGATCTGCAGACTGGAAAGCAACTAGGAGAAAATAGTCATAGTCTGCTGGAAGGGTTAGCAATCACTTCCTCCTGGGGAATTTTGGTGGGATGGAGTGAAGGTGTGAGTGGGTTTTGGTTTGGGTGTTTATATAATCCAGATGTTCCATGGGTAGATTTTAATCTGAAACTTCTTGGTTGGAAAGGGTTGGCTCTGCTGTGTACCAGCGGTCGGTGCAGAGGATGTTCATCATGGAGAGATGTTGCGCCCTTGCTGCTGCTTTGGGGACTGGGGAAGGCTGGTGTGGGCTGTGGAGCTGACATAGATGCTACGGCTGGCATCCTCCTACCAAAGATGGGGTGTTTTGTGGGGGGAAAACCTCCATTCCTCAGTGCTTCCCCTCCAGGAGCTCACCTGTGCATATAGGTGCAGACCTGTGGATGAGGTGGGCAGATGATACTTTAAGCTCATGGCAGAGCAGTTTGGCCATGTGGCTTTGAACGTACTCAGTAGGTGCACTGTAGAAGTCCCTTTCTTCCACCTTCTGGTTCCTTTTGCCCCATTTATCTGGAACACAAAGCCCCACATGGGAGTTAGGCACCTGGTGATACTGAGGTTTGATCAAAGTTGGATAACAAACTTGAGCTGCGTTGAAGAAAAGTTTTAACCATAACCCCTGGCCAAGAATTGGGAATTTCTAGCAGAAAACATCATTTTTGGCGCAGCAAAAATTAAATAATTCCAACCCTTTTTATTGCTTTCTTTTTCTTTTGGCACTTTTTATGAGATGGAGCATACAAGGAAGAGCTGTATCACAAGACTGGTATCCAGGGTGATGCATGATGAAACATAGTCAATACACAGTTAAGTAAATAGCTTCAGTGCTTAAGATGGAAAAGGAAGGCAAAGAAAATAGTGTTTTTTATATCACCAAAACAGTGTTCATATTGGTTACATTGTTTTGCATAATTGAAAAGCCATGAGACAGTTCACTAGAGAAAAGGGCATTTTCAAAAGAGATTAATGGTGTGCTCTGGGTGTAGAAGGAAATTATAGTAGTAGAGTTGCTCATACACTTTTCAATTTTCATTCCTTCTTGCTCATTCTGGGAAGAGAGGATTCATTTGAATATTTTCCATAACAAATTCATTTTAGTGTTTTGTTCTGAACAGACTGGATGCGAGTTGAAACGGAAACATATGTGGACTATTTAATGCCTGCAGAGTAAAACCAACAAGGAGCACATGGAAATGGTGTTAGTTAGGGACAGTTTTCTTGCAACACTGTTCTCTTCGTGGATGTCCTTGTGGTTTAGGATTTTACCCATGCTATTGGAGCGGGGCACTGAACAGATGTTTTAGGGATTTTTTTTTTTGAGGGGGGAGTGGGGCGGAGTATTAGTTGAAACATTCACCAAAACTGAATGTTGGTGCAAATACCTTTCATCTGATGCTGGTGTGGTCTCTCCTCCTGCCGTATTATTTGCAAAACACTTACGTATGTGGTGGTGGTGGGAATAAATGTTGCGGATGGGTGGCTTGGCTCTGCAGGATCTGAGTGCCCTGGGGGAAGGAGTAGGGGTTCATATGTCTGTGTAGCAGTAGCATCCCTAACCTGCCGTGTAGTCTTTGCCATGTCATAACTACTCAGTCATTTAGGCTGAACCCATGGCAGAGTAAGATGCCAAGTTGCATCTCTCACGTGAATGGAAAACGTAGTTAAAAAATTGCCTCAAAAAAATGCAAACAAAAGCCAAAACAACCCCAAAACCCCAACCAAAAAAAAAAAAAGAAAACCAAAACAGCTCTGTATCCAGAAATGCTTCCTCGTTCCACATGCCCTGAGAGCTGGAGAAACGTTGTTCTAGCTCTACATAAGATGAATCTACATAAGTGACCCCCCTGCCCAGAGCTGGGGACCAGGGTTGTATCTCCCACCTCCCCCAGGGAAGAAAGGTCTGAAATCTGCCCTTGGAAATGTCTACTTACTCATCCAATCCCATCTGCTTCTAGATGAGATGTGGGACAGGATGGGGCACTGGCCCTGAAAAGGGGTAGCATTAACGCTGACTTTCTTTCTATCCACAGTGGGAGCGCCTCTGGTTCCTCATCCTCACCTCGTCCTTCTTCCTGACCCTGGTCTGGTTTTACTTCTGGTGGGAAGTTCACAACGACTACAATGAAATCAACTGGTGAGTAGAGTTTCCCCATTGCAGGGGCGAACAAATTTGGCTGCCATCATATGCCTCTAAGAGCTGTTTGACACTTAGTTGGATGCATTTGGGTCCTTCAGATGGACCTATTAATGACAGTAAAGGGAAAATGAAGTGGGAAGCGAGACTGAAGGAGAGCTGCTTCTGCCTGGCTTCACTGATAGATGTAATGTGTCCTCACGTCTCCATTGCGTGGCTGTAACGGAGCTTGGGGTAGGTGTGCTCCCTGGTGAACAGCATGTGAAAACAAAGATGGTGCTGAAATCATGTAGAAACTTCTTGTTTGTTTGTTTGTTTCTATGGTTGGCTGTTTTTGGAAGTGGCTGAACAATTTGGCTGCAACTTTCCACAAAATATAAATGACAAATTCAGCCTGAAGCAGACATGGGTGTGGAAAATTTTGCAAAGCTGGAAGGAGCTGAAAACAAGCTTTCCAGTGGGATGTGCTGGCGAGTTTAGGGTGTTGCCAGCTCCCCCCAGTGCTGAAAATTATTCTCCCTTTTACTATCTCAGCAGCATCTTAAAACATTTTGACAGTACCTTGGGCTCTCTTCTAACCAAACTGCTTTGACATCATCTTCTTGTCAAAGATAATATGTACACTGTATTTTAAAACACAGTGGGTAGTTGATCCCTTAAATGAATCACCTGCTTTAGATGCTGAAGTTGTGTGAGGGAGAGTGTTTACCAACTTAATGGCATGAGCTGTCTCCTCCCAGGAGTGTGGTTTTTTCTCTTTGCTCAGACCCACGCTTTGAGAACTGAAACCAGCACCATTGCTCTTGATTATTTATAATACTAGCATTAAAAAAATGCTTTTTTAAAGGGTATTTTGGAACTCCTCTTTCTTTCAGTTTATCTTCAGTAAAGGATGTGAACGCTTCTAGTCAGCTCCAGTGCAAAGCCAAATCTGTCTTAGCTCAAAGTTGAGAAAGGGCTAAAAAAAATCATGCAGAGATGAAGCAAAGCTCTGGGAATGCTGTGAATGGGCATTGCAGCCACGGCGCTGCAAAGTTTTGGGTTCCCAAATATTCTTGCAGGAATGCGAGGAGACGTGTGGGTCTGCTCTGGATGCAAGAGGTATTTGGGCTTTAAAATGCCCACGTCACCTGCAGACCAAAGCCCCTTCCCCTGCCATGCAACCCAGCGTGCACAGGATGCTAGAAGTACTTCTGGATTGACAGCACTGGAAAAACAAGCCCTCTTGTGCACAACAATCATGGAAGAGGCTCTCTGGATGCAAAATAGCAGGGCTACATCTGTTCAAGCGTTGCCATTCAGTGCTGAAAATGGGTCAGTGCTTTGTATGTGCTGTAACCCCAATTAGATCCCTGCTCCACGCACTGGCATGAGAGGTTGAGAACAGCAGCGTTTCTGAAAAACAGCCTGAATGGCTGGGAGGGAGGATGATAACATGGGGCGAGGTTTTAATTATAGCCATGTTGGTTCCAAGCAGAGAGGAAACGATTTCCACTAGGTCCATTCAAGCTGAGCCTGGCCCTCTTCCTTCCCAGTGCAGATGTGTGGGCTCCATTAAAACAGAACAGTTTTCAGCCAGATGGGATGTAATGGAGATGAAAGCATCACTTTGGACCTGACAGAGCTGTGAGCCTGTTGCTGATGAGATACAGTGGGGTCCTGGCTCTCAGAAACCCCATCTTTGCTGTTCCTCAGTGGCTATATCACTTCTGGGCTCTATTTGTGGACAATATTTCTTTGATACTTGTTCCTGTTGCCTTCCTTTCTGCTCCACTGATTGATTTGCAAGCCATGACCTCTCTCAGCCTAGATGAAGGTCTTTTTGGGGCAAATGCCATCTCTGTACAGGACCTAGCACACCAAGCTACTGGCAGGGGCTCCCTGGAGGCACTGGGGTAAAGAATTGCTGTTGCATTGGTGTGATGAGCTGCTGAGCTTGTTCCTGTCCTCCGAAGATCACCCTTGTGAGCTCTCCTTCCTCGTGTCACGTGCAAGCAACAACACTGAACTTTTGGTCTGTCCCACCATAGCAGGTGAAGAAAGACTGGAGGCATCTGTCCAACCAGCCCCTCAAAGGAGGACTATCGCTAGCAGTAGACCAGGTTGACTGAAGTCTTGAAACCCCAAGGTTGAAAACTTCTCCCCTTTCTGGGACTTGTTCCTGCACTGCACCACCCTCTGTAAGGAGATTTTCCAAACCAAACTGCTAAGGGTCATTTCCCCTCATGACAGTGTCTGTCACTCTGGAAGAGTTTGATTTCATCATCTTCATAACTGTCTGTCAGACAGCGTAGGCAGCAATTAATCATCTCATAGCCTCTTCTCTGTGAGACTAAACAACTCCAGCTTCCTCAAGCTTTCCTAGTAATCTGTGTTCCCTGGGTGCCTCACCATCTTGGTTTGGTAGTTCTGCATTGGACCCCCTACACATCTTCCTTGACCTGTCCAAATTGTGTGTCCAAAGAAGGGTAATGAAGCTGTGAAAGGTCTAGAGCACAAGTCTTAAGAGGAGCGGCTGAGGGAACTGGGGTTGATTAGCCTGGAGAAGAGGAGGCTGAGGGGAGCCCTCATCGCTCTCTGCAACTGCCTGAAAGGAGGCTAGAGCCGGGGTCGGTTGGTCTCCTCTCCCAAGTAACAAGCGATAGGATGAGAAGAAACTGCCTCAAGTTGTGCCAGGGGAGGTTTAGGTTAGATATTAGGAAAAACTTGTTCACCGAAAGGGTAGTCAAGCATTGGAACAGGCTGCCCCGGGAAGTGGTTGAGTCCCCATCCCTGGAAGTATTTGAAAGCCAGGGAGATGTGGTGCTTAGGGCCATGGTTTAGTGGTGGCCTTGGTGGTGCTGGGTTAACGGTTGGACTGGATGATGTTAAAGGTCTTTTCTAACCTAAAAGATTCTATGACTCTAACTCAGCGACTGTGCCCGAAACCAGGGCACGGTGGTGCTGGTGCCACCTCACCAGTGCTGAGCAGAGGGGAGAGCAACTTCCCTTGGTCTGCTGGTGACACTTAATGCCACCCACTGTGTGGTTTGACTTATTCACAGTGGAGGTACCCCATTGGCTCATCCAACCTCATGTCCTCCATAACCCCAGGTCCTTCTCGACAGGGTTATTAGCATGCGAATGTAAAGCCTCATTATTCTAGTTGAAACTAAAATGCACTGCAATACCTCTATTCTGTGGGGTTTTTTGGTTAAAATGGTACTTGAAACTTGAATTCATTAGTATGTCTTTTGTTTCTTAACCCAGATGTGCAGAGCATAGCTAAATGCTGCTGAGCAGCTGCCAGAGGTGACTTAAGAGGTAGCAGAAACCTACAGATTAGCATAGCAAACCCTGCCTGTAGTTCAGGCATGTTTGGGGTCCAGCAGTGGATGCACCTATCTATGTAAAACCAAACTGACCTAATTAAATTGTGGCAGTGATAGGGTTTATCTACATAAATGTGGGCATTTGGCCTTTAAACTTGTAAAGACTTAAGGGACTATTTTGAGATTGAAATGGGCTTTAGAAAGACAAGACAAAATTATAGCCCTGCATGAATTGCTTGCAGGCTTTTAACCGTTTTCTGCAAGGCTGAATATGCAATGAGGTCCTTGTCAGTGAAAGGGCTTTGTGCCTCTTAAACTTAAGTAAATTTTTTTTTAATTTGTTGCTTTGGGCATTTCCCTCTGGTGTCTACACTTAATTGCATTATACTTCAGATCTCCAGTGTGCAAGCTATATACTGCAACAGAAAGCTCAGCATTGGTTAATGAAGGATGTGGGAGATGCTGTAATTTGTGAACCTGGCTGTGTTCCCTCTGGAGCAGGACTAATAAATGCAAGACTGTGTAGCCAATATTTTCTTCCTTAGTTCTGGAGAAGGCTCATCTGGTTCATAACTACCATGGAAACAGCATTTAAAAACAGTCATTTGCACATCAAGTGAAGACCTGACACTGTCAGAGGGACACGTGAGGGGATATCAGAGCAAAAACTTAACTGTACTGAAGCTGAGCTAAGGAAGCTCTTGGTGGTGGCATGAGCAAAGACTTCAGAGGAGCCCTCTTTTCTTTCTTCCCTCTTTTTTTACTAACAACATGTCTGAATCCCTCCATATCCCTTTTGTTATGGCTCTTTGAATCCCTGAGCAGAACCTGGACATTTGTCATGTTTGTTGAGCACAACGACTTGCTCTCCAGATGCTATGTGGGAGCTTTACTCTGGGACAGAATGGATGGGGCAGTTGTCAAGTCAGAGTTTGGCTGATGAATGATGCTGGGTTTGAGTGGTGGGGAGGAGGTGGAGTCTTTGACCCGCTTGCATGTGGCATTTGTGTCTGTTGTAACCAAAAAAAGCAATGAAAAACCCTGGGTCCTAGTCTTGGTCAGTTTATTGAATGAGCTTATGAGCCCAATGTCTACTGTGTTGTGGGATCCTTTAATGCAGTGAAGTCTGTCTCCACTCAGCTTTCTGGAGTCTCTGCTCAGGTGTGTTCTGAATCTGGTTGCTCCTCTTCAGCAGAACTCAGTCCTGAGATTGGCAGGTCAGGATGGGCTTCCTGTGGTCTTGTGTTCAGAGGTGCACAGGAGATCACAGCACCTAGGCACAGAGATAAAGTTAACCCCAATCTGAGTCAACCTAGTGATGTTTTTTCTAAAAATTTTTAATCTGAGTCAGGCTTGAACTCTCAGAAGTTACAAGATGATTTCTGGGACTTCGCTGTCTCTGTTCTGTTGTGGTGGGACCTAGGTCACCTTCTGCATTTCTGGCCAGGGATAGTTGACTGAGTCTATCTTTGGAGATATACTTGTAGGATGTCATCTGTACCTCGGTATTGCTCTAAACTCACTTCAGTCCTGCCTCTGATCCTCCAGCGCATCAGGACATTGGTGCTGCCTCTTGCCAAGGTTGGATCATGGAGCTATTGAGTGGCCCATCTCTTACTTAGAGCTTTAAGGTAAACGGAAGGACGAGGACAAGGGAACTTGCTGAGCCAAAAAACTCCACAGACATCCTTCAGGCTGGGCAGACCGACCCTTTGGTCAGTTGAAGATGAGAAGGTCAGAAGGATGCAGTTCCTCTAGCCAGCCCCATTTTGGGAAGTCCTGAGCCCAACTCCTGACAGTCTCCGCTCTTGCAGGACTGGACCTTCTCTACAGTCCATTGGAATAAGAGACTGTCTCCGATAAGTACAGGAGAGCCAATTTCTTCCATCAGCTCATCCCTCTGCAAAGCGTTTGTGCCTTGAGTATATAGCACAGCTATGCACAGCAACATTAATTTTCTTCTCGTCCTTGATACTATCTCTATATTGTAGTTATTAGTCTACGAGAACATGGGACAGCGTTGGATCTATTGTTTAGGCAAACACCACCACATGTGGCAATACTTTTCCCTTGTGTGTAGGGAATATTTTTCTGAAAACTCAAGTTCTGGTCCTGTATGATTCCCCCCACCCCCCAAAGTAATGTTGTTTACTGTGTTTGACATAATTGTCTGATTCCTCTTTGCACAGTTAATTTCCCATGGGGGATCAAAGCACAAACACTGGATTTTGTTTCAAAGTGACTTGTTCTTTTTGCTGCTTGTTCTCCTGTCTGTACGGTGGAAATGGAAAGGCCCATTTTCTAAAGTTTTGTCTGATCCTAGTGAAGTTGCTATGGTGTTGAATCTCTCTTTAATCTGTCCTTCATGCTTATCTTTCAGGTTTTTATATAACCGAATGGGATATTGGAGTGACTGGTCCATTCCAATACTTGTAACAACTGCTGCTGGCTTTACATACATTACAGTGTTACTGGTGAGTAGAATAAAATGCCATTTCCTAAAGGTTTGTGCATTTGTTTTAAAAAGGGTATGAACTTCTCGGTCCACCTACGACTTGAGCAATTTTCCTTTCAGAAGTGATTTCTCTCTCCTTCTCTCTCTTAGCCTTAAGTTACCTAAAATAAATGGAAAGTGAAAAATTCATGGTCTTTGACCTCAGATGATCAAGAGCAAAGGCAGAGACCCTGATACTGGCAGTGCAGCTGGCCTGAGGAGAAATACAGCTTTTTGTTTCCCTTAGTATGGTCCCAACCCCACTTTGGTGTATCCTTCCAATCACAAGTACAAGTTGTTTCCCCTCATCCCAGGGTGCTGGGACCTTCAAGGTGGTGTCCATTGAGATAGTATGCCCCTGGCCCCATGTAGTCGGTGTTTCCTGAGGTCCCAGGAGCTGTGCACCCATGGATCAGACTCTCCAACTCCCTGCCTGGTCTTTGCCTCCACATCCTTGGCTTTGGAGAGGATCTGTCTGTACAGATGAGTTAGGTGGTGTCTGCTGGACCCATCCCCACTCCATCCCTGCTTTCTGCCCTGGCCTGTTTGGTTATCTTTTGGGGTGGTGGTGTGTTCCTGTATGTGCAAACACTTGATGGTTGTGATGTGCCATTGTCTGACTCTTAATTTCTTCCTCCCAGATACTAGCACTATGTCACATAGCTGTGGGACAGCAAATGAACCTGCACTGGCTTCACAAGGTAAAGGGCTCTTCTCAGCTTGGAAAGGAGCAGGATCTCAATAAAACAGGAGTCTAAGGAGCGGGTGGTGTAGCTGATACTTGCTTTCATGGTGTTTATGGGAAGAGCATAAACTTTAGATGTCTATGGTGCATGTGTCCTCATCTCAGAGGACTAAGCAAATTGCACAGTAGGGGCAGTCAAAGCCTGGGGACAATAACTTTCTTCCATGGTTGGTGAAACGCTTTGGGGTACCTGCTGACTTTTGGAGATTGAGAAACACTGTGTCATTAGAGCAGCCTGACTTTGGTCTTGGCTCAGTGTGGTACTCCGTTATGAACCTCTCTGGTGCTCCTTTCTGTGCTGAACGCAGCCCTGGAGGAGGGGCTGAGCAAATGTGAAGCTTTTCAGGATGTACTTGGAAGAACCAACTCTGGAAAAGCCTTGGGAAAAGACATAGGTGTTAAAACTGGGGGCGTGCAATGTGCAGGTTGTGGTTTGCTGGAACCCAAGGAGGTCCTGACTTGTATGTGAAGCAGTTTGAAAAAAAAAAAAAAAATGCTGTGAAGTGTAAGAGAAGATGCAGATCTGATGTTTGGAGCACAGAAGGGGAGAGGAAGGGTATGTAGCAAGCTGCGGGGAGAGATAGTGCCAAAGAAAATAGCTTGGCAGGATTCAATGGTAACCGGCAATCTGCTAATAGGTAATTAAGGGACCAGTCCTGAATCTGCCAGTACACAGCTCCTCCTGAAATTGGTTGTTCTGCACATGACGAGGTCTTGCAGGATCAGAGACTGAACACCTCCAGGACAGGGAGAGCACAGACCTCCCCACCCTCTCTTTTTTTTTTTCCTAGAAAATATAAAAATTATGCTTCCTTGGGAGGAGGGGATGCAATGCAAAGAGGGGGTGGGGGCTGTTTGCTGCTGGAAAATAAATTGTCAATTCTTGAGTCTAACATATGTTTCTCCATTGAGGGAAATGGTATTTTTCAGACATGTTCCAGGTGGCTGGTGGGTTTGGATGAGTAAGTCCAGAAGAGGAATGTGTTGGTGGAGATCAGTTAGTTCTTGCCTACAGAAACCCACCCTTCCTTCCCTTCTTCCAAAAAAGTCCACCTTTCATCACAACTCAGATGCATTGCCCTGTCTCTCTCTTCCCTTCCCCACACCTCCCTCAGCTTTCTGAGGAGGTTTAGATAAGAGACTGGATTTAGTTAATACTCTTCTCTGCAACCATGCTGAATTGTCTTCAAATATAGATTAAAGCACATGGGAAAGGCAAATAGCACAATTCCTTCCAATTTTCTCCTGTAATCATGCAAAAAGAGCTAAGGATTGTAAGCCAAGTTGGAGATGCATGGGGGAGGGTAAGAAGCAATATATCGGAGCTGACGGGAGGAGGAAATGATGGAATGGTGATGTGCTTGTGTCCAAACACCTCTGTGCTGAACAGGGCAGCGACATTAAGGGGAATTAGGGCTGTACTGAAGAAATCTAGTTGACAGAATCTTCAGTAACTGCTGAATTTGGAATTCAGCTTTGGGGGGTATACAATGGGCGAAAAGTAGATTCAGTCTGGGTTGCGTGCTTGTGTTACACTCCGGCAGGCAGCCCAGAGGTCTGACCACAGGATGGGGGAGCAGAATGACTACTGCATGCAAGGCCCCATGGCAAAGTGCAATTGTCCACATGCATTGCTTTGTGCTTTATTAATTCAGAGTGCTCAATGAGGAAATATCTTGAAATAGTGTGGCTTGCCATTATAGGTAGCTGGGAGGTACCTATTAAATAGGCAAGTAAATCCCTTCCTTCCTTGGATGTGCAGAAATGGGTTGGTTAGGGTTAGCAGGTGGTTTGAATGCAGCCTCTTGGCTCAGGGATACTCTTCAGCCTGGGGCAGCTGGGTCTCTTGGACCCTTCTGCTGCCCCATGTGCTTTGTTCATGTTCCCTGAAAGTTGGAGGCTCAAGGTAAACCGCTGCTGTCCTATGGACGCCTCTCGTGCTGTTGACAGGTCTGTCTGTGGGCAGGCAGGAGAGGAACAGCAAGTGGAAACTGAGGGCTAAACTAGAAAGAGAAATCCTGTCCTTGTGTACAAAAGTTATTTCTGTAAACACCGGGAATATGGGGGTTTTTATTTGCTTGTCTAAGGTACTGAGTAAATCTGAAATTGGTCTAGAGATGTCCTGTGCATCCTACGTGATTAGTTCACTGTTACGTATTAGTTGGCCTTTTCTGCCCAAGTCTTGCACATGGATTTCAGATCTAGACAGTACATGAGATTGAGACACAGAGCAGCAGCATCCTTTTAATCCAGCAGGCATGTGGTACAGCAGAGACTGAGATACCAGACGGAGAGGTAGAGGATGGTGAACTATTTTTTGACAGACAGCCCAGATTTTAGGTCTTTACAGCTGGAGTTATTTCTATGGCAGTTTTTGATAGTTTGAACTTTTTACCTTCAAAATGGAGGTGACATTTGCTTTTTGACTGCTCCGCTCAGACTTCTGAGTGCTTCTGTGTAGAGGGAGAGGGAGGCTGGGGGAAGTGGCTGATGGACTGGGTCTTGTTCTGCCATCTCAGTTCAGCCACTGTCATCCAGAGCCTCTTCTCAAGCTGCAATATCTGTTATAACTGCTCAGTCAACGTGGCTTGGATGCTGACTGCGCAGTTGTTGCCATTTCAGACCCAGGTGAAGTCACATCCATGCACAAAGTTGTGCTGAACCATTTCAGAGATGATTGCTTAGTGATGGGGGAGCACAGCCTTGCTTGCACACATGTTCATCCTTTACTGAGAAGTGCGATGTTCGTTGTCTGTTGGGTGTGTTCAAGTTTTATCCCTGAACAGAAGCGTTGGAGAGTCAAGTTGAGTGAAGTCCACCACCCTCCCATAGCACTGGTGCATCACAGGCTGTTGCAGCAGGGCCAGGAGAATCCGGGATCGTCTCCTGAAGATGCCTGGCAGAACCCAATCTGTATTTAATCTGTTTCTGATCCAGTTTGTTGGCAGGGCAAATCACCTTATCTTTCCATACCATTGGCCGTTGTGTGAAGAAAGTGAGAGATCGTCCATGAGATGTGCCCTCCTGGGACTATTGAGCTCAGTGTTGTATCTTCAGTGGTGGAAAGGGGAGGTTATGCTGGGACAGCGCACGAGCCCAACCTCTTTCCTTGTGGGTCTTAAGTCTAGTTGGTTTAGGCAGTTTATTACAGACAAAAGTTTTCTCTGTCTGTTTCCCAGTCTGTAGAACTTCTATGATAATGATAGGGTCCAGTATGTAAATAGTGTTGTATTTGTTGCAGATTGGCCTGATGACCACCTTGATAACTACCGTGGTGACCATGTCATCAATAGCACAGCTCTGGGACGACGAATGGGAAATGGTATTTATTTCACTGCAAGTAAGTTGTCTGCAAGGATGCTTCTCTGGGTGGGGGAAGGGACCAGTGCAGCTACATGTCATGGACCTTGTGTCTCTCTGCTGTATAAAACCCTGTCTTGATGTTTATCGCTCCCAAAATGGAAATCTTGGCAATGAGAAAATTTGCAGCAAAACTCCCATGGAGTCCTGGAGGCCACCACATCACTTTGTCTCCATCTCCTGGGCTCTTTTCCTTTAAACTCAAACCAAGGCTTGGCTGCAGAGGTAGAGGTGGAAAATACTGAGGCTGGGTGTGACTCAGACTTGGTGGAGGGAGAGGGCAATTCCTCCACTTGGTTTGGCTAGCAATGCTCTGGACGTTGGTGTCCAGGCCTGGAGCATCATGCTCTTCCCAGTCCTATGGGAGGAGTACTCTGCGTTTGTTTTTACATTGCACATAAATTTATATATATCTCTAAAAAAGAATGCAACTTCTGTGCTCTAGTACTGTTTTAAGAAAGACTTGTGGTATGCTGCAGAGCTATATAAGCGTTAGAGGAAAGTAGGTACAAACTGTTAGTTTCTTGATAGACCTGCTCTCTATTCCTTTTTTTCATCTCTCTCAAAAAAGGGTCCAAAAATATTTTGCCCATGAAAGGCTTGAGAGGTTTTACTGGTGATTACTGCTGTATATTTGGGAGTATGCGAATATACACAAATACGGGGGGGGGAAATAGCATTCACACAAGTGACTAACATTTCTCAGAAGTGCTTCCCTTTTCTTTTTTTAAAGATTTAGGCAAGCAATTGGAGAACAAAAACATGACTCAGAGGATCAATCTCAAACTTTCTCTTGTGATGATACACCATGGTGATACACAGTTCGGTGTGTTCATGGAATCATAGAATAGTTTGGGTTGGAAGGGACTTTTAAAGGTCACCTAGTCCAACCCCCCTGCAGTGAGCAGGGACATCTCCAACCAGATCAGGTTGCTCAGAGCCCCGTCCAACCTGGCCTTGGATGTTTCCAGGGATGGGGCATCTCCCACCTCTCTGGGCAACCTGGGCCAGTGTCTCACCACCCTCAGCATAAAGAATTTCTTCCTTATATCTAGTCTGAATCTCCCCTCTTTTAGTTTAAAACCATCACCCCTTGTCCTATTGCAGCAGGCCCTGCTAAAAGTTTGTCCCTATCTTTTTTTATAAGCCCCCTTTAAGTATTGAAAGGCTGCAATAAGGTTTCCCCGGAGTCTTCTATTGTCCAGGCTGAACAACCTCAACTCTCTCAGCCTGTCCTCCCAGCAGAGCTGTTCCAGCCCTCTCATCATTGCTGGGGCCTCCTCTGGCCCCGCTCCAACAGCTCCCTGTCCTTCCCGTGCTGAGGACCCCCGAGCTGGACGCAGGGCTCCAGGGGGGTCTCCCCCGAGCGGAGCAGAGGGGCAGAATCCCCTCCCTCGCCCCGCTGGCCACGCTGCGGGGGATGCAGCCCAGGAGACGGGTGGCTTTCTGGGCTGCAAGCACATATTGTTGGCTCATGGCCAGCTTTTCATCCCCCAGCACCCCCAAGTCCTTCTCCTCAGGGCTGCTCTCCATCCCTCCATCCCCCAGCCTGTATGGATACCAGGGATTGCCCCAACCCAGGTGCAAGACCTTGCACTTGGCTTTGTCGAATCTCATGAGGTTCACATGGGCCCATGTCTTGAGTTTGACGAGGTCCCTCTGAATGGCATCTCATCCCTCAGGTGTGTCAACCACACTGCTCAGCTTGGTGGTGTCTGCAAACTTGCCGAGGGTGCACTCGATCCCACTGTCAATGTCATTGATGAAGATATTAAACAGTATTGGTCCCAATGCAGGCACCTGAGGGACACCACTCATTGCTGATCTCCATCCAGACATTGAGCCGTTGACCAGTCTTCAACTGGACTATGACAAATTTAAAACTTGGTGGCACCAAGAGCCTTACGTGAATTTGCATGGTGTCTAAGGAGGCCTTTTCCAAATATCTGTGTTATTGGGTGAGCTCTTCCCCAAGAAGGGTTTAGAGCTTTCCTGCTTTGCCTTCATAGTGGTCTGAGTGCCAAAGGCAACAGTAGGGTTTGGAAGAAGAGATGGCCAAAACAACGCAGGAGCCTGATGTAGGAATGGTGTGAAATCCAACTGGGAAGTGGGTGGTCTGCACTATGGAGCCTGCAAGATCAATGAATTTGCAAGGTGCTGGCTTGTTTGTCATCATTTTCTCTCCTGTTCTTGTGTCCTGCAGGCCACAGCCCCTTTCTTGCACATAGGAGCACTTGCGGCAGTCACGGCCCTGTCGTGGTTGATAGCGGGACAGTTTGCACGAACAGAGAAAGCCAGTGAGTACCACTCATGTCTTTGTGTGGCGGTCAGGGGCTGGTGGGTGGTTGTTGGGGCGTTGGGTCCTCCCGTTGAGAACCAGCTGGCAGAAGGCAGTGCTGGTTTCTTCCCTGGGCTCAGCAGCCTCCAGCTCAGCCATGTTGGGGAAGTAGATGCTCTCCTAGAGTAACCTGGCTGAAACTGGAGTGGGTGAATCTGGTCTGGGGATGCATCCAGATCCCATGGCTGCTGCTTTGTGGTTGGAAGTGCATCAGGGTTGGAGGTGAAAGGGCTGTTTTCAATGATGCAATGAATAAAAGCTTCCAGATTTCCATCCATCTGCTTTAGAAAGCATAAATGCACCCTCTGCAGCTAATGTGCAGTGTTCTTCTCTGGATCTTATAGGCACTTCTCCCTTTCCCCATCTCCTTGGCTCTTGTTCACCTGCATTTCTAGGTGGATCTGGCTTTTGAAAGCCTTCATGGACTTGTTGCTTGTGATGCAGTAGCACCCAGAGGGCTCAGTAGAGATCTGGTCCCCTGATGGTTAGGTGCTTCCTTAAATGCACGTTGAGACATGGTCAAAGGTCTAAGGGAGCAGAGTGGTGAAGGACACACTGAACCCAGCTCTTCTTGTTGATGGTCCTGTCCACCAAAATAAGCTCTTCTGTGCATCTCCCCTGTCCCACCTTGTTGCCAGGGGCTCTCCCAAGCCTGAGCTGTTCCTCTAGGTTTTCTTGGGAAATAATTCAATCCTTCTGTGCCCTCCGAAGTGTTTTTCTTCAGGGCGTCCATGGATGTTCTCAGACATTTGTGCCAGCTCCAGAAAAATTATTTTAATTGGTATTTAACCTGCAGCAAAATACCAGCCCTGGAAGAATTTGGCAGCACTTGCAAAAGACTTCCAAGAAGTGGGAGTTAAGAATGAGGAAACGGTGTCTGAAGATGGAAAGATTTTGATATCCAGAGAGACCTTTCAAAGAAAGAATTGCTTTGCCTTAATTTATAAATATGCCAATAAAGCCGTACCTGGTTCTTCTTAAATTTGTCCTAGCATGTAATTAGGCTGCCAGTTGAGGGAGGATTTGTGGTTACGCCTAGAGCAGAGGCTGCATGTGCTCCTTCTGAATTCCTCATACTTTTTCTCTTGCAGCCGAGTTCCCTGAAAATGGCTTTTTGTTTGTTTGTTTTTGAATAAGCCAGGAAGCTGTTTTCTTTCTCTTTTTCTCCTCCTTGGTTGTTTTTGTTTGTTTGTTTTTAAGGAAAAACATTCATCTCTTCTGTACCATTGGATCTTAAAGTTATTTCAGGGTCATTTTACTTGTGAAAGGTATCTTACCTGGAGGAGTTTATAGACTTTTTTGTACAGATATGTTTGACGTGGTAGTGTTAAAAATGGAAGAGAAGAACTGAAATCTCTGTGATAACCTACAGTCACTTGTAATGGGAAAATAAGATTTCACTCACTAATAATAATCGTTTAGAAATAACTGGTGCAGCTGCAGTCATTGGTACAACGATCTGTTCTTGTCACTTTTGAGGCATGTGACAATCTTCAGCAACCGGCTTTTTTACTGAGCAAATTTATAGGTTTTGGGTTGTTTTTTTTTTTTTGATCCCACAATGCTACTTTTTCCAAACCTGAAGAATAGAAGTTTCTTGAATAGCTACAGTGTTTTAAAAGGTAGTAGCTTGTTTTCAAAGCTTGCTTCTGAGGTCAGATAGAAAACATTGGACTCAAAGCAGCCCTGGAAGCCTTGAGTAGCAAATGGCAGTGTGAGAAACATGCTCTTCCAAGAGCCCAAACTAGACTGGTCACTAAGAGCAGGAGGAATGGAGAAGGAAGGCTTGCATCTAAGTGTTGTCATGTTGTAGAAAGTGGGAGATTTATCTGTCCTGCTTGCTTGGCTTGGGTGGTCACCAGGAGAGCTGCTTCCATACAGGCCATCCAACCTCAAATTGAACAGTAAGCACTTTGCTTGTATTTCATGCATGTATTTCGTTTTGGGTTTTTTGTGCATGGTCTCAGTTCCCACATATGTGTGGCTGGGTGAGGTCTTCAGCTCCATTTTAACGTGGTCTGTGACCCGTGCTGAGGTATCCTTTCCTTGTGGGTGCAATCCAATGATAAAAGTGCTTGGAAGCCCATGCATTTCACGTGGTGCTTGCCTTTAGTCTGAATTTGAGTTGTTTAATCCCTAAACTGCAGTACCGGGAAGGAAGGGACCAGATTCTTTGCACAGCCTGAGACCTTTGCTGACTATTAGGATGATTTTCAAAGCCTGGTTGGTGTGTGGTGTTCCTGGAGTGAGCAAGAATTGGGTCAGGATAACGTCCTGTGTCCGTCTGGAGGTTTCGATGCTGGTAACGGACAACTCCAGGGCACGATACCTTTATAGTGCAGGACACAGCATGAACTCACTTAGCAAGATGCCTTTCAGTTCCTTGAATGCTCTGTGGGTGATTGACATCTCTTCCAGAGAGGAGGAAAAATTAGCTGGCAAAGTTGCTAGTGTTACTTTCTGGGTTGTAGGTACATGTTTGAATGAGGCTATTAGATGCTGGCAGCAAAAAGAAGTTTGTTTATGTGTGAAACCAGATCAGTTGTGGTCAGGACCAGAGCTGGGCTGTTCTGTCCTTCCCCTAAAAGAAACTGCTTTCTCCATCTTGCATCCCTGGCAAATATTTGTTTTAAAAGAGGTTTTTTTGGAGGTTCTCCCTTGAGTTCCAAAACCTTAATGAGTTTAAAAAATAATAATAATAATAAAAAAAAATAAATGAAGTCTTATGCTTTAATATCTGTGGTTTCAAGTGACTCCAAATAGCTCAGGAGTTCAAAGGTGACTGTTGTTCTTTATAAGGAATATGCCTCTGTTGGGAACAAGGGGTGTTTCTGTTGCGCTGTCAGCACCTTTCAAAGATTCCCAGATGCTTTGGACTTTGTGAGAAGTCACTGGCAGTCGGAGGCGGGAGGCTGAGGCATGGTGTGGGAGGCAGGACTGCCCATCCAGCCCCAAGCGCTGCAGCCAGCACCCTCTTTGCTGCATTTGCTGGTCCTGTAATATTGCTGCTTGCAGAGACCCTGGGGAGTGCAGCACCGTCACAACCCAAGGATTTATTTAAACATGTCCAACTTAATTTTCCGTAATGTTTTACTGATTAAATCGGTTCTGGCTGGCACAAATCCTAATGCAGAAGCAGTTAAAGTGGTGTTACCCTGGCTGAAATGGGTGGTGTTGGTGAACCACCAATGTAAACACAAGTGATGTAAACCCACCTGGTAGTAAATGCACCGACATGGTGCCATGACTTATTTGTAGATATGTTTAACTGGTGATCTCTTTCTGCTGTCAGGCAGAGCAAAATTTGGTGCTGTCCCACCCAAAGGGCTGGAAATCAGCAGTGTTTTGGGCTATGTTACTGGGACTTCAAGCAATTGGCTTAACTTTTTGTTTCCCCAAAACAAAATGAAGTGAAAACCTCCCTCAGAACTTGAGTAGCTCAAAGAGATTTTTTTTTTTTTAAATAGAATGTATTTTTCCATAAACACAGAGCTCTGCTGTTGTACTAGGGGCAATGGCTGTAGACCAGTCTTTCCTCTGGAGGAAGATGAAGGTATCTTGACTTTTGCTCCTGTGGTGTGAGGAGGTCAGAACCAATGTTTTCACCAGCTCTTTCTCTCTTTCCATCTCAGCTTCTCAGATGCTGATGTTCACTGCATACCTTGCAGTTGTAGTTGCACTTTACCTCGTCCCCCTCACCATCTCGTCCCCTTGCATAATGGAGAAGAAGGCTCTGGGACCAAAGCCAGCCATTATAGGTCACCGTGGAGCACCGATGGTGAGTAGTCCCATGTTAGTACCGTGTTGTCTGACTTTTCTGCCTGTGTAAAGGATGGTACTGGATCTGGTGGTCTCCAGGCTGCTCTCCAGAGAGAATATATACTGCTCTCTACAACTACCTGAAAGGAGGTTGTAGTGAGATGTGGGTCGGTCTCTTCTCCCAAGTAACAAGGGATAGGACGAGAGGAAACAGCCTCAAGCTGTGCCAGGGGAGGTTTAGGTTGGGTATTAGGAAAAATTTCTTCCCCCAAAGGGCTGTCAGGCCCTGGCACAGGCTGCCCAGGGCAGGGGCTGAGTCCCCATCCCTGGGGGGATTTAAAAGCCATGTAGATGTGGTGCTTGTGGACATGGTTTAGTGGTGGCCTTGGCAGTACTGGGTTAACGGTTGAACTCGATGATCCTAAGGGTCTTTTCCAACCTTAACGATTTTATGATATGACAAATATAACTTTGAGGCACCCCTCCTGGCTAGAATTACTGTGGTGGTAAATCAGTACGTGAACCCAGAGTCAAGTCATGCCCCAGATGTTCTAAATGCCTTACAAACAACAGCTGCAGCTGTAGAAGTTTGTGATTTTTTTTTTTTCTTTTTTTAGAGCTCAAGGGTCAGTCTTTGTGTCCTTTGCAGGACCCCACCAGCAGTCATTAAACTCAGCTCACAGCAAAATGCCTTGAGTATGTGGCAATCTACAAAACCAACCAAACAAGCTGTGCTGACCCTACATGACTGCACGATACTCTTGCATTGCAGATCATCACGAGACTGGGTGAGGTGGTGAAACATTCCTGTCATCTGCCTCTGGGTAGACCTTGAAATCATAATCATATGGTCCGTCCTTCTCCAAGGTTTCTGGACATGTCCAGGCTAAAGATGGAGCATGTTGGCTTGGGCACAGCCCTGGGCTTGGATAAAACTGTTCTGTGGTGTTTGGTCATCCTGGTCTGGGTCTCTAGTTTGGGTGCTTCTGTACCTAGGTCTGTTGAATGGTTGCACCTCCATCTCTGCTAGTTGATTGACTTCAGAAAGGATAACATACTGCAGTGTAGGCACTGGCCTTGCAAATATTGTTTTTTTCTTTTCTTTTTGTTTTGTTTTAAGGCATCCAACTTACTTTTTTGCTGATTTTCAAAGCAGAAAAAATATCTGTATAGGCTGTCACAACCTATTTGGCAGGCTGGAGCGTGCTTGAGCTCCTCTCCAAGTTTGAGAGTGCGCGCTAGGAGTTTGCGAGGTGAGATAAACACCTGTCATGACACAGAAGTATTTTATTTTAGTTCTCTCTATTTTTAATGATTTCTTTCTTTAAGAATCCCTTGAAATGCCAGCTTAATTTGCATCACTCTTTTAACTGTATTGCCTCTGTGGGTGGTGGAATGAAGTTCTGGACATGATAAATTCTTTTTCCTGTCCCACTGAGTTTGTACCAACCATGAAGGCCAGAAGCAGCCAGCTGAGAATCTGGGTTCCGCATGCTTTCTGCATCACAAAACCTGTTAAGAGATTTTCTTCCTGTGGGGTTTCCAGGCGTATGTGTCCCCCATAACCTTCTAAAGAAACTAAACAGCAGACAAATATCTTCCAGATACTTTACATAAACCTTATCTGGAGCAAGACTCCCAGTAGAGGCTTGGCCCTTTGCTTTGCTTCATGTTCTTCCTTGGAGCCAGCAAACACTCCTTGCAGTATGGAATAAACCCATCTGGGAACATGCTGATTGCATGTTAGGGTGCAAAGGTTGATCAAGAGCAGTGGTGGAGGACACTCAGGGCTGTGTGTGGAACTGTGGCCCAGGTGTTGTTCAGCAGGGTGCATCCCTCCCCTTCACCGTTCCCTGATACGCAGAGCTGGTTGTCTGCTAGCAGCAGATGGTTTGCTGTGAAGCCCACAAGAAGCAAGACCAGAGACTAACAAGCCTTGTTCCAACCTCCAAGCAATAGTCTGCATGTCCCATGATGAGTTGGCAGTAGGTTTATCCAACCACTTTGCCTTTGCTGTATGTGTAAGGAGTGTCCTCCAACTGTGCCCTTAAATGGCAAAGCTGAGATGGGAAAAGAAAGATGACGACCAGAGAGACGTGGTCAAAACTTCCTTCTGTACTTCCGTCTATGCCCAGCTTCTCACTATATCAAATGTCACCCCGAGTTTGAAGAGCTCCACCTACAGTGCAAGTCCTGAGGTTGTACAAAGTCATGTCTGCTTGGAAACTAATGATTTTAAAGCCTTTCCAGAAGGCATTTTTGCTAATAGGGTCTTGTTTCACAGGGCTGCTTGCTACGCTTTTGCTGTTGAGCCCAACTGTATGTAGATTTAGTTTGGAGAAATGGCCAAGTGGAGCTGGGGAGGAGGAAATAGCCCAGAGAAGAGTCTGGAGGCTGGGCTGTAGGACACAGACATCCTCCCTTGGGCAATGTCAAGATCAAAAGTCTGCAGAGCCTGGGAGTTTGGGACCTGAGGTGAAACTAGATCTAGTGGGACTAGATAAAAAGCGATGAAATATTTGTCTTCAAATCTCCCGAAGCAAGACAAATATGATTTGCTGTGCAGACAAACGTGCTCTCTGATAGAGCCTGATAGCTGGTTGCTTCGCCTGTCTGGCAGGACTGGGTCCATAATATAGCATTTGCATGTCCAATGCTCTTATGCTACAAGGACACAAAAACAACTGAATGCTCTTCTGATAAAAGCCAGCAAAGGAGATCCATGGGATGGCTGAAGACGTTTGTTGTCCTGAAATAAAGGATTTGTTGGGGACGTGGCATATGGTATATGGGGCAAAAGGTGGAGAAATGGAGACTTTCCCAGGAAAGCTGTAGATGTGTGCACTTACTGAGGGATACAGTACTGAGAGAGACTGATCCATCAGTGCATGCAGCCTGCTCCTCAAACGGGGGCAATGATATTCCTTTGGGCTCCAGAGCCTGCTTTCCTCTGTGCATGCACACACCCTGTCTCTCTTCTCTTGTCCCTTTAGGATTTTTAAGAGCAGCATTCACAGTGTCTGTGTGAGTGTGACTCAACTGCTGTCCTTGTTCTGTGGAGGAAAAAAGTGAGGAACAGAGGCCATATGGCTCATATAATTTATCTTGAAACACTGGAGGAGAGAAAAAGTCTTTGCATTTTAAGTAGCAAGAGAAAATCAGAAACCATCCTGACATCTGTAACTAAATGAAGTGTGACTTTTTGCAGTACCGGGGAGCTACTGGTCCCATGCTGGCTGACCATTTGTCTGTAGTGGCAGTGCTCCTCCAAGCAACATCCCTTTAGTATCATCCTGTTCTTCCGTGAGCTTTAATTCACTGCTAAAAAGGCTCTTCTGCATGACTACTTCTACCTTCCCTTGCCTAAATGTCATCTAGTCGTGCTCACTTTTCGCTATGCTAAATGTCCATTCCCATCAGGGTGCTACTGAAAATCCTTTCTCTTAGCAGGTGTTTAGTTAATCAATCAGTTTCTTTTCAAAGGCTCTTTTAAAATGAATTATTCAGCCTCCAGATCTGTTTCTGTGCTTCTGGACTCCCATCAGGAGAGCATCAGGGTTGTGGCAGCAATATGCTGGCAATTGAGGGCTCCAGCCCTCACTCGATGTCTGTTGGTTTGAAAGGGTCTTGTCCTGATGGATACAGGAATCATCTGGCACCCCAAAACACGAGATGGGGTTCTCTGTAAATTTTGCATGTTAATATGTTAAACTTTTCAGATGGTTTTATGAGCAGGTGTCTGTTGTCTTTGGTCTTCCACCTTTTTTTATTCTTCTTACAGAAATCTGATTGCATTTTGTCTTCAATGGCAATAGACTTGACTGTCTTCTCCCTGTGATGGTGAATTGTGCCACTTGTGCTGAGGATAAGCCAAAGCAAGGGTAGAGGGTAAAAGCTGGGACCAAATATGAGATGGAAATGAGGACTTTATCCAGTAGGACACCAACTTCTATTGCCATTTTCTCCTTTAAAGTCTTCTCCCAAATGTCTTTCCTCAGATGGTGTTTCAGGTTGAGGCAGGTTGTCTTTGCTTTTGGGATCTGAAGAAGGTGCTGTCCATAATGTTGAATCCTACTTGCCTTTAGGTTGTTAGTCCTAAATATACGTTCCTTATAAAAATAATTAAGCTCATCATGATGATCTTTGATCTCAAATCATAGGTAAATCACCCAAAGGATTAATAATAGCAAGGACTTACCTGAGCAAGAGCTGTATCTGTCTCCTTGGAAACCTTCATGAAGCCTGGAAACTCACCTCTCATTACTGGGACCAAAAAGTTACTGGTTGGTCTAAAAACAGTCAGGCTAAACCTGTGGAAACCATCCAAGCATGTCGGAGGCAAGAAGAGCTCTTGATTTCAGAGCTGGAGGCTACAAATAGCATCAAAATAAATGCTTTTGGCAAACCACCCGTACAGCTGGTTTTTGGCATGTCTTGACAGCACTGAGAAAGGCTGTGCCGAAACAGCTGTCCATGTGCCGTGAAGCATGCGGCGCTCGTGCCGTCAGGCTCCTTCCTGCACGGCAGATGATGTCCATCTCCTTGCTGAGCACAGGCACTGTGCTGGGAGGAGCATTTTTTGGCAGTGCTGACTCATTACCTTTGAGCAACTCCAGAGTGGAAAAGTACCCATTGCTGGGACAAAGTACCTTGGTGTGCAGCCAACGTTTAATTGTACTTAGGATTTGCCTGTTGGGTTACTGCATGGCAATGTTTTGCTTCAAGAGGGAGTATGTCATATTGTTCCCGGGAAAATTCCAGCAAATATGGCCTTGCACATGTGGAGGTGGGTTGGTGGGGTTTGTTTTGACACCTGAAGGTGAAGCCTCCAATATACGTTGGCGTTCTCACAGAGATACTGTTTTGTCATCCTGTGGTGCCAACTATCGATAGAAACAGTAATGAAGACTTCTGGTTGGGACTGTGGCTTATTGGAGAGCTTTCAGCTAATGACGAACTGCTGATTTCTTTCTGATGCTTTGGGTTTTTTGGTTTTTTGATGGTTTTGAGGGCCTTTATTTCATCTTGAGTACTAAAACTTTGCCATCAGCTATTTGGGATGGCTTTGTGTCCTGGTTTCAGCTGGAATAGAGTTGATTTTCTTCTTAGTAGCTGGTAGAGTGCTGTGTTTTGGATTTGGGATGAGAATAATGTTGATTACTCAGCAAGAAACAAAACATCAGTGTGTTGAGTTTACACCAGTCAGGGACTTTTCAGCTTCCCATGATCTGCCAGGTGCACGGGAGGCTGGGGGGGAGCGTGGCCAGGGCGGCTGGCCTGGACTGGCCAGAGGGCTATTCCATACCATATGACATCATGCTCAGTATATAAGCTGGGGGAAGAAGAAGGAAGGGAGGGACATCCTGCACGATGGCGTTTGTCTTCCCAAGTAACTGTTATGCGTGATGGAGCCCTGCTTTCCTGGGGATGGCTGAACACCTGCCTGCCGATGGGAAGTAGCGAATAAATCCCTTGTTTTGCTTTGCTTGTGCACGTGGCTTTTGCTTTCCCTATTAAACTGTCTTTATCTCAACCCATGAGTTTTCTCACTGTTACTCTTCCGATTCTCTCCCCCATCCCACCGTGGGGGGAGTGAGCGAGCGGCTGCGTGGTGCTTAGTTGCCGACTGGGGTTAAACCACGACACTTTGTTTTTTTTAAAGGCTCCTAAGTGCTTTGGTTTGTCCTGCTTGTGCTGCTGAAATCAAGAAGCATTTGGTTTGCTGTATGTCTTATGCACACACACCTATTAAAAATATGGCCAGTTAACCTGTCTGCTCGTCTGATCGATAGAAACAAACAATCACAATTAGCATCTTCTGTCAGACCTGGAGAAAGGCTTGTGTTCCCTGAAATAAATCTATGTAAGGTTAGGTAGTTTTTCATTAAATCAAGCTTTGGCTGTTTTTGTGTGTAGTACAACAACAATGAGGTCTCATCTCCTGTATCTAGTTATTAAATCCCTTATGAGTTTATCCTGTTGTCCAAGGCAATACTTTCATTTTTTTTTCTCTTTTTGTTTTGCACTTTTTCACTTCCTTTCAGTCTAGTTGAGCTGTTTCCAGAAGTTCTGGATATGGTTGCTCTCTAAAATACCTAGAATTCCTAGGGATTAAGGATACACTTTATTTTTTAAACAGTCTCATTATTGCCTTATGGTGACCTGGCATGATAGGACACTAATGCTGAATTCAGCGTACTGGCAGATCCCACATACAGGGAACTTCCAAAGGGCCCCTTTTTACAGGAAGGAAAATGCCATTTTTCAGGTATCACCCTAATCATGCCTTGTTTTTAGTCCAATTATTGGCTCATGAGGACATTGATACTGGAAAGGAGAGATAAGGGAGGGAAAAATTAAAAAAAAATTAAATGATGCCCATGTTCCAGAAGGATGAGAGAATATCCTTAAAGCTTGTTGATGAAGCAAAGATCAAATCCTTCAGTGCAGCCAGCGCACAAGGCCAGAGGTGTGCAGTGACTTAGTGGTTAGTTTGGAACAAATTCAGTTCTGTGCAAGCTTCTTCATTAGCATCCCCAACATGCAAATGATGCAGTGATTTTTTTTTTTTTAAGGCCTGGCAAGGTGGCTAATTAGGGGAAAAATACAGTGTAGCAAGGCTGCCTGCTCTAACTAGCACGCTTTCATAATCTTTAAGGAAGGTCCAAAGCTCTTGACTCCATTTGAAAGCGTTTGCAATTGACTTGTAAGCACAAAAATAGTCAAAATGAGATCATTCATGGGTAATTTTCTAGAAATTACTTGCTCTGTCTCTCCAGTAGGAAGAAATGAATAGCAGCCTGGTTTTTGCAAGGGATGAGCCTATCAGACCAAGTGTGAAGAGAAGGAACAGCTTCTACAAACCCTGCATGGGGTCTGTCTGTGGCTTTCAGTGGATGTTGGCATGGTTTATATAGGACAGAGGTTTTGGAGTGAAATCGTTGCTTTGTGCCTCAGGGTTTCCTTCACTTTAACACTGGTTTCGTAAGAAATTGGTTGTGTCCAGTTGCACTGGATCACTGCAAACCTGGATTTGGGTTTTAGACATAATGTGCCTAAATGTATTGTATCAAGGAGGAAAACCCATCGAAGAAACTGGAGGGAGACGGAGAGAAATCCAAGCAGAAGGATTATGCATTTATTTAGTTCTTGGAGTTTTGCTGTAAAACCTTTTTTAAAAAAAAATCAGCACTGGTCTCAGCAAGTAATTTCTGTACCAGCAACTGTCCCGCTTGGATGCATCTCTGCCCTAAACATGCTGAATTTGGGGCTTCAGCTCCCTCTTTCTTGGAGGGAAACAGAGGCAGACTGGGATCATGGAAGTATCTGTTACTCAGATTCTCTCTCTTCACAAAGAGCTCACGTTGTAAGGGATATGAACTCCTGGTATAGAGAGATCCTGCCTCCAAAGTGGTGCCAGGGGAACCTCCAGGAATAGGCAACATCTGATTTTAGGGGACAGGGTTAAATTTGCTTTCCTGGCTTTCTGGTTGACCTTTACTGGGTTATGTCATTGGTATGAGTGGCTTGTTCAGTCCCCTCAAGGCTAGGATCGACCGAGAGGTTTAGAAACTGGGGAGGACAGCTTTCTGCATCGATGATGGACTCAGTTGGAGATGCAATTGTTTATGTCAGGGTGATTGGCTCTGGCCAGGTTAGGAGCTTACCCACTACATGCTCACAGGGTGGTGTCTTTGCCTGGAAGGCTTATAATCTACTTTTCAAAAGCTTCTGACATACAGGGAATTGGGCTGTCAAGTAATAGCATTGTGTTGTTATAGAAACTACCCAGCGCATGCTGGGTAGCACCCAGCATGTCTCTTCTCCCAAGGAACAAGTGATAGGGCAAGAGGAAATGGCCTCAAGTTGCACCACGGGAGGTTTCGGTTGGATATTAGGAAAAACTTCTTTACTGAAAGAGTGGTCAGGCCCTGGCACAGGCTGCCCAGGGCAGGGGTTGAGTCCCCATCCCTGGGGGGATTTAAAAGCCGGGGAGATGTGGTGCTTAGGGCCATGGTTTAGTGGTGGACTTGGCAGTGCTGGGTTTAATGGTTGGCCTTGATGATCTTAAAGGTCTTTTCCGACCTAAATGATTCTGTTTTTCTATGCCATCGTGGGGCACGGTGTTACAGAGAGCACTTCTGCTGACGTCCATGCTGTTTGCTGATTCAGAGCAGCCAGAGATGTTCATCCATCTGTGATGCTCTTCAAGAGGATGCTCTTCGCTTCTAGAGGTGTTGTGATGAAGAGGATGTTACAGCTTCTAAGTGTGTATTTGGAAGGTCAGACCTTAAGTGACAGCCTGTCCTTAGAACAGTTTTAAAATGCTGCTTCCTCTGCACAGCTGCAGTTTTCAACACAGATCTGGCCAGAGTTTTGTAAATTTATTTAACTTGTGTTTGGGATCAAGTTCCTGGGAAAGGAATGGATGTGCCCTCATATCTGAGCGGCTGCATGCAGCCCTGGTGAAGTCCAGTTAAGTTTTGCCCTTCTTGAAGGGTGAAGTGTGCTCTGCAGGCTCTGTAGGGGCTAGAGATGAGGCAGGAGTGGAATATTCCACTCCTGGGGCTGAGATCATCGCTCCATGGGGTTAAGCTCAGTGGCATCTGTCTGAGTGCTGAAGATGGGACAGTCACAGTGTGCTGAGTTTTAAAACTCAACGAAAATCTCAGTTTTTAACTCACTGCAACCCGTATTTTAGCACTGCCCCTAAGGTGCACAAACATCACTACTATCTTTACATGGCCAAATTTGTTCAGTCTGGCAAACAGAAATTGCATCCCCAACAAGCTGTTTTCCTATTTGGCTTTTGTCTACCACCTCTGTGAGCAGTCTCAGCTCTGTCTAAATTTACTTTTCCCCAGTCCAGCTGATGGAGGCTCTTGTGTATTGACTTGCCACCCCAGATCTGTTTGGCTCTGTGTTTCCTTCGAGTGCCTCCAGCAGTGGAGGCTGGGGCTCCCCTGTCATTTAGGTTAAAGCTTCCCCTGCATCTCAAACCAAATGCATCTCAGGAGGGCTAGTGTCCAAGCAAGGCTTGACCCTGGCCCTGCGGAAACTGAAATACACTGTAAAGAGGCAAGAAACATTTTTAATCTTGTTATCAAACAGCAGAGCCTGTGCCCTCTCTGGGTTAGGATTCTGCTGCTCCACAGTTTGGTGTACAGGTAAGACATGAGAAGACCTTGTTACATGCTGGTCCACCTCTACAGAGGCGAAATACTGCTGTAGCCACACTTGTTTGCCTTCATTAGTCCTGATTCATGCAATATGAGCTCTTCATTGTGTAGGTTTGTAACAGCAGTGTCGTCCTCCCCGTGTCGTCCTCCCCGTGTCGTCCTCCCCGTGTCGTCCTCCCCGTGTCGTCCTCCCCGTGTCGTCCTCCCCGTGTCGTCCTCCCCGTGTCGTCCTCCCCGTGTCGTCCTCCCCGTGTCGTCCTCCCCGTGTCGTCCTCCCCGTGTCGTCCTCCCCGTGTCGTCCTCCCCGTGTCGTCCTCCCCGTGTCGTCCTCCCCGTGTCGTCCTCCCCGTGTCGTCCTCCCCGTGTCGTCCTCCCCGTGTCGTCCTCCCCGTGTCGTCCTCCCCGTGTCGTCCTCCCCGTGTCGTCCTCCCCGTGTCGTCCTCCCCGTGTCGTCCTCCCCGTGTCGTCCTCCCCGTGTCGTCCTCCCCGTGTCGTCCTCCCCGTGTCGTCCTCCCCGTGTCGTCCTCCCCGTGTCGTCCGGTTTTACGTTGATTACTTAGTGGAGATAGTCCAACCTGCCCTTTCTAGTCTCCCTTAGCCTGAGAGATGATTTACAACGCAACATACTTTGCTTTTCTATTCCTTGTATGTCTGCATCCCTGGCAAAACTACTTACAGGGGTGTGCGTTCAGTTGCTGCTTGATGTGGTGTCACATCTTGAGCTGGAACTTGCATTGCATCCACCCGGCAATCCTTCCTGACTTAGGTTGGTGGTCTTGCATCACCCTTTGGTTTCTCTAGTTCAGCTGTCTCTAGGTTGAACACTACACACTTTATTTCCTTGTGATTGCTGCAGTCTCTGAAAGCAAATATTGAGCATTACCCTGCAGAGAGAGGATCACCTTGCAGTGTTATCCTGAGGAAACCCGAGCTACTTGGGGAGGAAACCCGAGATGCTGAAAGCAACTCAAGGAAATGGAGCAGGTCTGCCTGGATGGGATCTCTAGATCCTTATGTGGCTGCTGCTCCCTGCTGACAGCTCTGGGCATCGTGAATATATTGCAAAAAGCTCTTTCAGCTCGACCTTGCGTGACCCAGCACTGGGCTGTGCAAGAGGGTGTGATGGGGGTGTTGCCTCTGTCTTCCTCTAAACAAGCCAGGCTTTGATTGGGAGCTTTTTTAGGAAGGTAACGTGCCTCTATGTTGCCTTTGTTGAACAAAAAGAAAAACGAACTAATATTGATGCGTGGCTTGAGCCAGAGGAACTCAGTAGAGAGATACTGGAGCTATGTGAAGGTTGTTGCTGACGTTTGGTCTGATAATTTTTCCCCAAAGCTTTGCTGACCTGAGCATGTGAGGTCATCAGCTATTAAGAAAACAAATGATTCTCAGAGACACCTTAAACTCTTGATCAATTTTGTGTGTTTATTGTTCATGTTGCTTGCATGGTGCATTTAGGTCTTTGTTCTTAATTATTCCTCTTTCCAAACCCTGAATAATTCTTGAAAATCATGGGTTTGTGAATGCTCATTGTGTCTTGATGGAAACTTACTGATCCTGGTGGTGGCAGGGATGAGTGGAAAAACAGGATGTTACAGGTGCTCTAAATCTGAAAGCAAAACTGAAAAAAAGAAAATGATTCTTTTAAAATAGCTTTATTTTGACGTGCTTGTGTTTCAGTGCAGAAAACCTGCCAGATTTTCTCTCCATAGTTGTCTTTTTTTTTTTTTCCTGGTCTGCTTGTTGTTGGTTTATGGACATTTTGGGGCTAGCTATACTGTACTGGTTTTGTAGAAAAATAAAGTCTTTGTCTTCACACTGTATTGTTTTTTCAACAAACCTGAATTCTGTTACCATCTGCTCCATTTGACAGAAAGGAATTTGAAATAAAATTTGAGTCCTTATCTGTGATAGCCATAGGGATAAATTTTTTAGGCTTAAGGCTATTTTTTTAAATTGTTGTTAAAACTAACTAGAACACTTGTTATTAGAGAAATTATCTGATTTTTAGACTGAGTAACAGATGACTTTACTGAATGAGTAGATGTGGAAATAAAATGTGTGCTATAGAACCTGTGGTCTAGTTGTTCTCCATGATGTGGAAAATACCTTGGTTTATGGACTTTCTTCTTTCTGTAATGGCATTGTAATCATTGTTGGCATAGAAAAGTAGGAGAATGAAAAACTAAGGTGTTTTAGGTAGCTCTAGATATAACCTGTGGATAGAGAATTGGCATCACATTTACAATCACTTTCTGGAGATCTCCAGCAAGCCACTGTTTGGGGGACCATACTGGTGAGCAAATCTCTTATGTACTAATTTTGCATCAGACCTCGAGCTGGCCGGGTTTCTGGTATTGCAGGTCATGTTAACTCTTCATTGAACTCCATCCTGTGTGTGAAATACCATTGGTGGGGTCAAATGTATTGATCATCTTCAGACTTCAGTAAGATGCAATTCTGCCTGGGGGACGCTGGTACTCCAGTGTAACTGGCCACTACATAATCTGCAAAACAAGATTGTTTTGGCTCCCTAATATCTCTAAACCTTCCTGCCAGCATCCTCACTGACGCTGATTTGTAAACTTTTCTACTTACTACTAATCTCTCATTGCTCTTTTTTCCCCCCCATAGTTGGCACCAGAAAACACTCTGATGTCCTTCCAGAAGGCAGTGGAGCAGAAGATGTATGGAGTCCAAGCTGATGTCGTACTGAGGTAAGCCAGCGTGCTGGTCTGAGACTCTGCGGGTGGCCCAAACCATGCTGGTGGGTCTGTCCTATCTAGTGTGTGTCTCTCACTACAAGAAGGAGCTGGAGGGGCTGGAGCGTGGGCAGAGCAGGGCAGCGAGGCTGGGGAAGGGGCTGGAGCACAAGGGAGGGGAGGGGCGGCTGGGGGAGCTGGGGGTGCTCAGCCTGGAGAAGAGGAGGCTGAGGGGAGCCCTCATCGCTCTCTGCAACTGCCTGAAAGGAGGCTGGAGCCGGGGGGGTCGGTCTCTTCTCCCCAGGAACAAGCGATGGGACGAGAGGGAATGGCCTCAAGCTGTGCCAGGGCAGGGTTAGGTTGGGGATTGGGAAAAACTCCTTCCCCAAAGGGCTGTCAGGGCCTGGCACAGGCTGCCCAGGGCAGGGGCTGAGTCCCCATCCCTGGGGGGATTTAAAAGCCGGGGGGATGTGGTGCTGAGGGACATGGTTTAGTGGTGGCCTTGGCAGTGTTGGGTTAGCGGTTGGACTCGATGATCCTAAAGGTCTTTTCTGACCAAAATGATTCTGTGATTCTGTGATAAATGTGATTTTTGCTGGGATGACCCAGGTACAGAGAGAGCGGAGATCCCAAACTGACTTCATTGCACTGCAAATATTCAGGAGGGTTTTTACCAGCCTTGCAAAACTGTCACAAGAATTTAGCAGCCCAGGAATAAGACCTTTCTCCTCCTCCCCTCCCTCGCATGGCACTGATGCTAGGGGAAGGAGGAACTCGGTGATACTGCTGACTGTATGAATTGGAACGTTTGTGATAACAATTTTTCTTTCAAAAATTAGGTCATTAACTGTTGTGAAGGGACAACAACATGACTGTCAAAACTCACAAATGAGCACCTGGCTCATGTGGTGGCTGAATCAGTTGCTTCCCTTAGCACTGGCCAAGGAGAAAGGTGGTCTTTTGGGAGGAGGAGGAGAGCTGGAAAAGCTCCAAGAGCTTTCCATGTTGCCACTCATCAGCCATCCCAGAGGAGCGCTCCAAGCATCCCATAGCTTAAACAATGCCCTTGATTGGCCCAGTTATCTGAGGTCCTCTCTAGGAGAGCCAAGTCTCTTTATAGAAAGATGACTCCAGTGACCTTCAGACCAAAAAGTGAGCTATCAATACAGCTGGCACAACTTTGGCAAAGGTCTGCAGCACAGCACCCATTGCTGTCGTTGTACCTTTGAAAGACGCTCTTTGTGCCTGCGGCTGGATGGGTCCACTCCCTCCTGGGATGTTTCCATGTTCTTCTAGGCACATGTCAGCCATGGGTGGGCTGCTTGCATGTACACTCTGACCCACCACGCCCTGCTCCCTGTCCATTACACACCCCAAACTGGGTGGCCCTGGTTACAAAGCCAGCGCTGGTTATAAAGCCACCTTTGTTTCAAGCAGCAGGAGCACAGTATCACTGCATGTTCCTCTCTTGTTTTCCACCTCCTCCCGCATCTCTTCTTCTAAAACTCTGCTTCTTGTCTCTGAATTATTTTTTCAAACCTGTGCCTGCTAATACACATTGTGGTTAGCCTTGGGTAGTGCTGAGTGACTCTGTAAGGGGCAGGATTAGACAGGAGGGAGCGAATGTTAAGTGTCCCATAAGATTTCCACACTGTGATTAAGGCTTAGCTGTATCTGACGATGCTCTGCTATGAGATGTTAAGACTTCAGCTCCTATCTCCCTTAAACACTCCACACTCTTAATTCTGCAGTTGCTTAGCTTCTTTTCTTTCTTTTTTTTTTTTGAACTGTATTTATTAAAAACCCTTCTGATTGCAGCAGCATGGTGTGCTGCTGAGCATGGTATTGCTGTGTCAGCGTGTTGCTTTGGGTTGGGGGGAAGTAGTTGGCACGGTCCATGCTAGAAATAGCAAATAAAGATGCCAATGACCTTTGTGATAAGGGACTTCTGCAGGCAATGGTAAAGCTGAGGCAGCGTTTGCTCCATCATCTAAAATTGTTTTGTGTTTTCCCTCTAGCTCTGGGAGTGAGTGCTCTGGGTTGTTTCCTAATTCAAATGGGGTTTCTATTTTAACCCCATCTCCTTTCCAGACTTTGTGTGAGTCTCCTATTATGAAGATGGGCTCCTTGATTTGGGAAATGTCATTATAATCAGGCTGGCTGTGCTGGGTTTATCTTGATTTCTGACTGAGGACAATCGTCCCCCTGCCCTTGATAGAAACCATCACTGCCCTGTGTGGTGTTACCACTGATGCAGTCACAGAAAATTGGGCTGGAAGAAAGTTTAAAGAGCTTTTTAGGTTTCCCAGAGCCATTGTTCTGTAATATTTAGGTGGCTTAAAAACCACAGGGTATGCATTTGGCTATTTAGTTTCACCTGAGAGGCATCTTTAAGACGCATGAACTTAACAACTCATGTGAGCATAGCTGTTTCCTGAAACCAATTTTCAATTGGAAAAGGCAATTTCGGAGCAATTTTGGTAGCTTGGAGCCCTTGCATCTTGCTTGAAAGCCTGTGAACATTAAGTACCTATATAGTCTGAGACCCTTTGAAAAATCTTACTCATCATCTGCTATTAACAATTTGAGAATAGTTTGTGTGTATGTCTCTGCACACAGGGTATGGAAAGCCTCTGACATTATTGGGAGCTACAGACATTGCAGAAAGCTTTGGTTAGCGTGAGCATTCAGGGTGGGTGTTCTTGTCCAAGCTACCTGAGTTTGGCACTCTAGAAATTTTTGAGGGGGGTAGTGGAGTGGTGAGGAGGGAGGGAGAGAGGGATGGGTAGGGTTATTCAGCATTTGAATGACTGCAAACATCTAGCAGATATCCAGGAGACTTATTCCTCTGGGCGCATCTCATTTCAACTGGTCTTGGCGATGCTGGGAATGTGTTAAGCTGATTGAGATCTTCACAATGATTTTATGTGAAGCCATGAGAGAGGCTGGAGTGGGAACGGGCATTTCTCTAGTACTGTGCACATGGTTGTGCGCATTCACCTGTAATGGGGCCTCTGACTGTCTTTGCAGCTATGATGGAGTGCCGTTTCTGATGCATGACAAGACACTCAGGAGAACAACAAACGTGGAGGAAGTGTTTCCAGAGCGGGCCTACGAGCACTCCTCCATGTTCAACTGGACTGACCTGGAAAAGCTCAATGCTGGAGAGTGGTTCCTACAGGTGCGTACGGCTATGGAGAGGGTGTCCTGGAGCCATGGCCATGGGATGAAAGCTCATGCCTAGAGCCTCTTTGAGGTGGAGATCCATCTCAGTGGAGTGGTCTGAAGTTCAGCTGGACCAAGAATCCATGAACCACATTTAGTTCTGTCTTCTACTAAACTTAGACTTGGTCTAAAAGACACATTGTCTTTCAGTGCCTCTTCCACCATCTGGAAGAAGGGTCCTTAATGCCTGGTTTACACTACAAAGAACTTCAAGACCCCCAGGAGGGGGAATGTGATTATAAAGAGAACAGAAAAGACAGCGTGTTATATGCTGTTCCTTTTTCTGTAACTTACTTTTGGAGACAATTGTCTTCACAAAGAAAAAGCAAGAAATTCAGCCTTTGAAGTCCCGGGGGGGAGAACTTCTGTGGGATGGACTTGACCCATCCTTCTGTGCGCAGTCAGGTTGCAGGTGGGATTTCTTTTTGCCAAGCTGCTCTCTGGCCAGTGGCCATGACCTTCTTGAAGACCATTAGCTGTGGTCTGGAAGGAGGGCTGCACACTCATGCAAACTTGAACGTGGCTTGCTGAGGCATTGCTGCAGTGATGCAAGCTGAAATACCACTTTTACATGCCTGCTTGGAGTTCTCTGGGTGTTTGCTTGGTGGAAGTGTGAAACAACCGTAGCTTCGCTACCATTCTGATCTGAGCTGGTCTGGAGGTGTGATGGGGATGTCTATGTATTACAGCTGCACGTGCTGCTGCACAGAAGCTTGGTTGGCCTGCAGATGTGGTTGTGGGAGTGGGAATGCAGGGAAGAGTGCTGCTTGTCAGATGAGAAGGGCCAAGACAGCAGCTGGAAGGCTCCTTTTTGAGATGTATTTTGAAGCAGACTCATTCCTGAATGTCCTTAAGTAAGAGGCCCATCTCTTCCAACAGCCCATAGCTCCTGTCTGATCACTCTTAATTATATAATAGCTGGTCCTTTTTATTTTTGGATTCTGAAGAATCCTTGGTGATCATGTACATAGTGTAAGAAAGTACATTTTTAGCTTACTACCTTGGAAAATTGTATTACTGCCTTATAGCTCTGCTGTCCCCCTGAACATAGGATGACCTGCCCAGCCCACCTTGCTTTTAGTGACCTTTCCTTGGGTAAGGAAACTGAGGCACGGAGCTTCAGCAAGCTGCAAGATGGTCATCAAGTGTGGCTGTTGCCAAGGTGGGATAGAAAAGGGTCTTCACCTGTATTGGAGAAGTCTAGGCTTTGTGGCCCTAATGCCATGATGTGCTTTGCTTTCAGAACGACCCTTTCTGGACAGCCGGGTCTCTCTCAAGGTCTGACTACTTGGAAGCTGCCAACCAGTCAGTCTGCAAGCTCGCAGATATGCTAGAGGTGATCAAGGACAACACATCGCTCATCCTGAACTTCCAGGACCTGCCACCAGCTCATCCTTACTACAGCACTTACATCAACATCACCCTGGAAACCATCCTGGCATCAGGAATTCGGCAACAGGCCGTGAGTTCTGTGGGGTTGGTGATGTTTCCAAAATTGCTCTCCTTATGGGTTCCCCGAATCCTTGAGTGTCTCGTTTGATCCATTTGAACACTTGATTTGAAATGCCGCTTCGTGCCAAGAAGTCATGCTGGGGAGGACTGTGCCTCCAGGCTGGTGGTCCCAGAGGCTTGGTACCATTTTGGACAGTACTCATGGTGGTTTAGCTAGTAGATGGAGGAAAGTGATTATTCCCCTTACTCAGGAATCCTGTGTTCAGTGTGGGACTCACCAGTACAAGACAGATGTTGATAAACTGGGGCAAGTCCTGCAGAGGCCACCAAACTGATCAGAGGGCTGAACATATGAGGAGAGGCTGAGGGAACTGAGTCTCTTCATCCTGGAAAAGGAAAGACTTTGGAGAGCTGCTGTTAGGTCTTCCCAGTCCTGGCAAGGAGGTCATTGAGAAGCTGGAACAAAGCTCTTCACTGAGCTGCATGCAGGAGGATGGGAGACAGTGGTCATAAATTGAAACAGGAGAGGTTCCTGTTGGATATAAGGAAACTAGTTTTCTCTGTGAGGGCAGGCAAGTGTTGAGACGGGCCCGGGAGGACTGAGGGATCTCCATCCTTGGAGCTTTTCAAGACCCAACTAGACAAAGCCCTGAGCAAACTGATCTGAAATCAGTACTGACCCTGGTTTGTGTTGGAGTGGAGATCTCCTGAGGTCTCTTCCCACCAAGCGATTCGATAAGAGCGTTGGACACAGGAGAAGAGGCTGAGACCTGGAGGCCAGTTGCGAGCAGCAGGGAGCCCTTCTTCTCCCTCTGACTCCTTAGTTTTAAATAATTGTGGTGGGTTGACCCTGGCTGGATGCCAGGTGCCGACCAAAGCTGCTCTATCACTCCCCTCCTCAGCTGGACAGGAGAGAGAAAATGTAATTAAAAGCTCATGGGTTGAGATAAGGACAGCGAGAGATCATTCACCAATTGGGTGGGGGTCGGTCTCTTCTCCCCAGTAACAAGCGATGGGACGAGACGAAATGACCTCAAGTTGCGCCAGGGGAGGTTTAGGTTGGATATTAGGAAAAAGTTCTTCACTGAAAGAGTAGTCAGGCACTGGCCCAGGCTGCCCAGGGAAGTGGTTGAGTCCCCATCCCTGGAGGTATTTAAAAGCCGGGGAGATGTGGTGCTGAGGGACATGGTTTAATGGTGGCCTTGGCAGTGCTAGGCTAATGGTTGGACTTGATCTTAAAGGTCTTTTCCAACCTAAAAATATCTATGATTCTATGATTCTATTATTACCATCACGGGCAAAACAGACTCGACTTGCAGAAAATTAATTTAATTTATTACCAATCAAATCAGAGTAGGATAATGAGAAATAAAGACTAAATCTTAAAACAGCTTCCCCCTACCCCTCCCTTATTCCTGGGCTTAACTTCGCTCCTGACTTCTCTACCTCCTCTGCCTCAGTGGTGCAGCGGGATGGGGAATGGGGATTGTGGTCAGTTCATCACACATCTCTGCTGCTCCTTCCTCCTTGGGGGGAGGACTCCTCGCTCTCTTCCCCTGCTCCAGCATGGGGTCCCTCCCATGGAGACAGTCCTCCACAAAATTCTGCAATATGAGTCCTTCCCACAGGCTGCAGTTCTTTACAAACTGCTCCAGGGTGGGTCCCTCCCATGGGGTGCAGTCCTTCAGGAACAGACTGCTCCAGCGTGGGTCCCCCGTGGGGTCACAAGCCCTGCCAGCAAACCTGCTCCAGCATGGGCTCCTCTCTCCATGGGGCCACAGGTCCTGCCAGGAGCCTGCTCCAGCACAGGCTTCCCATGGGGCACAGCCTCCTTCAGGCATCCATCTGCTCTGGCGTGGGGTCCTCCACGGGCTGCAGGTGGATCTCTGCTCCACCATGGACCTCCATGGGCTGCAGGGGCACAGCCTGCCTCACCATGGGCTTCCCCACGGGCTGCAGGGGAATCTCTGCTCCGGTGCTTGGAGCACCTCCTGCCTCTCCTTTTGCACTGACCTTGGTGTCTGCAGGGTTGTTCCTCTCACATATTCTCACTCCTCTCTCCAGCTGCAATTGTGCAGTTTTTTTTCCACCCCCCTTCCTAAATACATTATCCCAGAGGCACTACCACTGTTACTAATGGTCTCAGCCTTGGCCAGCGGCGGGTCCATCTTGGAGCTGGCTCGCATTGGCTCCATCTGACATAGGGGAAGCTTCTAGCAGCTTCTCACAGGAGCCACCCCTGTAGCATCCTGGCTACCAAAACTTTGCCATGCAAACCCAATACAATAATCCTTCTTCCTGGGCCGAGCAAGTGTTTCAGCCTAGAGTCAGCTTCTGCTTGGACAAGAAATGGGTGTCCTGGAACTGAGGGTTCTTCGGCAAAAGGAGGTCAATGTATCTGCAGAGATCTCTTCCAGACTTTCATTTCTGCCCCAGAATTGTCCTTGCTGGGTTATGCCACACACTTTAATTTCCTGCACAGAGCAGTTGCAAGCAGAGCCCAGCCATCCTTGTTAGCTCTGTCCTCTCTGCCCACAAGGTGTAGAGCTTCACCCAGCCCGTCAGGAGCTACCTCTGATGCAGTGATCTCTTCTGGAGGGAGAGCACCACTTTCCATGTGTCAAAAGGGCACCCAGACCTGGGAACTCTGGGTGTCCCTTGGAAAACTTCTCTTCTTGACCTGTCTAGGGAAGGAAATCTGGTCCTTTCACTTGTCTTATGCTTTCTCTTGAACATGGACTGGTTAAAAATAGCGTAGTGAGGCTGGCAAGTGGAATTACTACATCACTCGCAGTTCATATATTTCATCTGTACCAATTAGGTGCATCTGCATGCACAGACAAGTTCATCACTGACTTGTGCAGCAATGGGCCCAGGAGGGAGCAGAACTATTTTTAACTTCCATCTGTCTTTCTAATGACTGACACTGCCACCCAATTTCCAATTAATTATGTGGCTGCAGTGACAGTGTTATCCACAAGCCTCTGCCAGCTTGGCTAGATCCAAAGGAGGACCATGCTGGCTTCTCCTTGGATATTGGAATGGAGAGCAGGAGAAAAATAGACAAAACACAGATGCGGGGTTGTAAAGTGATATTTCTCACCCAGGTTTTATGGTTCCCTATTGAAAATGCATATGGCTGCATCTGTGTTGCTCTGATGCTTTGGTAGATGGGTGTCACTGAGTTATTAAACATGGGTTAAAGCAATGCAATGCCCAGTGGTACTGCTGAGATCATCTGGTTGGGCCCAGCATGGCACAAGCCATAAAACTGCCCAGCTGGGTTCCCACATCTACTTTACATCTGGCAGCTGAGCATGTTAACAGTAATTAATTTGACATGCTTTTAAAATGTGATATGAACTTAGAGAAATCCTTGCCCTGGGTTGGAGTAAATGTAGCCCTGATAAAAGAGGGTGATTAAAATTAGTCTTATCCGCGGGATCATGGGAGGCTTCTCCTGTGCATCTTGTCTGCACTGTCAATTTTGTCCTCAGCTCTCTCTGTGCCCTGAGTTGGTCAGGGAGGGCAGGTTTTCAAGGATACACCAGGTTTCTTCTCATGAGCCCTTGGCCTGATGCCTTTGTATCTCAACTCTTCACCTCTAAGATTGTGTGTGTTACAGTCCTCTGGGCTTGCGAGCAATCCTGAAATGCATTTGAATAGAGATGTGGGAGGCTGTAAGTGTCTCCTAGACAATTTGTATGACAAACGAGGCAGTCTCTCGTGATTTTTGCTTCTGGCTTGGTGTAAACTAGCTGTCTTGTGTCACTAGCTTTGTGAACGGTCTTTGCCATAGCTGTCCTCTGTCTCGCTCCCTCCGCAGGTGATGTGGCTGCCGGACACGGAGAGGCAGCTGGTCAGACAGATTGCGCCGGGTTTCCAGCAGACTTCTGGCCTCAAGCTGGACACAGAGCGCATGAGGGAGAAGGGCATTGTGAAGCTCAACCTCCGTTACACCAAGGTCACGAACGAGGATGTCAGGTACAGCCTTCTGTTTGGATGCTGCGTGATAGCCCATGCTCCATGGCAGGTGTCCACAGCTCTGTGCATCCTTGCTAACCACATGCTCTGTGTGCATCCCTGGCTCAGCAGCATCTTTTCTGATCATCCCAGGCTGTGTTACCTGCACAGAGTTATCTTTTCAGATGGACTCGCTCTTGAAAGCTTGAGCTGTGCAAGCTTGTCCCTACCCATCACCCAGAATCCAGGCTGCTTTCAGGAGTGCACAGCTGACTCTAACAACTCTACATGCTAATTCAGTATATGATGATCCATTTTGAAATACAAATATATGAATTGGCTGATTCTTATTACACTGTCAGCCCTGGAAAAAGTGAAGGCTTTTCACACTGAATACCTCCAAGTGCTGTTTCATCCTCATTAGCAGCTGCCCTTTGCTTCTGTACATCTGCTCCAGAGTTGCTACCGCAGAATTTTGATTAGTCCAAAGTCTGGATATGCTTTCAGAAATTTCTCTTTGCAGAAAATTCACTCAATTCATTATTGTCCTTTGTCAGCTATTTAGACAGGTCAGGTCTCCTTTTTAATGAGATTGGCAGTGTGGGGTTTCTCTCCTGCTTGAGGCTGTATTTGAACTGTGCAGCGTGTTAGCTCCCAGCTTTGCCCTCTTCTCGGAAAGGGCAGATTGTTTCTAGTAGAGCTTTTCTATTTTTTAGACTTTAATTTTTTTCCCCAAAGAAATACTTGAAAATAAAACAGGTTTGCAGAAGAAAAATATCTTCAAAGAAGCTGTCTTACTGTATGTTTGGGCTGGAAGTAGAGAAGAGCTGAGCCTGCAGCTGTGTTTGAGAGTGTGATCCTATTTAGCGTAATCCCATGGTGTCTTTCTGTGGCTGCCAGCAATCAGTCTAGTTGCTCGCCTTTAAAACCAAGCCTGTGCTTTACCTGCAGGATAATTCCTGCCTGTTTTTCCCCTACCTATTTGCTCTGTCTCACGGAGAGGACTGTATGCCAACTCTCTCATCTATCCCAGCTCATCAGCCCCAATCTCTCATCAATCCCACCTCAGCTCTCTCCAAAATCAGAGCTGCCACCTTAGTGTTTCTTGAACCCTGAAGGCCTTGTGGTGCCCAGTCAGTCCTGCAGCACAAGGCAGAGCAGGTTTAACAAGCCCTCGGATAGCACAGTTTCCTCAGTCCCCCCAAAAAGCAGCATCTGGATGTAACATTGCTGTGCCCACCTCTGCCCTTGAGAATCTCGTAGCCTTTGGAGCGGCTTGATCATGTTGTGAGCTTTGAGACATCCACATCTTGTACAGTGGCCTTCCACCTCAAAGTGCTTTGCTGATATTGAATTGCAAGGATTAATCTCTGTGCTGCCCACGCAAGGGAGATTAGTGATGTTTCTGCTTCATAGAAAAGGAAACAGAGCAATTTATGCAAATTGTATGGGTACAGGGAGACTATCAGTGCTTGGTTTGCTGCTGACAGCTCCTGTACCCCAGCTTGCAGTTTTAGCTTCTTGGAAAATGACCTCAGGAGACTGGAAGCTGTAACTCTGTGACCGTCCCCAAAACAAGGGCATGGGAGTTGTAGGAATTGATGTTGGAAATGCAGTCTGTCAGTTTTTAATTAAGTAAATTGCCTATGAAGTGTTACAGGCATCTGAGCCAGATGTTAATTTTACATCAACATGATGAGGTGGTTGTTAGAAAAACATGACGTGCCCATCATTTGTGAGGAAGTATCTGAGATGAGCCGTGGCCTGGGTCAGATAGCATCCAAGAGGCGAAGAAAGCTTTCAAGTTCAAACCATTTGATTGCAATGCCCTTGGGTTGCTTATGAAGTGACCGTGCCCTGTTAAAAAACCTATTTCATGCAATTCAAACCCAATAAATCTGTGATTACAGCGGTGGCTGATGGCAAGAGCTTTCCTCTTGGAGATGAGGGTCTGATGTTTGCTGTGGGACTCACATCTCATCCTGTCTGTCTCCTGGCAGGGACTACACCATGGCGAACCTGAGCGTGAATCTCTACACTGTGAATGAGCCTTGGCTATACTCCATCCTGTGGTGCGCTGGCGTCCAGTCGGTCACCTCCGACAGTTCCCACGTCCTTCGCAAGGTGCCTTTTCCTATCTGGCTAATGGTAAGCACAATGCCTGGGAAGCTGCTGTGAACCCCTGGAAGGAGGGGATGCAGTGAAAGGGTGTAGAGGTGGCCGTTGACCACTGCAGCCATATGTCTAGTGGGTTTCTCCAGGAAGGTTTGGTTGGGTTCAACGTGCTATTGGGCTTGAGGGTTTTCACCCTCTGTATGCCTGAGCCGCCCTCTTGTACAATCCCTTCCTTCAGATGGCCTCATCTCTCCCCATACAGGGTTTGGGAGCCTTGGAGACAGTGTTGCATGCCTCATTTAACCCACATGATTTTTCAGTTTTCCTCTGATGGAAAAACACCTTTCCAGACTTGCTGAGCAGCTGTTAAGAGTTGCAGGAGAATCAGGCACACAGGTGAACCAGCAAACCTGGCTTCTGTGTTCCAGGCAGGCTTCAAAACTAGCTTTTTACCTATTTTTAATACCACTTGAGGACAATTGTTACCTCTGGCTACCCCATTGCTGGACAAGGAACAACCAGAGACCACAGGTAGTCCCCTTACCCATTGTGTTAGCTAGTAAACTCTCTGAAAACTCCACTAGCACTTTGGGTGTCTGAACCAAACAGAAATATTCATGTTGGAGTGGAGGGAAAATGATGAAACAGTTGCATCTAAGTATTCCCAAAACAAGAGCTCGACTGCAGAGGTGTAAGTGCATGTGATGGGCTGTTTTCTGACAGATTTTGTCAGGGGTAGGACAGGAGGCAGCTGTTTTACTTGCTGCTTTGGCAGATCTGCTTGGGAAAGGGAAGAATAAGATGAGCACAAGGAGAATTTAACGTGAACGAGTTATCTGCATCTTTAGCTGGAGGTAGGACCTCAAAACTACTGCCTAGATGGATGAACATCTATGCACAATGTCCTTAGCCTTAGCTTAACCTCCTGCTTGTGTCTGACTACACAAATCCACACTGGTGCGTGCAGAAGCTGGAGAACTGAAAATGGTTTCATAAAGGCTGAATCTGTTGGCAGAAGAGATTATCATTGTCTGAATTGTGCTGCTGCAAACATCTGTCCTCCACTACAGCTGGCAGGAGTTGTGTGCACATCACTGGCAGCTTTTTATTCCAAAATCCCCTTTGCCAGCGATAAAAAGCAGCTGATACTTGGAGCCCTCCTCCAAGTATCCCCCAAGCTCTCCCATCTGCCGGATTTTCAACTCTGCTGTGAGTGCACACTCTTATATCACCAGCAGCATAAAAATCCCTTGATTTCCTGCATATTGAAGTGCCTGGGTGATGTGATCTAACCAGCTTTGCCATCTGAGACCCCACCACCACGTGGAACATGGCTCAGGAGCTGGAGCAAGACGGTTGTTTCCGCCAGGCTTTGGCTGCCCAGTGCCCTCAGGGGCTTCGCTGGGCTTTATCGCCAGCTGAACAGTGCAAATCTGTTCCGCTCCATTCACCCAGGGGCCATTTGCAATTGCAAAAATACGTTTAACTTGTGTTTCAGTTAAATAAAAGGAAAAACAAAGAAGAAAAAGCGACAATCTCTCTCCCCTCTACTCTTGATGGAAAGCTGCTGGTAAGAACAGAGGCCATCAGACATGGCGTAGAGAAGGGCTTTGAAAAGCTTGAGCTGGGGTTCAGCCCCTAACTTGATGTCCTTAAAGTGGGTGCCCAGTGTGAGACCCTTCTGCAATTTTAGGAGCCTCCCTCAGAGCCAGGGTTTGAGTTGCTCTGCCCAGTTACACTGGATCGATGAAGGGTTTGATGGGCTGCAAGATTTAGATGTGTAGATTTTGTTCTTAGAAGACTCTTGAGTTTTCATTCAAAATAGTTATGACGACACTCTCCTGCCAAGAAAATGGGAAGCATCAATTTTGTGTCTGTGGCAGCAAATGTAACGTTAAATGTCACCCTTCTGTAATTAAGCTGGAAAATGCAAGGCTTAAATCTCCATCAGAAGCATTGGCTAATTAAAACCCTGCTAATTCTATGGCAGACTTACACAGGATAAACTGAGACACAGAAAGATTCACTGAGCAGAAAACCAAGTTGTTCTCTGCTGAGAGACAGAGGTAGCAGAGTTGATGACTCCCAACTGGTTTTATCCATGTCACGCTACCATTGCGTGAACTCATCTTTATGCATCATGTATTCTGTTTCTCTAATGAAATATTACTTGTGTGCATTAATGATGATTGTGATGGATCTGTCTGGTATGAAATCAGCAATCTTTTCCTGGTTGGGACTAGTTCAGGTTTGGGATAGGAGAAATTCATCAGCATTGCTGGTGGCTGTCCTGGGTAGGTGCCTTCTGAGCATCATTGGGAGTTGATTATTATTATTATCACTTTCTTGTCTTTACTAGTGCTGCTCTTTCCTGGGCAGTACAAAAATCAATGTGAAGTCATGTGCTTCTGTGCTGGGTTCAGATGACGGGTTTAGCTGGTGTGATGACCACAGCCATTTAGACCGGCAAATGAAGCCAGAGCTACCAGTGCCTTAAAGGACAAAAATTGAGAAGTGTATGCATGGGGACTGTGCCGAACAGCTAACATTAGCACTCAGAATGGACCCTGCATGTCTCATGTGCAATGTGTATATATTTCTGTGTTTTCCCACAGACTTGGATTTCCAAACAACATCTTACCCTCACCTCGAGGTACAGCTGAGACAGGAAACTTTCAGCCCACAAAGCTCTGAGAAAATGTCAGCACACGAAAGGAGGGAGAGTTTGAAGTTTTTCCTGATAACGTCATTTTGGATGACAGGCTAGCATTAGAAATGTCATAAACATTGTGATTTATATGCGACCCCTGCAGCTCTGTGCTTTTCTTACTGCCCTGGTGGTAACTTTAGCAATGTGTGGTCTCTCTGTGATTGTACAAACCAGAAAGTTTAAGGTCTGCTTTTGTTTTTTTTGTCTTCCAGCCTCCAGACGAGTACCACCTGATCTGGATCACGTCTGATCTCATTTCATTTATCATAATTGTAGGAGTTTTTATATTCCAGAAGTAAGTAGCATTGTTACAGCTTGACTCTCATGTATTTGTGCCGCGTGTCTTTGGGGTGAAGATGGGAGAGGGGAGCACCGTGCTCCTCAGGTGCTTGGATTGCAATAGCAGGGAGACTGTTCATTAAAAATCCCTACAAAGACTGCAAACAATAATTCCACTTCTGAGATGTGTGACATTGAATTGGATGTAGTCGCTACTTTTTAAGAAGAATGAGAGATCTTATAATAGTAGTGATAGATGCCTTGCTCCGCTCATAAATGCGTGTGGGAGAGAAACTGTAAATGCATTAGGGAAATGGACGTTGAGAAAGATAGTAAAATGCTTTAAAGGAAGAAGAGGAGATGTTTTGAGATTCCACCATTATAGTCTTCAAAAAGAACATGTTATAGTTCTCTTAAATTAGTTTGTTCCCATTTGGATGAAGAAATAGAAATATTATGATTTAGCAAATCAAATCAGTTGCTTAGTTTGATGCATAGAGAAAGTCTCTCCATTTTCCAAAGAAAAAGGAGAGCAAGGATTTGATGAGGGCATGGCACAAGCCTCTCTGTTAGCCAGGGTCCCCGAAAACAAATGTGGAGCTTAAAACCTAGAAGCAGAGCAAGTTAAGACACTGATAAATCAGGAGGAGGTAAATCAACTTCTAATGGCAGACTTGGCCAAGCTATCCTCCTCTTGATTATACTGGAGGAAACCACGGTGTCCTCCCGGTGATGTGCCTTTTCTTCTAGGAGGCATTTTAGCTGTCAGTGATGACAGTGTAATAACCCTCTCTGGGAAAAAGCGTGAGCTCGGAGAGAGATGCGCTCCCTCCAGCGAGAAGCAGCAGCCTTCTCCTGGGAAAACGTGTCATTCTGAAATTGCATCCCCTCTTCCCCTGGCTCTATAATCTCATCTGCTTTGGCATGCACAAACGACTGTCCTAGAGACATCAAGGGACCTACGCTTTCCTTCCTCCTTGGTATCCAAAATGCCTTTGCATCAGGAGCAGCAGTTTAATTTGCTTCAGCCTCATGAGCTAGTGATTTTGCTGTCGCATTGTCCCAGATCATCTGCTTGCAGCGATCTCTTTCCTTCCCCTGGTGCCTAATTACCTGGGTATTTTTGCCACATTACAGTAGGCTATTACTCCTGCCAGCATGCGCTATGGATTTGACTTCTGACATGTTGGGTCTGTTTATAATTGTGTCTAAATTCATGACTTGCACAGTCCCACGCTGGTAGACCTGTGCCCAGCGGGTCCCCAGTTCCAGCATGGGATAATGGAGTGAGCAGCAGATTCAAAACTCTCAGATTAGATTTCCCAACAGTTAATTGAACCACTGACCAAGATGAGATTAAAATTTTTCTAAGTAGTCTTGTGATCTGCATTGTGACCAGTTAAACCTTCCCTCCAGAAAGGCATTGTGCCTGTGTTGTCTGGAAGCTTCCTCCACTCCCTCAAATTTGTCAGTTGGTTCAGTAAGAGATGTCCCTGCTCTTTAGACCCGATATATCTCTGTCAGATACAGAAATGCATGAAGGAGTCTGGAGGCAGGGAGTGACCTATCTGAAGAGCAGAATTTGAAGGCCAAGTTGATGAGATAGTTGCAGGCTTTTGCATCATCTCCCAAAGTCAGTTTTAGAAGGCTTTCCTGAATCAGACCCATGAGACCACAGCTGAAGAAATTAAACAGATTCAACCTGCTGAATGGGAATTACAGGTCCCAGAGCAGAGTGAAAAGATGCATGCTTGGAGAGAGGGAGAAGTCACAGCTACGTGGACTTTGCAATAGCTGGACTCTTCCTCTCTGCACAGACTGAATTTCATCCAGTTTGGAAGAGGTTTGATGGAGTAGGGTAAGAGGAAGCAGGGTAAGGAAGGAAAGCATTATTGCAGGATTTTTCTTCCACCCTCACTATAAGTGTGATAGAGGTGAGAAGAGCTGGAAACTGCCACCAGCTTTCCCCAGGGTCCATCAACCTGGAGCACTGAGCTCCCTGCCCAGCCTCTGGACCTGATGTAGAAAGGCAGTTGCTCAGAGAGGTTTGGCCACATGAGGTCCATCGTAGCAGGACCAAATGTCATCTTTCGGATTTCTCCCTTGGGACAACTCAACCCCAAGTCAGTAGAAGGCAGAAGAAGAAACTCTAGCATCAGAAGTTGGACTTTCTGCAGCAAAGGGCTTGCTCTTTCAAGAGCCTTATGCAGGAGAGACCCATTTCCCTGCCGTTCCAGTTTCTCCACCACATGGAAGAATTGGTAGCAGTGTTGAGGATATATCAAAAACAAATCACAGCAGAATTGCCCAGCTACTACCTGCTGATGTGATTCAGCTCCGGGAAATGGGGCTTGGCATTTGGCCTTCAGTGTCGTGGTTGTTTTTTTGTTTTGTTTTTGTTTCTGTTTTTTTTTTTTTTCCCAAGTCCTTTTTGGGGCAAAACAGAGCTGCTTCCTTCATGCAAGGATGAGGGGGTGGGTGGGAACAGAGCCACCGCTTCGATGTGCTCGTCCTCTCTCCTACGCATGGCTTGTCTCTTCTCCGTAGCCGCGGGTAGGGATTGCTCCTGCTGTTCTGCTTCAGCCCTGGTGACAGGATCGTGGCAGCCTCTCCAGAGGGGAAATACCAACTGTGATGACTTCTAACCAATCTTTTTTTGCCTCTTTGCCTTGTTTATTTTCTTACTGCTCTGACTGTTGTGCATGTTCCTCCTCTTTCTCTCTCTGCTGCATTCTGGCATCTCACAGCTATCACATGATCAGGTAATTCTGGTGCTTTCCTCCTCTTTCTCTTTTTCATTCAACCTTCCTTTCTCTCTTTCTTTCTCCCTCTCTGCTATGGCTTCACTGCAGATGGACAGGGCAGGACTCAGTTTTTCACGATGCTTTCAAACATCTGGCTTCACAGGGGGACCATAAGGGTCTGAACATTGCATAGTCCATAGCCATGAGCACCACGGGAGCCTGATGCTGAAGCTGGTGGATGTTTTGAAGGCAATCTGACCTTCTGTCACAATGATCCAAGTCGCTGCCTTTTAAAACAGCCCTATTCAGAGGTCCTGCAGTGTGTTGTAATTGGGAAATTCTCAGTGGATGTAATGCTTTTTCCATGGAAATAATGCCATGCAAAATATCCCCTTCCTTCCTGCATTTACCAGGGGATTTTGAGACCAACCTCTTCTAAATTGGCCTGTTCTAAAGAAAATAATGTAACCTGTTCAATTATATAAAGTAGCACTTCTCTAGCCCTGGGAATGAATGAATAAGGCTAATAGCTGGAAAGGTTTGGCTCATCAATTGCTGTACTTGGAGCTTGGGATCTTTCAAGAGTCTCTTCCCAGTTACACCACTGTGAAACGGGAAATGCAATGTGAAAATAAACAGCATTGCACCCAGGAAGGGAATGAGCCTGGGATGCTGGATTTGAAGTGCCGTCAATTGGAAACCCAGATTTCTCCTTGTATTGGCTGTTTGCCCACCAGTCGTTCTCATCCCCTCGGAGGGAAGCGCTGTCGCTTTTCTGCAGTAAAGCCTTCACCTCGTCCGTACTCGGACCAAACTCTTCACGTGTTACCGTTTCCATTCCTTCTGCTGCGTGCCATGGGGTTGTATTTCTGAGGACTTGGCTACTCCCTGTCTGTGCTTATCTGCCCCTCTCCCTCTGCCCACCCACCGCCTCGGGGGTCAGGGTTGGCCACCTGCAAGTATTGCCTGCTCCACGAGGTACCTTGGACTCGCGGCGTTACATCCTCGCGGCATCTCCCCAAAACAGGACCTGGCTATGGGGCTGGGCTGAGCCCTTCTATGGGTGCAGAGGTTGGGCGTTTTCCCCTTCTCACCTTCCCCTGGCTCGTGGATAAGGAGAAGACAGGCATGGAGGAGTTGGGCAGGCTTTAGGCAAGAGCGGTTGCAGGATGGGGACTCTGTGATTGCAGCTGGCTTGGCTCTTTGCTTGCTCCATCTTATCACCTTGATATCAATCAACCCCGTTTTCTCCCCAACCTGCCCCTCTCCCATCCCCTTTCCCTGCCATTTAGCATCTCCCCTCCAAACCAAGGGTCCGGTCGTGGCCCTAACATGGTGTATGCTGTCTCTGTGTTGTTGTCCCAGTATTTTTTAGTCTGTTCCCACCCTGTGTCCGTCTGGTCCGCTTTGATGCCAGCCTCCCAGACCAAGACCTACCTGCTGTCTGTCTGGCCTTTTTGCACGCTGCTATCCTAAACGTGGCCGATCACAACAGAGTCCAAGGGGGTAGGAGAGGTGCTATTTTCTATTAAACAAGCTTTCTGGAGACCAAAGGCTACTAAGCACAGCACAGAGTATTTCAGTGTTGGAGTTGCATTGTAATTAAATGTACTGGTGGCTCTTCTAAGAGGGTATTTCAAACTACCCCTGAAAAATGGGGTCACCCTCTCGTAGCTTGTTCAATCAGAGCAATGCACCCCTGTGAGAGGAGCCGTCAGCCCCTCGTGCATATTTAACCACCCTGGGTCTGATTGCAGCCACCATGTGAGATGGGGAGCAGAGAGCAGTGGTCATTCCTCTTGGCAGGAGGAGAAAAGCCCTTGGTCCCTGCACCCCTTTGAGGCTGGGCTGTCTGTGCCTCAAAATAGCCCATGCCCTCCATGGGACGTCTAGGACCTATGGGCAAGAGATCATCATGCCTTTTGGCCACGCAACCCAGCCTGATGCTGAAAATCCTGATGTTGTGGGCAAAGAAAAGACTCGCTGTAGCAATATGTTTTGGTCCTGATTATAGATTAAGGAGGGTCTTATCCTGGGAGATCCTATGCACCTGCAACCACATTGACCTTAGTGGGATCTGCCTGCATGGAACACCAAGGGCAAAAATGGTCATCTTCCAGGTCAGAGTGGCTCAGCTTAGATGACGATGGTAGAAGAAAAATATTTTTTTTAATTTTAATTTTTTTTAATACCTTAATGTCTTTGCGTCCTTGTGCTTCCTCTGTGTTGCTTCTGTCCATGGGTCTGTGAGTTGTGTCGTGTTGCCATCTCACCCCTTCTTTTCTCTGTAGCAGAGCATCCGCCTTCATCCGTACCCCGGTCAAAGCCTGATGGTGCGGTGTCACTCACTGGGATTTGGGAAAGGGATGGAAACCCCATGAAATCAACACCAGTTAGATTTTCCTGGAAAAATTGCAGAACCTCTTTTGTGGCTGTTGCTCTGTCAGGCTGATGCTGTGGACCCAGGCTGGAGATGCGTGGGGCTCCTCAAATCCTCTGCTCCTGGGGCTGGGTAGGGGGTTGGAAATTTAAGAGAAGGTGGTTGTCACCTTTAAAAAAAAAAGAAAAAAAATCGCCGCCTTTTGTGTGGGTGAGCCACTAGATGGTGCCAGAAGATCAGAAACCCCTTAAGCCACCCTAAATCCCTGCTGTTTCTCTGTCATATAACCTTATAGCATCCCTGGCTCCGGCAGGGAGAATGGGATTTACAGCCTTCCTCTGTGGTCAGGAGGTAGGACGAATCGGTGGGGTGTGGACTGTGAAAGCCTGACCTAAACAGCATCCCTTTGCAATGGGATCTTGGGTATGGCTGCTTTATCTGAGCCCACTGAGCCCTGTTTTCCCCTATTGCAGCAGCAGCCCACCTTTCACTCCTAATGCCAGCAGCTCTGCAGCTGAGGGTCTGCTACAGGGGTGCTCTCAGGCTGAAAAAAAACAGCTTTAAGAGCAAAATTCCCCCTTGAACTTGCTGCCACTGCTTATTATTAACATCAGTACTTTTCTTTACATGCATTCAGTAATGAGAATAAAAGTCTGGATAATTTTAAGTTGAGCCAAATTCCTCTCAGCCTTATATGGTTCATGTGGGGGAAAAGTTTGGTGAACACTGAATTTCATCAAGGCTTAAAAAGTGAAGGGGTTGTGTGGAAACATTTAAGTAAAGACCTGGCATTTGGGGAGGGAAGTGCACTGGGAGAAGTTACATTTATGTGACAGCAACCTGCATTGGGACTGCTTGTACTTTCCTGCAGAGCAGCTCATGTCGATGTCTTTGCTGTGGCTCAGGTTTGAGACCTTAAATTGTCTTTGAGTGCTCTTCTCCCACAAGTGTGAGCATGTCACTCAGTGAGGAGAAGGTTATGGTTTCTTTACTTGGCTTAGTCTCTTGTTCTGTTCCCTCTTTCCAACCCTAAGAGTCAAAATAGCCTTACCTCCTTTGGGCAGCTGGATAGCTGATGTGATAGAGAGGGGTTTGGGGCACCTGCAGTCCTTGGTGAAATGAGTGGAATTAGGATGCTCAAGGTGGTTAAAGATGACCTGCTTGTATGCCTGTACCCCTCTGATGATAACGTGCTCATCTCTGAACATCCTCCTACCATGCGGGGTTGCGTAGGTGCAAGGGAACAAAAGTGTGAGGGTCTCTGGGACTTGTTGGTCTCCACATTGTTGGTGGCCACTTGCTTTGAGGATGCTCCCATGACTGGGGAGACCAGCCCCTGATATCTCCCTCTTGTCTTGCAGGTGGCGCCTAGGAAGCATCAGGACCTACAACCCGGAGCAGATCATGCTCAGTGCTGCTGTCCGCCGGTCCAGCCGGGATGTCAAGATCATGAAGGAGAAGCTGATCTTCTCAGGTATGGAAGGGGCTGGTCAGTCAGAGCCCTTTGGTCCATCTCTCAGCTGTCACCCTCCTCTCTGCTGATGGAGGAGGTGGTCTTGATATGGGTGTTGTCATCTGCTGGTGGGACAGGGTGACTGGACTGTTCTGTTTAATATCTTTGTCAATGAGGATGAGGGGATCGAGGGCACTCTCAGTAAGGTCACAGATGACACCAAGTTGGGTGGGAGTGTTGATCTGCTGGAGGGCAGGGAGGCTCTACAGAGGGATCTGGACAGGCTGGATTGATGGGCCCAGGCCAACTGTGTGAGGTTCAACAAGGCTGAGTGTTTGGTCCTGCCCTTGGGGCACAACAACCCCAGGCACCGCTGCAGGCGTGGGGAGGAGCGGCTGGGAGCTGCCCGGCGGGAAAGGACCTGGGGTGGTGGTCGACAGCAGCTGAACATGAGCCACCAGTGTGCCCAGGTGGCCAAGAGGGCCAACAGCATCCTTGCTTGTATACTGTCTATAGGAATATATATATATTCATATATATATATATATATAAGAATAGTGTGACCAGCAGGAGCAGGGAGGTGACAGTGCCCCTGTATTCGGCACTGATGAGGCCACCCCTCGAATCCTGTGCTCAGCGCTGGGCCCCTCACCCCCAGAAGGAGATGGAGGGGCTGGAGCGTGGGCAGAGCAGGGCAGCGAGGCTGGGGAAGGGGCTGGAGCCCAAGGGTGGGGAGGGGCGGCTGGGGGAGCTGGGGGTGCTCAGCCTGGAGAAGAGGAGGCTGAGGGGAGCCCTCATCGCTCTCTGCAACTGCCTGAAAGGAGGCTGGAGCCGGGGGGGTCGGTCTCTTCTCCCCAGGAACAAGCGATGGGACGAGAGGGAACGGCCTCAAGCTGCGCCAGGGCAGGGTTAGGTTGGGGATTGGGAAAAACTCCTTCCCCAAAGGGCTGTCAGGGCCTGGCACAGGCTGCCCAGGGCAGGGGCTGAGTCCCCATCCCTGGGGGGATTTAAAAGCCGGGGAGATGTGGTGCTTAGGGACATGGTTTAGTGGTAGCCTTGGCAGTGCTGGGTTAATGGTTGGACTGGATGATCTTAAAGGTCTTTTCTAACCTAAATGATTCTATGATTCTATGACTGACCCTGCTGCACTGAACGACTTGTGGGATATGGTCATGGCTCGTCCATCCCAAACTGGTACAGGTCTGAACACAAATCCCGCATTTAACTTCCCAATTTATGCCATGTCCCACATCATCTCCCCTCTGAATTGTCAACAGTGTGTCGAAAGCTATAAAACCCATTAAAATAATGGCATAGGTCACCACAAATAGTGGTCATGAGTTTGAGGTAGACCTGGAATTCCATGGCCCTGTGTATTGAGGGGTTCTTGATATCCTTGTGCTCCTCCCAGTGTTTATTTGTGTTGGAACATTTCACTCCACCTCTAAGAAAGATCTCAGAAATATGTACAAAGAGGGAAACATTTAGCTTTTAAAGATTAAAGTTGGTGCATGAAGCTGGAAAACTCACATTTGAAGGAATGTGAATATAATCTCCCCTCGAGCTTTGTTATGGGTTTTCTTTTTTTGTATTTAGGGGCTAGAGATCTCCAGCAGGGATCAGGGTTTGTTGTACTGGGTGCACACATAGCAAAAAGACAACTCTTGCTTCAAAGAGCTTATTGTGTGAAATGCAGGCCTGATTCTGCCCTCTAGAGATGCTGAAAATCAGGTGTAAATCCAGGGAACCTGGAGAGGGAAAGCATTTGGTCACAGCAGAATTAAGCCTCCCCAATGTGTTCTAGACATAAAATGCCTTAGACATAAAATATCCTTAGAGGTAGGGGATATATATTAAAGTTTTGTGCCTCTGAAACAAATGTTCTTGCTTTGGGTGGGTGTTTACAATTAAAACATTGGTGGTTGCACATTTTTCCCAGTGAAACCAGTGGCTATAGGAGTCTCCCATTTTCCAGAATGGCCATTTGGGTAGAGATTAAGTTCAGGTATTTTCCACCCTTCTCCCACAGGTGACTAATTCAGCCTGTGGCATAGCATTGTGTGTATGGGGGGTGTCCAGCTTTGCCTCCGGTGGTGGCAGGATTGTCAGGGTCTGAAATTGAGAGGTGAGCTCCTACTGGGAGGCAGATCCTGTTCAGAAGTGGTTTTAAATGGGTGCAGTTATACTAAACCCAGGGTGAAATCCCTGTAGGATCAGATGGATCCCATGTGGTGGAATTGCATGGCTTCTCAGTGCCTCAGTTTCCCCATCCATGGTGGGCTCCTGGGACTTGCACCCCTGTGACAATGTCTCCCCCTTCTCTACCCTCCCCAGAGATCAACAATGGCGTGGAGACCACGGACGAGCTGTCTCTCTGCTCCGAGAACGGCTATGCCAACGAGATGGTCACCCCCACGGATCATCGGGGCACCAAGCTGCGGATGAACTGAGGGGCTCCAACCCAGCCCCGGCATCTGGCCACCCCTGCGTTCGCTCCGGCAGCGAGAGCCGTGCTCTCCTGCTTGTTATGGGATGGGAACCTTTGAGGAACTGCTGGTCGGGCAGAGACCCCTTCCCATACCCCATCACTGGCTGCTCCACCTCCCTGGTTGTGAGGCTGGGGGGCTTATTTTTGTAAATATGTAGAAAATCTGGATTTTTTTGTCTCTTTTTGAGTGTAATTTTTCCAGGGCATGAGTGGAAATACCGTGTTCATTAAATCCTCAACCTTATGGCTGAAGTTATTTGAATCTTGATGTGACAGCCTGAGTCCCCTTGGGGCGTTCTGGGAAAAACACGTTGGACGTGTCTCCCCATTCTCCCCCTTGCCCTGCTCCACTCCTTTCCTTGGTGCAGCGACTGTGTAGATGAATGTTGTGATGTTCTTGTGAAGTGTCGGGTTTGATATTTTTTTTTTGGTCCCCCCTCCCCCTTTCCTGGGCAATGAAGTTCTAGCTCTAATGCAACAGGAGGCTGTTTGGAGGAGAGAAGCTTTCCTAGGAGAGGAGATAGCACTGCTCTTCCCTGTTGAAGTTGAGAGTCAGGGAAAGGGTTGCACTGGCTCAGTCACTTGGGCATCTTCTCCCTGTCCCGTCCTCCTTCCCCAAAGCCTGCATGCTCACAGGGGAGTGGCCTTCTTGAAATGCCCTGCCACAGTCTTGAAGGCAAATCCTGAGCATTGGCTGTAGATTGGCCTCTGCTGGCAGCAATGCTTTCACTTTTTATTTTTTCCCCCTTTTTTTCTTTCTATCTTCTCCCTGAGTTGGACTCTGTCAGGAGCCTGGATGGCTTGCAAAAAGCAATGCCATGGGCACCATCATCGCTCAGATCTGGCTAAAGTGCCTGCCACTCCAAGTGGCATTTGCAGTCACTCCTTGCTTCCCTGTCCTTGCACCCGTGTAGGAAAAGGAGGTGGTGGTTGCAGTGTGAGCTTCCCCCTCTCTGGGTCAAGGAGATGCCCCTGGGTGAAGGAGTTGTAAATAGTTTGGAAGGTGAAGCAGCCCCAGAGTATAATTTATTCCTGCAAGGAGACCTTTCCTCCTTGCTTTAAAAGCAGGATCTTTAAAGCTGCATGTTCGTATCCTCCAAAGGAGTGATGGTCTTGCAGCAGATGCTGACAGGCTCATGAAGGCAAGAGCTCTCATCAGCGTGTTTCCAATGCAAAAGGCTTTAAACCAAAATCCTAGACCAGAGGTTAAAAGAAAAAAAAAGCTCAGAAACCAAGTAGATGACAGTTGAATTTTATCCCCTCCCTGAATGGGCTCACAGCCAGACCAAGGGCGGTCTCAGCTCTCTGCTCTTGACCTTCAAGGCCTTGTGGAGAGGAGCCTATTTTTGGGTCACTTTGCTTTCGCACGGAGCTGGTTCCCAAGGCAGCTGAAGCTAGCCGGAAGGCTGCCGGAGCTGTGAATGGGTCTTGGCTCAGTCCCCGTGGCCTTCTGGTGTTGGGTTGCTCCCTTCCTTGCTCGATCTTGGTCGACACAACATGCAACGTGAGAAATCCCATTGAGCGCGAGCTTCCTTTGAAGCTTGGTGTGCACTGCCTTGAAAGTGAGGGACCATCAAAGTTGTTTACCATGGAGGGAATGGGAGCTGAGGCTGAGTCTTCAGGTGCTGGCCAAGCTGGGCTGTAGAGCCTGTGAGTGGCTGGGAGAAATCACCTTGCAGAGGAGAAGGTGGTCTGGGGGATGCTGATGTGCATCACATTTGACATGCAAAGCACGTTTGGAAAGGCCAGAAATAAGCCATGATAAAAACCTCCTCAAGCAGTTTGTTCTTGTTTTGGCAGCACTGAACTGCTCTATTTTTTTTTTTAAGCTGTACTCCAGTAGCATTTTGAAACCCCAAAGTCTTGGGCTTAGGGTGTAAGAATTGGGGGCAAAAAGTGTTCAACTTATCTATGTAAAAGAAAAATAGCCCTATTGATAATGAAAATATGAATTGTGATGAATGAAAATATGAATTGTGATGCTTTAATAAGCACCTTCTAAGCAGTGTAAATCAAGACTTTAATTCCTTTGCATCTACTCTGGGTTTTTTTGAATGTAAGTCAAATAAGACCCTGGTCCATGCTCCCTCTTACCTTCCCCAAATACTGTCCTTCTATATGGTACTCTCTCAAGTCCGTGAAACAGTGTGGTTTTTTTCTGCAGAATTGCAAGATTTTGATGGATTTGAAGGCTTTTGAGAACAAAGTTGCTTCTCCTTTTAATGTGGTGCTGTATTGAAACATTCCTGGTGGATTGTCATTGCCAAGTGAGAGATGTTGTTAAATCTCAGCATCTGTTGATAATCACCTGCATGTTCTGTTTCTATCCTTGGAGATGACTTTATTGAAAGGTCAAGTGCTTAAAAGCTTGGAAGTGTTAAAAGCAATCCAACAAAGAGTTGTTTTCACAATTCACTTCTTTCTTTCTTTTTTTTTATGAGACCACAACTTTATGCGTAATGCACTGACTGTTACCATTATCGTCCTGAATATTTGCTACTTTTTTTTTAAAAGGATGATACTTTTTTGATGAAAATAGAGCTAGACCAAAATAAATTCTGCAATGCTCTGTGAAATAAACTGTCAGTATTCCCCTGCCAGTCTGTGGTGTTGTTTTGTGTTCTGGGATCACTTGCAAAATGTTGATGCCTTGATCCTTCTTCCTGTGTTTCTGCTTTTTTGTGCTTCATGAGGGAGCTAAAGGTCTGGCCAGAGGGAGTTTTGGAGATCCGTACAGTTGTGTTGCATTTCCTCTTGATGACACCAAGCTGAGTGACACACACCTGAGGGATAGGATGCCATCCAGAGGGACCTGGACAAGCTTGAGAAGTGGGCCTGTGTGAACATCACGAGGTTCAACAAGGCCAAATGCAAGGTCCTGCACCTGGCTACCCCACACAGGCTGGGGGATGGAGGGATTGAGAGCAGCCCTGAGGAGAAGGACTTGGGGGTGCTGGGGGATGAAAAGCTGGCCGTGAGCCAGCAATGTGCTCTCACAGCCCAGAAAGCCACCCGTCTCCTGGGCTGCATCCCCCGCAGCATGGCCAGCGGGGCGAGGGAGGGGATTCTGCCCCTCTGCTCCGCTCGGGGGAGACCCCCCTGGAGCCCTGCGTCCAGCTCGGGGGTCCTCAGCACGGGAAGGACAGGGAGCTGTTGGAGCGGGGCCAGGGGAGGCCCCAGCAATGGTCCGAGGGTGGAACAGCTCTGCTGGGAGGACAGGCTGAGAGAGCTGGGGGTGTTCAGCCTGGGGAAGAGGAGGCTGCGGGCAGACCTCAGTGCGGCCTTTCAATATATAAAGGGGGCTGATAAGAGAGATGGGGACAGGCTTTTTAGCAGGGCCTGCAGCGATAGGATAAGAGGTAATGGTTTTAAACTGAAAGAAGGGAGATTCAGACTAGATAGAAGGAAGAAGTGTTGAAACCCTGGCTCAGGTTGCCCAGAGAGGTGGGAGATGCCCCATCCCTGGAAACATTCAAGGCCAGGCTGGATGGGGCTTTGAGCAACCTGATCTAGTGGAAGGTGTCCCTGCCCATGGCAGGGGCGTTGGACTAGATGACCTTTAAAGGTCCCTTCCAACCCAAACTGTTCTATGATTCTATGGTTCTCTCCCATCCAGGTTTTATAAGACAGTAGCTGAAAAGCAGTCGTGGAGAGGAGGTGACTGTGCAGACCTGAGTCTTGGACAGTAACTGCAAAATAATTTTTCAGTGTTTGTAGCCACATGGGGACAATGATGCACCCATAGAACCGATCAGGCAGCGGTTTTACACCAAACAAATGGGAAGCAATTTGTTTTTAACACACATTATGCAAGTCATTGCCCCAGGGTGCTGTGAAGGCCAAAACCAAGCAAGTTCAGAGAGGAATAAATGGCTCATACGTCCATTAGTACTTATTAAACACCGGAGTCCGGATGGGAGATCCAGCTTGGGAAGTCCCTGAGCAGTTCTTTGCTAAATGTGTCTATTAAGGGAAAAGCTTGCTTGGTGCTTGCTCTATTTTTTTATTCTTTACCCCAGGATCTGCTCCCAGCTGCAGATGGAGGGTGCTTTGGGTGAGAAGGGGATCTTGTCTGGGTCAGCGTGGGATTGTTCTTTGTTAAGCAGCTGTTTTCTCCAGCCCCTGAATGGCTGCATTTAACTGATAGTTGAAAGGGATTAAAGTAAATACAACGCTATCTCACTGGTTGGTGATGGTAGTCAGTACCGTGTCATGAATTTGACTGGCTCTGGGAATACCTTTTGAGTGCTAAATATAAAATTGCCTTAGGGGAAGGGATAGAGCTCCTGATATCTACAATATTGAATAATCCCTTACTGGGGGCTGTTGTTGCTGTACCCTAGGGAAAGATATTGAAAAGTTGAAAGGAGAGAAATGAGAGTCATGTAGGCTGTGTCTGTTATTCAAATAAAAGAGCTGAGGATTGGTTGCTGGCTCTAAGCCCAAATGTCTTGGGACAGCCAACATTGTGCTATTTAACTCTTTTTCTTCCTCTCTAAAACTGCTCTTATAAATAAGAGCTTAGTGGTACAGCTGGGATAGTTCTCGTGGTATCTGGGAACCTTTCCAGCCCTTTAAATTTGCTGGCAGAGTTGTAGTCCTGGGGTCTGGGAGGTGATGCTGATGTGACCATGCCCTAGGCCTATGCAGTTATCTGCCGTAAGAAGGATCTCTCATATCTGTGCTAAAGCCTTAATATGATGCAATGGCTAGGAGCTTCCAAAGTTCAAACTCGGCGTGAAAAGTCTAGCCATGATGTGAACAGTGGCATGAGGCTGAAGGCTGGCTCCCCTTCTCCTGGACTCTTGGTGCAAGCAACCTCTTCTTGGCTGAAGCTCCTGACCAGGTTTCAAGCTCAATGTGAGTATTAACAATATGTGAAATAGGAAACCAGGTTGTTTTTTTTCCTTAAGCCTCTTAGTTTTCTCCCTCTCTTCCTTCTGGACCCTGTTTCTGTTCTAGTTACTTCTCTACCTTTACTCATCTACTTGGCTCTCCTGCTTCGGCCTCTTCTCCCGGAGGCTGGTGACTGCTCTTCACTTCTGCTAACTGGCTGAGGGTGAAAAGAGGGTGTCCTGACTCTCTCCATGACAAGGTGGGGCCATGGATGGTGGTGGCAGGAGAGCATAGACAGCTGTCCTGGATAGGACGCATTTCCTTCTCTTGGGCATGTGGTGGGGAGATGCAGCCCACAGCGTGATCAAGTCCTTGTGACCGTCTGCCTCAAGACGTCTCACTGTGGCCTCCATTACCTGATTTATGCAAAACTCAATTCTACCTTTCCTCTTGTCTTTTCCATTCTTTTTCCTTGTTTTCTCTTCAGTTTAGCTGCATCCCTTCTCCTTCCTGTTCCTTTCTCCTCCTGACATGCATACTCTTCTGCTCCTTCAGGAAGCTTTGGTCTTACACTCACAGTGAGCTTTCCCCAACAGATGCCTGGAGTTCCTGGTCCTATATACTTGTATTTCCCTTTCGCATCTTTTTAATGCTTGTGGCTTTGTGCCTAATGGCTTCCATGGGCCATGTGCCAGGGGCTGAGCATTTTTAATGTGAAGAAGGGATTTTAGAGTCCTAATCCACTGTAAGATCACTGCTTCTGGTGTCTGTACATACCCTGAGAGAAGACCCAGGGCGCTGGGAGCAAAGGAGAAGTTGAGCTCCTGCCCCTGCATAAGGTGTCCTTCCTCTGATGCTGTCTAGCAGACACCCCTTTCAAACACCTCCACGTCCTGCAGCTCTATGGGGTATTTAATGCCCTCTGTTTTATGCAAAAAGGCCACAAGCGTGGGTTGTAGCGCAGCCTTTGCACAGTGACAGCCGCCTTGGGGCACGGTGGCATCACACGGGGAGATCCAGGGCCAAGTGCAGTGCAGTCTGGCTGTAGAAATCTGCTCGATATGTGGCTTGGCATGGGCACAGGGGCAGCTGCACCCTGCAAAGCCTTCTCACTCTGGTCACTTTGTGTGTTTACAGCTCTTAGTATCTGGTCCCCCCTACCCCTGGGGCTTGGTTTTGAACAGGTTGGTAGCCCCATGCTTTATGTCTGCAAGGAGATGACGGCATTGCAACCTTGCTGAAGAGTTTCCAGCACTCTGGAGATCTTTTTGCTGTGCCCCACAGGGCAGGATCAGTGCTGTGCTGCCATTTGTCCTGATGACCCGCTCCCGGTCATCTCTAGCTCCATCCATGCACAGACACGGTTGCACTCCTGCTTGGTGCAGCCTGGCCGTGCCAACTCTATCAGGGTAGAAGGTCCTAAGAGCAAATCCCCCAACCCTCCCAGCCCACTGCAAAGGCTGGGAAACCACAGTCCTTTCCAGGTTGCCACTGATTCATATGCAAATGCTGGGAGCAAGCAGGATGCCAGCTTGTGCCCTGCATCCCAGCCATGGGAGAGGAGCAGAAAGCAGCCAGCCAGCAAACATGGCAGCCGTGCTCCGCGGAAAGGCGATTTCAGGATGACAATATGCAGGGGCTGGTTATTAATAATATTTTTCTTCCATCTAGTGTGAAATAATACAAGTTGTTCAAAGTGATGCTGGGCAATGGAGGGAAGCCTGGCTGCATCAAATTAGGGAGTCTGACGGTCTTCAGCACAAGGGTTACTTCGTGGAGCTTCCCCGGGGCTGCTTTGATCCCTGCTATGAGCATTTAAAAATTCAGCCAGAACTGGGATCAAGTTGGAGGGGAGGGTGTAGAAAGCCACAAGGGGCAAACCTTCCCTTCTGTCCTCATCATCCTCAAGGATCTAATTACCTAATCATCACACATTAATGAGGGGGACTGCAGCTCCTCCCTGACCCAGTCCATTCCTGCTCTGGGCGTCTTTTTGCTCACAGAGCCGTATTTTATTTATTGGCTTTAGTGTGGTTTCCAGCGAGACAGAGTCTCTATCAAATGAATCGTTCCACCTGGACCCCAATTTGCTCTCCAGATGGCTTGGCCCTCTTAAGCTGCCCTGGTGTGATATATTTTCCCTGAGCTGTGATGGGTTTTCCCTGGGTCCTGGCTCCTCCCTGGCTGGCTGTTATTGACAGCTGCATGGCTAATGCCCTGTAGCTCTCTGGCATGTCATTCAGGAGAAACAAAAGCAGATTTCTCCCCCACCTCTCTGGCAGTGAGGATAAAGGGGATGCTTTTGTGCTTCCCCAAGCCTTGCCGGAGAAGGGCTGAGAGTGCTTTGCAGAGGGGACCTGTCTCCGTGCAGAGCCCCGACGTGGATGGGAGCTCTCCGAGAGGAAAGTTGAGTCTTCGCTAGATCCCACCTGGAGGACACAACCCGTGGGCCAGGTAACATTGGACTTTCTTGCACTGGCAGCTGGGGAGGCTTGACAGAAAAAAATACAGCATTTGCTGCTGTGTGGTACTTGGATGGAGAGGGTGACCTGGAGAGAAGCGTGCATGGGTGAGGGCAACAGGGCAAACCCACTTTCTTTGGCACTTGCATCATTTGTCTCATGGGTAGACAGGAGGGATGTGAGCTTTGGAAAGGTGTTTGGATTAACTGGGGAGGGAGGGTGTCCGTGTCTCTCTTTGTCAGGAGGTCAGCCTGAGCTGTTTCTTCCCAGCACTGAGCCATGCAGAGCTGTGTGTGACCCCGATGGCTCAGAAACGTGTGCAGATCAAGAGAGAAGTGGGGATATAGATGTGTCTGTCTTGGCTGGAGCCGCATGTGTCGGCAAAACGCAGAGTCTCCCGTGCTCTTTGCAAAGAGGTCTCTAGAGAGCTGCCTTTGTTGTAACTTCTCTAAATCACTTTGAACCGACTCAGAGAGGTTCTTTCCTGTACGCAGTCCTGAGCACCTGTCAGTGGTATTTGGGGTGTTTAGAGCCTTCACCCACTCTTACAGGATTTCTTAGATATTTAGTTAGGGCTTGTCATGCTGCTTCACTGTTTTTTAGGTCTCTGCAGCTCCCCCATGGCACAGGCAGAGTTTTTTTCCCCCCATCGCTGAGGGATTCTGAAAGCACAAAGGATACAGTGACACTTTCTTGGGGTGGTGGGGTGAGGATCATCAGGACTAGATCTGGTTGTCTTACACGCAGCTACCCTGGTGCAGGTGCATCCAGGAGGTGTCCTCTGGACCATGGGAGAATCCGAGTACCTTTGGGGTCTGTGGTCAGACATGATGGCTGTCCGGGAGGTGCAGGTGTAGGAAAAGAGATGAAGGACTAGAGCTAATATAGGGATTTTGACCCATGAGAAATTCAGAAGTAATCCCCCTCAATGGATGTGCTACCTACCTTCCTGCAGGGGAGTCTGTGGACACCACAAAGCCACTGATATCTGGTAACTTGTCACCCCAGTGGGGACTTGTGCTCCTGCCAGAGGCTTGTGAGATGCTTCAGAGCCTGACTTTGGTGGCCCTTAAGAGCAGAGCCTGAGCCACCCCAAATGGGCTCTTTGCTGTTACAGAGCCTCAGAAAAGCAATCTGAAACCTGTATGGCCATGGTAGAAGCTGTGATCAGAAGTGCTCTGCTGATGGCCCTCACTGGTACCCCCACTCAAGGAGTGCTACTGACTCCCTGCCATGCTTTTAAAACACAGGCGGTGGCATTGCTGTACCCCTTTTATTTAATGTCCAGCTGGTGAGAGCAGTCAGGCAAGTGCTGGGAGACCCAGGTTCAATCCTGTACTCACTCTTCCCTCCAGCATCTGGGTCTGCACAACAGTGATGAGTCAGTGCGGGCTTTTGGGGAGAGGTGGAGGAAATGGGGCAGAAACAACCTGTTCGTGGGTCTAGGATGGTGGAGGCAGAAATTGAGGGTTTGGGGTCTCTGATTCTCTCAGTGTTGTCAGACATAGTCGATCCTTGTTACTATTTCAGCGCCACAAAGCTCCCCTGCTTTTCAGACCCCGCCTCTGCAGGCAGAGGTCCTTCTCCCCAGGGATTGCTCTTTACAGGGGATCCGGCTGCCTCCCCTCCGCTTGAGCAGGGATCACCCTTTTGGATGTGCAGCTCTTTGCAGCCTCCAGGCTGAGCCCATGGGTGCTCAGGATGGGTCCTGCTGCTCACACTGGCAGTGTGAGCTGTTAGAGCTCAAATGAGAGGAGTCTGCTGTGCTTCATTGCAATCACTTTATGAAGTCCTTTAGGAAAGATTTAAAATCATCTGGAGAACAAATCTAGCAGAAAGGTATGTCAGATATAGACATCTCCCCTGCTTTTGAGCAGGTCATATCATAGCTATCTTTGGCAAATCTCAGTCTCACATCCTTACCTCTGATTTTTTTTTTCCTGGAATCAGACATCTGGGGAAACATGGTGGATAGAAAAAGTCAAAACACTGCATTGCTCCCAGCTGGGCTGTACCATGGAGCGCTTGCATCTGGCAGGATGAGGAAAGCAGTTCATAAGAGCTGTGAAATGTCAGAAAGAAAGGAAAAGTTGTCGAGGTGTTAGTACAGCACAGGTTGGGCAAGGCAACTGCCTTAGAAGAAACATCTCCTAAAAGCAGAAGTTTGTCTACTGAGATGGGGTTGGATTGGAAATATCCTAGCGCCCGTCACTGTGTGTGCTTTGGAGGAAATATTGGCTACTGAGGAGGAGCCATGTGTGTGGATGAAGGGGCAGAATCTGATTATGTTTTGGCTGGAATCTGTACTTCCTCATGGCACTGAGGAAGATGCAGAAACCATGATGGTGTTGGACACTGCAGTCAGATATTTTAATAATGTACTGTTCTCTGGTCTCCTTCGCTGCTTCCCAATCAGGATGCATCGAATGATGAAAGAAGAATCAAGTTTCAGGACAAGCAGCCTGGAAAATGTGACGCGGGACCCGAGCAAAGAAAAGCTGCACATGAAGCTCTGCAGTGGGTCCTGCCATGCCGAGCAAATCCTCCAGACGCTGAACTCCTACCGGCAGAGCGGCATCTTCACAGACGTGGTGCTATTAATTGATGGACAAGAATTCCCCTGTCACCGTGCCACTTTGTCAGCCAACAGCACATATTTCCGGGCCATGTTTGGTGGCAATCTCAAGGAAGGCCACCAGGATATCATTAATATCCAGAAGATTTCTGCTTCCACTATGTCTCTCCTCCTTGACTATATGTATGGGGGGAACATCATCATTCAAGAAGATAATGTTGAAGGTATCTTGGAACTGTCTGACTTGCTGCAGATCTCCAAGCTCAGAGATGCTTGTGTCACCTTCCTTGAAGGCCAGCTTCACCCATGCAATTGTTTGGGCATCATGAAGTTTGCTGATTCATTCTCCATCGCGTCCCTGACAGAAAAGAGCAAGAGGTTCATGCTGGAGTGTTTTGTGGAGGTGTCGTGTCATGAAGAGTTCCTGGAGATGGGTGTGAAGGAGCTGGTTGAATATCTGTCCGATGAGCAGCTGGTGGTCCCCAAGGAGGAAGTGGTCTTTGAAGCAGTCATGCGCTGGGTACGGCATGACGTACCTGCCAGGAAGGGAGCCTTGAAGGAGCTCCTTGAGCATGTGCGTCTGCCCCTGCTTGACCCCACCTACTTCCTGGAGAAGGTGGAAATGGATGGACTCATCCAGGACTCAAAGGAGTGCATTCCTCTCCTGCATGAGGCCCGCAAGTACTACATCCTCGGGAACGAGGTCAGCTCTTTGCGATCAAGGCCCAGAAGGTAAAACTCAGCATCTTCTTCCCTAGACCTGCGTGACCTAAGTTGATGGATCTTAAAGTTTCAGTGTTCTTGAGTTGTTTTTTCTTTCTTTTTTTCCCTCCAATTGCTTCACTTTTGACATCCCTGTTTCCAAAATGGAGACATTGGAGATGTTTGCCTGGCTTAAAGAATTCCTGTGAAATTTATACTAATGCATGTGCCACTTTTTTTTGTTGGCAAGAAATGTTCTAGTCACACTGTTCTGTGCGATGATGCTATCCAGATATCTGTCCAGACTACGGGCAGGAAGGGGTGTTTGTAGCTTTTTATTTCTACCTGCTTTCACCAATGGGTAGAGCACTGGGTGGAGACCTGTTTTCCATTCCCAGCTCTGCCACTGGTCTGCTCTCATTTCACCTCTTTTGGTGTCTCTCTCACCTTCTTCAAGCTGTCTGTTAGCAAGAAGGCTTGGACCAGTCTCAGTCCTCCTGGCCATCAGCGTGGTGCCTAGCTGAAAGACGTTGCTGCGAGGTCAGGAATTAATTTCCAGTGAAAAAAAAAAAGCAGTTACTGTCCAGGTGGCTACCTAGGCATCCCCAAATTACTTTTTTTTTTCTTTTTTTTGATCCATTGATTTATTGATGAACCGCAAGAAGATAAAGAGATGCTGGCCCAGGCAGCTGCTAGTGTAAAGTGGAGGAGGCAAAGAAAAAGTGATTTCTAGGGTTGGGAGTGTGTGGAAATCTGCACCTTTTTGTGACTGTGAAGTTTGGATTTGACCAGCCATGGTTTAAATCTCTGCTGTTTCTTCATGGTGCCACAGGTCCCTTAGGGTACTCTTGGTAAGAGTGCTGATGGTGCTCTGAGGTGGGTTGCCATATCAAACTGAGTTGGTTTGCAAGGCTCCCCATCCTTTTCCAGAGGACACCCATGACCATGGGGCTGTAGGGCCAGGTTCTTGTGCTCTCCCACTCTTCAGCCCAAGGAGTGCAGGTTTTTTTGCCGCTCAGTGAAGCATTCTGGGCAGAAGGACGGAGGTTGCCCCAGTGCATCTCAGAAGTCCCAGCCTGGCATTTAGACCATGTTTCTGTCAGGTGGAAGAGATGATTTGACACATCTTCTCCATGCTGAATACCACAACAGGCTATTATATACAGAACTGCTCAACGACAGGGTCCGTAGTGACCTCCTCAAGGGTGCAAACAGCTAAAATTCACTGGGGATAAATCCCACCCCTCATCATCCATGTTTTACATCCCTCCTTTTACAGCTTTGGTCTTAAGTGAATTGTCTCAGCCTGCACAAACCATGGCAGAGCTGGGGATTGGACCAAGTCTTTCAAATCCTCTTTCACCCTCCTCCTTCCTCTCCCCTCCCCTCCCCTCCCGCAGAGCCGTTCCTCTCTTGCCACCTACTAGCTGGCAGGATTTTCCTTCCCCTGCTGTCTGTCTCGTCTGCTCGCTGCTATTAGGGCTGGAGAGAAAGATTTCCTGGAAACACTTCTCTCTCCAGGCAGAGAGCTTGTTGCAGGCGGGCTGCCAGGAGCAGCTTTCCACGCTCGTGGCTGTGCCTTGAGGATTAGGCTTGATTGTGCTGGAAGGGGGAGGGTGAGTGGCAGGAGGCAATCTCACGAAGGACTTTTAAAGGTCATTCCCATTTTCTTTCCCTATGAAGTTTGGACCCCTTCCCATCCAATCTAGGAGCTGCCTTTGATTTGAATGTGCAGACAAAAGGGAAGGTGCAGCGGTGAAATGATTTGCCCAGAAAATCAGCAGCTGATGCAGGAGAGCACCCTGCTCCATCCATTGGACTGTGCTGCCGATGTCCTAGATAGGATGGAAGGGATGATGGAAAGGAGTAGCCTGGCCTGGGGACTTACCCATGCCTTTCATGGTCTAGGTTCATGGAGCTGGCAGAAGTCATCATTGTCATTGGGGGCTGTGATAAGAAAGGCCTTCTGAAGCTGCCCTTCACAGACCTCTACCACCCAAAGAGCAGGCAGTGGACAGCCCTCTCCAGCGTCCCTGGCTACACCAAGTCAGAGTTTGCTGCCTGCACACTGAAGAACGATGTGTACATATCAGGTGAGATACCCTGGACCAGATGGTCCCTTCCTGGTTGCAAAACATGGCATGACCTCTGCTTGGACAGCCACTCCTTAGGTCTATTCACTAGGACTCATCCACATGCATCCCAGCTTTGGAGCAAAGTCACTTCTTGGTGAAGTTTATCCTTAGGTGGTTTGGATTTTGCTGTCCCAAGGAAAAATTTCACCTTTGAGAGGGAGGTTGGCAGTATTAAAAAACCTTTCCCTCCTGCTGGGCATCTGTCAAAAGTGTTCAGCAGTGGAATGAGATGGTTTTGGTGTGTGCTCTCAGCGTTTCCTAAACCATCAGAGTCTCCTGCCTGTCCCTCACTTAAAATATAATGCCTATCAGATGAGTTCTGTATAAGGGATGGAGCAGTGTAACAAGTGCCTTGAAGTCCAGATCGTATGTCCTTTGGGAAGCTGAGTTTACATGGCCATAACCCAGCAACCGTATTCTGGCCTAAGTTGTTCCATTGCATGGAGGAGCTATGCAATAGTGTGGTGTAGTGAGGTGATGGGCCTGTCCCTGGGATCGCACCAGCTCTCCATCCCTCTGTTTTTCAGGAGGACACATCAGCAGCAATGATGTTTGGGTGCTGAGCTCCCAGCTGAACGTCTGGATCAAGGTTGCTTGCCTGCAGAAAGGCCGATGGAGGCACAAAATGGCAACGCTTCAGGGCAAGGTAAGCAATAGCCTGAATTTTGGAAGAAGCCACGTGGAGCACTGTCCCCCACTTCTGCTGCCCAGTACAATGAGAAATTGTCAGGGTGTGTTTGTCTTCTGGGACATTTAGAGATGGTTTTGATGGGAGAACAACTAGGACATAACCAAGACGTCATTGTTTCAGTTGGGTGTATGTTGTCACCTTAAGTAGCCACAAATGAGGTTGTAGCAATAAGATCTACCATGGGATGGTGCAAGACTTCTGTAGATAGCTGTGTTAAGTCTTTGGGTGAAAGCTATACAGTGTGGGGTGTTTTGTAGAATCATAGAACTGTTTGGGTTGGAAGGGACCTTTAAAGGTCATTTACTCCAACCCCAAGGTTTTACTGTGGCTTGATGTCTGTCTTTTTGGCCATGTCCTAGCCTCCCCTCATGTACGTTGTGACAGCGTAGCCCACTAGGTGAGTCCAGGAGTTTCTAATCAGCTTGCTTTGCTCCTTTTGTGGCAGATCTACGCTGTGGGAGGCTTTGATGGTTTTTACCGCCTCTCCAGCGTGGAGTGCTATGACACCTTCTCCAACAGCTGGTCAACCTTGGCCCCACTGCCTCAAGCCGTGAGCTCGGCGGCTGTGGTCTCCTGCCTGAACAAGCTCTACGTGCTGGGCGGTGCTGTGGATGACACCGCTAACACCGACAAGGTATTGCTGGGGCATCAAGAATGGACAGAGACCTAAAAAAGAAAGTTTGCCAGGGAACATGGAAGGAAATGGGGTTGTCCTTAAGCTACAAAGGCTTACAAAAGGCCTTTTTTTTTTTTTTTTGAAGACTAATGGAGGCTCCCTTATTATGAGACCTCATACATTTAAATGGAAGCCAATGAGACAGGGACGAGAGGGGGAAGGTGTCAGGAGCTGACAGTATATTAGGCATGGTTTCAGTAGAGCCTGTTCTGCTCTGGATTCTGGTCAGCCCTGAGGCACCACAGGAACAAACCTCCGACACCGTGGGCATTCACTTCCTGGAGGAGACCTCTGCAAGCCAGACAGGATGCTTCTGGTCTCCTGAGCTGCGGGAAGAGCCATCAGTGCTTCTCAGCTCTATCTCTGAACACTTAACCATGCACTGTCTGGGTCAAGGACAGCCACCCTGGGGGCTTGTAGTTTGTCTGGGAGATGTGAATGCAAGAGGGAGTGCTAGAACCTCTCATCCCTTTGCTCACTGCACTGGTCTCTGGGTGTTGAAGCTCCCATCTGTGTTTCTGTCTCCCTGTGCTTTTATTTCTAGTGAATAGCAGCTTCATCCAAGCAGGGAGATGTGGTAAATTCATGTTCCCATAGCTGCATTTCTCCTCCCAGGTCCAGTGTTACGATCCAGAGGACAACAAGTGGACGCTCTTGTCTCCCACCCCTTTTTACCAGAGGTGCATCAGTGCCGTCTGCTTGGACAACATAATTTATGTTGTAGGTGGACTCCTCAGTAAAATCTTCAGCTACGATCCAAGGAAAGACAGCTGGCGAGAAGTGGCCACCCTCCCTGGGCCTCTGGTAAGGAAAAGGTTTAGGAAAGAAGCTCTGAGTCTTCCCCCTCTCTCTAGAATAGGAGCCCTCTGTCCTTTGCTGGGATTGAAGGCAAGGAAAATACATCGTGGGTTTGGCTCTAAGCATGTGAACGTGACCTCTGCAGAGCAACTCAAACATGTACTCACCATCAGTGTCCATACTGCTTGGAGGATGTCTGTCTCCCAGCAAACCCAAGTTTTCTTGCTGAGGCTGGGTCTACACTAGCTATTAATGCCAGAGGAGTGGATTTGTAGGGTGAAACCATTGGTGTTGAGGACCTGTTCTCCACACTGTGTTTCAGGGTGAGGGTTATACTGGCTCTAGTTTGGTCTGTGGACTGAACATGGACAGGTGGTGGTCGTGTGTCTTGGTTTAGTGTCATCATGGTTTTGCACTCCAAAGCCTTGCTGCAATGTGAGCCATGGCACAGTGAAGAGGAACAATGGGACACATCTCATCCCGATCTGAATTAAAATGCCTATGTCAGCGCACACTTATAAGCGACTTTCACAGGGAGGTGCTGGCTGGGTCTCTGGTCTCTTGGTGTGCTTGTGAGTCTGGGGCACTGCCAGAAACAGCAGTGGTCCCATCACTGGCTTGAGGCCTTTCAAGTGCCTAAACTCTTACCGAAACAGTAAGATTGCAGCACTCCAAGAGCCAGACATCACTTATCTTATTTTCACTCCCTTCTTCTGGGCAGGTGAGAGTTGAGCCCATTGCAATGACTCAGCTCCATTGCCTAAAGCTGGAGGCTTGCTCCTCAGCTCTTGGGCTTTCCTTCTGCTTTCCAGGAGAGCTGCGGCCTGACGGTGTGTGGAGGGAAGATTTACATCCTGGGTGGCCGAGACGAGAATGGGGAAGGCACGGACAAAGCGTTCACTTTCGACCCAGTAACGGGGAGCGTGGAACAGCAGCCGCCGCTGCAGCGCTGTACCAGTTATCATGGCTGCGTGACCATCCTGCAGCGCATGAACAGATGACCACGGGGCTCCAACTGCGTCCATCTCTCACCCAGAGCCTCCCCTTGAGACAGTGGCCACCCAGCATGTGGGCAGACATCTCACCTTTGTGTGGGGAAGGGCAATACAAGCCACTGAAGATGATGTGCTCCAGCCAGCCCCTGAGCAGCCTCTATTTTGTTTTTCCTGGCCTTGTGATGCCAGTGGCTTCGATGCTGATCTAGGTCAGAGGATGAAAGGGTGCTGGGCTGTGTGAAGCTGCATCACAGACCTTGCCACAGGAGGATTCAAGTATCCTTGCGGCCCCTGGAACTACTGAATTTGATCTTTATTTAGGTTTTCCTGGCTGTAGATTACAGTTTTCTGTTATGTTGGCAACAGCGGCTTGTTGTCCTGTAAGGACATGTATTTGCTGCTTTCTGATGCCCAAGACTGCTGCAGTAACAATTACAGTTACAGGTTCCAATTCTTTAGCTAAAGCTATCAAATATTTGTGCATTTAGCTCTGTAGAACCCTGTGTCCAACCACAGTGGTGACCTAAATGGCCATTAATGTCCATGAATGGCTAGTCCCATTACAGTGGAGAGCTGAGATTGAGACTTCAAAGCTGATATCCCAAGCAAGTTTCTCCACTAAATCCCCCAAAGCCTGGTTAAATAGTCCAAGCACGGACTCCATTCTGCACATGCTGTATGAGGGTCTTTTCCCCTAAAGCACAGAGTGCTGTCTCTTTTCATACATGTTTTGTGGCTGGACTGCTCTCTCACTGTGTCTTTGTCATTGAGAGGACAAGTGGATCGTGTAGCCAAGAGTTCCTTCTTCGGAGAGCAGAGGTAGGGCAATATTAATGTGTAGGGATTAAGCATGAAGACCTGAAGCGTGGTAGCCACAGAACCACATCTGTCTCACTTTGGCTCTAGAGTATGCTAGTAAGTATTAAAATAAACTCAGTATTTAACAGATTTGATACAGAGTCCCTGGGAACCTGAATGTGCAGCTCATTTGGAGGGCAAGCGTTTGATTACACAGACTGTGTTGCTCCAAGCCAGTTGGTCTCAGGTCTAGAAATGATCCTGAGCACATTTGATTTGGTAGAATAGCCATAGATTTTGGTGTCGGTGTCTTTAGTCCATGACTGGAACTGGTAATTTCTGATGGCTCCATGTAAATGTTCATGTTGTTCAATTAGGGACTTAGTTGCTGCCAAATGTAGAGTGGGGACTCTTAAAAACTCCCATTACTTGTAAAAGGCAGGGTGCACCCCTCTATAGCAGGCTGCTGGCTGGCTGCTGTTTTCTCTGCACCTTCCTTTCCTCACCCCAATGATGACTTCTTCCTGAAGCAGAGGAAACAACTATGTCTGCTGGCCCAGATACTCCCCGTTTCAGGGCCTTTTAATTGTCTTACACCTCCTGGTTTTGCCAGCTTCCACCATATAGCTGGTTTTTATGTGGTCCTCTTCAGTACTTCTGTTTTCTGTCAACTCTGAGAAGTTCACCTCTTCTTCGTGATGATATCAGGCTTACCTGTAAAACATGGCAAAAAGAAGTCCCTGCTGAAGAACCAAAATTGGCTCTAACTGGGGCACACTGATCTCCTCTTCTCTTTAGGAAATGTGTGCTCTTCCATTGCCCAAGAGATGAGCAAGATCTTTCATTGCATGAAACATACCCGATGCTCCTCATAGTCATGTCTGGAAAGTCTCAGGGCTATCATAGCCATTTTGTTCATCAAGGTGAACTATTTGCATGTTCTCAGCCTCAGATTCTCCTTAAGGCCTCTGCATGTGGGTTAGCCCTTTTATCAGATCATGAGCAGCACAATGTGTCCTTTAAGCAATACAAAGGAGATTCATTGCTGGTATAGGTTATTTCCATGAGGAGAGAAAAGGAAATTCTGCTGGTAAAAGGCAATTTTATTTGCAATCAAATTGGATCCATAGTTGGGTCTTTAATGGGAACGGAGATTTCGGGAGAAACTGGCACCTTTCCTTCAGTTAGTTAAATTGGCACAAAAGAAAGCATGAGCACATCAACCCATGCTGTGATAGCCTTCAGGGCCAGAGAGACCTTTGTCCTCCAATAGCCTGATTTCCTGAGGACCACAAATCACAGTCCATCTCTCCTCCCCAGTTTTGCCTCTCTTACTGCTCCCCTGTGCCTTAAGCAATTCACCGCTTTGGTATGGGCACCCCTTCAAAGTGTGTGGCTTGGGATCCAGTGTCTCCACCTTGCCCCATGGTTCATATGGCCAAGGAGGTTCTTAATTCTCCACAGACTGTCCCATTAGTGTGTCCCTCCTCTTGGTCTGCACTTTGGAAAACACTGCTGGTGTTTCAAGAGAATGAGTGCACCCAGAGCTTGCAAGGGCATGCATTGAGCAAAGTCTGCTCAATGGAGGATGGTGAGCATCATGAGGAATCAGGCCTTATGAAAGGGATGATCCTCATGCCAAATTTCTGCCTTGCCTAAGGTATGTAGACTAGGGCTATGAACACAGAAGTATCTTGCTTGGCTGCAGGCATCTCTTTGTGCTCTTGATGTTGAAAAGAGCATAGTAATATATTTGGACATAGCAATAGCCTTGATAGGAAAAAGGAAGAGTTTTCCAGTTGCACTTACAACTTCTCTTTCCACAGTCTTTCCTGATTTTCCTAATGCCTCCTGGGAGCCTCTTGCTGTACTTCACACCTTATTCCTGTAGAAGTAAGCACGCTCAAAAGGGTAGAAGATATTCTTGTCAGCTTTCCCATGTGCTTTTGACATGTGTGGTGTGTTGCAATAGGTGTAACATGGTGGTGGAAGTTTTGGCATAGATACTAAAACGTTTGCCTCGTTCTTGGTCCTGATATTCATTGTACCACTGAAATGTGTTTGTATTTTGTAAGGGCTGTGGGCATGCAGGGGAGGGTTAGGGAAGGAATTTAATTTGGCTTTTTTTAGAAATAAATATTCCCCTTGACTCCGAAGTGCTTTTGCTGCAGGAATTTCATTTGTGCCTATTGCTTCATGGCGTTCCAAAAATACATTGTTGATGGAGCATCAGAGGAGCTTTGGGAAGCACCATCCCTGAGGTGTCTCAGCCTCTGTCTGGGATACCTGAATTCTCAGTCTAAGCAAGTAGGAAGTTCAAGGTATTATGTTTTGTCTGCAGGGAATGGTATCTTTAACTATTATATGGGCTCATGGGTAAGTCAGTGTAGAGAAGGTGCCTGGATCATTCAAACGTAGCTCAAGGATGGGGAAACTTTTCCTCATATTTTGGCACAATGGAAAAAGCATTTCCAGAGAAAATGAAAAAATTTGTCTTGGTTGATTTTTTGCTCCTCTTTGGTGTGGTAAAGGAACACAAAACATGAAACTGGCTGCCACTACTCTCTGCTTCAGTTTCTGAGAACTTTTCTCAGACCACATGTAAAGCACCTCCTTGCTGTGTTTACAGTAATACACAGACTCGCCATGGGAGATTTGTATTGCAAAAGATGTAGAAGAAAGTAGTGATCATCTGCAAAGCATGTGCGGTAGTTTCAGCTTTATGTATTTAAGCTTTTAAAAATAAAATAAATTACTTTTTCTGCACTCCAAAACAGTGACTGTCAATCACTTCCAAGTAGTACTTAAACCAGCCCTTCCTCCCCGCCATCCTTTTGGTTTTCCTGCTGCCTGTCTCAGCAGTTGTGTTATTTTGGGTGTGTTTGTATTTTGGGTGGGAGCCAGAGTGAAGAAAAAGCTTTTTGTGAACAGATCATATGGATGGTGTAGACAGCAAGACCTTCAGACACTGATAACATTTGTCCATGACACACAAACTAGAAGAATTATAAATAACCTGGAAGACAGGGCTGCTGTGGAAAGCAAGCTGGACTGCTTGGTAGCCTTTGCTACCTAGTAAAAAAAAAAAATGCCTTTTTCATGAAGGCAAATGAGATGTCATGCAACTGGGCAAGAAACCAATGCCACCCAGAGCTAGAGAAGGATCCTGTGGAGCAGTGTTCAGAGAGGGATTTCGTGGGTAGAGTGGAGAAGCAGCTGAAATAGTTTTCAGTGTGACACTGTTAGCAGAGATGCGATTCTGGGATGTGTGAGCAGAGGGATGACACTGGGTCACTGCTATCACTGCAGTGGAGAAGGGACTGTGGGAGCAGGTTCACTTGGCGGAGCATGTGAAAATCCTGAGGAGCAGAGTAGAGCCATCAACATTTTTCATGAGTGGGATAAGGATTACAGGGTGCCCAGTCTGTGATATTTAGCAGAAAGAAGGCACAGACACTTTTGATACCAAGTCTTGATGACCTGAGTGTCATGTAGGTACCTTCACAGACACTGCTGGGTCCTTCAGTTCCCCAGCAAGCAAAACCCAATTGTGGAAAGATCAAGTTATGTAAATCTAAACAAGGGTTTATATACCAGAGCTGAGGTTCACAAACTTCAGCTTTCACCCATCAGGAAGTCAGTTGTACTCCTCAAAGACAGAAACTGGAGCCTCCTCCAAAGTCACTAGGGAAAAGGGGCCCCTCTAAAGAGTGTGTCAAGCCCCTCGCCTTAGATGTGTCTCTTGGAGCAAGAGGAGTAGCCCACTGGAGCTGCCACTCACTCTCGGTGGGCTTGAGAGACCTTGATGACTACTTTGAAGTAGCTACCTAACGTTTAGGTGGAAAAGGCTTCCTGTAGGAGGAAGCTTCTCTCCTACCCTGCAAGTCCTTTACATCAAGACTAGATGCATTTTTGAAAGATGCGTTTTAGTTCTACCCCAATTATCATGCTCTCAGGAACTGTGATAAATGGAGGAGTAATTATAGCACTTGTCTCAAAGAAAGTTTGAGCCTGCTGTTGTGTGGAGTGAAACCATCTGCCTCCAGCTCTGGTCTACTGTGGCATCATGGAGAGGCCACTAGTCTGTGCTTTGGCAGGAGGTGAGAGCCATCAGTGCTGCGCAGTGGGCACCTCGGGGAACATTTTTCACCACCCTGTGCTCTCTACATAACACAAGGCTGAGGTAACTGCATTCAGGCAAAGCTTTCTCACGAGGAAGCTTACTCAAGGCTTTCTCATGGGAGATGACAACAGCTCCCTGCTGTTTTGCCATGGACTGGGGTTGGGCTAAGCCCACCACTCACTTCCACAGACCCAGACAGAGACCACCTTTAAGGCTACCATTGACTTGCCATCTACCTGTGACACTATCACTGGTTATAGAAATTATTTCATCCTCTCGCTCCCTGCGCTGCCCTTTCACCTCTCTTAAGCCCAAACCTTCCTTGTTTTGTCTTGTCACATACAGGCTTGGCCTGCAGAGATATATCACTTGCCCCACAATGTTCTCCTGGTCTGGGCTGTTTTGCCTACTCCTGTTCCTTCTTGCCCAACCACTTCAGGCCTGATGCATGTGCTGTCTCTAATGAATCCAGCTTGTGTGCTCGTATGGTAATTGTTGTTTTTAATGCACAGAGCTGAAAAAACACCTCCTCAGCATGAATGTGGCAGGGCATCACTATGTTCCAGCCCCTGGAGATGTTGAAGCTGTCTTTGCATTTAGCCATCCAGCTGGCAGGAGGTGATAGCATCGTGGGGCAGGAGAGCAGAGCGCAGGGATGCAAGCCCCATCTGAAAGGATGAGGTAGTGCTGATTAACTCAGATTAAGGGTCACAATAGCCAGCTGGGAACTGGTGGGCAGAGATAATAGCAGTTTCAGTGGCTGTCTCTCTAGCTTTAAATATTCCTGTAAGAAGGAAGGGGAGGGGGGAACCGTGTCAGATTTATTGCAATGTTGATGTGACCAGATTTGTTTCCTATTAAATGCAAATAATGGTAGGATCATCAGGGTCATTCAGACACAGTACCTGGCTTCAAATTCCCGCTTCATGTGGAATAAGATATTTACCAGTTTGTAGTGATAATGATTGCATCCTGCTTTTGGGACTCATGCACACGCTGCAGCTCTTCATGGGGGCAAGCGCTGGGTTGTGTGTATAGACACAACAGGGGTTGTCCAGCTGTTGGGCTTCATGCGTTCGTTCTCAACTGCTTCATCTCACATGTGGTGTGATGTCTCACCTGAGAGAGCTTGTGCCTGAATGCAAGGAGAGGATTCCCAAGTCCTGGGACTCAGTACCGAGCAGCAGCTGATATTTTATAGTCTATATACTGTTTTTCACCTTGTGGCCATAAAATATCAGAAAGTAGACTGAGAACTATTGTAAAGTAGAGGGGAAAAAGGTATTCCTAGGCATGCAAACAGCAGACAAAACTGAGTGACCTAAAAGTCCTAAACATTTCAAGTTGAACCAAATACTTATTTACTTGAAAGGCAAGGAGTTACACTGACACCCTAGATCCTCCGGAAGATTTGATGGTCTCTAGGTATTCTCTCCCCTGGGTTACATGTGTCTTGGATTAACAAGAATGAAAAATGCTGATTTAACAATCTCAGCAGTCTTGGAAGTCATCAAATTCTTAAGACTATACCTGAAAAATGAATCAGAAAAGAGGGAGCTTCCCCTGAAGGGAGGGTGAGGGACTTGGTGCTTTGTTACAGAGCAATTGGTTGATGCATGAAGCACAAGTATTGCTGAAAGGTCACCCAAAAATGAATTCACATGAGCTGGAGCATAGATGATAGAAGATGACATGAAGGAGACACCTTGCTCAAGCAGATACTGGGCTTGGAGCAAGCATTGCCCCACCACACCTTTGCAGAGATATCGAGATATAAAGTACGTAAAGTTCATTTTGCATCAGCCAGTCGTGATGACACCAGACTGAGACACCAACACTCACCCAGCCCCGGAGAGTTGGAAATACGCACCTGAGCAACCTTGATGTGAGCAATTTATCCCAAAACACTGCTAGCTGCAGAAGGGGTGGTTGGAGTTGGGATTGTCCCCAAGGACTGCACTGCACAGGTTGGCAGGGGTTACCAGGCGTAACATCTCTGAGGAAGGTGGTACTTGTCCCACAGAGCCGGCCAAGGGTACCCCACTGCTCTGCATGGGAAGGTTGGCTGGGCCCCCATCCAGCCTGGGCTTGGCAAAACTCTGGTCATTGACAGTCTGTGCGGGGTCTCCCTTTTCGGTTCCCATTAATCTCTGCAGAAAGGGGATTCAGAGGCATGCCTGGGCTGTGGCCAGCAGCCTTTGTGCTCACCGCTTTGGTGACAGAGCCCATTTTCAATGAACCGCTGAGACACCGAAAGGAGACTGAAAGCCTCTGTGTGCAACAAGCCCCACCGGCAGCAGGAAGCAGGGGCTGCTCTGCATGGAGGAGCCGCAGCCACTCGAGGAGGCTATTCTACCCACGTAAGCTGCTCGGGCAGCTCTGTCCTCCGTGTGGGGCAGGGATGTTCAAAGGAGCAGCAAGAGCTGGATGCAAAGGCTGAAGAGGAGGGGAAAATGCAGAATGTGGAGCAAAACAGAGGTGATTCTTTGTGATAAAGTATAATAAAGGTATATAAGGGCTAAACTGTGGTTGCTTCAGTAATTAAGTAGGTCTGCCTAGCTCACCACATGTGGCTCTCACTGTTGAAATATGCTTTTCTCCTTTTAATAGTCTTGTGGGGTAGGGAAATACCCCAGTCAGAGTGGGCATTGGAAGCACAAGAGATACACAAAGACCCAGCTCTGCAAAGCTGCTGGCTGCCCTGAAGCGTTTCTCCAGCCTAAGGAACAGATAAATGCCATAGTGACTTGCCCAAGGACTCAGGTAAGAAGCAGAGATGGGGGCTAAGGGTAAGAGTCTCCCCACCTGACTTAAACCACTTAATAGAGGTACTAGTGTTAAAACCCTACGGTCAATAAAGAGATCTGGATCACCTTCTGGTGGCATTTTCTCTCTTCACTGAATATAAAAGGAGCAAGTATCAGATAGGGTGATAATTTAGATTCATCAGTTGACTACCTAAAGCTGGGGGACAGTCACGGAGCCTGGTCACAGGCTGGTATAAGTACATAACTACCTTTAGTCTTGAACTCTGGTGCAGCATTTTAAAATCCCTTCTCCTTATGCACCTTTAGCCATCTCTGAAGTTGTACTGCTCGAATCTGTCTTGTCTAACCTCTTCTTGGTATCTTATTTATCCATTAAAAATGTACCTTTAGCTGCAAATGTAACCAAAAGCAACAGCAGAAATTCTGTTTTCCCTTTGTCCTTATCCTTAATGACAATTTAAAAAAAAAGATTTACATATACCAATAATTCTCAAATCTCTGCACTGTTTTTAAGATGTCATAATTATGTTTGACCCCTTAATGGCTGAACTCAATTTAGGCAGCTTATGGTCATTTTGCTTTGGAAATGATGAGCTATATATTTTGATGCACCCTGGCTCTTTTTCATTCTAACACACAGCTCAACACCTCAACAGCACGTGGTACAAAACCTGCTCCTGCATTGACCCAGCCAGCCAAACCAGAGAAATGCAAACTGGGTAGCAGATCTGGGCATCTGAAGAGCTCTAGGATGTCCAAAATTATATCTTTAGAAAAAATAAAATAGCTGGTTTTTTGTTCATGCTGTGCAGCTCATCTTTCCCTCCTTGCTTTGAGGAAGCCTGGAAAGGTCCCCCTGGGATGGAGTTCATCCTCTTGGAATAAAAATAGTACCTTGGTCATGCTCGGGCCACTCTCCACAGATGCATGTGCTCTTAGCAGCCTTAATAGGATATTGCATGTATCGCACACCTTCAGCTGCACTTTAATTAAGCCCTGGAGATAGATACTGGCTCGTTTTACTCTATATCTGTCTTCTTTCTGGAGAGCAGAGCAACTCTGCAGGAAGCCTCTAGGTTGACCCAGTATTTGTCTTTGCCCACTATTCCCTGCCTGACCTCAACCAAGTCATTTAACCTACCAAATATCTTTGTTCCCTCATCAGTGAGCCAACATATCTTCTTTTTCCACTTTATAGCACTGATCCCTGAAGAAAAAGCTGCAGTTGGATCAAGTTGAATTCTTCACTGTGCTATAAGAGATCTGAAGGAGCACAGCACAACAGCCTTCATTTTGGGAATAGGTGGGTGAAGTGCCAAAAAGTAAAGTAAAATAAGCCTTTAAATGAATCATCCCTCTGATGTCTACAAAAATTCTTTGAACAGTTCAGTGAACAAGTAACTGAAAGGACAACTACTTGACAATCTATTTTGATTGCTTTGTCTAAATTATGCATATTTTAAATAAGTATCTATATAACAAACATATGACATCATAGAACTAAGCTGAACTCTTAAACTACAAACCCAAGTCCCCAAACAGGGGACTGCAGCAAATCTAATTTGGCAAGAGGCCATTACCTTTTAAGATAAAGGATAAGATATTGAGATAGGAGCTCCACAACTGTGTAGATGTTGTGTTCACTAAGTAAGAGCAGAAAAATGTCAGCAGTGAAAAAATCCTTCACAAAATGGTGCACAACAGACAAGTGCAACACAAGCTATGAAGGGGGATAAAATCTTCTTGAGGTCCTTGAGCCAGTGCAGTTCTCTCATCACAGCTGGCTCTGAGTAGTTTTCATCATCTTGATCCTGTCTCCATCCTACTGCAATGAGCCCATGGGGAGCCATCACGTCTCTGAAGAGTTGCTTGCTTCTCTGCTGCTTCCAGCTCCCCTTTCAGATGCATTATATCGTTCCTCTGACTCTCGCATATCTGGGTGAGCTCTCTCAATGCCTCCTGTAACTGGGAAGTCTGTTGCTTTTCTTTCTTGTATTGCTGCTGGACAACTTCCAATCTGTCCTTGAGGCACTGAGCAAAATTTTTGATTTTTTGAGCTTCGCTTCTGTTTCCTAGCATGTCTGTTACAGTTTGATAGTCTTCATGTGCAGCCAGCTGGTCAGCCATACCATTGATTTGCAAGATGAGTTGTTTATTGTCACTCTTCAGGGTTTTGTTTTTGTATTCTAGTAATTGGAGCCTTTCTTCCCTTTGTTGCACTGTGTCTTTGATGTTCTTCCTTTCCTTCTGCAACTCTTCCATCAACGTCTTCTTACAGCCCACCTTTGCTTGCAAGCCATGCTTCAGAATTTGCACGTCTTTGATTTCTTCTTTCAGCTCATAGTTTCTCATGCTGAGGTTGGTGACCAAATCTCTGAGGTCCCATATTTGATTTTACAATGTTTTGTTGAAAGAGGTCAGATCCTGAAATGACATTTGCTGGGAATGTCTGTGCTAGCGGTGGAGGAAAGGAGTGGGGTCTGGAGAGGTGAAACTTTGGAAAACCGTAGAGGAAGGGGGGGAGGGGAATTTTTGATCACTGATGATTCCAAATCTGATGTTTAGTGTTACTGCTTTTGACCACCTATCCTGCTCCTAGTGACCATTTCTTTTTATCAACAGGCCCATTTTAGTACATCATTACTCACGTGGATTAGAGCTGCTATGAAAATTGGAGGCCGTATGCTTTGGGCCCATCTGTTTGGCCCTGAAGAACAGAAACCTGCAATATATGAGCTAGGTATACTGTAAAGCGTATGGCTTGATTCCAAGCAAATCAGGCTGCAATCATCTTCAGATCTAGTAAAAAACATCAACCTAGAGAAATTTATCCCAGCAAGTCCGCATCTTCCCTAGATTTCAGTATTTCACCTCCTTTCTTTCCTTTTAGGAAAACAATGACTAAGACCCTTTAACTAAGAAGCCTGGACTGAACCAAGAACCTGTTAAGAAAACATAAAAATAAGCACAACAAAGCCTGTTTTCTCTGGATCAAGAGTTTTTTCCCCCTTCACTCCAAGCAGTGCACTCCCAGAGCCCCTGTCTCAAGAAGAAATTACAAATAATAGAGGAGATTTATGCTTTTGGGAGACACATTCTCTCTCCTTCTCTTTTCCTCTAATTAAGGCATTCCAGGAGTTATTACAGAAGGTGTTAGCGACGGTATCAAAGCTCTCCATACTGACTAACTCAACCTCTTCCATTTTTTAACTCTTAGGATCTGATGCAGAACATAGAAGAGTTAATAAAAAGAGTTTTACTGACTACAGCAGCCTCAGGGCCAAGCCCCCTTTTAGCCCCTGATGTGAAAGGCATGCACAAGCTGTCATCAAAAAACCTGCATCTAAAACTGCAGAATAGCTCTGAATCAACTTCTATTTTCATAATGGCACGAGGGGGGGGGAAAAAAAAGAAGAAAAAAAAAAGCTGTCTTTATGCACGTGCATAGATGCATCTTTAGGCCATGAGAAAGTAGATGATGGGGACAGGATGGTGAGCCCTTTGGGTTGCCTTGACTCTTCTGCAGCAGGTCCATCAATCATTTAACATGCTGAAATAGGCACCCACTGCCCCACATGTGTAATGCCTTTAACTTCTCAATGCCCCTCTTTTAGAGGAGTTTGTTCAGCTTCCATGCAACAAGAGCAGTATGATACCTCCAAAGTAGGAAATATTTGTCTCCCACTGAACCTGATGGGATATGGGTGCCCAGTGCCCCAAGGGGCTGCTGTTCTGTTTTGTTTCATAGAATCATAGAATCATAGAATTGTTAAGGCTGGAAAAGACCCTTAAGATCATCAGGTCCAACCGTTAACCTACCACCGCCAAGTCCGCCCCTAAACCATGTCCTCAAGCACCACATCTCCCCGTCTTTTAAATACCTCCAGGGATGGGGACTCAGCCCCTGCCCTGGGCAGCCTGTGCCAGTGCCTGACCACTCTTTCAGTGAAGAAGTTTTCCCTAATACCCAACCTAACCCTGCCCTGGCGCAGCTTGAGGCCATTTCCTCTCGTTCTATCGCTTGTTACTGGGGTGAAGAGACCGACCCCCACCTCGCTACAGCCTCCTTTCAGGTAGTTGTAGAGAGCAATAAGGTTTCCCCTCAGCCTCCTCTTCTCCAAACTAAACAACCCCAGCTCCCTCAGTCGCTTCTCCTAAGACTTATTCTCTAGACCCTGCTCAGGGTTGCCCAGAAAGTCAGTGGCAGAACATGGATTTCAATGTACATCTCCCATAGCCTGTGCCAGGGCTTTTGCAGTCTCAATTCTTTCAGCTCTTGTAGTTTGCTACTTGCATGCAAACACGAGCTTGCCTGGTTACAATCCCTCGCATTGTCTGCCATGCCTTGGCCAAAGAGAATTAAAGCAGGCTTTGCATGACTCCAATGCAAAACCACAGGCTGGCTGGGGGAGCTAGGAAAGTCACCACTAGACAGGCAAAGACAGTTTAGTCTTAGAAAGAGAAATATGACAGATGCCATAAGTGGGTTAAAGGTAGTAAATAAGGAATATTTGGTCATTCTCATAATGCACAAACTAGAAGTCATTTAATTAAATTACCAGGTGGGAAGCTACGAACATGATGAAGTAAATATTCCCCTTCATGTCAATAATCTGTGAAGTTACTGCCACAAGACATTGTGGATGTCAAAAATCTACATGGGCTCAGGAAAGCAAATGGACAAAGTTTGTGAAAGAAAAATCCTATAGGTTGTATTAGCACAAAGATACCATTTCTAGCTCAAGAAAACCATGAGCTGCAAACTGCTGGGGGAGTATACAGTGAAAGCACCAATATCTACTTGCACCTTCTATTGGTCTTGAAATACTGGATTAGAAAGATGTTTAAGCTGAGCCCAAATAGCTGTTCCTGAGGCCTAAAAGGCTGAGTTTACCAAAGGCCCATGTAACGCCTGCTCCAAACTGGAAGACCCAAGAGCAGGCTCTGTTTCAGCCCTTGTGAGCCGCTGAGCAGCCCCAGCCTTTACACTACATGCGATATAAATTACTGTAACGTCCTGTTGGGCTGAGCTGAATTTGCCTCGGAGACATGATTTGGCTTTAAACAGCTTTTCTGCCCAAGATGGAGGGATTTGGGGACTACACAGAGATATAAACCAGCCGTCTCCACTGCACCCCTCAAAAAGATTAAGTGAGGGGAGTGATCCTGATTATGGGTCTTTTATTTGAAAGCAAGGGGAAACAACACAGATTTATTCAGGTCAGGGGAATACTGAGCAGCTGATCACATGCTAAATATTTATGTCCAGCTGGGGGATTCCTCAGAATGATATTTTTCCACCCATCTGTAATGAAGCTGGCAGCAGACGCTCTCCAGAGCTCATTAATGTAGCGGTAACTATGTCTATAAATCCAGACATCAGGACACGCCTGGGTAGAGGACAGGGCTAGATTTGCTTTGGCTGCACATGAGATTTTTGACAGTGGGTCAGAAGCTTTTCCAGCTCTGAACCAGTGAGACTTTGCCTCCTGCTTTCTGACTATGCTTCCCTGGCTGGTGACAATTTGCTTTCTAACCAGGGGCCAGAGAGGAGAGCTGCTGGCTTTGATTGCAAAATCAACAGTAGATGAAACAGATGATAAAGGCTCAGGGCATTTCTTTTCTCTTTTCTTCTCCCCTGCTCAGTCTCCGATACCAGTCAGTGATGCAGTATTTCTGTTTCTACCAGGAATGTCCCCTCCACCAACCCGGGGTGGTGGTGACCTTCTAGAGAAGCGCTGATGGTGCCTTGGTCAGCATCCAGCCACCCTTCTCAGATGGGAATGCGATCAGCACACAGCGTATTATATGAAATGCCTTTCTATAGGGTTTTCTTACAATCTCACTCCTTTCCTGGTTGCTGGGTGGTTTTGATCTCAGCCCACTCCCTCCTGGTGGGGGACAATAGGTTTTGGCTTCTCTTTGGTTTAGGTGTTGGCACATGGGTTTACTTAAACCTGGCTGTGTTATAATCAGTTATAATAACAGCATAGCACCTTAGGAACTGGTCTGTTCAGGGATGACCAGCTCTTTCAAGAGGCCTCAGCCCATCTGCTGAGACACTGGCAGAGGCCAGAGGATGCTTTTGTCTCAGTGGAGGTGGATTTGGAAGAGAACTGGTGGAAGGGCTTGCCCAGAGATGATGTGCGAGCTCCATCCTTGAAGGATTTCAGGCCACAACTGGATAAATTCCTGAATCCAAATCCCAGACCTGACCCTGCTGTGAGCAGGAGGTTGCACTAGAGACCTCCTGAGGTCCCTTCCAGCCTGCATTGACTGTGATCCTATGGGACAGCCGTTTGAGTTTGTCAGGCAAGGCTGCTAAACAAAGGAGAGAGCATCTCTCCTTGCCCCAGGGTGGGGTAAATCTCCCAGTGAAGACCATCCATCCCCTGGGGCCCAAGAGGTGACCTGCAAGCATAACTTGGGGCAGAAATGACCCCAAATATATATGGATCCCCATGCTGGTATTCTAATTTTTCAGCCTTTGTTCTAGTCTTATTAGTCACACTGACTCAACACATTCCACACCAATGCAGATGTGTTTTTTCTCCTTTGAAAGGGCTTTCTTCTACAGGAGGTTTAATCCTCCCCCCGTCTCTGTGTTTGGTACCCATCCTCTATCTACCCCTATAATTGCATAGATATTATGGAGAAATGTTGCTTCCACAAAGGTCAGCAGGGCCAAAATGGAAATGCAGGAATCTCAGCATGAAATTTATTTGTCCTCCAGCTGATACACATGGAAAGTGTCAGAATAGGTGATTGATGGGCTGAGCATTGCCCAACCATGTACAGTCAGAGGCGACAGCCAGCCCAGCCTGGGGACAACTCTTTGTGTGCAGACCAGTCCCCAAACCCACCGCTAAATAAATACACATGCAAGTAAACAAGAGTATTTTCTATGTGTGTAGATGAGAAGGAATAAGAAATATTTACTCCCTCCACTGTCAGTCTTTAACCAATTTATTCCAGGAAAAATGGAGCGAGTGAGGAAAATGAAGTGAGTAATAAGATGGGAATGGAGCTACCCTGCTGGGAATTCATCCGAACAGATGGATCTCCCACTGTATAAATATTTGATCATGTTTCTGATCAAAGGCACGTAGAGTAATTCAGTAATCTGTGTTCAAGCAGGAAAAGAGAAAAGCCTTTCTTTTAATATAAATCTTGCCCCTCTCAGGCCTGCACCCCTTAAAGAACAGCAATTAAGAGAGGAAAAAAAACCAGTTATAATATAGAAGTGTTCAAGGAAGAGCAGAAAAGTGCCAGAAAATTGCAATTTTTTGCAGGTCACCTGGGGGGAGGAGCAGTTTATTTGCCCAGGCGCATCCATTCATACCCAGCCTGATCTGCCGTCAGGGCTGGGCGTTAGCTCAGTTTCAGCCTCTCCTGTGCAGACAGATGTTTGTGCGGTTGGCCACTAACTCCGTCTCGTGACTGACCTTGCCCTCTTCTCCTCCCATAAGGAAAAAAATCCTTATTATGCACAAATCATCCTGGGAGAAACCCTGGAAGTCCTCACATCCACCCATCAGAGAGCACCGATTTTTTTTTCCTCTCTCTAAGCAACTATTATCAGCCAGATAAGTCCACCAAGGGCAAGTCCCACCTGGCCAACCTAGTGGCCTTCTATGATGGAGTGACCACATCAGTGGACAAAGGAAGAGCTACAGATGTCATCTGTCTGGACTTCTGTAAGGCCTTTGACACGGTCCCCCACAACATCCTTCTCTCTGAAGTAGAGAGGTATGAATTTGATGGGTGGACTGCTCTGTGGATGAGGAATTGGTTGGATGGTTGCATCCAGAAGGTCAACAGCTCAATGTCCAAATGGCGATCGGTGACAAGTGGTGTCCCTCAGGGGTCCATACTGGGACAAATAGTGTTTAATATCTTCATCAATGACATAGACAATGGGATCGAATGCACCCTCAGCAAGTTTGCAGATGACACCAAGCTGAGTGGTGCAGTTGACATGCCTGAGGGATGGGATGCCATGCAGAAGGACCTGGACAGGCTTGAGGACTGGGCCCATGCAAACCTCATGAAGTTCAATAAGGCCAAGTGTGCAAGGTCCTTCACCTGGGTTGGGGCAACCCCCAGTATCCATACAGGCTGGGGGATGAAGGGATTGAGAGCAGCCCTGAGGAGAAGGACTTGGGGGTGCTGGGGGATGAAAAGCTGGACACGAGGCAATGATGTGTGCTTGCAGCCCAGAAGGCCAACTGTATCCTGGGCTGCATCACCCAATGCAGGGGATTCTGCCCCTCTGCTCCGCTCTGGGGAGGCCCCCCTGGAGCCCTGCGTCCAGCTCGGGGGTCCTCAGCACGGGAAGGACAGGGAGCTGTTGGAGCGGGGCCAGAGGAGGCCCCAGCAATGGTCCGAGGGTGGAACAGCTCTGCTGGGAGGACAGGCTGAGAGCTGGGGGTGCTCAGCCTGGGGAAGAGGAGGCTGCGGGGAGACCTCAGTGCGGCCTTGCAGTGCTTAAAGGGGGCTGATAAGAAAGATGGGACAGACTTTTTAGCAGGGCCAGTAGTGATAGGACAGGGGGTGATGGTTTTAAACTAAAAGAGGGGAGATTCAGAGTAGATACAAGGAAGGTATAACCCAAATTATTCTATGATTCTACGATTCTATGATAAGTCAGGTAATGAGCTTGCTATCTGATGGGTTTTTAGTACATTATTTCACAGTGCACTTGGGAATAAATGGAGGGTGCATGTGTGCATACATATAAATATGTGTAGATTTTGCTGTTGCTTGACATTTTGACCTATGTTTTTATTGGGCAAGACCAATAAAAAGACCTTAAAAAGTGTAAACTCTCCATGAAAGAGCACTTAGTTTTTCAGGCAGATGGAAATATTTTGCTGTATTGTTCATGTAATAATAATGTAATAATAATAATAATATAATAATTCAATAATTCAATCCAAAGTAATTTTGGTTAAAAATTCTGAAAACTCTCTTTCCAGCTATAATAGCCAAATGTGGTATCTGGATTTCACTGAAAGCTTTCCTTCCCATTTTTTTTTCCTTGCCTCGCCTCTCTTCTCCTCTCGCCTCGTCTTCTTCTTTAACAAAACTTCAACATGAAGAAAGTGTCTAAAGGTGTATAATTCCCTCAGCGTTTTTTTTTCCAAACAGCTGTCATAAATATGTGTAAGGACCAACCCAAACCAGGGGTTTGGTTTGCTTGTGGTCGTGGCTGCAAATATTCTGTATTGGAGGGTGAATGATGTATTTACAATGCATCAAGGGGAGATGAAAGAGGATTGGGAAAACCTTCTGAAAGACATAGTGAAGCAAGGCCAGGAAGCCTGAATTTGGGGTATTTGCAAGGTACATTTGGCCTCTCTGATGATCAATGCTTGGGAACCACTGACTTGCTCTACTCCCTGCTCAGCGGACCAAGGACCCTACTCCCAGCCCTATTTCCTAGGCAGAAGCGCCATCTGCTGCAAGATCAACACTTCTCCATCCAAAACCCAAGATTTTCTCAAAAGCCATCCAGTTTGGAAAAAAATGGGAAAGGAGAAGGTGTTTTCCATCTCCTGGATGAAACAAGGACTCAGTAACACACGAGGCTCCTGCCCAAGCCTGGTGCCTTGGCCAATAGACTCTGGGTAGGAGGCATCACTGCAAAATGACTTTTGCTTCTAGGGAGCATTGCGTCCCTCTCCATCCTGGAGTGTCCCTTTGTGCCAAAGGTGCTCAGACCACCTTTCCAGTGCATGCAGAGCTGCCAGCTCAACCTGTATGGCTGGCATTTAGGTTGGTCCTTGTTTGTCCAAAATGAAGGGATCAAAGGAGAGGAGGGTCAAGATGAGCTCTGGAAAGGGGAAGGTGGTTCCTGTTACACTCCTGCAACTACTACAGTGGAGCTTGGAGGTCCTGGACAAGGCTCACGGGATCATAGGTTAATCCAAGCTTGCTGACTTTTAGTATCATCGAAGCATGATGCACCCCTGTCTGACATGCACTGACTCAGCCTGTTTTCAGCTTCTTGGGGTCCAGGTCCTGCAGCCTGAACCTGGCCAGGCAAATAATACCTGGGCCACCTTGGAGAGGGGGCTGTGATACCTGCTTGCTATAGGATGCCCAAGACAACAGGTTTGTCAACATGGTCATGAATGCTAAACTTTCACTTTTGTCAAATAAAATTGATTTTATTTCCCCCCCCAACTAAAAACCTGCATCACTGGCAACTGCCTACCTGGCTTGGGTGGGAGCACACGAATGGCTTCCCAGGGATGCAGGTGAAGTCTGGCTGTGTGACTCAAAGATCGGTCCCATCTTTGACTTAGAGAACGTCAGGGGCTCATTTGTGAGAAAGAAAAAGTGGGGGAAAACTTGTGATTCAGCCTGAGAGACCTGCTGCTCTGGTCATGCTACAGCTCAGAAGGGAAACTGAGGCATGAAGCGATGCATGAAAAAATTTTGCCTGATTCTCCAAATCCACCAAGAACACCAACACCCCCTTTTCTCAACATCTCAATCTGCCATGCAAATCCTGACTGCTGTTACCCCTGCTTGCTCCAAGATATATGTGTACACAGGACAGGGTGGCTGCAGGATCAAGCTCACTGCTATGAACACCCCACGCAAAGCCCAGACAGGCTCCAAGATGTAACCTTAGGGGTTTAACCTCAGCTTGGCTCTCCCTGAGCCTCACTCCAGCTTGTTCCCTGATCTGGTAAACCACCTTTGACTGTTAAGGTGCTCATATATGTAAAAATCTTCCCTGGGCTCACATATTACAGCTGTTCCTGCTGGAAATAATGTCCCTGTTGATGTTTTTTAATGGCACATCCTTTCCCCCCTTTTTTTCTAAATCATGTACAATCAGTTACTTGTTCTCTCCTTGCTTATAAGCTTTCTGCGGTAAGAACCCTTGCTTTGTGCCATCTGTGGGAGGGTTGTTATTTGCCCGCCTATCACAACTGGACTGTAGCAGGACCCTTGTCCATGCCTAGGTCTATTAAATGCTCTGCTAATACATAAAATAATCACTACAAAACCGCCATGGACATTTCTGAAGCTGGGAGGGACAGACAGTCCCAGACCAGCCATAGACTGCCGCTAAGTGTCCATTCACTTTTTGGGGTATTTCTTCTGGTGTGCTAGTTAAATCTGGTCTCTCTTAAGGACAGTTTGCAAAACTGAAGACCGACCTCAAGGTTGTTTCCAGGCAGTGTGGCCAGGACACCTCAGCCTGCTTGCAGTCTTGCTCCTCACCAGTGGGTGTCATCTCAAACCCACCAGTCCCTGGACTTTGTCGCTCTATCCAGGCTGTATTTCAGCCCACTCTTGCTGTGTTTTCCAGTAGGGTTTCCTCAACCTGGAAAGGGTGTTGTCCTCTCCTTCCTGCTGCTATGTCCACCCTTAGAATTGCATCTGCAAGTAGAGCTACTGCAGTCTGGGTTTGCACAGCCCAAAGGATGGGTGGAAGTCCCGGCTTAGCCATCACTGCCTGGAGCTGTGGCTGGATCAGTAGCAGTCGATAACGGCACAACATGACCCATGCACGCACCAGTTTTTACTCATCTTCTCTTTGCAGCACCCTCTTTAATCCCCTCCCTGCAGCTCTGGGTTCCGCTGGACCTGGGCGCTGCTTTCAGGAAGGAACTGGGACCATGTCGCTTTGCAAACACTGCCCAGTGGGTTTTGGGTACACAAAGAGGAGAAAAGGCGATTCTTTCAGTCCAACGTATTTAAATGTAGCAAGGAGCCAGGTAGGACATGGAAAAATGTAGCATGGAGCAAGGTAAGACACGGAGAAGAGAAGGCTCTAGGGAGACCTTATTGTGGCCTTTCAGTACTTGAAGGGGGCCAAACATCGAACATGGGTCCAGATTCCAGATTCAGGTTCACCTCTGGTCATAACTATTTAGAGGTACATGGGGAAGCAGGGTGGCTTATAGGATCCTCGGAGAAGCACCGAGGCTCAGCATCCAGCTCCACTACAAACCATCCACCTGACCCTGGCCAAAGCCCTCAGGCTCACTGTGGACGGGTCCCCACCTGCAAAATGGAGACTGCCACAGCAGCATGTAGGCACCTCGCAAAGGAGAGGCCATCTATTGCTCAACAGAGCCACTTTCCAGCAAAAATCTCAGGTTTGTTTATGAGAGAGGTTTTATCATGTGTGCATCTGTTTGGCTGCTGTCTCTGATAAGGACCAGATGGTTGGAAATCTCCAAATACATATACCATTCCTCCCTTTCTCCTTTTCCTGGGAAAAATGGGCTGGGATCAGGACACGATATAATACCATTGCTCTTAACCACACACTGCTCACAAGGCCAGCCCTGAACAGACCATGATCACTGTTGAAAGCAGTATCATAGAATCATAGAATCATTAAGGTTGGAAAAGACCCTTAAGATCATCAGTGCTTTCTTGTTCCTCAAGGAATTAAGCATCATGTCTGTGATGAGAACTTTGTTTTGAACATTTCTTTGACCCTCTGGCTTTCAAAGGAGAGCTCAGAAGTGCCCATGGGGCTCTGACCCACAGCAGGCTGTGGATCCTCCAGCACTATCCCTTAAACAGAGAAGATGCTCTGAGCACATCTTCCTAGAAACAGTGGTAAGAAATAGGGTGCTTCAGGAAGATGAACGTGTGGACCACCTCCATCTCTCCAAGTATTACTAGCAAAGCACTAGGCCAGCCCGAGGGTGTCTAGGAGCTTTAGACCAATCAATCTCCTTGACTTGCTGTTTTCCTTCCTCTTCCTTCTCTTATTCTGTAATATTAAATGGTACCCCCGATCTCCTGGATTTTGTAATGATGATTTATGGGGAATTTTGCACCGTGAAAAGGCTGAGCGCTTTGTCCCTGTGCCTGTTGTGTCTGAGTGCCCATCCACCCCCACAAAGGGACGTGTTTCACCTCGCCCCCTCTTCCAGCCATGGCGATGACAGAGCATGCTCTGGGCAAGCACTAAACCATGTGGCTGGGTTGCGTGAAGAGCAGGTCCTTGTTCTTGTACAGGGGAAAATGCAATAGGCATTCCTTCTGGCTGGGGGAGAAAGCTGCACCATGGTTTTTCCCTTGTACGTTGGCCCAGGTTCCAGCTCAGAAGACCATGTTTGAGCAGCTATGCGTCAACTCTGGCAAATCTCTGGTTTGCAAAGACCCAAAGCTGCAAATCTTGGGCACTGATTGACCTCTCCATCCTCACAAATGCTCAGCAGCCACCAAACCCACAGGTACTGTAAGACTGATGCCTAAGTCCCTCCTCCAGTAACTACGATGCCCTGGCAGGATGTGGTGGAGCTGGCAAGGAAAGAAAGCACATGTTAACATCTTGCAGCCCAGAGGTGATTCCTGGAGCAAATATAGGACCCAAATTTGCATCAGGGTGTTTGACCAGTGGCTTTTTCACACAAGGATGCTGAGGGGGATATGCTGTGCTGTCTCAGCCCGTCCTGCTCGGTGCTGTGCCAGCCTGGCTCTCCCCAACCCCTAGAGCTGCCACCATCACTAGAGATGCAGAGCGGGTTTTTGGTGTCCTCAAAAGCCTCCCCAAGCGATGAGGAAGGGAGGGAGTTGCTTCATCTGTGTATTATTTCACCGTGATGCGGCAAAGGCGCCTGCATTAGGCCTTTCCATCAGTCATCCCTCAATTACACCCCGACTGATTGACTCCTCTCTTCTCTTTCCTTTCAAAAGCACGTCATTAATGGGCGTGAGGCTGATTGCACTTCATGTTAATTCAGTCGGCTGGGCCAGAGTAAAACGAATGTTTTCCTGAGCTAGATTTACTCTCCTGAGAGACCCCTCTCCCCCTTCCTCCCCTCCCCTTGCCATCTGCTCATGACAAGTGCTCTCGGCTCTCCTATCCACCAACACCCATCCATCTCCATCAGCACAGCTAGCCGTGCTGAGCGTGCCGCATAATAAGATCGCTGCTCTCTAATTAGCCTTGTGCATGCTGATTTCTTAGACATGGAAAAAATAGGGATAAAAGGCTGGAGGGTAGGGAGTGGGAAGATACCTTCTCAAATACCTGTTTGTGCCAACTGGGGTTGCTACAGAGCAGGTTGGGAATCAGAAGAAAAGTGTTTGGGGCTTTTTTGTTTCACCTCTGAGTTTTGAGGTTTTGGGAGAGGATTTGTTTGCATCGGACCCTTGCACCCAAAAGGTGATGCCTGGTGCAAATATAGCACCCAAAATTAGTGTTTGCACCTGCACTGGTTGAGGTGGTGGGGTAATGTGGGATCGCAGCATGAGCTGCATCCTTCTGGGGTGAGCAGTAAAGAGAGGACCGAGCGCATACGGGGATTTTGCATATAGAGCATGCAGTGGTTGCATATCTTCCTTCCTGGTTTCAAGGGGTTTCTTTGGACCTGAAGAAGAAACTATCTGCAACCCTGGTGCTAGCCTTTCTTTTGGGTCTCAGTTACTCCAAAGAGAAGAAACCTACACACGAGTAATTTTTTTTCCTCCTTTCCCCCCCTTTCTTTTCTTTTTTCTTTTGAGAACTGTGAAGAGAATTCAATTTCTTAAGCAACAGAATCTTTTAACTCTTTCTGAATTAGGTGGGATTTTTTTCCTTGCAGAAAATCTAAAAATGCTATCTTCTAAATAGTGATAGTTAATTGTGTGCCCACTACTGAGGTATCATAGCACATTTCACCCTCGAGCTAAAGCCATCATTTCATGGATAATTTATGCCATAGTCCCCATCTGGCCAGCAATAGCAACACGGGATATCCAGCTTTAGGAGTCTGGGTACCACTTCAAAACCAGGCCTGCTTCTGCAATGCAAAAATGCTGTTTTTTTCTTGTTCCACTTTGGAAGACCACTAGATGCCGGTGGGTCAACGTGGTCCAGGCAGAGTTTGGGCTGGCTCTGGGATGGTGCAATCCCACATGCCACCATCCTGCCCTGCACATCCAAGACGAGCATCGCATGGAGGCTGTGCAGTGACTTCATCTCACACGTAGCTGGCTCAGATGCCCCTACCACAGTCCTTCTCCTAACCTTGGCTGGCTTTTCTTTGTTTTTTTCCTTTAATCAGTCTCTTCCTAGGGCATCGCCTCTTCTGCTGTCCAGGTTATCACCTACTTCATGGTGCACATGATTTTTAGCCCTTCATTTATATGGTTCTTCTCCCTCTCTGTTCCCTTCAAGCTCCCTACCTTCTCCTGTGTATATATTTTTGTGGAGTGTTAAATATAGAATGAGGGAGAAGATTATGGTAAGGGGTGGTAGTTAGGAGGTGAGCTACATGTGAAGGACCATACACATCCTGGTTATGGCTGAGAACATCAACATGGCCTAGGGAAACTGGAGGCATGTTTTGGGAATGGGCAGGGTGAGACAGAGAGATGAAAAGGCTCCTTTCCTGTGGCTACCAAACCAGAGGGACATGAAAGGAGAAGGAAGAGCCTGAAGGGGAGGCTGGGGTAGGTGGCTGCCAGTGCTGGGGCAGCGGGGAGGACATCCTCATCCCTCATGGCTGATTAGCAGCTCTGTTCCATCAAGGGTCTGCAGAGCTGTAGGCTTTCCAGTTCAGTTCCCAGACCTTTCCTGTGGCAGTGCCTGCAGAAATCAAGAGGACTGGGCAGAAATCAAGCCACCTCTCTGCTGTTTTTTCTACAGAGGAGGGAAAAACGGAGCCACCCAGTTACTGGGATGTCCAAGGATGCATGGGAGAACATATTGCCTCCTCCTTGCATGATGGGCACGTGTGCAATTTTGGGAATATCTCTACAGGGAAGCCAGCGGAGATTTTTTCAGCCACCAAATCCCCACATTACTTTTTTTTAACATAACTTGGAGCTTGTGCAGGCTCTTTGAATTCTACCAGGGCACAAGCACAGGTATCTCATCTGTGAAAATGAGTTTAGAGAGCAAATAAGGAACAGGCCATGGCCTCCAACACTGATTTAACCCACAAGTTCAGAAATGTTTAGGCCACATCCCAGGTACAAACTGGTCTCAGTTTTACTGAGATGGGGCAGATAAATGGCTGGACCAGTGCATTGGTCTCAAATACCTCCAGGAATCCTGAAGCATCTATGGGGGGAATCCCGCTGAGGAAGAGATGTTTGTGAGCAGCTGTTTGGTACCAGGGGTGTGTTGAGGAATGACAGATGGATTGACAGATGGGAAAACAGACTGCTGACAGCATGTTTTCAAAGCTGCTTGCTTTTACTTTGTCTATTATACTTTTTGTTGATAGTGCATTTATTCTGGAGAAGCAAAGGACCTCTCCTCAGATATGGGTGCATTCTCTGCTAGCAAACTGGACATAAAAGCAAGGGAGGCTATGGTTTCTCATGCCAGTAGTTGGTCTTGCTGCAGTAGAGCTGAAGATGCTGCTAAGAACAATCTGATTTGCTGGGGACGCTGGGCTTGGAGAGAGGAGGAGCTGATGAGGGGGGACTAAATGTGCAGAGTGAGTCTGCTGCTGGCTGTCTGGCTCCTCCTGGGCAGGGAGCTACTGAGACCACCAGACCAGCACCCTCATGGGGTCACAGGGTAACCCAGGCTGGAAGGGACCTCAGAGGAACATCCAACCACTTCTTCCTGGGAGAGCAAACGCTGTGGCCAGCTGTATGGTTTTGCAGTAGCATTATGCTGCCTGAAATAGTTTTGTGGAGGGGATGACAGCAATGGGTGGCTGAAGATGAAGTTCATCTGGGCTTGCTGCCTTTAGAAATGAATAGGAAGATATCCCACCCTCCAAAGCACTTGATTGCCCCCATGTGCTTGGCATGTTCCAAGCCTGACTTCTATGAATGCTGCTATTTTCCCCATTGCACAGCAGCCGTGACATGCATTAAAAATTGTTCTGTCAAAAATTACGCCTTAATGGGGGATGTCTTTGTAGGATAAAGCAAAGGACCAACAGAGATTCACAATCCTAGGAAGGCAAACAATCATACCTGCAAGGCTGGGCAGGGAGTTCAACATAGAAGACAAGGGTGAGATGTTGTGGGATTTTTTTTTAAACAGAACTACACTCCATAAAAGTGAAGAGCTCTCATCTGGCAATGGTAGCCACTGGACGAGAGCTTATGAATGCTGAGGTCCAAGTGATTTCTTAAATCCTCTCAGTCCTATGTGCGAAAGAAGAGAAAAAGCAATAAGTAAGGGATGCAACTCGCCAGTTGTGTGAAGCTCAGAGGAAGACAAACCCATGCAAACTCACAGAGCTGGTAAGGAACCATCAGGAGAGTTTATGAAATTAGAGTTAATATTCTTTCCCTTTTGTGCTCTCTGGAACAGACGGTGAAGATGAATTACTGATTGGAAGCTGATGACTGTCAAGGGATGAGGGTTGTTAACTCACTTACATTTAATTTGGGTAAATAGAGGGCAGTCACAGCTGGTATCAGACTGTGTGGGGTGTTCACCTGCATGTGCCTGTAGCTGCAGTCACTGTTTCTGCAGGGCTGATTTCCAGAGAAATATTATGATTTAAATTAACTGTATGGAAAACTGTAGGAAAGAAGTGGCTCTTTGAGAGAAGTTGTGCAGATGATAAAAAGATAGTATTGCGCAGTCAAGAAATAGGATCATTCTTTGTTAAAAAACATATAAAATAGCTGCAGCTTAAATTGGTAAAGCCACCGAGGTAAATTGTCTGATGAGGGACGGCAGGATTTATTAGAGGCCGGATTTTTCTATTTGCCTCCCTATACTCCTGGCTCGAATGGAGCTGTAATGGGAATGAATTGCGACTTGGTTTTGCAGCCAATTGTGGGTTTAGGAATGAGAAAACATCTGTCCATTCCCCATCTGACACTCATCTCCCTCCAGCCTCTGACAGATGCTCTCATTTATAAATTCACTCACTGCTGCTGACAAGACCCAATCCCGTCCAGAAGAGCCGTGACAAAGAAGGACAATTAGGCAGTTATGCCAGCACAAATGACCAAATACTTGAGCAGCTGAGACAATCTGAACAGATTTGTATTAGGGAATGGAGATGGAAAGGCCATATGGTCCACAATCAAAACAGAGGACTTGTTATATGAATTTCTACACTGAATGGGCAGGGTCACTCATCGCTGTGTCTGTAAAGAGAAAAATCTCATAAATATAGGCTCTTTGGGGAAGTGCTCAGACAGGATGATCCAGTTTTACCCTGGTTTTCTAGCTGTTGGGTATTCGCAGGGCATGTGTTGGCATTCCCTGTTCCTTTGCTCCACGGTCCGACGCTTGCAAGATGCTGGATGCACAAGCTGGTCAGCATCAGCTCCCACCAACTTGGGGTTGCCCAGAGGGCCAAGCTCACTTTTGGGTATCCCTGCTCTGCTGCTGCAGGCAAATCCTGCAGTGCTTTGTCATATAATAAATATGTTTCCTCTGGAAATATTTGGGTATTTGATTCTTGGTTCTCACTAAGCCTCTGCTGGGTCGAGGCTTCCTCTCTGCCTTCTGTTGCGGTGCCAGGAGAAGCAATTCATAGACTGAATTTTACTTTTCTTCAAAGGGAGGGGAAATCCTGGCTATAAAAGCAATGACCATTTCAGTCATTAAAGCTGCAAGCGATCAGCTTGCAAAAAGCCTCATGAAGACGTCAGCTGTGTTTAATAGCATTTGGACATGATTTATGGCTTTGTTCTGAGACATCAGCAAAGAAATTACCCCCAGAAATAAGCAGATCTGACCAGAAGTGGCTCATGTGGTAAAGCACAGGCTCTGCTGCACTGATCCACTGTTGACCTGTGGTTCATGGCCTGCTAATGAGCTATAAAGCCACGAGAAGGTGTTCCACAGACCAGAAACCAAGTGTATTGTGCGCTAATACAACCGCATTGCTGAAGGTCTAGACACATCATCAAGGGCTGGTCTTGACTACCATCAGTACCTGGAAGCTGATGTGGAATTGTACCAATTAGATTTATGACTGATTTTTTAATTAATTTTTTATAGTCATTGCTGTAAAACTGTGCTTTGCTAGAGCAATAAATTTATTTCTGGCAAGGGAGAATATTCTGCTTATTCCCCCCACATTCATACACACTCCTTCATTGATTGCCAAACAGCAGATACAAAGTGCAGTGTATTTTCAAATTGCTTGGATGCTCTTTATGTTGAAAAGTGTCCGGGAAATCTCTAACGCCCTGCTCGTACACGACCTTTTGAATGAAACACCTTCTTCCACCCAGCCTGAATGTCACGGGCAGGAGTTAAAAGAGGGGTCAACAGGGGAGAGATGGAGTCAGTGTCATGAAGTGCCCAAGGGATTTGGTTGTCATGTCTGGAGCGGAATGAGCCATGCACATGGGATCACGAGGGGAGTGGGACATGTCCTTCAAGGATGGCATCTTAGAAGAATTTAGCAGCCAGATTTTCCCACTGAGCAAAATATCTGAAGCAAATCTTGTGGTTTTGCCCCAAACTTAGCCAGTCTCATGCAAATTCAGGTAGCTTTTCCCTGTGAAGATCAGAGATTTTAGTTGCAAGATTTTAGCACCAAGATTTTAGCTTTAGGGAGAGGAAAGCAGCTCAAGAGACAGTGGCTGGAGCTATAAGGCAGTAAGACTGCATCTTTCTCCTTGCCTCTTCCTTGGAAACAGGTGAAACACTCAAGCTGACACTCTCACAGCAAAAATAAAGATAATTAAAGGTCCTGGAAATCTCAGCTAAGGATTTAAAGGCAATAAATAAATAGTGTCTTTGGAGGGGAGCAACAGACAGTTCTTGAGGCACTGAATCTAGGTGGGTGCATGAAAACACCCTGGGGTCAGGGAGGACCAAATTTTGCATGTGTCAAGGCCTGAACATCCCAGTGTTTTCATTCAAGCTTCTCTTTAAACAAAGAAGGAGAAGAAAAATTTCATGTCTGCAGAGAGCCTTGCTAATGGAAATACACAATAACCATAACTTGAACTTGGCTTTCACACAGGCTCAACGTAATTTCCCCATAATATCAGGAAAATATATGGCCTTTCTTGAGGTAGCAGAAGCACCATATAAATCAAGGTTTTAATTGAGTTGAAGACATTTGCCAGCATTTCAGATTTGATTTTTCTGCTGAGCTGGAGTCAGATTGAAAACAGTGATGCAGGGAAGAAAAAGAAAACCTGAACACAAAACCAGGCAGATATTAGACCACGAATATTCATTAGTGAATCATAGCAATAAAAAGGAAATGACTCACAACCCTAATGCCCTAAGAAGCAGCCTAACCAGAACACAGTTTAATCAGAATCTTCAAGGACAGGACTGGGAAAGGGTTTTTCCTAACTGTTCCAGATGTTCTTTGCAGCTGGCTCATAAAGGCCCTGGAGACATGTGGAGGCTCTCCAGGATGGCCTCAGACCCTTCAGCCTGAGCACCTGCTGTGAGTGAAAAGACATTTCCTAGAGCAAAGGACCTGCCTGGACATCTCTGGGCATATATGCGATCCTGTCCTAAGAGCAGACCTTGGCTGTGATTCTTCTCACCCAGCCTCAAACACTGGCAAAGCAGAGATCTCCCCTGATCATCCCAGAGCTGGTCATCCCAGAGCTGACAAACCACAATTATTTGGGCTGTCAGGATCTTACCACTCTCTTAGCTTTCCAATATCATAACTTCACCCCAATACGGTCTTTGCCCCACAGACATAATACTGAATATCTGCACAGGAGCTGAAGCACTGGGTAATATTTCCGAGAGTGGGAGCTCTTCAAATTCCCATTTCATACATGGGAAAACTGAGGCAGACAGTAAGGTGATTTTCCCAAAATTACAAATGGAGTCAGCCCTTTCACAGACTTGCAAAATTGCAGTTAAACCATGCTGGCTGGCTCTGCATTTGCCGAGCATCCTCATTAACAGCCCCTGGAATAGAAAGTGCCCCTTTTTCCTCAATGAAAGCCATAAAGGTTGAGTCAAAGCCAAGCATCCAGCAGCCACCAAATCTGTGACAGCTTGTGCTGAACACCCTAAATGTCTTTGTATGAAAGGCTTTGTGCCTTCCCCAAAACCCAAGGTCATTCTCATTTCCCAGACTCAGGGTTACAGCATGGGGATGTGTCCACCTGCAGCGGGAAGCTCCATCTTGGCACGGACACGCAGCAGCAGGGAGGAGGCTGCAGCCCTCTCCCTGATGAACTTGAGCTTGGAGCAGACTGTGAGACAAACCCTCACCCTGCAACCAACCCTTCCTTGCTTGGAGCTCACATCTCTCTGTGGTAAACATAAAGAAAAGAGTCCTCATTGATCATTTAGTCTTTAAAAAATTTTTTAGTCTTTAAACATAGGACATGTAAACTTCTGGACATGTAGATTTTAAACTAAAAGAGGGTAGATTCAGACTAGATATAAGGAAGAAATTTTTCACAATGAGGATGGTGAAACACTGGAACGGGTTGCCCAGAGAGGTGGGAGATGCCCCATCCCTGGAAACATCCAAGGTGAGGCTGGATGGGGCTCTGAGCAACCTGATCTGGTTGTAGATGTCCCTGCTTATGGCAGGGGGTTGGACTGGATGGCCTTTAAAGGTCCCTTCCATCCCAAAGCATTCTGTGATTCTATGATTCTATGACTGCTGGAGGAAATTTTGGCTGAGGATGCAGGACATTTGCTGTGCCCAAAGGCTGGGGCTGCAGGTCTGCAGAGGGGTTTTCCTCTACCTTTTTCTCACCCATCCCCTCCGCAGAGTGTGAAGGTATTTAACGGGATGAAGCTGTCCATCCCACTCACTCCCTGGACATGGTGTGTCCCTTGGGATGGCTCCTCTCTGCACCCACCCACCTACAAGCAAAACCCTCAATACAAGGTGTGCTGGGCATTTCTGTGGAGCTGTGGCACTGCTAGAGCTGGGATTTGGCCTCAGCATCTTCCCTCCCCACCCCATCAGCATCCTGGGGGAGGGTGCATCAATTTGGAGAGGCACTGGCTGCAGGTGGAGCAGTTCAGCCCAGTAAGGTTAAGTGCTAATGAGTGTCAGGACCATCATTTTACTGATGAGGAAACTGAGGCATGGGCAATGACTGTGACGTTCCCCAGGGCAAGGTTTATCACCGGGATCTTAAATCCCCTTTTCTGGTTCCCGTGCTGCAGCCCCAAGCCAGTCGCAGGGAAATTGCACTTCACAGATGCAGTCGTACTGATTGCCTTTGCACACTGCTCTGGAAATGGCTTTTATGAAGGCTAATTAGTATGGAAAAACAATCGCAGAAACCAGGAGGAGAGGTAATGATCCATGTGGCAAACCAGCATGCGCAGTGAACCTCCAGGCTGACTTGTCGAGCAGAAAACCAGCACATTTTGGACCGTTCTCATAAGGGACCAGGCTAAAGACATCAACCAAAATGTATGGATGCAGAAATCAGGAGGCTTTTCAGGAAAAGCCATGGAGAAATACATTTCCACAGGCTGGAAACTGGAGTCAGAGGTGGTTGAACAAGGGTGGCCAGTTTTGCCCTGCAGAAGTCAGTGGGGAAAGTGAACAACCAAATGGCCAGATGTTACTCAAAAATTAACTGCTACTGAGCCCTTTCACATCCTTATGAGGTATTTTTTTAGGGACATGAGGTAGGACCAGTGATTCTTTTAGTATTATTAGATACAGGAACAGCCTGAGGCAAGCCTTGCTTAAATGGATAAGCTGAGGCATAGAAAGTTTTGGTGACCTCCTCATGGCTGCAGAGAAACTCTTGCAAAGCCCTCAGTAATGCTCTGCTCTCCACCTTAGCTGCAATACCAACTTTCTGCCACCAGTCTGCAAAAAAAATTTCACGTGGGAATTAATTAACTTACTGCTTCTTGTATCTGTCCCTTCCTACAGTCCATACCTGTGTTTCAGCCTGTAGCAGGGCTGCTCTTGGGATTGAATTTAAATCAAGTCCTCACCGCTGTGGAAATGTGGGGTAAACTGTGCAGCAAGGGAGCATGCCCTGGAGCACAGGCTGGTGGACAGTCCATCTTAGGAAGGACCTGAACATCCTCCTTCAAAATCTAGCAAGCAGCAAGATGCTCTAGCACCATCTCAAAGTGTCACAGATGAGAGATGTCCCCAGAGCTGCAAGAAGGTGCAGGTTTGATAGCTGGGGTGCATCTGGGTCATCTCCTGCTCCAGAAAGGTTGAGAAGAACTTCATCCTTTATTTTTTCAATCATGTCAGCCTGCCGCATCAGTACACAAACTCAATCCAGTGCAGTAGAAATACTCTTGATGGCATCCAGCCATAGAGATGCTGAGAGATGTTGGTCTAGTGTATTATACAATGGAGTGAGGATAAGAGTGTTGTCCTACTTCAGAGCGAGATGTAACGAGGATTTGTCTCATTAGTTTGCAGTCAGGGTGCCTGTCTGTGATATTAACTCTATGCTCGCCCCTGCTGAAGAACTGGCCCCCATGGTTGTGAGCTCTGGGTGCTTCCCACCCACCTTGCTGCCCATGGCACAGATGAAAGCATCTGCACTGTGCCTTGGAGGAGCTCAGCTAATGCATCTGCTAGCAGACTGCTCCACATCAGCTCGTCTTGTCTCTCCCTCATCCAAAAAGCTGCACAGTTATTGCATGTATGAGATGATGCTTTTGGGGAAGGAGATGTTATTATGCTGGAAACCTCCTTTATGGGGGACTGAACTTGCTAGACAAGCCCTGTTCAGAGAGCTCCATGAGAACACGAGAGGGATGGGATGGATGGGATGGATGGATGGATGGATGGATGATTGGTTGTAATAAACCCAGAGCAAACCCCACCGCACACTTCTGCAGCTCCTTGGGGTCCTTAAGTCTCTTCCCTCCCAGCCTACCTAAATCTTCCATCTCCTCTCCAGTACTGAGCTCTGAAAGACAAGAGCTGCTCTGCTGTAATTAAAACAGCATGGTCCAGTGAACTGGAAGGAGAAAGGCACCAGGGCTGGCAGATGGCAACAGTGGGGTCTGTGCACATGAAGCGTCTCCTTTAGGGAGTTTAGCTGTTCTCCAGGGTCATCTGAGTGGCTGGGAGGGATGAGTGGGTAGAGGGGCTTTTCAGATGTAGACATCCTTCAGCTACTGCATGGACACATCTACTGCAATCCCCCCCAGCAGTCCCCAGCTTTCAACAATAAATATGCATAATCACAAGCAACCCTATGTGCAAACATCCGTGTTTTGAGCACAGAGGAGGTTTGCAAATGCGTCTGAACCAAAGACTCATGTAAATTAGCACCAGAGAGATGAATGCACTCATTTGGGAAGTCAAACTCAAGATTTGTCCTAAAGGGATGAGTGGTAGATGCCTCTACCGGAGGTTAATAAATCTCGTAAATGAATAGACTGGATGATCCAATAGCTCCTTTTTCATTTTGTAAGTAGTGTGATTTTAGAGGATATTTAATGGCTTTGAATAATAAACAACAGCTCTCCAAATGGAAAAAATTCTTATGCAAAATGGAAATGAAACCCGTTGAAATTTTTCACTGAGGGAAAAAGAGAGGAGAAAAAGAAAAACAGCTCATCCTATATTTTTCCTCCCCATGAATTGATACTTTTTACTAGGCAGGGAACACACATACCCAAAATGCTGGGTTCAAATTTCTGCTGGACTCAGTAACCTGAACCAGGAACTGATTGCACCCATCAGTATGGGTCTGAGAGGCTTCAAGGCTGTGTGGCCCTGGGAGCATGCTGCTGGACTCTGTAAAGGTGCTTTGGCTTTGGAGATGATTTTGGGGGTTTGTCTTTGAACTCCATGTGCTGGTTTTGGCTGGGATAGAATTAATGTTCTTCATAGCAGCTAGTATGAGGGTCTGTTTTGGATATGTGCTGGAAACAGTGTTGATAACACAGGGATGTTTTCATTATTGCTGACCAGTGCTGACACACAGTCAAGGCCTTTTCTGCTTCTCACCCCACCCCACCAGCGAGTAGGCTGGGGGTGCACAAGAAGTTGGGAGGGGACACAGCTGGGACAGCTGACCCCAGCTGACCAAAGGGATATCCCACACCATGTGACATCATGCTCAGCATGTAAAGCTGGGGGAAGAAGAAGGAAGGGCGGGACGTTCGGAGTTATGGCGTTTGTCTTCCCAAGTCACTGTTACAGGTGATGGAGCCCTGCTTTCCTGGACATGGCTGAACACCTGCCGATGGGAAGCAGTGAATGAATTCTGTGTTTTGCTTTGCTTGCTTGTGCAGCTTTTGCTTTCCCTATTAAACTGTCTTTATCTCACCCCACGAGTTTTCTCACTTTTACCCTTCTGATTCTCTCCCCCATCCCACCGGGGGGAGTGAGCAAGTGGCTGTGTGGGGCTTAGTTGCTGGCTGGGGTCAAACCATGACACTCTATTTTGGGTAGAAAAGTTGATAATTTAGATGCTGGGGTGGCTCCCTTTCCTGAATGGTGTGAGACGCTGTGACCCCAAAGCCTGTCCTAACCATTGCCACAGAAGGTGTGATGGTGCCATGTTCAACCCACCCAGTCCTGTCTCATCTCCCACATGATGTGGAGTTCGCTCCATTGCACCTTAAGCTGCCTTTTCTCAGTGTGACATCACCATGACCTCATGGACCAGGTACATCTCATCTTTGTGCCAGTTGCCAACTGTGCCTGCAGCTCATGGGCATGGTGCAAAGGGGACAGAGCAGGCTCTAGATGGGCTAAGCTGTCCCCCAGAAACACCTCTGGAGGACATGTCCACCAGCCACAGTCCAGCCCTGCAGCCCTTTGCCCATCATGGGAGGAGCTACAGGCTGCCTCTTGCTTCCAGATGGGAAGCGCAGGGGAGGGAAGAGTTAACAGCCAAGCACTTGCTGCAATAAATCACCTGCCTGTTGTGAATCAGCGAAACCTTCATCTCCATTCATCACAGCCGGAAAAGCTTGTGTCTGTCTGGCTCCAGCAGCAATAGCCGAAAGGCTGAGCAGCTCGTTCTGCTCCAGAGACGGGCTAGGCTGCCTCTTGTACTTGCTCCACACTTTAATTTTGATTAATAATTGCACAGTCCATCTCTGTCTCATTCTTGTCTCTTTACTGAGGTGTCATTTGGAGACTTTGTTTCCTAAAGAGAGGCTGGATGGGAGCGGCCAAACTCCATGAAAGGCTCATGGGACAAGGGACCTCTGAACATCGTTAGCCTAGCATCTGCTCAGAGCAGGATTAGCCCCAACTCTAGGCCAGGGGGGACGTGTCTTTGTCTAGCCATGTCTCTTGGTGGTGGTGCCAAGAGACAATGGGCACCAACTGAAGTACTGAAAATTCCATTTAAATGTAAGAAAAACATTTCCAGTGCATCAAACACTGGAACAGTTTTCTCAGAGGGGCTCTGGAGTCTCCATCCTCAGAGATATTTGAAATCCAACTGGACAATGACCTGATCAGCCTTCTCAAGCTGACTCTGTTTTGAGCAGGGGGTTTGGACTAGATCATCTCCAGAGGTCCCTGCCCATCTCAGCGATTTGGTGCTTCTGTGATTTTCTGAAAACTGACCTCTTTGCAATCTGATGCTAAAAATATTGGCCAGATGTGCCAGATGAGGAATAGTTCTGGATTTTCAGGCATCTCAGACTGATGCAGGCAACAGCCTACACTTCGTAAGCTCTATGGAGTAATATAGGCTCCTCCAAGCGTAAATTTGAATCTCGCATGGCTGTGGTTTTACATGTCCCAGTTTCCAGCAGCAATATTGGCTTAAGGTCATCCCTCCTTCCTCTCCCAGCTGAGGAGATGACTATGGAGGCCATCCACTTGTTTAAGCTGACAGAGACTGTGAACTGGCAGAGTTGAGGGACAGGGACAACAGTGCCACCAAAGACTTTGTGTTGTTGGACCAGGTCTTAAAGTAAATTCAAACTTGGTTTCTCCTGTGGGAACATGTATCTCTTTGGGAAAGGGTATAGGATACATCCATGGAGGGGAAAACAGGGTAAACAGGGCTGTTTGTCAGCAGCCTGGTGGGGGCTGGTGCTGCTGGATAATTGCTGCAGCTGCATGCAATATTTTTTGTCATCATTTTAAATGAAATCTTGTCACAGACTCCACGCAGTCTGATGCTGTGGTTTTCTCATGAATAACTCGGAATAATTACCAGTCTTAAACATTGACTAATCCTCATAACAACATCTCACAACAGAGAGAGAAAAGGAATTATCTCCGCTGTGTATATATCACCATTGAAGCAAAAAGATCGAATATGTCCAAGATGAAGCACGAAAGTGAGGAACAGAGTTATGGGGTTTCTGGCTTCCAGGTCATATTTGCACCATATTTATGGCATTGGTGTTTCTTCAGAGTTAGAAAATAAAGTACATTAATAGGGGAGAAATAGAATGGCAGGAATAAATGTTATTCTGGGAAGGAAGTGGGAAATGTAGAGAAGCCAGAGGAAAGGACCAACTTCTGCATTTCTGGTTTGACTTGAGGCTGGAAGTGCTGAAAATATCACAGGCGGGCTCAGGTTGTGCCAGCACTTCCAGATATCTGCTGCCACCTCAGGGCCTGGGATCCCAGAAGATTTTGGAAAAGAACCCAAATTATTATCAAATGAGACAGCTGACATTTTAGCCAAAAATGTCAAAATGAAAATTTTCTGTTCCTTAATGGAGACAAATCTATTTTAGAGGGGAAAAAACAGAGTGCCTGATTGATAAGATGGTGAATGGAGAGAGAAAGACTGTTGCCAGTTATAGGCAAATACAGTATTTTTTAAAATCCCCTGTTCCTGGAGTCACGTGAGATGCCCAGCTCTCATTTCTCATCATCTCACCCTGCACACTTGTTTTTCCAGGCAATCTTAAGAATTACATGGGAGGCCCCTGAATACTCATATCAGCAATCCACACTTTCATGAGCAAAAAAGCCTCCAAAAGACTAGTTTTTAAAGATAGTCTCCTGAGTCAGAGGAGACAGGGGTGTGAAGTTTTAGTTCCTGACAAGCTGTTGGGGAGGGGGGCAGTGAGCCCAGGGCAGAGAGGAGGAAAGGATAGAGATCTGTTCCAGCATGGGGACATGGGGATGTTTCATTTGACCGGCCAAGCTGGGAGCAGTGGGGATCCGGAGGCTGTCAGGAGCCAAACACCGTGTAGCTGTCCCTGTCCCTTGTGTCCTGGCAAAGACCCCCTGGGGACATGCTCAGTGCCACTCCTTGGCAGCGAATCTGATGTCACCTCATTCCTTTCTTCTCAGCCTAGGACCCCCGGCAGAAAGCTTGTTTTCATTGAATCAGGGAGGTGATGGTGCCCCTGTATTCAGCACTGGTGAGGCCGAACCTCGAATACTGTGTCCAGTTTTGGGCCCCTCACTTCAAGAAGGACATGGAGGTGCTGGAGCGTGGCCAGAGAAGGGCAATGAGGTTGGTGAAGGGTCTAGAGAATGAGTTTTAGGAGGAGCAGCTGGGGGAGCTGGGGGTGCTCAGCCTGGAGAAGAGGAGGCTGAGGGGAGACCTTATCGCTCTCTACCACTCCCTGAAAAGAGGCTGGAGCCGGGGGGGTCGGTCTCTTCTCCCCAGGAACAAGCGATGGGACGAGAGGGAATGGCCTCAAGCTGCGCCAGGGTAAGTTTAGGTTGGATATTAGGAAAAACTTCTTCACTGAAAGAGTGGTCAGGCACTGGCACAGGCTGCCCAGGGCAGGGGTTGAGTCCCCATCCCTGGAGGTATTTAAAAGCCGGGTAGATGCGGTGCTTGAGGACATGGTTTAGGGGCGGACTTGGCGGTGATAGGTTAATGGTTGGACTTGATGATCTTAAGGGTCTTTTCCAACCTTAACAATTCTATGATTCTATGATTCTAATCATAGATAGAATGGTTTGGGTTGGAAGGGACTTTTAGAGATCATTGAGTCCAAACCCCCCCGCCATGGGCAGGGACATCTTCCTCTAGATCAGGTTGCTCAGAGCCCCATCCAGCCTGGCCTTGAATGTTTCCAGGGATGGGGCATCCACAATTTCTCTGGGCAACCTGTGCCAGTGCCTCACCACCCTCATTGTAAAGAATTTCTTCCTTATGTCCAACATAAACCTCCCCTCTTGCAGTTTAAAACCATAGCCCCTTGTCCTGTCACTACAGACCTTGGTAAAAAAGTCTGTCCCCATCTCTCTTATCAGCCCCCTTTAAGCCCTGCAAGGCCGCACTGAGGTCTCCCCGCAGCCTCCTCTTCCCCAGGCTGAGCACCCCCAGCTCTCAGCCTGTCCTCCCAGCAGAGCTGTTCCACCCTCGGACCATTGCTGGGGCCTCCTCTGGCCCCGCTCCAACAGCTCCATGTCCTTCCCGTGCTGAGGACCCCCGAGCTGGACGCAGGGCTCCAGGGGGGTCTCCCCCGAGCGGAGCAGAGGGGCAGAATCCCCTCCCTCGCCCCGTGGCCACGCTGCGGGGGATGCAGCCCAGGAGACGGGTGGCTTTCTGGGCTGCGAGCGCACATTGCCGGCTCATGGCCAGCTTTTATCCACCAGTACCCTTAGTCCTTCTCTGTTTTCCCTTTATTTTTATACCAGCCTTTCCCTCCTCTCCATTCATAATCCACACCTTTGCAGAAAAGAAATCTTTGCTGCAAAGTTGCCTTTCCCCATAGAGAAGGAAGAGGCAGGGAGACCCTACAAGGGAACATTTCTTGTGATTTAGAGCACTCTCATAACAGTTTCACATTTCCAAATGGAAACATCATTTGTGGCATGAGGAGGGCTGTTGCCTATTTAAAATGCTGCCCAAGGCAAAGGTGCATTTCTACGTGCATTTTTTACAGAGCTCCTTGAAAGCACTGGAGCCGGCACCAGCTGGTACCCCCTCGTCCTGTGTTTGCTTGTCATGATGAAATGTGGCAGGATGGTTTTTCCAAAGAGATCAGCCTTCATTCAGTTATCTGATGTTTCAGTAGTGCCCATGTCCCCATGTGCTGCCCAGATCTGTCCACTGAAAACAGCTCAGGAGTTGATCAGCTCTTCCAAAAATGAAGTCCCATCTGCACAGATGCACTCTTGGCTTGCTTCACATGAGCACTAAAATGAAATCCGAACCACATCTTGCTGGGTGATTGAAGAACTCAGAGTTATAAATTGCAAGTCATATATTTTTAAGCACATTAAGAACATTGCATTCATCTTTCTGTTTTCAAACAATTTGCTTTTTTTCCTCCTTGGCTTAGCAATGAATTGTTTGAGATGTCTCCTTCCTCTGCACGGAGGAATAAGGTAGACGAGGTGAACCAAGAGGGAAAATTCAGCCTGAGAAAATGTGGATGATATTAGGAGCTTTTCAGCAAGAGCTAACAAGATATCTAAAATATTTTAGTTTGTAACACAGAAGAGGACTGCCCAGAGTCAAAACCTTCTCCGCTCAGTGTCCACAATCAGAAACGCTAAAAAAAACATGGCAAAAAGGAAAGTATGTATTTTCTATTCTGCACAGTGGCAAAGTAGGAGAGAAAATGAATAAGAGAAGCTGAAGGCTGCAAGGACATATACATGATGACTGGGGAACAGAGAGCAAAGAGGTGCTGGAATGGGAACAGAAGGATCGTAGCAGTGGGTTGGAGCTGTCACTAAATAGAGACAGTCAAACTCTTAGAAATACACGTTGGATGCTGTATTTCCCCAGCATGACAATGCCCAAGTATTTCTATGTCATCAACAGCAACAGGAGATGTTAATCAATGATACAAGCAATCAACAGGTTTCAATCAGCAGATACCAGCTGGATGACCTGGCTGTTTTGAAATCTGTGATTGCCTGTGGAGCTTTTGGGCATAGATCCACAGAGACTGCTACAAGGCTTGATGCTCTTCAACATTTTTCTCAATGATCTGGAAATAAATATAAAATTACCACTGACATAACTCACAGACAACACAAAGGCAGCCAGTACAAAAAATATGATGAGTCACACAGAGCAATCTGGATCACTTGGGTCTGTACAGCCAAAATGCAGGTTAATAAAGCCAAAAGCTAAGCCAGAATCTGGGAAAATGCAGAAGGTTGTGGCCTGAGATCTGGAGACGATTTCTTGGGAAGAAGGGCTCTGAATAGGCTTTTGGGGTCACCAAGAGCGGGCAATTTTTTCTGGGGAAAAAGGGCTAGTGCCGTCCTTCAAAAGAGGAAAGCATCGCCATCAAAAGAAGCTCCTAGAGATTCAGTGGGGCTATTTATTATCAGATATAATAAAGCAATGCATATTTAGTGTCAAGGGAGAAGAGCTTAGTGAGGTAAGTGGTGGCTTCCCCATCTCCTGGGGCATGAAACCAAGATGAGATGCCTTCCTGGATGAGAAGAATTAACTCTGAGCTCTGTTCAGGGAAGGGTGGAAAAGCCTTGGCCACAGAGCCTGCCCAGAGAGGAATCATCTGACCACACATTGCCATGGTGGGGATTGCAGGATCTTCCTGTTTGTGCAAACCCACTAACCTATTTTTATTTCTGCATGACTGGAAAGCTGAACCACAAGCACGGTCGCCCACACATCGCATTTCCTCCTTATGCAACTGTTCCAAAAACCGAGCCCAGTCGCACAAAACAAAGGCAGGCTCGTCTTCTCCTGCCAGATACACCTCATACTACCTATTGGGCCGGGTGGAGGAGCTTTGCTGTTGCTAGCCCAGAAAGGTGAGCTGAGGAATTAAACTGGTGTTAATTCAGCTTTGATGAAGGAACTAAGACCTATTTTTTTTGCTGTGTTTAATGGTTGGTCTGGGACACAACTGTCACACACAGTCCCATCAGCTGGGTGGTGGCACCCATTTGCACAGAAGTATGGACCATGCAGATCCTAGCTGGGCATAAAGGCTTGCAGGAATGGGGGTCTTCTGGATGACCAGACTAACAAGAAATGCTCCAAGACTGCTTGGAGGGGTCATCCCCTCTTGGGAGAAAATTCTAGCACTGAGGCTTTGGCATTGTGGCTATTGCACTTGCACCTAGGGGCTGTCATCTTGAAGGATGGAGCACCACTGCCTCGATGTCCCGTTAGGGACAGTGGAAGTCACTGAGTTGCTGTATTGGATAAAACTGGTCAGCTCTCTGGTGTCCTAGTGCTAATGGGGCCAGGTCTAGAGGAATCAGAGGAGAGGCAGCAAAAACACTGAAAGAATAACAGGGACAACATAGGTTCACAGAAGGTCTGGAGTCTCTTTCAGACAATAACCATGTTGAACCCTTCCTCATTTTGTGTTCTGCTATGGACAGCCTCAGTCTGTCCTTAAGAAGGAAGGTATGTCCATTTTCCTGCACTGCCAGCCAGCATGTCCTGCTGCAGAAATCTCATCAGAAGGTGACACAACTGTGGGTCATGGTGGAGATAGAAAGTAAGTGGTATGTTTTAGTCCATTTAAATCACAGAATCAGCACAGCTGGGAGTTAAGTTCCCACGCAGAGCAATTTTAATGAGTTGGAGAAGGCCAGAACCTCAGGGTTCAAATTCACTAATGAAGACACCAACTCAACCATAGATATTGGCAAGTAAACAGTGGCCAGGCCAGTAACAAGCACCCCCTCACAGAAATGACTGATGAATGCACAAGGTTGGATGCTTGCACCAGTGCAGACATTATAAGGAGATAGATTTTTCTCAAATGATGTTGCTCGCTTTGCACGTATATCTGAAATTATCTCACTGCAGGAGAAAGCTGGGGAGACTCCTTCTACCATGCATAACTTGAAGTGACTTTAACATCTGAAGCATGCAAGTGGGATACTCAAATGCTGTAGATGAGCAGGGCTCTGCTGAAATTCAGGGGATTAGGGACAAGGATCTTCTTCCCTCACTGTTTCAATCCAAAATCCAGATAGCTACACCAAGTATAAGGAAATTCATATGCATATAAACAAGAGGCAGGTTGTTTATTTCCCCCCACTGGAAATCCAGCATCCTATTTTTCTTTTGTTTTTAAGTAAAGGCTATGCGAGATTTCAGGCAGTTAGAAATCCAGCAGTAAAGAACTGGCTTTTTATGCTGGAAGAGCCCCTAAAATAAAAATATTTCCCTAAAATAAAAAGCCTATCCTAATTAAAGTTAGAGCACATATTTTCATGTCCATACAGATATTTGTGAAGACTTCTAAGGTTTTGACCCCAAAATGTGCCTGGGAAAAGCGGTGGACACTCTGGAGGGGGTGGATAGCTGAGGAGCACCAAGTTCTTCCCAAATCTCTTAGTGACGCTTTGAAGTACAGCTTCAGTTTAACCTTTTCCTTGCACTTTTCACTGGGAAATCCAGCACATCATTTCCATTATGCCATGCCAATTAAGACAACTGAAAATGTCACCGAAGTAATTATGAATATGTGTGTATCTAGACAGAAGCAGGAAATCCATTAGTCACCCATTTCTGAGGTGCTGGGTTGCTTTCAGGAGGCAGAAAACTGCACATTTCTGAAGACAGCGCTTACAAAAAGTATTTCTTGAGATAAGACTAATGCTGGACTGAGATCCGGAGATGTGCTATAGTCGCACTATAGCAACTTGGGAAAGCGATTAAATTCTTTGTGCTTCAGTTTCCTATTTGCAAGCAAGCAAAAAAAGTATTTTGCTTTTCTACAGCATCAGGGCAGATGATCCAATACTGTGTTAACAGCTGCAGTCCCAGCATCGTTTGGGGCTGGTGTATGCATGTATTAAATTTGGATGCAATGAATCTACACTTTGCTATTACAGCAAGGCTTTTTCCTCCATTTTTGTGCAATCATTGATGCAATGCAAACTTTACATAAGTTATTACTAGACTTTTGCATATGTTTCTGGGGCACAGGATGCCAATGTTGGAGATTCAACTCCCTGGACATCAGATATCTAAACATAAATTTAAATATTTGAGGTGGTCGTCTCTGTCTCAGCTCTCTGGAACATGATTCATCCAAGCTATTTTTAGCATTTCCCTTAGGATGAGATGTGTTGTCTCCTCGAAGTGCCCCTTTCTCTCCTTTGGTTGTGAAGGAGGCTGGAGTGAACATCTCAGATGGGGAGGGCTCGTGTGCTTGGATAAATCCCTCCTTGCAATTTCAAGCCTTCTGCCCTTCTCTTCTGCTGCCTGTCTCCCAGGTCACTGCCTGGACCAGTGCCTGGGCCTCCTGGGCTGTCTGTCCCTCTTTCCACCTCCTTCTAGGGGAAGGTTGGACCAGTCATCCTTTCAGGATGTCCCCAGTCACACTAATTCCAAGTGAGGTTCAATAGAGGCATTTTTTTGTAAATCTAGAAGAAGAATCTGAGCTTTTGGTGACGCTCTCACCTCCTGGTTGCATCTACTCGTGCATTGGGGATGAAGACCAAAGCCCACGCATAAGTGGGGAAATGTTGGATAGAGGGTAGTGTGGATGGGAAAAGGCCATTTAAACACTTCCCTGAGGGCCATTTTCAAAACTCATTTAGGACCTTACATGCCCCTGAAAGCAGTGTGATTAGCACTTGAAGACCAGTGGAGATTTTAGCTCTGTTCATATGACCTCGGCCCAGAAAAGACAATTCCATGTCATACCTACCTCTCGTGACAATCCATGAGGATACTTACAGTTAAGCCAGATTTCTGGAGAACCTCCTTGTCCTCCTAAAATGCACCCACCCTAAACACCTTGCCATGAGCTTTCTTAGCATTTAATTAGCTTGCCTTGTTTTGTGAAACTTTCTCTTTTGTTACTGCTTTGGGTTTTGTTTCCTGGGTTGAATAGCTGGTTTATCATATTTCTGCTAGACATGAATGAATAACTGATTCTTCTTCTGTAATGATGCTAACTCCTAGTGGACAATCATGGCTATAGTCAGTGCTCTGTGCAATACACTCGTGCTTAATACAAAAATAGCTCACCCTTCAAAAAACCTGCTGTTCTGGGAGTTGTGTTTGTGCAGTTTCATAAATACATATTCCTCATTCTTCCTGAGGAAATATAAACAAGGAATAGTTAATCAGAAATGAGCTACACAGAGGACAGAGGAAAATCAATTATGTTTTCTTGAGCTGCTTTATTTAATGACTTCTATGAAGATTTATATACTCACATGATAAATACTGAGGAACCAGGCAAAAAGGAGTCATTCCTTTCATGTTTACCTCCATGCAAAAATATTACTTTATGTTTTTCTCCTAGGGCAATTTAGGAAATTATTTTTAAAGGAACATTTATTTTTGCAGCTGCTAGACTCCGTTGGATTGGTAAGTATCTCTGCTTCCATTGGTTTAAAAAAATGCGATGACAGAGAAAAGCTTAAAGAGATGACTGGAGAATAAAGGTTGAAAACACAAAAAATAATCCAATATCAGCTTTAATTTAATTATTTTTAATAAATTGTGAACTCAGGGTGCATGAGATAAAATGTTTAAATACTTGGGGATTTGGTACTTCTTTGAATGAGGCCCTCCAGCTGCCGAGCCTGGATCCAAGGCTACGTTATTACATTGGTAGGAATCACTCAGATCTGGCAGTTTGGTTTTGCTGGGTGTCAGGAAGGAACAAGCTGCATCCTTTGGATCCCAGGTTTGATGTCCCCAGATGTCTCTGCTGTCTTAAGTCATCCGCATTCCTCCAAAGCCAAGGTTCAAAGCAATGTAATGGTGCTGTTTTACACCAGGATTTGGCCCACACACTTTCCTGTCATGTCATCTGAAAATTAAGAGGATTTTGGTTGTACCTTGTCATTGGTTGAGCCTATTAAAATACTGCATGTGTGCATTTGACTCCTTAATTAACCCATCCTAGGGCACTGCGAGGGTCTGGACCAACAACCTCAACTTGATTTGGTGCAGCAGTTGTGATCCTGAGAAAGCATCCTCTCAAACCCTTGTTCCTCTTCCAATAAAAGATAACACAGCTGCCAATCTTGCCTCACAGGTATCCCTAGATCAGCAGGACTACAGCAGCTCTCCCACCACCATGAATTCATGATGTGATGAGAGCCATAAGCCTCAGTTACATCTTGTGATCCATTTTGGACCACAGTGGGGAAATTTGCAGCTCAGGAAAGGTAAGTGATGGAGTGGTTTTGGCATCTTGAGATGTGTGAATACAACTTTACGGGAAGGACATTTTGGGTCTTGCTATTTTTGGTGATTCATCTCCACCTTTCTTAGCTCTGAGCCAAAGGACACCAGTGAGAGTATCATCACAATGGTTCATGTGACTCCTGATGTTTTGTACTATAAGCAAAATAAAGGCAGGTCCATTCCTTTCTATTCTGATCCAGATCCCAAACAATAGCATCTTCTCAGCTATTTCAGCTTTCTCCTTCCCCTGAAACTTGTGGCTTATCTTGCACCAACATACCATCCGGGGATAGTACCTTCCAGCCCATCTCTGTTCCATTACCTCAACATGGAAAAGCCATTTCAGGGCGGTGATTTCATTATACATCATTGATGGGAGATAAATTATTAAAGCAGATTCATAAAAAATGAAAGACATTTTACACAGAGAAAGAGTCCTGACAGTAACCTAGATATGTCACAAAAACTGATTGCCACCAAATAGGAAAACCTGCCCCTCGCCAGAGCAAAGAGGGGTAAACTATGAAAGATGCATGAGGGTAGAAGGAGAAATGAAGTGACTGGAATGACAGAGTGGGAGATAAACACATCAAGGTAAAGGAAACAAAAGAGAAAAGACAATGGAGGAAAGGGGGAGTGAATAGAGGTTAAATAATTCAGGTCAGGATTTTTAGAGCCTTGAAGAAACAAGGGAGCATAACTCATCTAGGAATTATTGGAGGGGGAAAACAATCCAAACCCATCATGCTATCCACAGCATTAAAAAGAGCTGTTGGATAGTCTGTGCCATTTGGACAGACCTCGGCTGGTGTAAATCAGCAAGGAGTCAATCCAGTTGGGGGTATTTACACCCTTCTGAGGAAGTGGCCCATAAATCAGAAAGGCAAATCCAATAGATGCAATTCCAGAAGTTTTGGGCAATCTACGCCATGGATGCTGTTGCCTTCAAATCCTAATTGAATCGCCCGTTGTTTCTGCTGGTCCTTGATGGAGCTGTCTGGGACCTCATCCCAGCCACCAAGGCCCTTCAGTCACTGCCTCATTAAATGGAAATAACCCATCAGATAAGGCATTTTGCAGCATTAATCCATGTTCATGCTGCCAGTGCTGCTGGTGGGTAAAGCATCTGCTGTGACTTTTACATGTCTCCTCAGCCCTGGACAATGCTTTTTCTGAAAATCAGCAAAAGTCCTCAAAGCTGTGAAGCCTGGGACCTACAAAGGGTGAAATCCAGTCTCAAACACCCTCCTGAACACTTTCCTCTTCTTTTCCAGTACTGCTGCTCTTCTTTTCTAGGGGATACATCCTCTCTGGACCAGTTTTATCACCCACCTCCTGGAGGGGAGAACAGAAAACTTTCCCTCCATCGCATTTAATTTCTGATCTGGGAATATTCATAGAATCATAGAATCATTAAGGTTGGAAAAGACCCTTAAGATCATCGAGTCCAACCGTTAACCCAGCACTGCCAAGGCCACCACTAAACCATGTCTCCAAGCACCACATCTCCCCGGCTTTTAAATCCCCCCAGGGATGGGGACTCAGCCCCTGCCCTGGGCAGCCTGTGCCAGGGCCTGACAGCCCTTTGGGGAAGGAGTTTTTCCCAATCCCCAACCTAACCCTGCCCTGGCGCAGCTTGAGGCCGTTCCCTCTCGTCCCATCGCTTGTTCCTGGGGAGAAGAGACCGACCCCCCCGGCTCCAGCCTCCTTTCAGGCAGTTGCAGAGAGCGATGAGGGCTCCCCTCAGCCTCCTCTTCTCCAGGCTGAGCACCCCCAGCTCCCTCAGCTGCTCCTTGTAAGACTTGTTCTCTAGACCCTTCACCAGCTTCGTTGCCCTTCTTTCCTTTTCTTTCCTTGCTCTAATTTCTGGTCTCCTGTGTTGCTCCTGTTTTAGCCTTGGCTTTGCTTGCTTGGGGGATTCCCTTCTCAGCCTTACACATTTGCACCACTGCTGGTACAAAGCACAGCCAAAGCTGTAAGGATGTTACCAAGTACGCTACAGATAAAAGCAGTCATGCAAAAATTCAGCTGCATTGAATTAGTCTTGCTGGTGGGAGGATAATTCCTATTAATCACGTCTATTACAGTAATACCTCAGGATAAGCGAAAGACAGGCAGAGCAGTGAATAGCACAAAATGAGGGAAACTCCCAGCCACAGATACTTTGCAATCTAAAAAGAGAAGCACAGTAGGAAATATATAATACATTGGGTAGGCAATACGACAGTTGGTAACTCAGTTATTTTTGAGAGGTGGGACATATTACGTAGAGGAAGAAAAGCTAAATAGAAAGAGAAGTGGAAGGAAGCAAGAATCTGGGGATAGCAGTTGACACCAGGAGGAAGGGGAGGGAAATATTAGCAATGGAGAACAGAACCTGTCAGGCTATAGAAATTATTACCATTTCTTAACAAAGAGTAAATATTCCAGCTTGTGGCAAAATGAAAATTTTGGGATGAGAAAGGGGAGAAGCTGAGTTAAATCAGAACATTACAATTCTATATAAGATGAAATTTGGCTTTTTTGGTCGGTCTGAAATATCGTACCCAGACTGGTGGAAAAATAAGTGGTTATTAATGAGCTACATAAATGTTTTCTAAAGTGGGCATCTTCTGCCTTGATTTGGGTCAGCATTTAAATTGACTCCACCATTTCAAAACCTACCTCTGTGAAATTTCACCTTCCTACTTCGGACACATTTCCCCACAGTTTCCACAGGTGAAATGAAAGTTGGTGGCTCACCTTGTGTTGAGCTGCTTCAGGGAGCTGAAGAGGCAGAAAAAATGTCTATTTTGGTGAATGTTAGGCTTGGCTTTTCTGCTCCTCCAAGCCAGCTCCCTGAAGATCAGATGCTGATGGGAGAACAAGCCTTTTTTCTCATGTTTTCCACCATGGATATCTGGGTTACTACAAATAATTGTGTATAGATAAGATCCTTGGCTGACTGGATCTATGCTGCCTTTTTTCCTCGGGTGCATCTGATTCAGAGACAAGTGATGGGCCCCGAGACATCAGAGAGCAACGGCCAGATGCCTGCCAGGTCCTGCTTCCCCGGGACAGCAACAGCTCCAGGGATTTGGAGCAAAACCTCCTGCAGGCCACTGACGTCTGGCGCTGGAGCTTTGGACTGGGCTCCCCTCTAATAATTGTGCAATCATGTTAATTATACATAAAAAAAGTTAATTACTAAATCATGTGTAACAAGGACCCTTCAGCTACTGAGAGAGACACACACACTCAGTGCAATTATTCACAGGCATGTAATCTCCTTCCCTTTGTATTGAATATTTCATTAGTTACTATTCACATCTGCTTGCAGGTGCTTTGCAATGGTTCAGTGATTGGATTTACCCTAATTTCTTCTTGGCTTGTACAAACGCTGTCGCTACAAACATTCCTCTATTTTAATCCCTTTAACAAGGAGGTTCTTTCCAACCTTCCTATTGCCCAAGAGAACTCACCACACTGTGAACATCAGGAGCTCGAGGCAATTTTAGATTCCTGCTTTGCCTTCACGGTCCTTTGGGAGGATCCCCATGGTTTTGTCCTGTGTCTGTACAGCTCTTGGCACCCTTGCGATTTTGGCCATCACCGGGTGCCTTAGCAGCGGTATAATATGAATAGCAAATAGCAGTAGTAACCAAGGGTCTCTGCAAGTGAAGGAGATTGGATCTCCTAAAACATGCACTCATTTTAAAGTTGATCCAGCCATTGCTGGAATCACTCTTGATTTACTCCTGCACAGACCAGGAGTCTGTATAGGAGGAGTACTTATATACGAGGAGTATGAGGAGTATCATAGAACCATAGCATCCTAGAATGTCCTGAGTTGGAAGGGACCCACAAGGATCATCGAGTCTAACTCCTGTCCCTGCATAGGACAACCCCAAAATTCACACCATATGTCTGAGGGCATTGTCCAAATGTCCAAGTGTATCATGGACTTGCATTTTCACTTTGAAATACTTGAATGACTTCTCCAAGCCCAAGGCAGTTTCCTTCTGAGCTACACCAAGCAAACCAGACCCTCTGGTTTTGGAGGGCTTTGGAGCTCCATGAAAGCTGCCCAGCTCTCCCCATCTCTGATAAAGTAGCTGCCTTGCATAATTAATTTGGGAAGGAAGAGCAGCCTTCTGCTTAAAGTTAGCACTTGCGGAAAGTAAAGCAAATCCAGGCTCTAAGTGTTTTAACACTTCAGCCTAAACCTAGAATTATTTATTGGAGTGTGCTAGGCCAGTGCCTTGCTGGAACTGCAGTCTGGGTATTTCATGCACTTGGCTATCTATAGGGGACAGGCTGTAAGGCTGGACTACGTCTTCCATCATGTGCTGCATATGTGATATGGACATTGGGAGCCTCACCCAGAAAAGACGGGCATACAGAACAACCAGACCTGCTAACCCCATGAATCAGCTGCATTTCTCCTACAACATTTCCAGTTCTTGACAATTTTTCAATCAAACATTTTTTGAATAATGCTGAGAAGAAATACTAATTTGCCAGCAAGTTTTGGTGTCTCATCCAGCATTTGCCCTAAATGGCAAATTGAACAAATTGAATGGTAACAGCCTCAGAAAAAGGTCTGAGATGTTCTTGGCTACAACACAATGACAAGGGGACCTTCCAGATGTCGCACAAGGCATGCCTAACCTGGTGACATCCAAATGTGAGTTCCTGACAGCAGTTAAGAATTGATAGTCATTAAACCTTCCAAGGATTTTTGAAAAGAGTTGCTGATCCTATCAACTAGGCTTCTGGGATAATCTGTGAAATCCAGTATGAAACTTCCATGAGTTATGGAAGTGAATCTGATCTCTCTGTTGCCCATGTAAACTAGAAAGACCTTTGAAACCAGTGCTGTTTCACAGCTATGAATAAAGGGAGAATTGGACCCGTTTTCTTTCTCTGACTTTACTGAATATAAATCAAGGCACAGACATGCTAACTGCATTACACAGATCCTGGTGACAGTAACTTCTCAGTGCTTGAGAGAAACGAGAAATTGTCATTCAACTCTGATCACCAGCTTTATTGTATGCCAGCCAGACGATACACATTTCATGCAGACTATACGTTTTCTCCAACCGCCGCTCAGAAGAAAGTGCTCGACTTCATGTGCGTTGGTCCTGCACTAAGGTACTTGGTTCTTGGTCTGTAGCACCAGTGTTTTTTTCAGGGGTCCTGGAAGCAGAGAAAGAACATCATTGCAAAGCTGTCAGAGCAATTGGCTAGAGCACGGCAACAGAATGCCACCCCCGAGCTGGAATTTGCCCCGTGACAAGTGGCTCTGCAGAGCGTTCCCCAAGCAGCCCGCACATGTTTGGTATGTCCTCAGGCTGGTTGGTGAGCCTGGTCCTGGTCCAAAACCCATGGATAGCCACAAAACTGGGAAGGCTGGAGCTCTTGACTTTTTGACCAGCCCCTGGTTCAACTGGGACCAGGATCAGGCCCACCCATCAGCTATGAAAAATGCTTGCCAATTGATTATAACCTGCATCGAACGAGCACCTCGCTGGAAAATTGTCTCACAAAGAAGCAGTTTGTTTCCCTCAAGGTGGATGGTGAAAGCCCTATTAACGCAGGGGAGCCAAGCTCTTGTGCTGCTCAGGAAGCACCCGGTGCCTGTTAAAACAACGAACAGGAAAGCAAGCCCAGCTAACACATGCTAACCCCCATTTGAGAGCACCCCCCCTCCTCAATGCACCCAGGAGACACCAGGAGCTGATGGTGGCACCAAGGCATTGGATCCCTGTTGGGATGAGCTCTGGGGCCAGCTCTGTCCCTGGAGTAAAACAGCAGAGGTGCATCAGCCTAAGCACCAAGTTTTGATTATGCTTCACATATTATGGGCAAACTATAGCTCCTGTAGAGAGGATTTGGGGTAGTCTTGGATTGGAGCATAAGAGAACAAAGCCCAGGAGTCAGGGTAGATGCTTCCAGGAGAAACTCTGGACAGGCGTTAGAGGGAAGGTCGGGTCTTGTTGAAATGCAGAGGGAGAGATGGGGAAGGAAAGACCTGTAGGGAACGAGGGAATCAATCTTCATTAGGAGACAGAAAGAGAAGGAGGATCTCCAGGGATGAGGAGAGATGTGTGATGAATGGAGAGGGATCTGTGAGGCTGCAGAAAGCAGATGGAGAAGCAGGAGAAACCTACTCAGCTCTAAAATGGGCGGCTTTGCACAGTGGTTGCATTAAGGGACTGTGGAGATCTCCTTCATCCCCCAGCCTGTGTTGGCTTTGTGTAGGGAATGGTTCCAGCCTTCAGGTTAAGGGAGGAAAGGAGGGGCTGACACCAGGGCCAGGAGAAGAGGTGCTAGCTACCATCTCCTTGGCCCATGATACCAGCCCAACCCCAACACACGAGACTAACCATCCCTGCGTGAGAAGCTCATGGGGCAGAACCATGTGGAGAGCCCTGGCAGGACAGCTCTTGCCCAAATACTCACCCTCATCCTGCTCTTCGTGCTTACAGTAAAGAGACATTTGCTGCCAGAAGCTGTTGGCAGAGGTTGGCATGGCCTTTCCCCTCTGTCCCCAATGTAGGAAAAAGCTGAGTCCTTCCAACCTACCAGTTCCTATGGGAATGATGTGAGCCCAGCACTGTAAGTCAAGGGATTAGGGTAAAATGCAGGGCAGCTCCTCTTTGGAAAGATGCCCCGCTACCAGGTCAGACCAGATCCATATTGCTGATGCACAGACATCTGCTAGGACAGGACCTGTTGCCTGATCTCTGGAGAAGGCTGGAGGTGCCTGCACAGCCTTGCCAGTGGAGAGCGTGTCCAAGGCTGCCAGCAGCTACTCCAGATGCCAAGCCACCCCCTCCGAGCACCTCATCACATCTGGTCTAGTAAGGGAGGATGCAGTAAGTATGGAGCCTGAGCTCAGGTCTTCTGTGCCAGTGCACATGTGATGCTCCAGGTTGTAGGTGGCTCAACGCCAGATTAATCCCACCTCTTCCCTGGGCTTGGTGTCCAACCCTGCTCTTGCTGTTGCTCTGCATTTCAGAATAGAGTTTGAAAGCCAAAATAATCTCTCCCTGGAGGAACATAAACTGTTTGAATCATGAAAACATAAACTGTTTGAAACCCTTCAACATTTCCCTTAGCCTCTGCTAGAGTCACCAGGGGAATTCACCCTTCTCAGCAGCCTTGGTGTGGTACCTCCCTGTTGAGGCAGCCATGAAAGCTGGTGCATGCGGTGCATGTTTGCGTGGTGGCTACTTTTTCATTTTAATCTGTTGGCTCTTTTGTCTTGAGTGTGTGCATCCTTCAGCCATGGATTGCAGGCTGGCTAAGACCCCGCCTCCTGGAGGAGGAAGAGGCTGTGTCCCACCCACATCCCCTGGCTTCCTCTTTGTTTGCATCAAATACAGATAACTGTGTGATTGCCCTTCCCAGTAAAGCTCATTCTGAAACTGTTTTAAACTGGATGGAGTGTGAGGGGGAGGTAATTACATTATTTTCCCCAGGAATTGGTATCCAGGGACAACACAACATTGCACAGCCTCTCACCAGGAGAAGAACAGCCCTGGCTGCTCTCTGCAGCGCTGCACAGCGAGGTCCAGCCCTGGGTACCAGCCTTGGAAAGAGTGAGCTGGGACGGTGCAAATCAGAGGGTTGAAAGGAAAGCCTGATCCTGAAAAGTAATGAGACCTACCACAGAAACAGCAACATTTACATATGATCTTTGTCTTAGCCAAGCGAGGAAGGAGTTTGGAGATCTTTGCCCTCATGAGGGCTGCCGGTGGCAAACTGTTGCCTGGTAAAACCCATGTGTGTAGGAGAGGTTAATTATGTGATGTGACAAGGTGAGAAATGGAGAAGAGATGGATTGGAGGTGACAGATCGTTACTCAGTTACGGCTGAGAGAGATGCAGAAAGAGTACGAAATTCAGCAGGGGTTCATTTCCCAGAGGCAGCACCTGGTGTCTGGAAACAAAAGGATGACCACCACAAGCACACATAGCATGGTCTTCTCTTTGCTGGTCCTGGTGTAACAGCAGGGAGCTGGGCTCTTGTGACTGGGATCTAAACTTGCCTCTGATGGTGATGGGCTCTGGCGATGTAATCCTGTTCTTCACAAACGTGGAGGACCTGCTCACGGCTCACCCTTGTTCCTCTGTGGATTCAGGTCTTGGTGTTTTGGTGGCCTCGTATCAAAACAGAGCTGATGATGTTTATCTTCCTCTGCAAAATTATCTTCATTGAAAGCAGTTTAACTATCTGGGAGCTGTTATGAGTCTGTTTAGACAGAGCCAGCTGCAGACACATGGAAAATTAAAAGCTGACTTCAAGAGCAACTAGAAGCACCAGGAATCCTCTCCTGGTGGCTCAGGAACAGCAACACGACGCCAGGCACAGATAGCTGTGAAGTTTGGCACTGAAGGGCTGTTTTTGCAAAGAACCATGAAGTATGGTCTTTCTTTCCCAGAGAATTCAGGTGAGGAGACGGCTCTCCTCTGTGGAGGAACTGACTTTTGGTCAGGGCCCTTGCCCAGGAGGTCAGTGGCAGATTCGTGTTCTTCAGAAGATACAAACTCATTGATTCCTGGGCAAACACAATTAACAATTAGGTTATAGGACATTGCGACTCACTTCTCTCTGTTGAATGCTTTATGGCCCTTTGTGCATCGAAGTTTGCTGTCTGTGATAACAGTGACTAAAATACAAGTCGTCTTTGTCCTGGAAAACGCCCTTAATGTTGTACTCAATATCTGGTCCCAGTTACATTCCTTGGAAAAGGCAACAGCATCAAATAGTGGGGCTAAAGCTGTAAGTTACAGCAGGGAAATGAAGAATTTCAGCCTGGGTCTGTATCTAAGCAAGCAGAGGGGTTGCTATCGCTTGCATAGGTTGGGTGTGCCCTGGAAACGTGCACCAGTTTGGGACCAGCAAGGGCTGAAGGAGAAGAAAGTGTCTGGTTGTGAAATCTGACCTGATGTAGGTGTGAGGTGAGCAGCAAGGAGCTCAGCACTTCAGAGTTTAAACAAACATCCACCTGCAAAGCAGCAGTTATACAAGCACTTACAAAGTTCTGCTAGCAGAAATTTAGATGTTAGAAGACATCAGGGTAGCCCCAAGGTCAGCTGGGGACCCCAGTAGCATGCAGGAATATTGCCCTAAATACCATTCAGTCCCTAAAACTGTGCAGCTGAGATTTTTGGCTGCTGTTTTAGGTTGTTCTAGAGCTTTTTCAGTCTTAGAGTCTAGAGTTTGGAGGAGGAGGTGTCAGCACTGTGAAAGCACAGCAGGTGGGCCATGGTGACACACGGGAAAGGATACAGGGCATTACCTACACCAAGGGATCCTCTTTCCCACTGCCTCTTTCCAGTATCTGCACTGAAATCCCTAGAGCCTGGAGATGTCAAGCACAACCCAGCTGCAGGTCTCACTTGTCCTAGATGAAATCTCCAGGCTCCCCACTGAGAAGGACTGGACCTCCTCACACATTTCATCTCTTCTGTCTGCTCTTGTACTGCACCGTTGAAGGAAGCCCAGAGGACGGAGCACTGCTCAATCCTTCTCCCATCCATGTCCACCAACCAGCTCCAGTTTGGCCTTGAGTTAGGTCTTCAGACCTAACTTCTTCAGATGGCCCATGAAACCAGTCTGATGGCCATGCTGTGAGCTCGGCTGCTCACTCAGCATGATAAAGAGTCTCCTTTGCTTTCTGGCAGGGTGGTGTCACACTGCTGGCAGTGAGGGTCACAGTAAGGGTAGAGGATCTGAGCTGCTCCTGCATCTTTCCATATGTGTGTGGAGCAGCTGGGAAGAAGCACTATCTTCATAGCTCCAGCCAGCACAAACCAAACTAACATGTTCAGGCAATAAATTAGGACAAGGAGGGAGAAAGGAGCCACCTGGGACTTAGTCACAATTGGGTCCCTGCTGTACTCACAGGCTGAAGGGACCATGGGCAGGTCTAGTCCTAGCCTGGGATGGAGGAAGCAGATGTTCAGGGCACCTTCTGAACCACAAGAAGCCTCCTGGGCGTCCATCTCTGAAACATATCCTGCTGCTAAGCCAGCTTCTGCTTCTTCCCCTGAGAGATGCATCTGCTTGGATTTCCACTGACACACTTCTGCCCACTGTTTTCTGCGTTGTACTGGGAAATGCAGTTCCTTTAACATCAGCTGCTTCTGCTCTGGGCTATGAGATTTCTCCTTCATTCTCCTCAATTGCTGTATTTGTTGAGCCACCTGCCAGCCCAGGACATTTCTGCACGAAGCTGGAGAAAGGCCAATCTCTTTATCAGATGCACCAGAATTGCAAAGGACAGAAGGTCATGTAGCTCTGAATATGCTGGGCACCAACATAGACAACAAAGCTTGTCTCTATGGCTGTAAAAAAGAAAGGAAGGTACTGGGGAACAAAAACACGACCAGAGCCATCCCAAAAGACTACGGATAGAGCTGCGGCAGCAAGACTGACTCCTGAACTGGCCACGAGGACAGACACACAGTGCACTTGCAGACACATCTACTGAAGCCACACCAAGAAACGAGAGAGAGAAAGGGCAGTCGGTAGGTGAGGTATTGTTTATTCTAAGCAGTGAGCGTTATCGCACAGTACAGGCAAAGAAAAAGGCTTACAGTCCAAGAGAGACAAGACCGGACACGAGACAGTAACTTGGGGAGGACGGGAAGGAGAAGGTCCGTGGTAGAGCTGGGTATTTAGGATGACCTGGAGGGGAAAGGTGCTGGAGGGGGAGAGGTGGGAGAAAGCAAAGGGTTGGAGAAGCAGCTGTGGGACAGACACTGAAAAGCTGGCAGGGAAGATGGAGGGAAAATGATTTTGAAGGCAAGAAGGAATAGCGGCGTGGCGGGTAGATGGGGTCTGGTGAGGTGGTGAGGGCATTGAAGACTGCATGGGAAGGAGTCAACAGGGACAGAGAAGTCTGATCAGCGATGAGACCTGGGGAGAGGGGAGGGAGCAGGGGCAACGGGGGGCAAGGACATCCACTGCCCTGTGACTCCAAAGCACTGTCTGTTTCATTAAATTACAGGTGCCTTGCTGCCTCATGTCCCTGCTGACAAATCTCTTTGTTCCAAAGTGGCCACAGCTGAACTGGTCCTCAGTTGGGTACCAAAACCTGAACCAGGCCAAGGAGTAGGTCAGTCCGGTGACCAAGGACTACTCTCAGGATTTCCCTATCTTGACCATCAGGTAGTGGCACCATCAAGTGCTCCTGGGTGCTGTTTAACTGATGAGGACAGACCCGCCTGCCACCGCCGTTGTGTGGTGAGCTCCCCTCCACCATGCACTGTGGAGGGTCCTCCTCACCCTCTGCTGTCACCCAGCTCTCCAGACCTCTCTCAGAGCCAGGCAGGGCACGCAGGTCTCTGGCTCCCCAAGGAGATATGGGAAGACCTAGCTTTGCCCAGGGACTTGAGGTTGCTGCATGTCTCAGGCTAGGGTGGGGGGGGAGGTGGGCAGCTGACAACAAAGGGGTTTCAGAAATGTTTCTCCCTTTCCATCTCTCACACCATTGAACTGCTGACATTGAAGGAACAGTTGTTATTCCTCAGTGCTCTCACATAACGCTAAGATCTGTCACTGCTCCTCATCCATCATTTTTCTGGCTGCTGGTCCTTGCCGTTGGTTTCCGTGGAGCAGACTCCCTGCAGGGAAAGCTGGCGTTTTAAAAGCATAAAGATGCCTTCAATGCATTAGCAGGCTTTTCTTTTATCCTTGGGCTCACATCTCCTCCATATGACAGTCATGATTAGGGAGCTGTTTCCAAGGCACCCTGCAACAGAAATTAAGACTGTTTACAAGCAATCTCCATAGTTCACGATAAACCACCAGTCCTGAAGTACTCAGAGCTGTGTTACCCCTCATTGCAGACCTCTGAGCTTGCGAGTAGACCCACTGGCATTAGTGGAATTGCTCCCAAGCCAGAAAGCTCATGTGCATAAGGGCAAATGGAAGTGGGCTGTCAAATCCCCAACTGGATCAAACTTACCATGACACTGCTGGAAACAGGGAGAGCTGAAGCCCATGGCTGAACATCACAATATTTTCCAACTGTGCAAAAGATACTGTTCTTAGTGCTGAACACGGCCAGGTCATCATGTTCATACTAGGGTATTTCTTCTTCCTGTATAGCTCCTCTTCTTTATTTGATGTTGCTGTTGCTGTTGGGGGTGGTGGTTATTCCTTGGATGTTGGGAGGTACCAGCTATGACAGAGACATCTTCTTAAAAAGGTCCTTTCTCTCCTGCACTGGTACATCTCTAAATAAACCCTAAATCCAACAGATATTGCGACACAAGAGGCTGCATTCGTATAAGGGCTGACATGTCAGCTGATTAAATATCCATACTCATCCTTTGACCTTGCTTTACCAGTCAGGGATGTAATAATGATAACTGAGGTTTTCAAAGGAAGCTCAGAGATTTGAAAGTGGTAAAATCAGTGAATCTCAGTCCTGTGCCCAAGGCACTCAAGCTCCCATCTGATGCAGGGAATGGGATGGAGGGATGAAGAGCATCAGGCAGGAACCTCTTCATCCACCCATGCACAAGTCTTCGGGGGGGCGTGCTGAAGCCCTCAGCACACGATGTATTTGAAAGCAACTGATTAAAATCGGAAACATGCTGGCCACCCTTCATGGGACTGCTCACACCCTGTGCAGTCAAAGAAACACCTCTGCAAAGCCGCACTCAGATGCTCCGTTATTAAGAGTGTGAGATGCAGACTTGACTCTTTAAATTCAACATGCCAATATTTTCTCTCCCCTTTTTGTCCCCTCACCAGACACCAACACTGACAATTAGGACTATTTTTACTCCAGCCAGCGCCTCCACACTAAATGCTCTTATAAGACAAAGCATTTCATTTTTAGTAACCCACCTCCAGTGCTTTGCACAGACATCGTTCTCACAACAACCCTTGGAAAAAAGTGGGCAGTGCCAGTCACTAATGACTTGGCAAAGATTGAGGAGTGAGTCAGTAGCAGCGGGTTCAGACAGTGATGGTTAAAGACCAAGGGGCCCAGGTCCCCATGCCTGTCATCAGCCCAGTAGGTCCTATTGTCTCTTAGAAATGCGTCCTGCCCCTTTGGATGTTTAGGCTTTGCAATGCTGAGCAAGTTCAGAGAGCAACAGGACAGCAAGGGCATGCTTTCCAGCACTGAGTGTGGGCAGCTGGGTGGAACAGATGGATCACCCATCCATGCTTCAGTATGGAACAGACACCATACCTTTGCGTCATGGGAGAAACATTTTGTTGGCCAACATGGATTGTCACAGATAAGGCCCATCAACGACCAGTCTTTTAACAATGAACATTTTCTCCAATACCAGCTGTGGAGGGGTGAAATGATAAATCCCTGGACCTACAGCTCAGCTGAAACGCTTTGAAGATCATACAGTTATGCATGATCGATGAATGGATGAAGCTGGTGGGGAAGGGAGAGGGAAGGCAGGGTGATACGGCAGGAGATGAGAAAGCAGCACTGTTATTAGCATGTAATCACAGATGGAATAAATTCAGAAAGTGATTTGTAAACCAGGCAGGGATGAGAAATAGCACTCAGAAACAGTAAGGCAGAAAAGGGTCGGTGCTCCATGGAATTCAGCAGAGCTATGTTGGAGGAGACATTTCAAAATACAACCCCAATGCAGACAATTTTCCCCAGGTTGGTGGGGATGTTACTAGAATATCCATTAAAAGAGAAAACATGATTAAAAATAAAAATTGCAGGTAGGAGCTTATGGGCTAATTAAAAGAAAAAAGAAATGAAACTAAGATTAGGGTTCACCATTTAAAATAAAATTGTGCCTTCAGCCCTACTTTCTTCTCAACCGTCATTTTCTCCACATACCACTTTCAGTAACATAAAATCAGTGCTTTGCACTCCCACAGACACTGCCAAATGCCTGTTCAACAGTGGCTAGGCTCACAGCATGCTGAAAGTGCTCAACCCAAGAATTTGCCACCTCCTTTCAATGAGGATTTATAGCCCCTTGACCCCTCTCGTGGGCCTTTCAGGTGGTTTTGGGCCAAAGCAAAAGCTGTAGGCAGTTGGAAAAGGGTGTGTAATTAAGCGACCTCATCCGCAGCACCTCCCCTCCCTCCAGCTCTCGAAGGGGCTCGGTTTCTGCTGCCTGATCCAGTGCAACATGGACAGGAGCAAGGTGCAGCATGCAGGGCACTCACCGCACCAACCCTCTGCTCGACACGCCATAGGTACAGAAAATAAAAAGCAAACTACCTGCTCCATCCACATGACTTCACTGTCCATCTTCACATTTGCAAACGCTTAGCTCTCACATCAGGCTAGTCTGAGGGTAGCAGCCATCTAAAGGGAGTCAGACTGTGACAGCTCAGTTGACCCTATGGCAGGCATGGAAGTGGCAGCTCTAAGCAACACAAATCTGATTACAGTTGGAAGGGTGTTTCTTTCACTTAACTGTGCTTCTTATCGAGAAAACAAGATCAAGGAGGTGGTATTCGTCTTTAGCATTTATTTATCATTGGAAAAAAAAACCCTTTGAGCAAGCAAAGATCACAAGCACGTCACAATCAATTGGCTATACATTAATTTGTGTGTGTGTGTTTGTGTGTGTGTGTGTCATTCTCATTAGAACAGCAAGAATGAAAAAGCACCACGAGGAGGTGTGCTTAACACATTACAAGAGACAATTTGTGATATGCAACCAAACCCAGGCCACAAAATATTAATTAGACACTTCCTATCTGCCTCCAAGAGGCAAGAGTTTGTGGAATTCATGGGAGCCATGTTTTTACACCGGACGCGTTGCAAATGAAGAAGCAGGTGATCGGTGTGCAAAGCAGTCAGAAAACAGGAGCTCAGTCAGCAATTAGCACCATTTTGCAGAAAGGAGTAACAGTACAATACAGTGAAAATGAGAAAGCAAGCAATAGACAGCATAGGAACTTTCACAGGGTAAAAAGCAAAACATTTCTTTTTTTGTTTTACAAGGAAAGCAAAACATTACAAATTAGCGGTGGAACAGAATCAGCATTGCGGTAGCTGGAAACAAAGAACAGCAGAGCACTCTTTCCCAGTGGGATCGACAAGCTCAGAGTCCAAAGTGAACTTGAAACAGCAGAGATTTGGTCTCCTTTCTGATAAACCTGAGTGGGTTGGATGGGCATAAAGTCTGTGGAAAGTAGAGCAATGCAGGATTTCACTCTGAGGCCTGACTCTGCTGCAGTTCCTGGCATTCAATGCAACGCTAAACTGTGTGCTTGGATGTATGTTGAGGACATGATGCAAAGGCCAGGATTTATATCCCTATTTTGTTGCTGTCTGAAAGGGAAGTCCCCAGGCCCTACCAGTCTCCTAGACTCTTTCTGCAAAGATTGAAACCTTCCAAGGATCATTCACCCACCCAAAGAGAGGTGTCCAAAATAGGTAGCTCAATGGCCCTTGGAAAGTTCCTTCACTAGAGGGGGAATTTAGATCACTGGCTAGCACTTCATACCTAGCTTTGTAGTTAGATGCCACCAAAAACTTCACGTATTAAGGAAACACAAGGCCATATTCTGACCACTCACTGTGCATGTTTCATTTAAACACTGTGATGGATGCTCTTCATTGAGAAGAAGCAACCCTGAAGTCCTAGATGATGAGTGGTTGATCCAGAGTCATGGAGATGCTTGGATTAGGTGGTCTGAGCATCTTAATGATGTTCTTTGGGCAAAATTTGGTTACCCTTGAAGTCAAAGGCTAAATTCCCACTGAATTCAAGGTGAAATGGTGGCAAGTGTGCTGTCTCTTTGAATGTGAAACTTTAGGCCAAAAAATATTTCAGAGAATTGTTTGGCATGGTCTTTCCTTATGTACAGTGAGATTGGTGTGTTGGGCTGTTGGTAACTGTCTACGTGCCTTCCTGACATGTTCTGCCTGCTGTGACACGTCATCTTCACGGCTGTTGCTATAGCCTGAGATAGGAAAGGACGTTACTGAGGAGTGTGAAGATGGATGAAGCATCTAAATGCCAAGGAATCACACCAAGTCTTGGAAGCTCAGGCTTCTCTGGCCAGTTGTCCCTTGTGCGATGGGGTGGGAAGAGCTGTGAGAGGCACTCCTCTCCACCAGCTCAACGCAAGCCTTTCGCCGAGCTGCTCTGGAGACAGAGCTGAGCTTTGTACTCGAGCGGTGCTGCAGGGGCTTCTGAGCACTCAGAAAAGCAATGGTCAATATGAACAGGTCAGCGTCTCCATGGAGCATGCACATCAAAAAATGCACTACATTCGCAAAGATTTCCACAGTTTTACTTCCTGGAGGATTTCCCTGGTTTCCTCCTAAACATTGGAGGTTTAAATATATATATTTCTATATATGAATATATATTTTCCACATACACAACCTGACTAGCTCATAGCACACAGTTCTAACACAGCTAAGCTTGGAAATACACCACTGAATTCAGAACACTACACTTACTTATACTCAAAGCTTTAGGCTGTTAGCGCAAGGCAAACAGGACACATCACACAATACACTGAACTTGGCATTTATTCATTACTAAGGCCAGCAAATGTCACTATCTGTATACCACAGAGCTTTCCTCCTCTTTGGAAACTTTCTCTCAACCTTGTAGCCCACCACTCATTTATGTTTCCAAAAGACCCAATTCTAATGCGGTGAGACCCCAAAACCGGGACTCCTCACCCTCCCGGCCCATCCCTTTTTCTGTTAGATAGTTTCACATCTCTAAAATATCCTAGCAGCAGGAGTCTCCTCATTCAAACACCTCTACAGCAACACAGTTCTGATACTCTCCTCGTACACCACCTCCCTACCCTACTTCCCATCTCTCTCTTCGTTCTTCCCAATTGTCTGTTCTCTGAAAGTTTCAAGCTGGACTGTGTGTTAGGATAGAAATATTGAGCTGCAAAAATAAAGACGAACCCTTCATCTTGACTTGCAGCTACTCTGCTACAGGAGAGTTTAACAGCTCAGTTTGGTGGGATCAAGATTAATCCCTACGTATTTAGGACCCAATCCAGGAGTTAGGCACGTAAATTTGGATTGGGACCGTACCTCTCCCGGCTCCCATTGACTCAACGACCCAAATTTTGGGGTATGCAATGCCAGTCTGTTGGGCCAGTTCATACTCGCTGACAAATGGTCCTGCTGTGTGTACAGCTTCCAAACTGGTCTTGCTGGGCATGGGGATTTCTTAGAGTAAGAGCACAGTAAATAGGACTGAAACCCTCAGATCTTGCCTGGAGAGAGTCTGGGGATCCCAGCAACTGGTTTACGGCCCTCTTAGGATGCTTACAAGCCAAAATGAACTCCAACAGCTGGTAGAGTCAAAACAATGGGGGCTGACAGCTCTAGCCAACCTTGGTGGCTTATTTCTTTCTACCCCTTGGAAGGCCACGTCTGCAAACTAAACCTCTTTCTGAAATCTAGCTCTGTCTACTGGCACCCCAGAAGTGAAGAAAGCAGACCAAGATTCAAAACAAACCAGGAATAACTAAAAAGATCCATAACCTAGGGAAAATAATAGGGAAGAACAGTCTGCTGATAACCTAGTCTGACCTGCCACGTGCTTGGGAACTCTTCACTGCTCTCTGTGCCTTCCCTCACTCCTTTTTTTTTAATCAAGTCTTTTGAGTGGTGTTGATGGGTGAAGCTGCCTTGTTGCAGCTACAACTATCCCCCAGCCACTGTGGGGGAAGATTTGGCCCTTTATTTGCACAGGATCTCCTTCCCTGTTGCTTCTTGGAGCAAGTGTCCCACCGGTGTTACCCGGGGAAATCACTCTTGGCCACACCACTGATTCTAGCGGATTTATGGCAGATCCATGGCACCACAAATGAACCTCTGATCCTCTCTGCCTCCAAAACCTTTCACCTGCTGACACCAGTGGGAGATGACCAAACAATGGCCAACCCCAAAAGGGCCTCATGGGATGGGAGCACAGCCCCTCCATGGCTCGACGGGCACTTCCACACCGTCAAAGCATTGAAGGACCAAGCCCGAGGAAAGGGACAGGCTGTTGGACGCAATCACGGTTGATCCATCACCTTCATTTCCTATGACCCCACTTGTGCATTCCCACGTCCCTCACTCTGTGCAGAGCCGTGTTGTGCAGGCAAAGCAGAACAACCTGACCTCAGAAACAAGGATTCCCTAATCCTCCTTGGAAATAAAACAGAAAAGCTTCTAATACAATCAGAACAAAAAGCAGATTAGAAGCCTCTAATTAATTTTGTGGCCTTTATTTAATCAAAGAAAAAAAAAAAGGAAAGAAAGAAAGAAAAGGAAAAAAAACGAGAAAGAAAGGAAAGTGCAGTGACATTTACTCTTTTGCCTCAGCCAGTTTATTGTTCATCTCTTTACTTTTCTCCTTGTCCTCTGGCTTTGCTGTGTTGGAGGTCTCGGCGCTCTTTTTCTTGGCAGCCCGGCCAGATGCAATCTGCTTGTCTTTGGCCTTTTTCAGGGGTTTATGGCTTGTGGTGGTCTTTTTTGGTTTGGAAGGCTTTACGCTAGGCTTTTCCACCTGCATGGAGGGCGACATGCAAAACGACAACACAGAGATGGAGAGAGAAAGAGAAAGAGAGACACAAGGACAGGTGGAAAACAGGATTTAGATCAGAAACACTGTGAATATTACTTACTCAGCTATGCCCTGCCCTCTGACTTCAAGAAGGGCTTTGCAAGCCCAGAGGGGATTGTCTCTCTCTGGATTTGGAGCAGAGAAATGATGCTCAGGACAATGAGGCTGGTACAAATCCCCACCTTTCTTGCAGGACATGACTCCTCAGTCTGCTTGTCCCTAACAGATTGCTACAATAGATTGTTTGGGGTAGCTGGGGCTCAGGACACTGAGTTGCACCTGAGCAAAGTCAACAACAGTGTCTTGCATCCACTTGTTTCTACAGCCCCCAAAGTAGGGAGGACGGCTTCAAAATTAAGGAGGAACACAAGCCTTCAGCTCCTCCATGCTGGCCCTGCCATCCCTCTGAGACCTCACAAAGCACTTACAAACTCTGGGAAGGACTAAAACTGCACAGACTGACTCCATTTATATACAGATCCTCCACTGCTCCTAGAAAACAAGGCTGGAAGACATTTCAGCCCAGGCCCTTCTCGACACATGTGCTCCATCTGATCAAAGCCAAAAGTGCTTACTGTCAAAATCTGTGGAGTGCTCCGAATTAATTGCAGATGAAGATCTGGCTCTTACCATGTTATTCCTGGGATAAAGTGTAATCTGGGGTGCCTATAGTTTTGGAGGGAGAAAGAGAAAGCTGTCTAGATAATCACCTCGGAAGTGACAACACAAAAATCTCTTCATCTGGGCCCTACCCTCACTTCTTCAGAGTTTGACATAGGGCAGTATTGTCTCCAAAGTACATCAGCCTGTATTAGAGCCCATAGAATCATAGAATGGTTTGGGTTGGAAGGGACCTTAAAGACCATCTCATTCCAACCCCTCTGCCAGGCAGGGACACCTTCCACTAGATCAGGTTGCTCAAAGCCCCATCCAATCTGGCCTTGGATACTGGAGGGGGCATTCACAACTTCTCTGGGCAACCTGTTCCAGTGTTTCACCACCCTCACAGTAAAGAATTTCTTCCTAGTATCTAATCTAAATCTACCCTCTTTCAGTCTAAAACTGTTACCCCTTGTCCTATCACTGTACTCCCTGATAAAGAGTCCCTCCCCATCTTTCTTGTAGGACCCCTTTAAGTACTGGAAGGCCACTATAAGGTCTCCCCAGAGCCTTCTCTTTTATAGGCTAAGCAGCTCCAACTCTCTCAGCCTTTCCTCATAGCAGAGGTGCTCCAGCCCTCTGATCATCTTCGTGGTCCTCCTCTGGACCTGCTTGAGCAGGTCCATGTCTTTCTTATGCTGGGGTCCCCAGAGCTGGACACAGTGCTCCAGGTGGGGTCTCACAAGAATGGAGTAGAGGGGGAGAATCACTTCCCCTTGACCTGCTGGCCATGCTTCTTTTGATGCAGCCCAGGATACAGCTGGCTTTCTGGGCTGCAAGCACACATTGCCAGCTCATATTCAGTTTTTCATCCACCACCATCTCCAAGGTGGATCCCCAGATGCACCCACTGGTCAGAAATGAGGATGCCACATAAGGGGAATGACAGCAGGCAGTGTTCAGCCCAGCCTTACTGTGTTGGACATGTCCCACCAGGAGCAGTGATGGCCCTGGGTCCCTTCCGCCACGTTTCTCACCTTCGGCGGTTCTTTGTAGGGTTCGCTGTAGAGAGTGCGTATCCTTCTGCGCTCCAGGTATTTGTTATCGGCTGGAGCAGGCTTACTGGTTTCCCCCTTGAATTGAGCGCTGTAACTGGTTTCGTGGGTCATTTTCTCCTCTGGCGGCTTGTACTGGGCCTTTGCTTTTATAGCTTTCACAGGCTTGACATCTACCCAGGGTCTGAACTCGTTTCTGAAGATCAAAAAAGAAAGGGGTTCAGGAATTAAACCAAGAGGAGAGTAGTGGTAATGTGGGAATGAAATCCCTCATTGCTCAGCAAGGTCTACTTGGAAGGGCTTTTGCCTCCATTCAGTCAGGTTTACAAAGAAACTGACTCCCAACAGCTCATTTTTTACCTCATCTAAAAGCCATTGACACATTAGAAGTTCAAATGAAATTTGGTCTATTAAAATCAGGCAATCCTGGACACCAGACAATTTGCTACTTGTGTGACAATGGTCAGGTGCCCTCTGAAAAGGTGGCCTTAGGTGTGACTGTGATCCTTTTTTTGAAAACATACATGCTTTTTTTGTCTCTACAGCTTCATTTCTGCACTGAAGCCACCTGCAAGCAGTTCCTGACTCTTTCTTAGAAAGGAACATCAAAATTAATGTTCTGCAGCTCAACACAGGACACACACTCAGCAAACTTCCTTGCAGGCAAGCTAGCTGGGTGATTCAGAAATGTAAGGAACCAAGATTTTCTACAGTCACCCCTTACCCATGCCTGTAAGTAGTAAATTGTATCATTTTGCCTATATTGCACCAAATTATGCACAACAGCTTTTGTTAATTCCATAAAGGAATAGTTTAAGATAAAGCTGTCTTAGATGTAAACTCAAGCAGAGTACGAAATGCCCAGTTTATAAGGTATTGTGAGGTATGGCTTCTCTTTATTAGCTGATGGTGAATTCCTGAGTTACTGGAAAAAATAATACCATCTTTCATTTCTTTTGGACAGAGCTGTGACTTTTTGGAGAGAAAAACCCAAACATTTCAAAGATTTTTAGCATCTGCTGGACACATTCTTGTTCCCATCCACAGCCTCCTTCTCGTGCATTTTTTAGTTCTTCCCAACAGAGCACTAACATCTTTCTAGTTTTGAAGCAAACCATTTCATTTTCTCTCTAAAAATTGCCATTCATCTGAGAATGGGGATGAAGAAACCCCAGGTGTGTTGCTACCTTAGATGGGTCATGCTCAGACATAGTCCCAGGCAGTGTTTAGATCCTTAAGACTCCAGTGCAAGCCAGGAGCTATCGTAACCGTGGTGATATATGCAAAGGGGTGAGTTTTCCTTGGAAATCAAAGCCCTTGTCTTAATTTCAGGACCTCTGAGGTAACAGGACCTCTAAGTTGCAGACCCTGTCCCTCCTGCCCTGTTCCACTCAACCACCTCTGGGTTGTGTTATTTGTTTTCAGCCTGGTTTATCAAGGAAATGAACTCTGTGTGGGGGTACTGCCAGCCAATCCCTTCCCAGAATAGCTTTGAACGTCTTAATCATCTTCAACCAAATTCGACAAATGGTCATAGGGATATTCAACTTTTACTTTTATGAAGATAAGCAGCTGAACTGAGTCCAGAGACTCAGGAAAAGCTTCAGTATGGACATGCACACTTCATTGGTCATCAGAGGACCCGCTTAGACAGGGAGGCTAGGCTGCAGAAGTTCATCTGTTGTCCTCAGGGACCAGTAATAAATGATCCTTTCATGTGCAGGATCAGTGCAGCTCCCTGCACACCCAGTACTACATTTCCCATTCACATAATCCCACTGCAAAGACGAAAAAAACCTTTCTCTTCCAAGATAACTGCTGGTTGCAACAGTCTCCTGGGTGTGTTTCTCCTCCTGAGACACCTGTGTTAAGGTCTCACCACATCTGCGGGTTGACTGTGTCCTTGTGGCAGTCAATGCAGACTGGCCAACACAGTCAGTGGAGCCTGGAGAGCCTTTCCTTATCCCAAAGATGGGTGACTGCTTTAGGATGAGCTGAATGCCTCTTTGGCCTCTGTTGACTGACTAGATCTCCACTGATGGGAATACAAACATCTAGCGCACGTGAAGACACTCATGCATACACCCCTAAATGTACGTATCTTAATCTATGAGCCAAATCCCATCTCCAACTCTCCATCCTTTCTTAGTGTTGATTCTACCTACATCTACTTTTTATTTTCCCTGTATTTCTTCATTTCACTCCCCTTCTTTTACTATTCAGCTCTTCTTGGGCTTGGATAATACTGCTAAAGGCCCAGGGAAACTGCCTGTTTGAAGGATGCTATTCTTCATGAAACTGTGGCACTGAATGAGCAATACATGAGTGGGCTCATCTGTGTCCCTTTCTTTCCTGTTCAGTGAATTTCACCCATTTGTCCACAGATATTTCTCTGCAGTCCATTGTTAAAATATCCCTCCTGCATGAAGGGTTGAGAGAAAGGAAGAGGAAACAACTTTAAAGAACTGGATTAAAGATGTGAATACATTACTGACATACTCAAAGTTCATAGAATCATAGAATCATAGAATCATTAAGGTTGGAAAAGACCCTTAAGATCATCGAGTCCAACCGTTAACCCAGCACTGCCAAGGCCACCACTAAACCATGTCTCTAAGCACCACATCTCCCCGGCTTTTAAATCCCCCCAGGGATGGGGACTCAGCCCCTGCCCTGGGCAGCCTGGGCCAGGCCCTGACAGCCCTTTGGGGAAGGAGTTTTTCCCAATCCCCAACCTAACCCTGCCCTGGCGCAGCTTGAGGCCGTTCCTTCTCGTCCTATCACTTGTTACTTAGGAGAACAGACCAGCCCCCACCTGGCTCCAGCCTCCTTTCAGGCAGTTGTAGAGAGCAATAAGTTTAACCCAAGCTCCTAGGAAGATAAGAGGCTTCTTCCTAGGATCCACTTTTGTTCCAAAGTAGACTATATATTTTCAACCACTTTCTAAAGGAAATAAAATCATGCACTAATTCTCTCTGCCCATGTCTATTCGTCATTCAGATTCCTTCCTAGCAACTTCTGAACCTGTTAGCTATGTTCTATCGTATTTGTGGCAGAGGTAGAAATCTCAGAGGTGAAAATCACAATGCCTTTCCTCAAAATCAGTGAGTGGGCACAGGAGGAACATCCAAATGGTGTTCTTCAACTGAGGGAAAGCCTGGTAAAGTTAATTTTCTTACTTATTGTAAGGCCAGCTGGCCAACCAGCCCACATGGACCACCAGGTCAATCAGAAAACCTAAGCATAGCTTGCATCTACAGAACCAGAGACAAAGGATGGAGGCTGTAGTACCGTGCACATAGGGGCTGGACTTTAAAGATGGAACACAACCAGGATTTATTCATCCTGCTGCTCATAAAATCCTGGTTTAAATGGAGGTGAGCTTTGAAGCAGCGTGATCGTATTTGTTACCATAGTACCTGGCAACCTCATTATGTGCTGCATTATGCAAACATGCAGAAAAAGGCGGGCTGCTCCCTGAGAAGCCCATGATCTCTATAGAAAAGGCAGACACACCAGGCGGGGAAAAGGAAAAGAAAAGCCTTGTGCTGCCTGTGGGTTGGCAGTGAATGCATTTCTGCACTCCTGTGCGCTGGTTGCTGAAATGCTAAAGCAAGAGATCATGCAATACAGCTGGGCTGTGGCGCCTGTTAATGCAACAACCAATCTCATCTGACTGTTAAAAATGAGCAGGAATTCCTCTGCTCTTCTCCATCCTTGCTTTGCTGGTCATAATGCTGATGTAACAATTCTGTGAGTACTCAGCTCCGCTGTACTTGGCGAGAGGACCCTTGACTACGCTGTGCCTCCCAAGATGAGCATGGCTTTGCAGGCAAAGGATAGACCAACAGCCGTTCTTAGGTGGATGCATGCTGATGTCCACCAGCTCTGAAACAGCTCAGCCATGGTCTTCTCTGGAAGTGGAGGACAGAATGCTATTGACCTTGAAATATTTTACAGTGTTGACAAAGAAGCTGTAAATACCAAGTATGTCACACGGATTCAGTGCACATCTAGAAATAACAGGTTGCCCAGAGAGGTGGTAGATGCCGCATTCCCGGAAACTTTCAAGGCCAGGTTGGATGGGGCTCTGAGCAACCTGATCTGGTTGAAGATGTCCCTGCTCATTGCAGGGGGGTTGGACTAGATGACCTTTAAAGGTCCCTTCCAACCCAAACTATTCTATGCTTCTATGATTCTATTCTAAATCCTTTTCAGGCAACTGTGCATGATTTCCCATCACCAGCTATGACACTGGAGCCAGTCCCTTCGAGCATGTGAGAGACCATGGGCCACGTTCGTATGGAGTCCTACCACATCTGGGATGGACCAACTACTCCCTGCTGTGACCACACTCAAGTACCCAGTGTGCCCAGTTCTGCATATCTGCTATCCAGAGCTTGCAGAGGTAGGGGAAGGAGGAGAGAAACTCAGACCATTTACTACAGCTACGTCTAGTGCAGCAAGCTGATCTCAGTGCCTATTTTTGATATTCAGGCAACACATAAACTGCAAAAAAGTGTTACTAGAATAGACACAGGCTATTCTGCGCTGGTTGCGTCAGTGCCCGGAAACTCAACTTACCATGGTTAATTAGCACAAATGTACTAATTCCTAAATCTCTCCATCTCCACCACAGATGAGTGAGGGAAAACAGCCTGTCGGGAACTGCCCTTGGAATATGCTAGCTCCTGAATCCAGCCCAACAATTGCTTGGAAAAGTACTAGTTACCCTGGGCCAAAAATGTAGGCAGGAGTGTGCTAGCAACTTCACAGCCTGGATCCCCACATTTTAGTGCCAGGCACATTGAATTTACTAATGCAAAGGTACGAACGAGAAGACAAGTGCCCTACTTGGGGTCTGCGTCTTTATGGATTGTAGGGATGGGGGGATGTTGGAAGTTGACCTAAATCCCCTTTATAGGTCTGGTGACTCTCCATCAAATGTCTGTCTGGTACGGTCCTATGCCATCATGAGCTCATGTTGTCCAAACAGTGTACGGCACGGCTACAACCTCTTAGGGCAGTCACACTGTGCTATCTAGAACTGGCCTGATGCTCCAGGATATTTACATCACTCAGAGATGCTGCTTTATAAATTTATACACTCCTTATATACAGCAAAGAAGCGAGACGAAAAGCAGCAGCTTTAAGAGTTCATTTTTTTTGGCATTCAGAGACTTGGAAAAATATCTGTTCTCTATGGTATCATATCGGTTGCTCCTCTAACGCTAAAACTAACGCTGGCTTGGGGAAAGCCCCTGCAGTTCTGAGACCTCCCTCATTACTATTTAACATCCCAAGGCCAATTTGTGGGGAAGGTGCCCAAAAGTTACAAATTCTGGCTGCAATCTGAAATGAGCCCTGAAAATGTTATTTTTCCCTGTTTTGAGAACAACAGGTCATAGTGGTCTGGTCCATCGCAGACCGCTCCACACAAAATTAGCTCTGAAAGTATTTCAGGACCATGCTAAATCCCGTCCTAAAAGAGCTCAGCCTCAAAGCTCACCTAAAACCTGAGCCAAAGCCTTTGCTCACGCTGCAAGGATGAGTCACGAGCATGGACTAGCACCAGTATGGATATACCCGACAGGCACAGCTTAGTCCAGCTCTGTAATTCTTTATCTAAGGATTTTCATTGCTCTTAATTTTGCTGAGGAAGATTTTAAGAATTGCTATCTTGGCATGAAACGGAGGGGTTGAACTGAAATAGCAGCAAATTATGTCTCCTAATTTTCTGCTTAGCTCTGGTCCCAGCCTTACAAAGAATAATTAGAATCAGTCGGGAACCCAGTGCTGACCTGAAATGGAAACCGAAATGAAACTCAACAAAAAGGATTATATGAGGCATCAGATGACCTTTTGCAAGCCAAGTTCAACAGGAAAAATTCCCAGTGAAGGTAAAGGGAATTTAGCCATCTACGGACCTGACAAGAACACAGGGCTGCATAGGATGGGGCAGACATCTTGCAAATTAATAGGTAGCAGATCTTCTTGTAAGATGACGGTAGCCTGGGGAGGTGGTGGCCTGATCTATATCCATTAAAGCCAAGAGTTGCTCTCCACGTATATCAGTGGATACCACACTGCTCTTGCATGGGGCTTCATCTGCCTTGGTTATTTTATTTTAATTGCATTTTCCCCTTGGCTGAGGATTGCTAAAGATGGTTGCAGGTGAAGGTGACCTCAACATCTTCCTCCACCCCAGCCAGGGGACATGGGGTTGATGTGAGCTCCAAGCTATGACATGCAGCCATCTCTGGAGATGCTCACCAGCACTCGTGTAGGCATAGATTGCCTTCATCTATTGATGCCAGAGCAAAGCCAAGAGGGGGAGATGGGGTCAGGTTTAACCACTTCAAAGCATCCACCTGCTTTGAAGGACTTTAAGAGAGGTTACATTTGTTCAGAATCAGCACAGGATGTTAAATGTATTCTGCTGACAGCAGTTCTATGGGCACTGAGCCAGCCCAATTCCCTCATCCATATGTGCACATAGGAAATAATGAATGGTGCAGAAAAGGGAGACCAGGAACTTCACGGTGGAGTACTGCACAGAAGGGATATTTCTAGCTTAATTTGAAAAACTATGGCTTAACTAAAACCGAAAAATATTCAGATTTTTCACTGGGAAAAAAAAATCCTTTACAAAATGTTTGGCCTGAAATGTTTCATTCATTCTAACATTAAAATTTAACTTTCTTTTCCAGTTTCTTTAATTCTTTTCCATCCCATTTTTTCCTTATTCTACTCAGGACAACACAAAAGGACTATGAATCCCCTTATGAAGCAAAATATTGAACTATTTCACAAGGAATACTTCGGAACATCACAGTTCTCCTTAATATTCCTCCAAACAAAACAGCAATGAAAAAAAATACATTTTAGCCAAACTAAGTAGCAAATTTGTCTGGGATTTTCAAATTATTTTGCCTTTCTGGAATAGAGTATCATTTGCTCCCAAATATTCTCCAGCAACCTTTTCCCTCTTAATGCAGGAAAAGAGATGTTCAGTGAAATGAAACAGTGGGAAACCCAAAATCAATGATAATGTCTGGTCAAACTCTGGAACTCAGTGCCAAAGGAGGTCACTGAAGTCCAGCATTTAATGAGATCTAATTAAGTCATGGCTGTTTAGATGGATATTGAGAATATTCAGAGGTATCAAAGGAAATTTCAGCATCACATCCTCAAGATAATTATTGACACTGCTCTTCAGCATTTAACTGTCCTCTACAAACTATGGGCCGAAGCAGGAGCTATTCCACACTGTAGGAATCTCCTCCAGTCTCCCTCCAGTTGTCTGGTCCTGGCTGCGATCAGCCAGAAGGTATTGGACTAGCTGGACTGCAAGCAAATTCTGCTCACAAAGGATTGCTCATATGAGGAGTGGGCACAGGTTTTGTTCCTAAAGCTGTTCTCTTTTCTAATGTGAACAGAAAAATTCCATTTGGACTCTATATAAACAGGTTGTGTATCCTCCTGCAAACACAATTAATTTTAAAGATAAGCCTGATCAATGGTTATTGTTCTGCAAGAGCCAAAACATGACTCCTAACACATTTTCAGCTATAAAGGAACACTGCCCCATGCTGAGGTCCCTCGTGCAATAGTAAATAGCACAACATGTTCTTGCCTCCCAGAGAAAAAAGTCTAAATTCCTGGACCTGGATGATTCCTTGCTGCTTCTGACAGCTTGACGTTACTACAACACAATATATCCCCTGCACCCCAAGACACTGGCTTCGACCGTTTCATCCCATCTCCCACCCCAGCCCCCTTTGGTTAAAAGGTCAATTCCAACCGACTCCTATTGCAATGGTCCTGTCAACATACATACAAAATTTGCCAGGACAAGTGCAAGAACTAACCCCTCATTGTCTGCTGCATCAAGTGCCCTGTCTCCAGCTCCTACGTGGATGCTTAATGACAGCTTTATCCTCTAGTGCCCATGCTATTATCTTGTACACAATAATTTACTGTAAAGCTGCACTGAGACTATGAATGGTATAATGAAGCTCCTGGTGCCAAGATTATTTTTTCCCAAACATTAATAATTAACCTCTAAGACATGCACACACACACATATATACGTCCACAGAGCAAGTCAGTTTGGACGAGCCAATATCTAATTGTGTACCAAGACTAAAACAATGTGATATATTAATGCATGAATTTGAGACTTGGACAATGCACAATGGAGTAAGTGTGAGCAGGATGGGGAGGGAGCAGTATCTGTGGACATCCCTGGTTAGGGCCCATCAAGTACAGCACTGGCATAGAAGAGGAGGAAAGTGCTGAGCCTTCAACAAGGCGACTTTAGCATTGGCTGAAGCAGGCTATGAGCAAGATATGATTAACGTACTGAAAAGGATGAAGTCAAGTCATTTGACAGAGCAGAACCATGCTGCGATCCATTTATAAAAGTTGCTTGAGTCAGCAGCCCACAAATCATGGATACTGCACTGCCTGAGAGCCACGGAGCATGGCCTTTCAAGGAGGCAGAACTATTGCACACGCTGTCATGTCTAAAATGTCACAAATACATGACTGAAGGTGAACGCTGCAGAGGGCCAAGGAGCTGAGAGAGCAACGTAGTTGTGGGAGAGCAACCCCAAGAGTACCCGCCCTGCTACTGCTCATGTCTCAGCACAGAGAAATAGGAGAGTTGAGGACCACCCATGAGGAACAGCCAGCCACTGGGATACTGAGCAGCGCGGGGAGGTCCATGTATCATAGGAAAAGGTGAGATAAATCCCCACACTCAGACTAGGTGGCACATCTGGGCACCTTTGACACACGAAGTCCACTTTGTGGACCTCAGGGTAAACACCAGCACCCTCATGATCATCTCCTTCCTTCCACTGCTACCTTCACCTTAGCTCCACTCTTCAGCCTGCAGCAGATAAAGGATATCCATCAGCATCTGCTACAGCCCAGCAGCCCAAGGTCCTCCCTACCTCCTGGGGGCTAAGCACCCACCAAAGGGAAAAGCGTGGACTCTGGGGAAGACAACACCGGGAGATCCCACTGCAGAAATGCCAGAAACCAGGGAAAGGTCCATCTGGAGATCTGAAGAGAGGTTAAACCCAATGCCAGTGAGACCTCAGGAACCCTTCTAGTGTGAATCACAACCCCATGGAGATTTGCCAGTTTATACCTCTCTGAATTTCCCTTGATGTTACAAGCTCATGGGTCCTGCTGAGGATGGGCACATGTTGGCCATTCCATACAGAAGCTGCTGTGCTGTCTTCGTACGTGCTCAAGCCCGTAAAGTTGGTGAATTCAGTGCTGGTGGCACCAATGAAGCCAGCCAATGCAGCCTGTTAGGAGAGCTCCCAGGGTGATCACAGCCTGACATTTCTGAGCAGGCTTGCAGAAACAACCCATCTGTAAATGTCATGTTCACCCCTGCAAAATGGGTCAGGGCCAGGTCAAAGCTCTGCTAACTTCCCATTTAATGGCCCGTGTGTCTATTCTCCAGTTGGCTGGAGCAACAGCAGTGTCTCAACCCCCTTCTCCTCCAAATGGGCAGATGACTAAAATTTGTCCCAAGGTTAAACAAACAAAGCAGCTCATGGCGTGGATGCTTTGACACAAAAGCATCTTTATTGACAGGGTGCTGTAGCAAGATTAGGATTGGGGAAAGTGTTGCCACAGGCAGATCTGGATGGGCTGCAGGAACCTGAACAGCATGAGGAGAGCCAAAGTGCTCCTGTGAGAGTTTGCTGGGCCAAAGAGCATCACATATTTGACTCTCTTGCAAGACAACGTGCACAACCGCACAGCTACATCAAGATATGGACACGTGAATTAACTAGGCTCATCCATTAAGGTCCCTGGGGAAGAAAACCCTTGAGAAGAAACCTTCATCTTAGGAAAAGTGGAAGAACTTGCAAAGACAACACACCATTGTAAATTCTGCTCTTCTTCACGTGCAAAGATTTTTCAGTGCAATTCATGCCGAGTGCAATGAACTCATTCAACTATCTGATGGGATACAGAGAAATCGGCAGCTGCCCGCAGTGACACTGCACGCTGGGTCTGTCTCCAGCTGAAGTCTGCCTGCCTCTGCCCATCCCCATGCAAAACAGCACATTGAAGCTGTGCTCGGGTGGTGGTCTCTTGAGCCTTTGGCTCCAATGGGATTCTTGGCAGAGAGATGTTTTCAGCACCTTGTTTCAAGTGTCTGAAGACACGAACAAGAGACGAATAAAAAATGCATTATTTCAGTTCGGCAAAACACTTCAGCACATGCACAGCGGCTCTTAGCTGCTCCTTACATGTAAATATGGGCATAAATGACTTCCCAAATCAGAGCTTGGTGGACAGCACTGCAAAAGCTATGTGTGAATCTATGATGTGACCGGTAAGAGGGGAATCTGGTGCAGCAAGATGTGCTAACTAAGGCTGGGGAAAATGAAGCTTTTTAGGTCAGATGAAGCAATTGCATTTCACAAACTTGTAGTATGATCAGACCACCCCAGAGATCCAGCAGCAGGGTGGGGAGGGAATCCAAAAGCATCACCTTTCAGCAACGACAGGCCAGATGGTTACAGAACTGGAGAGCTGCTACCCAAGGAGATGAAGGACAGTGCACCTCCCTGACCAGCACTGCTGACCACAGCTCTGGCCCAAATTGCTCCATTCCCACTGCTGGGGGTTTTCATGAAGACCATTTACCCTTGTAGTGCTGGGCAGGGACTGCTGGGGAAACCCTCCTGCCCTGACTTTCCTGGAAGCTCTGGCGTGAAGCTGCTTGAGCTGATCACCAGCTCCTGTTCCCTAGATCCTGGCCCTTCTCCAACCTGGGGATGCTTTAGTGATACTGCAGTTCAGCTGCATAGGAACCGCAAGGTTTGCCCTTGAGGCAAAAGATGGAGACGGGTGGTGCTGGGGATGACAGGTAAGATTTTGTCTGAATTTGTTCAATTATCATCCAAATCACAGATGCAGAAGGATGGGTCTCTCCGAAGGAAGGTCAGGATGTAGCTGTTTGACATGAAATAGCTCTTCTGTCGCAGCAATGTTATTCGACTAGCTGTATTTTTCTGTTCCCTTCAGGGAATCATTACTTCCCTTCTTTCTGTGTTTCTAATGCAGCTCAAAATTAGTGTTGCTCTTTGATTTCATTTCTAGTCTGCATGACAGTGTAATTGCTCATCCTGGCACAGGAGTAGAAATAGGTTCAGCAGTAAAGGGGGTAAAGGAGGAAGATAGTGAAACTTAAATAGCAGCTATTGTTTTGCCACTGCATTGATGACTTGGAGCATTATTATTTGCTCCTCACTGTAGTCGCTACTATATGACTGTATCTGAATATCCTTCATATGCTGATTGGGCACCAGGTGTCCTAAAACTGAATCATACACATGAAAAATTAAGAAACTAGTTAGTCACAGGCTGAGTTTCAGTTAATATATGAAAGCAATTCTGGTGTGAGCTTTAATAGAAGACCGAGTCACCTGATTTTCAGAAGGTTTATATGTCCAAGATGGCAGCAAGGCAAATGCTAGGAAAAGGAAGATCATGGATCAGGACCTCCATGAACATCCATGGAGGATGCGTTGAGGAACAAGGACTTTGACCACTAAGTAGAAGAGCAGCAAACCAAGCCCCATGGCAAATTTAGTGCCCAGAATATGCGGTATTCAAGTTTTCCCTCGCACTGGGCTGGAGCAGTAACATGCTGCTGAAAGCCCAATGCAAAGAAAATCTTGAATACCACATATTTCTTCTGTACGTAGTGCCCATGGCAGGTAACCACATGGGCTAACCCTATCGTGTCCTGGCAGCATCCCCCTTCAATGCTTCTGCAGAGCTGATGGAGATACTGATGGAAGGTCACAGGCTCAGTGGCTGCTCACACCAATGGATATGTCTGCTAGATGCCTACAAGACAGAGGAAGCCTGAAGGCCAGCTTAGAGGCCAAGCTGTAATCAGGATGGCCTCTTATTTTCTGTTAAACCACTGAAATCTGAGTGTAGTAACAACCAAGTACCTCCTAAGTGATCTTACACTTCAACAGCTCAGAGCCTCCAAGCTAAAATATTGCCCGTGAAAGCAAAGCACACACATATGCTTAGGCTCCAAAGACACCCAATTTTAGCCTATTTTTGTCCACAAAGTAAAATATAGAAAATAACATGTAATCCAAACGTCTTATATATACATGCTTTGGATGCATAATATCTTATTCTCAGAAAAGGAAATAGAATTCAAATCCATGACACTTTATACATCATCCATCCCCAAGGCATGCCTGCGAGTGGCATCCCCACTGCACACAGGTTTGTGGTTTCCCACTGACCGGTGCAGATATTTTTTGCAAGAACTACTGGGGCAGAAATCCCTTGAATCCATCAGCTGGGGTACCAGACCAACACGATGAATATTTCACAGCAAACAGTTCTGCAGCTTGATGAGCTGCATTTCCACTGGGTCCCAAGCGTGTAACACAAGCAGGTGAAGTCAGGCATAGGGAGATGCGCTACACACGACATAGGCAGTGTGACAACCACACAGCCTCGAATAATGCAATACAGAACATGGATGAGTGCAGATTAACCTACATTTGGTCCGATCACCCGCCTCTGCTGTGTGTATGTGTGCATATGTATTTGAGCTCGTGCTATTTCTTTACAAGACTGTATATAAGACTATATATATAAGACTACAACATGAGTGAACAGGGTGCTGCTGCGGCCAAGAAGGCCAAGAGGATGCTGGGTTGCATCAACAAGGGCATCACCAGCAGAGATAAAGAAGTCATTATCCCACTCTGCTTGGCGCTTGTCAGGCCCCACCTGGAATGCTGTGTGCAGTTCTGGTCTCCGTTACACAAAAAAGCTGTGGCCAGGCTGGAGGGGTCCAGAGAAGGGCCACCAAGATGATCCAGGCTCTGGGCAGCTGCCGTACGGGGACAGGCTGAGAGAGCTGGGCTTGTTCAGCCTTGAGAAAAGGAGGCTTCGAGGGGATCTCATCCCCAGGTACCTGTACTTAAAGGGGAGCTACAAAGAAGCTGGATACTCCCTTTTTGCAAGGAGTCCCATGGTGAGGACAAGGGGTAACGGGTGCAAGTTACTGCCAGGGAGATTCTGATGGGACACGAGAGGTAAATTTTTCACAATGAGACCAGTCAACCATTGGAATAATCTCCCCAGGGAAGGGGTTGACTCCGCTACGCTGAACACGTTTAAGACTCAGCTGGACGTGGTGCTGGGCCATCTCGCCTAGACTGTGCTAGAAAGGTTGGACCAGATGATCCTTGAGGTCCCTTCCAACCTGGGATTCCATGATTCTATGATTCTATGATATATATATAATGAATCTGAAGTATTTTTTTAGCATACAAAAGTGACGAGCCAGTTGCTGGCTCTGACAGAGGGCTGAATTCTGCTTGCCATTTTACGCCTTCCTCTGCAATGTACCCATTGAATGTTTCTTTAGTTGAAATTAAGAGGTTGTAATTCTTTGTAACTGGAAGAACCATAACAGAGCTGGGTGAGAGCTAAGCAGATGAAAGAAGAGAGCTGAAGCTAGAGCAAGGATCTTAAGGATTACTGAGCTAAGGGAAAGCAATGAAAGGCTGAGTCGGATTTCCTCCCCATCTTTACCCCTAATACTGTCTTATTTCAAGGGCTACAAAATCTAGATGTAAATTTGATTTGTGCTGTGGACGATAAGGTACAGAGCTCCTGCTCCAGAGTTTGCATGACATATGTAGAATTACTGGGGAGGAAACAGGGGGAAATTACACTGAAATTGTCCTGGGTGCTGTGGGGAAGGTTGCTTTTAAAGCATCACAGAAAGACTAAACTGGGCTGAGCTGACAGACAATTTATGGGGACAGTGTGGGAGCACTGGGAAGTAGCTTCTTTGGGAAGAGGACAAAGCTTAATATGCCCATGCATTTTTTTAAGAAACCATAAAACACACCACCACAAGTCACCAGGGCTGCAGGGGTGTAACAGGGAACAGAATTAGGTCCATTAAAGTCTATCACTTTTAACAGTGTAATAGTCAAGTCCATGCCACTTCCAGTTGAGCCATCTTTCTTTAGAAGCTATCCCTGCCTGCAGGAGGCACAAAAGTAGATGAATTGTAGGAAATGAGAAAAAACACTCTCTGTTTCCCCACTCCCCCCCTCTGCAAGCTTGGGAAAGCATCAGCATCACTTGTGCATCAATAACGATGTAATGGGGACGAGCTGATGACTCCAGCTCCCCAACAACTGGATTAGTCCCATGGTACCGAATCGGTAAATACTGGGACCATCAAAGCTGTCTCAGGGGAGTCTGGGAAAGAGACAGCACAAGGCATTGGAGCAGATGGCTGTATTGTGAAAGCTCCTCCTAATTAGGTAAAACAAGGACTGATGTGAGTGAACGAAGCAATTACTGGTCACTGCTGGTATCATGCTGTCCGCTCGAAAGCTGTCGTGAAATAAAAGAGGATAAGGAGGACTGTCAGAAAGCTTTATATGCGAAATGGTGAGAAAGAAGGTTCTGGAAGAAGGTTATTTTAGAATTAACTGGCTGTTTTCAAGGGTTTCTCCAGTGTTTGCAAGGAGTGGAAAGCCCTGAAAGCAAAGCACAGACAAAATGGGTTGTGTCTTTACATCGAAGGTGCTCATGTTCAGAGGCCCCTCTCTGGGCTTGATCAAAAGCATCGCTCTGAGCACACTGAAACAATCGGGGAAATGCATCGTTCACACGCGCGTGATGATGGCCCTGTGCTACCAAGGCTGGTGCTCTGCTCCAAAGGAGAGGCGTGAAGCCGAAAGGAGCCCTGAAATCAGAGTGCCTGGAAACAAGAGGCATGGTACTCAGCAATAAGCAGGATGCAAAGTGTAGTATTTACTCCCTTTGGAGGAAAAAGTGAAGTAGAGACGTGGTTTTCTGTTTCCAGAAGCAGGGAGCCTGCGTGTAACATGCACTGGGGAGCTAAAACCAAGAAGAGATGAAAGAAAATCCCAGGTCATGTGCACGGCTGCCTGTGCCAGCAAAGGGGATTTAGAAATGCTGTGTGCAGAAAACAAAGTGTGAAGAGCTGCACAGGCTGGGACAAAACCCCAGAAACCCGGGAGACTCAGAGACCATTCCCATTTTTAGGAGCATCTTGCATCGACATGGTTTTGGAAGCTGAGGGGATGTTACCACGCAGGGGTCCGACGTGCTGGGGTCTTTTGGCACCTCCAGACCCAGCCTAGAGCATTTGGAGATGGTTTGCAAACGGGCCACTTGCTTTGACACAGTGCTGCACCAGTGCTCATGTGTCCAGGACACCCGGTCCAGAGGATGGTGCTATGGCAATGTGGTCACGCAGCGCCCAGAGCTGCCCAGGCTTGTGTCCACTTGGCTAAAATAACCCTACAAATACAGCTGGATCATGGAAACCCACTTCCCAAGAAGGATATTGTTAATGTATAATAGAAAATATGAATATAAAAATACCCCTCCCACTGCACACTCTCTGCAAGCATCTGCAGTCACAGACCCACCTGCCAAAACCCAAACCCAGCTGCCAGCGCGCAAAGTCTGCACTGCAATCCCTTTCTTAAAGTAAAAAAAAAAGCTCCCAGGCAGTAAATTTGGGGACGAAAAATTAAAAGCACCAGTTTTATAACTCTTCTGCAAAGAACTGGAAGGAGGATTTGTTATTACTAAGCACTTTTGTGCACGCAGCAAATGTTTACAGCCTCTCTGAGCCATTTATATCCACTGGGTAAATAATATGCATTTGGAAATGAGATGATCTGCAAATACTTCTTTCTTTTGGAGCTGTTCCAAGCTTAATCGAGAAATAAAACATGCTAGGGACAAATGTATTAAGCAGGTACTTAATTGAGAGACGAGACGAGGGAAGAAGGCACTGTTCTTGTCTCCCAGGCAGAGCATTCATGTTTTAAACACACTCCTAGATTGATATTTATTGCAGCTGACAGAGCAGAAAGGCTCAGAAAAAGCACTCCTTCCCCTCCCATAAATAATTCACCCCTTGTAACAGTTTATAAAATGTTTATATTAAGTAATAATTAAATATTGCATTACAAAAAATAACTAACATTCCAGCCAAGAGAAAAATCAACCCGAAGGAGGGTGGGGAAAATGACTGCCTTGAAGCTCTCATGTTGGGTTTTCTCTTCTGAGAGCAAAGCTAAAGCAGTTAAAAAGGGTGATTCTTGGCTGCATTCGATGCTCACTCTGCTCTATCAGATCAAACCCTGATCCTGCCCTGAATGATAGGGCTTTTTCCATCGATTTCTGTGATACCTGCGTGGAGCCTGCTCTCGTGTCCATGCAAGCTCTCACCATGCGGCGGTTTGCAGCCAGGCAGGGCAAGGTCAGTGGTCCCATATTAACCTTTGCCGTTGAACGATGATGCTTTTGACTTCAAATCATCAGCTATGCACGCATGTTAGCAGGCTTTGAGCCCACTAATGGGTTATTGGGTCTTGGTCAAGAGGACACACAAGGTCCAACATGGGATAAGACTCCAACAGTCGGACCCCAACACAGGATAAGGACTGGAAGCATGGCAGGGAGGAGAGAGGGTAGTGGGGTAATGATTGAGGATCAGCAGAAGCCATCACGATAATATGAATCAAATGTCATCATGCATACAGCCAGGCACCTTTTATTAAAACTATAATTGCTTGATCCAACCTGTGCCCCGGGGAGCATAAAGAAAAGCAAGCAGCATCAAGGTCACTGCAGACAGAAAATCAATGCAGGGAATGAATGATAATGACTTATTTTTTTCCTAGTTTCAAAGGGAGGGACTGTGGAGATATCCTGCTGGCATCTCCAGAGATGCACAATATCCCTCGGACTTGCTCCAGCAAAGCACTTAGTACATTTTTAACTTTCAACATCCAAGTCTTGCTCCTCTTGACTGTGACTACAGCGGGTTTGAGCATCCTAATGGACCGTTCTATTTCATATATGCAAAGACAATTATCCACTTCTCTGTGGCGCTCTGTTTTCTATCCAAAACCATTCAATACTTTGCAGTTTGCTGCAATGACCACGTCTTCTGCACTCCTGACCTCTCTAATGGCTGTCCTCAGGAATTTCTCTGGTCCACAGCTGAAGTATAAAGCCAAAACCTGAATAAAAGAGTCTATCTGAGGCTTTACTGGAAGGATGTCACATCTTAGATGTTAAGTTCCCCTATGTACATCTCAGTACATTACTTGCCCAAAAGTCTTTTTTTTTTTTGAGTGGTTTTGTTGATTGATTATTTTTTTTCAATGCAATAACATAACAGACATCTGATTTGTGATTCACTGCAGAATTGCTCCTGCACTCACTGTTCTGTCTGCACCGGTACCGTTGATGATTCCTACCTCTACGTCATTCCCTGCCCTCATCTCTCCTGAACTGCTTCTCATTTATTTCAGGCTATTTCTCCAATATGTCAAGATCTCTTTGAATTCCAATTCCAGCATGCAAAATGATTTAGCCAAATACAAGTGAAGGACTCAGCATAAGATTACATGGATGAAATATGGTGCTGTACAGGCACTCAGATGGGATGGTCCCTAATGCCCCTTTCTGCCCTAAAAAAAATCTCTTAACTGCAATAACGTATCAGTTACAACTACAGGAGGAAAGTAGTGCTGTAAATTTAAATTGCCTGTGTGGTATTTGAGGCAGGTTGTATCCTATACAGAAGGGATGAAACAGCTCCTTCTCTCCACTGCGCTGTGAGCTTCAGCAGACCTCAGCCCTTCTCCGACCCAGCAATGTTGGGTCCATGTGATGCAGGAGCTAAGTGAGTAGTATTGCTAGCTGAAACTGTGATGTTCATGCAGAAATATGTGCTCTTGCAGCCCAGAAAGCCACCCGTCTCCTGGGCTGCATCCCCCGCAGCGTGGCCACGGGGCGAGGGAGGGGATTCTGCCCCTCTGCTCCGCTCGGGGGAGACCCCCCTGGAGCCCTGCGTCCAGCTCGGGGGTCCTCAGCACGGGAAGGACAGGGAGCTGTTGGAGCGGGGCCAGAGGAGGCCCCAGCAATGGTCCGAGGGTGGAACAGCTCTGCTGGGAGGACAGGCTGAGAGCTGGGGGTGCTCAGCCTGGGGAAGAGAAGGAGCTGGGAGACCTTATTGTGGCTGTTCAGTGCTTAAAGGGGGCCTAGGAGAAAGATGGGGACAGACTTTTTAGCAGGGCCTGTAGTGACAGAACAAGGGGTGATGGTTTTAAACTAAAAGAGGGAAGACTCATTCTAGATATAAGGAAGAAATTTTTTACAATGAGGGTGGTGAGACACTGGCCCAGGTTGCCCAGAGAGGTGGGAGATGCCCCATCCCTGAAAACATTCAAGGCCAGGCTGGATGGGGCTCTGAGCAACCTGATCTGGTTGTAGATGTCCCTGCCCATGGCAGGGGGGATGGACTAGATGACCTTTAAAGGTTCCTTCCATCCCAAAGCATTCTGTGACTCCATGATTCTATGAGATAGATTCAAGCTCCAAGCTGACTATAGGGGTTTTTTTCATTGACTCCACTGAGATTTGGATCAAGCTCTTGGGAGATGTCTCTAGAGCTCCAGAGAGTCCTATCAATGTGCTATAGAGGATGATGTTGAGATCAGTAACCCTTAAGTGATATAAAACATCTGCCCAAAAAATGAGTTTGGAGTCATCAGGCAAGAAAAAACCAAGAGGTTAAATGAGGACTCAAAAGCTGGTGTCCCTTAGCCTAGGTACTGCCCATCAGTGATACTGGCCAGACCACCTGAACACAGACATCTTGGTACCTGTGACTATGGAATGAGTGTAAATAAATGAAATCTATGAAAGAAAGGGGAAAAATCAACTTATTTATACATTTTGTAAATAAATATCTTCTTCTATATGGTCTTACACTGAATATTATATACTAATTTCCTACAATATTGTATTTCATGAGTATATGATCACCTGGGCATGCTTCAAGCCATGCAGTTGCAGCACAACAGCTCTTCTTTTGCGTGTCCAAAGAAGAGCAATGAAGCTGGTGAAGGGTCTAGGGCACAAGTCTTGTGAGGAGTGGCTGAGGGAATTGACGTTGTTTATAGTCTGGAGAAGAGGAGGCTGAGGGGAGATCTTATTGGTCTCTACAACTGCCTGAAAGGAGGCTGGAGCCGGGGGGGGTCGGTCTCTTCACCCCAGGAACAAGCGATGGGACGAGAGGGAACGGCCTCAAGCTGCACCAGGGCAGGGTTAGGTTGGGGATTGGGAAAAACTCCTTCCCCAAAGGGCTGTCAGGGCCTGGCCCAGGCTGCCCAGGGCAGGGGCTGAGTCCCCATCCCTGGGGGGATTTAAAAGCCAGGGAGATGCGGTGCTTAGAGCCATGGTTTAGTGGTGGCCTTGGCAGTGCTGGGTTAACAGTTGGACTTGATGATCTTAAAGGTCTTTTCCAACCTAAATGATCCTATGATTCTATGATTATTTTGCCCCGTGGTGCATTGAGGCATGTTCACTTGTCCCTGCGGAAGCTCTGAACACACCTGCAGCATCTCTGCAGCTTCCCAAGGGATGTCTCCACATCTGCCAATGCAGCAGAGGGATGGAGTGTGCACAGCAATTGGGTTCACAGTGATTTCCCTCATTTCACCTTCTGCATAACACATCCATGCAGCTTCTATACCAAGGGCATAGCCCCAAACCTGGACACTACCAGACTCTGGTCTTGCACCAAGCAATACTTATATGGGCTGGAACATGGTGTCTGCTGAAATCCAGAATGGGACCAGGTTAAATCAGAATTGTTTGCAAGCATTTTGAGACCTTAAAATAAAATACATCCTCTATGTACTTCAGTGCTTATAGCTCCCCCTGACATTAGAGCAAAGAGGCTATGAAAGTGACCCATACAGCAGTGTACCACCTTCAGACGTCCTTGCCCTTTCCATGCCATAATAACAACACAAGCTTTTGTTTCTCCCTATTTTGCATCATGTCAAAAGTCTCACGTGGAAGCACCATGTCCTCACTCCCTTCCAATTTTACACAGCATCCAGTTTGACTTCCCACCCAACTTCAGTTTCAAACATCAGTGTGACATGGTCAAAATCCAGCATTCCAGATCCCAGCATTAACTTCTGGGAGCATCCCTCCTCCCCAACAGGGTGCAAGAAGGATGATGATGTGTATGTCAGCACTGAAAGACTACTAGACATGCCTGAAGAGCCACTGGAAGACCAAATATTGAGATAGGAAGGGCTGGATGGACATGCCTGGCTGCAACTCACAGCAACAGCATGTTGAGTTTAAACGTCTTCCAGTTGTTCACTACCAGCTTTGTGCATTCCACCACCCTGTGAGACCCTTGGTCTACACTGAAGCTGAGGACCTCCCACAACCACTTAACTCCAGGAGCTAGGCTTTGCAAAAGCTGACCAAAAGTGCTACCGAGACTTCAGATGTGTCTAGAGGTACCAGCAGAAACCCAACCAGAAAACCATCCTCTAAGGCAACAGACATGCCAGTGTTTTCTGAGGGTTTCCACCTCTCAGAGCGGCCAGGGAGAGACAAATTGCAACTGGTCATGCAAGAGAAACCTCTTTTTCCTCCATGGATAGGGATCAGCATGTTAGTTAGCAGCCCTAGAACAAGCAAGAAGGGGAATCATGGTCAATAGGGTTGGGGAGAACCTCAAAAAACATCCAATTCAGCCCATGCTCTGGGGCAGGATCAAGCGATGGACCTTTGCATCTCCTCTGAAGGCTGGCTAGCTTTCTGGAGATGCTACAGGCAGTCGATGGCTAAAATAACCTGTTGTATGTCATCCCAGAAATCACAGTGGCCGAAGGCAGCAGACCCTTCCAGCCTTGTGGGTTATACAGAGCCGTGGGCGCATTTCTATGAGACACCTCTCACATGAAATCACCTCTCCCCTTATAGCAACCTGCACTGAGCTTTGCTCCAACGCCACTGCAATGCTGCAGCGCTGCCAGAGGTTTCTACCCCACCGATGGAGGAAAAAGCACCGCAACTTTCAACGACAGCATCTCCCCCGCTCTCTGCACGATGATGCTGCCAAAATCCATCCCAGCTCCCCGGAGGGAACACGTGGTTTTCCTTGTGTCCTCCCTCTGCCGGGCTGCTTGCCAACACATCCCTCTCCGGGAATCCTCTGCGCGAGTTGCCATAGCTACTGGCCGACACCGCGACAAGCTCTGCCGCTCGGCTGAGACCGGCGTGTTCGTCCCCTGGATGCGCGGGGTACCTGGCGGGAGGCTGTCACCCACCCATGGCCCATCAGCCCCACGCAAACCCAACCCAGGGCTTTCCACACCTTCATAGGATATTGCACGGGCAATCTTCGATCTCCTCTTTCTTCCCCCATCTCAGACCTTCTGCACATCCATTTTATATCCGAATAATGAGAGCAAAAAGCATGGTCGAAGCCCTGATCTGCAACCCAGCATGCTGGCCTCCACAAACCCAGCAAAGTGGAAAAATCAGACCTTTGCATCTAATTCCCCCCTTAGTTTTAGGAACTCCACCAATAGAGAGTTTGCTCTGTTGCACTGGTAGTAAAGCGTGGCTCAGGCTGCAAAAGACTTTGCAAGACACTGAGCATCCTTTCAGCCTCCCACTGGGGCTCAGGTTGATGGAGCTCCACAGTCGAAGTGGATGCAAGAAGGGAAAGGGACCCCCCTCCACAGCAAAATGGCATCCTGAGGGCACCTGCAGCTTCTCCTTGAAGATCTCAGCCAATAAACCACCCATCAGCCCCTTTGCTGCCCAAATCTGGGAATGGGACAAGTCAGGATTTGTGCCCCTGTCTGTGTTTCCAGCCCATCTGAGCATGATACACTGATTCCTTTCAGGCAAAGCTGCCTGACTGAGAGCAGATGCACAGCCTCCTTCAAGGTGAAAGGCAAAGGGAAATGTGGGAGGAAGCCTGAGGCTCAGCAATCAGGCCTGATCCTGAAGGATCTCCTCCTCCTACGTCTGGATAACCTCTCCCCTTGCCATTCACCCAGCACCCAGACACAAAACTGAGGTTTCTTACTGCAACCCTCTGGCCTGGACAGCTCCAGCCTTCCCAAAGCCAAGTTTTTAGCTGGTCTAACTGGATTTCTGGAAAACCTAAACTGTCCAGCTCCCCATAAATGTATGCTTTCTAAGATGTCTGCTCATCTTTGCTTTGGAAGAAATAGATTGGATCCCCTTCTTTGGGAGACGAGCTATCTGCCCATCTTCCCTCCTTCCTATGTGGCCACGATACCTTCTGTAACTGATTTAATGGGAAGGAATCTGGAGAAAAAGGACAAAGTGGAGGAAAACATTAACTAATTCACCTAATAATTAATTGCACATAAGCATCAGCCCTTACACATAGGAGTCCCACAAGAAGCATATTGTTCATAACTTGTTCAAGGGGAGCAAGACTGGGATGAGCGTGGAAGAGGAAATCTGAGACATCAACTCCTGGGCATGAGCTTTTAATCCTACAGGAGAGCAGGGATCCTGCAAGAGGACACGCTGGTTCTGCAGGGCTTTGGGGAGAGAAAGGAGATCTGATCTGGGCTTTGAATTAAGTTAAGACCCCAGTGCCAACACCAGCACTCTTGAGAATAGCCCTATTGATTTCTACGAGCAGAATAACCTTGCCCTTTGCAATTAATACATAGCTCCACTCCAAAAGGCCACCGTTTTCTTTAAACACCTTCATTTTTATTCCCTTTCGGAGCTAGATAAGCAGCAAAGCACCTGCACAGCCCCACGTACCTTCAACCCTTTTAAAGAACAAGAAAAGAAGAGCAGCAGCCAAGCAACATTAGCAGGGCATCAGCGACCTTGCAAAGTATTTCAGTGAGAAATCTCTGGCTGCTTTCCAAGTCGGCACCTGCAAGGTTGGGCAGATAAACACCGTGCGAGAGCTAATTGACATGGGTAGGATGTTGCCATGCAGGAGAAAGCTGACTGCAGTCAGTGGGAGCCCTACGGATGGATGCGGGGCTGCTGGGAGCCAGCCCGCGGCTCCCAACAGCCTGGATTTCCTTGCCCATACAGTGGCGATAGAGTAACTGATGCCAAAATGGTTCGTTTACATCTCTGTGGTGGTATTTTTAGAGTTAAAACCAGATGAATGTAAAGCCTGGTGTTAAGCAACCACGCACCAGTCGAACAGTAAGGTTTTACAAATCTGCTGGCAGCAAGGACAAGCTGGGAGATGCTTCCACGATAACAAAATGATAGATAAAAATCCCCGCCGGGGATATTATTTTCTGCTCCTGAACTGCAGCCTAGAAGAGCGACCCTGGTGAGTCCCTGCAGATGGAGACGGATGGGGATGCTGGGGTCCCCCGGCTGTACCCCAGTGCCAGCCCGTCCCTGCACGGGGCATGCTGCTCATCACCTGCTTCTTTTGCACCACGCAGCACCAGCCCCAGCTGCACATCCTGGGCGAGCTGTGAAGCAAGAATATTCACTTCCCTGCTCCACTACACAGTGGTGTAAAGTGCTTTCTGAAATAAGCTGCTCCCCCAGGACCACTGGTTAAATTCCCCTCTTCAAGGTGTCTTTTTGTGCAGCTGGCATCCTCATGGACAGGGGCAGCTGCCCAAGGGCCATATCCTCACCCCCAGGTAATTCTGCTTGTGTTACAGGGGCTGATGTGATTTTTATCACTGGAGCCGGCCCCCTTCTTTCTAGGCATGAGCAGCACATCATTTCAGACAATCCACCCATCAACCTGAGAACGTCCCTCAAATACATCTTCCTTTGCAAAACTGAACTACAGCTCCACCAAAAATAAAAAAAACCCTTAAAAACAAAAAAAATAGAAAAAGAAAGCAGCCTCGCCACCTTCCCAGCATCAAAACACCCCGTTTTGTAGTCCCAATAGCACAGCTTGCAGCCAGGTCCCCAAAGCAGCAGGAGTTTCACCGTGTGCACACCGCGTTTGCAAAGTGCTGCGGGGTCCCTTCAGGTGAAGGCACCGTTTGAGCAAAAGGAGTTATTAATAGAAAGCAAAATGTGTTCGCTATCTAACACCTGCAACGTTGGACTTGGGGAGGAGAGATGAGTTGGAGGTTAAGGCAGTAACTTGGTGAACAGCTTGGTTTGTGCGTGTGCATATGTGTGTGTGTGTATATATAAAAAAAACCCATAAAGGACATTGGAAGGATATCCAGAATGCTGCTGAGTTATAAATCAAGAAAAATAAAACTTCCATCCTATAAAACTTTCCTAAAACTGCCCTTTCCCTCCTGGCTGGTGCCGATGGTCATGCTAGCAGGAGAGCTTCCACGCTCTTGCTCCGGCACAGCAAGGCTTAGCTGAAGATATCAGCATTAGTGCTACGAATATATTCAGCTAAGAGCAAAGAAAAGCAAGATTGATGTAGGAGAGAGAGTGCAGAAGTACTTAGAAAGTGAAGGCTTGTTCAGTCGGTAGGAGACAGGAAAACCAAAGGTCAGGCTCTGAATGTGAGAAAAGACAAATTTACAGCGGCTGTTCGTGATTTATTTGGCAAAGGAAGGACAAGGAAGGTCCTGCTGTCTAAATTAGCTGATCTCTCTCCTCTTCTCTTTATTTATTGTTTATGTCACAGCGGTAGCTTGAAGCCGCCAAGTGAAATTGGGGTCTGCTCTACAGCATCTGCTCCTGCATCCAGGAGAAGCTGGTGGTCTAAACAGACATGGCAGTGACCAGAAGGGGAGAAGGAGAGATGTTTGACATGTCCTTTCATACAATAACTGACTTAGCAGACAAAAGAAATGTGAAAATCTATCTGGTTTCAGTAAAGCGTTTGATACAGGGCCACGTGGGAAATTATTAATTAAGCCAGTGAACATGAACATCAGCAAAACGGGAAACTGGGCAAGGGAAATGACAATGATGAGTGCTGGAAGGCTGAGCTGCAGCCTGGAAGGAGGTTAGCAGTGTTTAACATTTTTAAGGTTGACTTTGGCACAAAAAAAGTAGGGCAACACTGATGAGACCTCCTAATGACACAACGTTGTAGGCAGCACCAATACGGAGGAGGATCGGGATAGTACAGAGGAAGAAAGGCATTGACCTTGACTGCCGTGTTCAAAATGGGATGAAAATTATTAGAACTACATTCTAGGCTCGGTACTAATCACCAGGATTTTTTGCTATAGGATGGGAGCTCCATGGCTGGAATTGCCTAAGGAGGAGAACAATGTGGAGGTCCTGGTTATCAAAGAGTGAGGGATTTGTAATCATCTGTGATGCCCACCGATGTGACATGGGAGTCTCAGCAAGATGGGGACCTCAGCTCCAAAGGGCAACAGTCTGCATCTGTGTTTAAGAAACAGTGATTTAATCTAGGAAGAGCTGGAGAGAAATGGTTGATACAGGGAGTAAAAAGGAGACTTAAAAACTTTGACTTGCTGGCCACAGAGCGAAGCGATGTGGATTCTGTACTTGGAGACACTGAGCAGTGACCTCCAGATAGGAGAAAAGCACTAAAGTAACCCAGTGCCAGCAAAACAGCAAACTATAATCTGCCCATTGACTCAGACTGGAAATGAGATGATGGTTGCAAACCATCGGAGACTGAGGTCTTGGCACACCCTTCCAGCTGGCATCGTGCAACTACAAATTCCCTATTTCTGAGACAGAGCCTCGGGTGTTACCTGTAAAGACTAAATAACAAACTAAATAATTGGACTTACTGGTTCAGAGTGTCCCATCCAGCCCCGTGTGCCTAAAGGTCCCTGCTGAGGTGACACAGCTGAGCAGGAGCAGAAGAAAAATTGCTCAAGAACATTGACTCCATCACCTGAATGCCACCTCTATCTCCTCCTCCTGCTCAACCCTGTCCTATGGCATGCACAGCCCAGCTCCACCTTGTACACAGTCGAAGGAGCAAAATTCAGTATTGCCTACACTGCTGAGCAGCTCCCAGTTGGCTTTTGGGCCTGGATATTGTCCACCTTAATGTGATTGCAGGGAATATGTTGACAAATACTCCAACTTGGAGATACTACCAGCCTTTCTCAGCTGGTGGACTACATCCAGAGGAGATCAAGATGCAGAGCGTGGCAGGATAGCTGCCTGTCTGCAACACCCATCTCCATCCTCTTTGTGTCTTAGTAAATACAGGGCTTCCTCCACACGTGGTTATTACATACTCGTACGACCGGTCCTTGTGGTATCAGAAGATGTCCTGTCTCCTCCTGCTGCTAAGGGTATGTATCAAGTAACTGCTGAGCCAGAGCTCAGCCTTAGCCAAAGCTGCCAAACATCTCTTTGAACAGCCTTTTCTGGATGGAAGAAAACATCCTGCCCCTTCCCTTCCAGCTGAGAGCAAAATTGGATCCATTTGCTTATATGGGTTACTTTAATGGCACTCTCATCCAAATTGGGAGTTCGTAGCTGAAATGACACTGGGAAATGAAGTCTGCCCAGGAATGTTCTCTGGCACTGAAGTCTGGGACAGCCCACACTCGCACTATTAGACCCCTTTAACCCCCAAAACAAGGTGGTTGCACCCAGGCTGCTCGTTGGGATCAGTTCTTGGCTTGTACCCACTCCCAAACCCAGCCTGGGAAGTGGGCTAGGGACTGTTTCAACAACTGAAGAGTGTAGATGATCATGTCCCTGTGCCCAGGAACGTGTTCTGGAACTGTTTAATTTACTAACACAGACCCAGCCTGTGGATCTGATCAGAAATTTCAGAAAGCGATGGAAAATTTCCCACCAAGTTTGGCACACCTGACAGCACGGGCAGTGTTACTGAGCGTCTCACCAACATGGGACATGTCCTCCACTGGAGATTTTCAAGAATAGATTAGATAAAATCAACCTAGTGTGGTCTAGATATATCATCCCCGTCCCCAGAAACGGGATGTGGACCAGATACTCTTGGGAGGTCCTTCCAGCCCTACATTTCCACAACTGTAACGATGGAGTATGAATCCCTCGCCCTCATGTAGCTTGCTCCAGCCCTCCTGCGTGGCCATCCCTCCCTAAATTAGCTCCTCCATATCTCAGAAAAATACACAGCAAGTCTCCAGCACTGACTCATTCATCTCTATAGCTACTACAAATTCTCATTTGCTCCACATCTTTAGTACCTCCAGGGCTTGAGATGAATGACAGAACATTAGCAACAGGCAATTCATTAGTACTAGAGGCAGTCCAAAATTTTCCATTGAAGCCTTTCTTGTTTTGTTTCCTCTGATAGGAAAGGAAATTGATGAGGGAAAAAAAAATAATTGCTTTGGTAAAAAAAAAAAATCTCTTTTTAGTGAAGAACTTGAAAACTAGCTTTTGCAATATTACTTCTCTGGGGAAAATTCATCGCCTTACTACTCATTTTGACACTCTGCAAAGGGGGTGAAATTTCCCCTTTCCCTTTTATATCTTTTTTTCTTCAGGGGAAAAAAGGTAACAAAAGGAGAAGAATGCCAGACAAAGAAGAAGAAGGTAAAAAAAAAACCCACCCAGGAAACACCTAATTCTAACATTTTTCCATCACTTTCAAACAAAAATGGAAAACATTCATTCCTTCTTGCATTTTTGCCAAATGTGCTTCTAATTGTTCCACTTCCACCAGCAAATGCCACTGCCTGCACATTTTACCACCTGCTCTCCCTGCTCCCAAACCCCCAGGGTCAAGCCCAGGCCCCTCCATTCCCCTCCATCCTTCGGTGCAGCAGGGAGAAGAGCTCTGCCCACCCCTTCCAGGAGTTCAGGGGGCAAAATCCCCTCCCAAGCACTCAAGTACTGGGGTCACCAGGGCCACCTCTGTGCCCAATACAGATAAAGCCCTCAACGATGCCACCAGATCCTCCTATGGGACATCAGAACAAGAAAAGGCTCCAACCAGCAGCAACAGCTTTCCAAGGAGCTGAACCCCCCCCCAGGCTGGGTCCTGACCCCTATCAAAGTCAGGTCAGCCACATAAACCTAGTATTCCTATCCGCTGAAGGATGCCCTGGTCCTTACTTGGTCCCTCAGGGTCCATAGGCCACCACGAGAAGCAGGACTGCAGAGAAGAGGCGGGGTGAAGGGAGATGCAGCCTGCCCCTGTAACGCTGCTTGGGCAGGACATGCTTTGGGGAGGGAAACTGAGGCAAGAAGCACCTTGGTGCTGGAACCTGTGTCGCACCCGGTCACAGCAGTGGTTTCCAGCACCTCGACCCCAGAAGAACAACAGCAAACAGGAGAAGGATGCTCCAGAGCTGCACTCTGACCCCAACCCCAGCCCTGATGTTGAGCCTCAGGTAGGTCACCCAGCACCTCTGCCTCAGTTTCCCCACGGCCAAAGAGGAACAGTCACGGCACTAATTGGCAAGCAGATGTCATCACGCATGACTGGATCACCTTCAAACCTACTTGCTCCCGACGGCTTCAAACCAGACGTTGCCCTGGGAGTCACTTAACTTCTGGAAACCATTAGGAATGAGCATGTCCTCCCACTGTTTCCCTTGGTTTGCCAAGGGAATTTATTTGGGCATAAATACGTAAATAAATCCTATATATAAATGAATATTTAATGAATGTATATAAATAAAGATAGAGACGAATAATATAGAGACGAATAATATAGAGACGAATAATATAGAGACGAATAATATAGAGACGAATAATATAAATAAATCCTATTTATTCTGTAGGATCTCTGGGCACAGGCAGTCTCTTGCGGACATGCACAGCCCTGCCATTGCTGCTCTGGCCTCGCTGAAGGCTTCTGGGCTCAAATGCTAATGCAAACAAATCACCCATCCCTCGGGCTGGGAGATGCCTCCATCCTCCGTGGCCATCACCGCCTCCGCTCTGTAGGTCTGGGCAGACCTGGGAGGAGGTCACAGGCACACGGTCTCTGCAATATTCATTTGTCTTGGTATAAAGAGGTTCGAAAAGGGAATTCCTCCCTTTAGCATGGACTTCCCTGGTGACCTTGGGCTGGTGGCTTACTCTATCCCATGCTCTGTTTCCCTCACCTGAAATTAATACCCAGGGAGACAGAGCGACTTTAAAAACCATTACCAGTGAGCTCTTTGGTTTCACCAAGGAATTGTTTCCCAGCCTTGGAGCATCACATTACGCTGATTTGCAGCAGTGGCAGAGGACTGTAAGAAGATCTCCCCCCTGCTCTGTGCTGCTGGGGAGCCTTCACCCATGCACAAGCACAGCAAAGGCCACGGAGGACAAGCCCCACGTGAGCCATCGTTGCTCCTCTCTAGCAAAAGGTCGCTAGGAGATAATTTTGGCTGCTGGGTGGCCCAAAAGGTTGCCCGTATAGGCTGTGGAGTCCCCATCCTTGCAGATGTTTGAAAGCCACCCAGTAGGGACTCCTGTGAGCAGCAAGGTTCTTGATAGTAATAGGGATTTGGAGAATTTGGCTTTTAAAAAGAACCCAAACAATAAACACCACTTAAAAGATGCCTAATTTGAACAGAAAATTAGAACAATTAGCCACAACATCACTTATGCATTAATGAAGAGGCGCTTATGTTCCAGGGCTGAGCGTCAGAGCAAACACTTCTCTTGCAATATGCTGCAAGGAAGGAAAAAAATGTGGAAGTGGGAGACCAGATGAGGATCCCAGGGGGAAAAGAGAACCCCTAAGGGCATCCTGAAAGATGAGGAGCAGCACAGGGAGGGTTGAAGCCTTCAAGTTCCTCTTGGGTTCAACATCTAAGCTGACCCAACCCCTTTGCTTGGGGAGGAAACCCAGCCCGCAAGGGCGGCTGTATGAATTTGCTGGAGCAGACAGGAGGGATGGTACCTGGAGGGATGGGAGGGTGAGCAATCTGCATTTAAATATGCAAGTCAATAAGCCTAATTATCCTTTGCCCCAGCGGAGGAGAGCAACACAACAGCTCTCCAGCTCTAGGACAGCTTTCTGCTTTAGTCCTGCCATCACTGACAGGAGCCCAGACCGTGGAAGATGACCAGACAAAAAGCTGAGTCAAAAATCACGGCCGGCCAAAGCAGACGGAAGGACTGTGTCACTTCTGGAAAACCCTTTCCCCACACCCTCCAAAAATCCCCTGGCCATTTTCTCACGTCTCAGCCGCCCACCGCCGTCACAGCTGGCTGCACCTGAGCCCACGGCATCACTCGCATCCCCAGCAAGAGCCAGAGCTGACGCCGAACTACAGCAAAAATCAAAATCTCCCTGCTTGAGCCGTTTCCCACCCAGGGGCAGGGGAAAGGAGATGACTGCCAGCTCTGCCGTGCCACACGGTCACCGGTGGGACAGAGGAGACAAATCCCAGCTTCATTTTAAATCTGCATGAATTTACTACCTGTTTGATGGCAGGGCGTCACCTCTAAACCTCCCTAGGGGAAGAAAATCAATCATTCAGAGGCATAAACACCTTGGCATTCACATGGCTACGGGAAGAAGCAAAAAAGGCTGCGATTACACTTTTGTCACAACAAACCCCAGCTTTGCTCTCTGCCACCTCCACCCCGGCCCCGGCGGCGGTGGGCTCTGCCAAAGAAAGCTCTGGAAAACACAATCGCAGCAAACCTTCCTTGCAAACGTACGTGCAAGGGCAGCCACTCCATCACTTTTGTTTTGCATTCCCAACACATCCAACCCCTTCAACCGGAGAGAAATAACAACAGCATCTCGCGGCAAGGAGTTTCGCGCTCCGAATCCCAAATGGGGTCTCTCTTCCTGGGGTGAAATAAGGGCACCCCTCTCCAGTCCGGGGTGGGGGACGGAGGGACGTGCGCCACGTTAAACATGGCAGCATCCCAAGGCTGCCCCACCCAAGCGGCCTAGGACGCGCGTCACCCGCATCCCGCCGCGTCCCCGGGACGCTTTGTCTCGGGGATGCTGCCGGCCTGGGATGCTGCGTGGGACCCTTCCACGCGCGGGGTACCCCGCTCGTGCGTGGGACCCCCTCCACCCGCGCCTGGGACCCCCGGGATGCAGCGATGCGGTGCGGGATGCAGCGATGCGGTGCGGGATGCCGGTCCTTCGGGTTCGTTGCATCGCGGGCGGGTTTCTGGGCTGCCGGGGATGCGCTGGGAAAGGACCGGCGGCGACTCGCACATCCCAGGGAAGCGACCCAAACCTCCCGCTGCCCAAAGCCAAGGCGGTGGTGGGTGTCTCTGAATTTTGGGATGGGGGGGGGGGGGCACCCAAACCTGCTCCAAACCCACCCGGCAAAAAGGACCCCGTGGATTCACTACCTTCACAGCACCTACCCACGCTCCATCAACGACACCCAGAGAGACGGAGAATTTTAAGGACCCCCCCCGGGCAGGAGATCAGCAAAATATCCCTTCCTAAAGGTTTTAAAGCCGCAGTCACCCAACTCCCAGGGTGGGATGTCCCTCCCGGGGATGGGCAGGGGGGGACCGGAGAAGAGCTGGCGAGGAGCCGGCGGGTTGGGGGTGGGGATGGGGTGTCTGGGGGGGGTCTTACCTATAGGATGAGCTGACCCCCGCCGCCACCTCCTCCTTGATCTGCCTGTTGAGAGCATCGGCGGCCGCCCGGCCCCTGCCCGCGTCCGGCGGCTGCCCGCCCGCCTCCTCCGCCTTCTTCCTCCCCTTCTCTCTCCCATCCCCGGCTCGCACCGCTTTGGGATGCTCATCCTCCACCTCGGGATCTTCCTCTTTTTTCTCAGAACCGGGAAGAACCTTCCGCCGCTTCTCCTGAGCTGGTTTCTCCGGAGAACCGCGGTCCAAAGCGAGGACGGGGGAAGGTCCCGGTTTGGGGATCCAGGGATGATCGCCCCGCTTGGGGATGGGCCAGGCACGGAAATCCTTCTGGTACTGCGTCTCCTTCTCGAAGGGTGTATCCGAGGGCTGGTACTCGCTTTTGGGTTTGCAGCTCGGCTCCGGTCGTTGCACCTTCCAGGGTTTATAATCGTGTCGCATCACCGAATCGGCCGGGGGTGAAGCGTGCGGGGCCGGGCCGGGTCGGGCAGGACCGGGAGCCGGTTCCCCACCGCCCCCCGCCGCCTCCCCCCCGGGCTGGGTCTCGATGGGGGCGGCGGGGCGCGGAGGAAGCGCGGGGGCGGTGGGATGCTCGGTGGCCTCCGAATATTTGGTGAAAACCAGAGGGACGGCGATGTCCGCCTTATCCAGCTGGTTCCAGAAACGGGCGATGCAGCAAGCGCGGGTGATGCAGGGCCACGCCATGGCGGCCCCGCGCAAGGAGCGCGCCCGCTCCGCGCCGCGTCCGCACCCGCGGCCCCGCGCAGGGAGGGGAGGGAGGGAGGGGGCCGCGCAGCCCCGCCCCGCGCCCGAGGGGGCGGGGCCTCGAGGGGGCGGGGCTTGCGAGGCACGCCCAGGCGTGCTTGCACACGCGTGCACAGCCGCGCACCTGAACGCACGCAAGCACGCACACATGCAAGGCACGCCCATGCGTGTATGCACGCGCACGCAGTCGCACACCTGCACACACACTTGCAAGGCACGCCCATGCATGTACGCACACGCATGCACAGTCACACACCTGCACGCACACGTGCAAGGCACGCCCATGCATGCATGCACACGCATGCAGTCACACACCTGCATGCACACGTGCAAGGCACGCCCATGCATGTATGCACATGCATGCACAGTCATACACCTGCACGCACAAGTGCAAGGCACGCCCATGCATGTACGCACATGCATGCAGTCACACACCTGCATGCACGCGTGCAAGGCACGCCCATGCATGTACGCACACGCATGCACAGTCACACACCTGCACGCACACGTGCAAGGCACGCCCATGCATGCATGCACACGCATGCAGTCACACACCTGCATGCACACGTGCAAGGCACGCCCATGCATGTATGCACATGCATGCACAGTCATACACCTGCACGCACAAGTGCAAGGCACGCCCATGCATGTACGCACATGCATGCAGTCACACACCTGCATGCACGCGTGCAAGGCACGCCCATGCATGTACGCACATGCATGCAGTCACACACCTGCATGCACGCGTGCAAGGCACGCCCATGCATGTATGCACATGCATGCACAGTCATACACCTGCACGCACACAAGCACACACACTTGCAAGGCACGCCCATGCATGTACGCACACGCATGCACAGTCACACACCTGCGCGCACAAGTGCAAGGCACGCCCATGCATGTATTCACATGCATGCACAGTCATACACCTGCCTGCACACAAGCACACACACATGCAAGGCACGCCCATGCACGTATTCACACGTGTGCACAGTCACACACCTGCAAATGCACAAGCAAGGAATGCCCATCAATCTGTTCACATAGATGCACAGTCACACACCTGCACGCACACGTGCAAGGCACGCCCATGCATGTATTCACATGCATGCACATACACCTGCACGCACACAAGCACACACATGTGCAAGACCTGCCCATGCATGCATGCACAGGCATGCACACACATGCACACACACGTGCAAGGCATGCCCATGCATGCATGCACATGCGTGCACAGTCACACACCTGCATGCACACGTGCAAGGCACACTCAGGCATGTATTCACATGCATGCACAGGCATACACCTGCACGCACATAAGTACACACACATGCAAGGCACACCCATGCATGTATGCACACGCATGCACGGCCACACACTTGCACACATGCAAGCACACACACATGCAAGGCATGCCCATGCATGTATGCACATGCGTGCACAGTCACACACCTGCAGATGTACGTGCAAGGAATGCCCATGCATGTACGCACACGCATGCACAGTCACACACCTGCACGCACACGTGCAAGGCACGCCCATGCATGTATGCACACGCATGCACAGTCACACACCTGCACGCACACAAGCACACACACATGCAAGACCTGCCCATGCATGGGTGCGCACACATGCACAGACACACGCACACACACACACACATGCAAGGCATGCCCATGCATGTGTGCACACACGTGCACAGTCACACACCCGCACACACGTGTGCAAGGCACGCCCATCCATGTATGCACACACATGCACAGTGACACACCTGCAGATACACAAGCACACACACGTGAAAGGCACGCCCATGCATGCGTGCACACACATGCACAGTCACACACATGCACACACGCGTGCAAGACACACCCATGCATGCATGCACACAGATGCATAGTCACACACATGTGCCCACATGCAGATATGCACACACATGCACACACATGTACAATTGCATACATGCACTGACATGCACACAGATATGTCCACACGCATGCACAAACATGCACATATACAAGCACACCAGATGCATGCATAGATGTGTGCATACAAACGCATGCCAGCATATGTGAACACACGTGTCCACACACATTCACACACATGCACACTCAATGTGCACATACACCTGCACATGGCTATGCACACATGCATGCACACATGCATGCACACATACCTGCACAAACACAGGTACATGGTCACACACATGCCTGCACATATATATGCAATACACAAAGCCATATGTGAACAGACACATGTGCATGCACATATGTGCACCTGCACACACCTGCACACACATGTGCATACACATGAATGCAAATACACATACAAGACACATCTGCGTGCACACGCTGCAGACATATATGTGCACATGCACACACGTGCAGTCCCACAGGTACAAACACTACACATGCATGCACACACATCTGCACACAGACACATGCACATACAAACCCACACATGCACAAACTTAGGTTCACACATGCATGCACTCACATAAGTGTACATGCATATGCACACTTGCACACACACCTGCACACAGATATGCACACATATGTATGCATGCACACGAATGCACATACATGCACATGCAAACACATGCATGTGCACTCACACCTGTACACACATGCACAAATGCATGCACATGGAGAATCATAAAAATGCACCCACATGCACGCATGTGCACGCAGATACACACATGCATACACATATGCAAGCACACGTGCACACAGATGCATGCATGCAGACATTCACGCAGACATAAATATGAACACGTGCACATGCATGAACACGCACAACTGGACACGGCTGTCCACACACATGGATGCACCCACAGAGCTGTGCTCACACTGCATATGCACACATGCATACACAAACACATGCACAAACACATGCACATGCATATATGCACATGCATATGCACACATCTGCATGCACGCCCACCTATGCACACACCTGCACATGCACACACGCACACACATGCACACACATGCGCACATATATATGTCCAATCACATGTGCAAATGGGCATATGCAAGCACACACATGTACACACATATGTCCAATCACACATGCACACACATGTGCACAAATGTGCATATGCACACACACATGCATGCTGCAAACATGCATAGGAAGACATGAACACATGCACATATATGCTCCCACGCACGTGCATACATGCACACAAGACGTGCATACACACACACGCGTACACACACGCACAATCACACCTACTGTGACGGGTGCACTCGACCCCTGAGCCGTGGCCGGGCCAGAACTCCTCTGGTTCCGATCTGTTCTCTGGGAACCCAGCAAGGAGCCGAGCGGCACGGAGAGCATGGATGCACGTGAGCTTGGAACACCGATCACGCGACCGACACACGGAGAGCGGGTGGCTTTGCTCATGTATCAAGGAACAAAGAAAATTGTGGGTACAAGGAGCCTCGCGCACACCTTTCCCATCGCATGTAATTTGACTACGAGCCAACCGCTTTATCCCATAAATATCACGGCCTAAATGAGCCGGCTTTGAGCCCCCCCTGCTCAGCAGTGGGGCGGTGATGTCCCCTGGAGCTAGGACACCTCTCAAGGCTGCTCCTCGAGGCAGAGAGACCTTCTACCAACGGCAGATCTTTGGCAAGCGACCGATATCGCGCGTAACCTTGTAGCACGGTAACTTTGATTTTTGTCTTGGTGACTTTCCATGCTGCATTGATGCTAATGAAACGTTACATAAATTTTGCATATATAATCCCTTAGACATAAACCGTTGTCCAAGTCTGAGACTAAGGTTGGACTTAGCCGCACCTAAGCTCCATCAGGAGTTCAGAAAGCAAGGGAGTCCGCTCTGAACCTCATGGCTCAACGGGAGGGTCTTCCTTGCTCTCTTCGTCTCCAGTCTGTGTGAAGAGAGGTTGGACATTAGGAAAAGGTTAGAATCATAGAATCACAGAGTCGCTAAGGTTGGAAAAGACCCTTAAGATCATCGAGTCCAACCGCTAACCCAGCACTGCCAAGGCCACCACTAACCCATGTCCCCAAGCACCACATCTCCCCGGCTTTTAAATCCCCCCAGGGATGGGGACTCAGCCCCTGCCCTGGGCAGCCTGTGCCAGGCCCTGACAGCCCTTTGGGGAAGGAGTTTTTCCCAATCCCCAACCTAACCCTGCCCTGGCGCAGCTTGAGGCCGTTCCCTCTCGTCCCATCGCTTGTTCCTGGGGAGAAGAGACCGACCCCCCCCGGCTCCAGCCTCCTTTCAGGCAGTTGCAGAGAGCGATGAGGGCTCCCCTCAGCCTCCTCTTCTCCAGGCTGAGCACCCCCAGCTCCCCCAGCCGCCCCTCCCCACCCTTGGGCTCCAGCCCCTTCCCCAGCCTCGCTGCCCTGCTCTGCCCACGCTCCAGCCCCTCCAGCTCCTTCTGGGGGTGAGGGGCCCAGCGCTGAGCACAGGATTCGAGGGGCGGCCTCACCAGTGCCCAGCACGGGGGGACGATCTCTGCCCTGCTCCTGCTGGCCACACCATTCCTGATACAAGCCAGGATGCCACTGGCCCTCTTGGCCACCTGGGCACACTGCTGGCTCACGTTCAGCCGGCTGTCGACCACCACCCCAGGTTCTTTCCCTCCGGGCAGCTCTCAGCCACTGCTCCCCAAGGTTCTTTAGGTTGGACATCAGGAAAAGGTTCCTCACCCAGAGGGTGGTGGAGCACTGGAACAGGCTCCCCAGGGAGGCAGTCATGGCGCCAAGCCTGACAACATTCAAGAAGCACTTGGACAACGCCCTCAGACGTAGGGTGTGATTCAACTTCTTCACTGAAAGAGTGGTCAGGCCCTGGCACAGGCTGCCCAGGGCAGGGGCTGAGTCCCCATCCCTGGAGGTATTTAAAAGACGGGGAGATGCGGTGCTTGAGGACATGGTTTAGTGGTGGCCTTGGCAGTGGTAGGTTAACGGTTGGACTTGATGATCTTAAGGGTCTTTTCCAACCTAAACGATTCTGTGATTCTATGATTCTATGATTTTTGGGGTTGTCCTGTGCAGGGACAGGAGTTGGACTCGATGATCCTTGTGGGTCCCTTCCAACTCAGGACATCCTATGATTCTATCATTCTGTGAATCATTCTAACTCAATTCTAACTCAATTTTCCTTTGTGTGTTTCTTCCATGCAGTAATTAATAAAGTGCACCTCGGCATCAAACTTCTCGAACCTTCGTAAACCGCTGTTAAACTTTGTTAAATTCCATCAAATTTATTGAACCCCGTCAAATTATTATTCTGCCTCAATAAAACATAGTGCTGCTTCTCTCTTTTGAGCGAGGTGCATTCCGCTTTCGCAACAAATTGGCAGGATCCTAAATCAAGATTTGTGACACATATGCAGATCTATATGCACAAATGGGGGCACACGTGCATGCAAATGCACGCAAGTGCACGCACATGCAAATGTATGTGCACGCACCTGTGCATGCACATACATGCACAGAGCTGCATACGTGCACACCCATGCATGGGCATTCACCTCACGCACACATTCATGCACACATATGTGCACACATGTGCACATTAATACGTTCACACATGCACACACTCGCAGACACACATGTGCACGCACATTTGCACACACGTGCACTCACACATGCAAACAGGAACACAGGCAGGCCCATTGACACACATTCACATGTACACCAGCACACACACACGTGCAACATACGCGTGCATACAGAGACATACATGTGCACACACAAACACATCCTTGTGCATGCACACATGCATGCACACACATACCTGCATACAGATGTGCCCTCAGATACACATACACATGCATACACATACTTGCACATGGATGGACATGCATGCACAGATACTTGCACATGCATATATGCACACACATACATTCTTGCATGTGCATTTATGCCTACACACATACACACATGCATGCAGATATTTGCACACGCATATATGTGCCCGTACACACTTGTGTGCACAGATACACATATATGCACACAGACATACAGATGTGCAAGCACATATGTGCACACAGACCTAGACACCCATACACCCGTGCACAAACGCGCACACAGATCTTTATGGATAAAGCCAAACACGCACGCATGCACAGCCGTGCACTTACGCACACTTTATTATTTTATTTTGGCTGGGTTTTTTGTGTTTCATTGCAGGCTTGCAGCTGCAAAACCAAACCAACCCCCCCCAACCCCCTTTTGCTGTAAGGCCGGCCGACGGCTGCCTCCTAATGCTCATTCCCAGGGTGGATTCACACCCCCCTGGTTCTCCACTTCCCAACCTCCTTTCCAGCCTTGCCTCCACCTTCTCCGCTCCGACCTCCATCGCTCCAGCCCCCCATCCCTCCCTCTCCACCTGCACCTTTCTCTTCATTCTCTTTCTGTATTGCTGAACCCAATAAAGTCCATTTTCAGCCTAATTGCATCCACCTTCTGGTCTAACCACGTGAAGAAGACCCCAGGCTTGAAGCTCTCAGGTCTTTATCAGCATGGCTGCACTGCCAGCATTTCCACCGGGAACATAACTCCAATAAACCCAGTCATCCCAGTGAAATCCATGCACTGAAATACTAAATTAAAATGAGAAAAAACAATTCCCACCAGGCAGTGACTGCAGCTGCTGGGAGTGCGGTGAAAAGCAGGATTACTCCTGCTGCGATTGTTTCTTTAATCCAATGTTTTGCATCCCCTTATTGACTCTTGGGCCCTGAGTTTTTGCGTGTCTTTGCCTTAATTTGCTTAATTTCATTTCTACCCATAGGTAAATTGTGGAAACCCATTTTACAGATGGGATTGGAGCCCTCGCTGATAGGGGTGGCTGAATGAAAGAGCTGCCTTTGGAACAAAAGTCAATAAATCACAACTAGAGGTGTCTACACACAGGCATTGCTTTGTCCACAAGGATTATATCGACCCTGCTATTACATCCAGTGCAATTAAAAGAGGTGATTATAATTAAAGATTTAGGAAGCTCCTCAGTATCTCCCAGGTTGGGACCAAGCCATGGTTTTCTGGGGCCTCAATGCACCATGCATTGCTTTTGTAAGCATGTTGAGCGCTCCTTTGCGCCCAGGACAGATGTGCTAATCTCTGCTTAGGCTGATTTTTACCTTTAAAACCAGTATTATAAAGGCACGTGGCTCTCGCTGCATCGCACTTTCCTTTTGCAGAAGATAAAACCATCGGCTCATCCAGGTCATGCCGCAAAGATGGGAGAGTCGTCCCAAAACTGCTGCTGTCAGCCCCCAGCCCTGTGCTTCCATGCACGCTGCTTTCCGCACAGGATGATGGCAGACGGCTCTTTGCATCCGATGGACTGTGGTACTAAAAAAAATATCTGGGAACAGCAACCAGGAAAACTGGAAAAGCATCACCCTACGATGGTGACCCAAGGTCTGCGAGGAAGACGTGCAATCAAAAGATTATCATAGAATCATAGAATTGTTAAGGTTGGAAAAGACCCTTAAGATCATCAGGTCCAACCGTTAACCTACCACTGCCAAGTCCACCACTAAACCATGTCCTCAAGCACCACATCTCCCCATCTTTTAAATCCCCCCAGGGATGGGGACTCAACCACTGCCCTGGGCAGCCTGTGCCAGGGCCTGACTGCTCTTTCAGTGAAGAAGTTTTTCCTAATATCCAACCTAAACTTTCCCTGGTGCAGCTTGAGGCCATTTCCTCTCGTCCCATCGCTTGTTACTGGGGTGAAGAGACCGACCCCCACCTCTCTACAACCTCCTTTCAGGCAGTTGTAGAGAGCAATAAGGTCTCCCCTCAGCCTCCTCTTCTCCAAACTAAACAACCCCAGCTCCCTCAGCCGCTCCTCATAACACTTGTGCTCTAGACCCTTCACCAACCTCGTTGCCCTTCTCTGGCCACGCTCCAGCACCTCGATGTCCTTCTTGAAGTGAGGGGCCCAAAACTGAACACAGTATTCGAGGTGCGGAGATTGCAACAGGATCAAGCTTGTCGGCTGTTGAACCTCAAGGATGTGCTTATTTTTAAATACTGTCTGTAATTTCATTTATCTCAAAGCTTCCACGGTGATTTTCGAGGGTGTAAAACCCATCTTGGTCTGAGATCTGATGCCCACAGAGGCCCGGCGCATGCTTGGGTGCTTCCTGCAGAAAACATTTTGAATTGCATCCGCGTGGCTGTTTTGGAGTTTCTTGTGCTAAGAGCTATTAGAGTAATTAATTGTCCTTAGTATAACGGAGAGATAATATATTAGTGTGTTCCTGGTGCATGCAAGCCCATACAAACCCACTGCAACAGCTCCCATTTTGGAGCTCAGGGGTGTCCCAGCTCTGCATCCAGCACCGCCTTCAAGCCAGGATTTGCACAGCACCTCGCACCCATTTGGGGACCGGGGATTTGCAGGTGCACGAAGCGGTTTTGAACCTTGCTCTGAGCTTCCCTTATCTGCAATGAGCCTGGGCTCATCTCACACAAGAACGCTCGGTCATGCACTACCCATCTTTTTTATTTTGTAAGAAAAGACACAGGCAAAACTGCTCTGGGAGGTTTTGCAGCGTCAGGAGACTTCGCTGCTCTGCAGATACCCGGCAGACCTGGACGGAGTTAGAAGCTGCAGAATGAAAAAAATTGCTTAGCATCTCCTGCAGTGAAATATATAGTTATATATAAATCCTGAAGCATGGCTGCTCATTCACTTTCAGGAATCAGCTATGGAAATAATTTAATCGCTTACGTCAAGTAAAATCCATTAGCTCTAATCAGCCGAATTGATTTGCTGGCTGCAAACCTCTCTCAGAGACGATGAGAGTTAAATAAATAAAAATGCCCCTGTGTTTAAATTACAGCTGCCGTGGCAGAAAGCAGGAATAGCTTTCTCCTTCTCCAGCCTCTTCTGGGAAAAAGCCATGGCTGAGCGTGATGCCACACGGTGGGACGTTGGTCTTGGGGTTGGCCAAGGACATGGGTGTCACTCAGCATTGGACTGTACCAGTCTGGGGATCCATCCTGCCCAAAAGTTTACAGAAGTTCTTTACTGTGAGGGTGGTGAGGCACTGGAATGGGTTGCCCAGAGAAGCTGTGGATGCCCCATCCCTGGAAGTGTTCAAGGCCAGGCTGGATGGGGCTCTGAGCAACCTGGTCCAGTGGAAGGTGCCCCTGCCCATGGCAGGGGGTTGGAACCAGGTGATCTTCAAGGTCCCTTCCAACCCAAACCATTCTATGATTCTACGATATGATGCTAAGGGCGCCATGGTGGGGTGCAAACCACAGCAAGCCTGATATTTTGCAGCACCCAAAATCAGCATTGACTTTGGGTAGACCCCAGGCAGTGGTTCCTGGTCCCATCCATGCTGGGATCTGCTGGCATGGAGGAATAGCTCCAAGCATCCCCTGTGCAATGATAACAGGGATATTTTGGGAGCTGATTAATAGGGGATCTGGTGAATCTTTTTCTCCTGGCATCCTCAGATGAAGCCAGGATGCCTTTCAGTCATACTTAAGCTGCTGGAGACCATCCTGGGGCAGGTTTGATAGTCTCTCCTGCATTTTGTCATGGTGTGAAGAGCACACTCACCAGCTAGACAATGCCGGCAGATGCTGCCACTGTAAGAGCTTGCCCAGATTTATGGTTTTCTCTGCTGAACCTGACGACGAAGAGGGATCAGCTTGTTTCCTCAGATCACCAGCTGACATCTCATCACGTGCTGTCTGTACACGTTTCCCCTCCCCGTACACACATATCCACCAATTTTTGTAGAAAATAATGTTATGGCATTGTAGGAACAGTGAGGCACAGCTCAGTGCAAGACCTTATAGGAGGTGAAGGTGGTTTTATTTAGGAAAAAACCCTATACAGTGGTAGCCATCTCAAAGGGAGGCATCTGGCTCCTGGCTAATCACCGACCTCCCTGCAAGTGTGAGAGGAAGGGGATGGCAGCTCATCCTATTGCTCACAGGAGGTCACCAATAAGAGCTGTAATTAAGTGAAAATTAAAAAAAAAAATCCTAACAAGGTGTGGCTGGTATAAGCCCCATATCTCCTTAGGAGCCTCTCTCCTCCATTATAGAGGGACCCTGGACATCAGCTTCATGGGCTAAAGGTAGGTGAGACTCCAGCTCCAAAGCCAGATGTGGACCATGCCTGGAGACCCGCCCTGGGAAGTGTGTTTGACTCCACACTACCCCAGTTTGATGTAGGAAAGCTCTATGTACCTATATTTATCTTCAATGGCACTGCTGTGTCTATGTCCCCACCATGGCAGGGTTGTCCCAGGCACTCACACAGCTTTGCGGGCACCGCCTTTGCACCGATGATGCTTGTCTGAATTGCTCCTGTCCCCAACATGTACCACCAGGGACAAGGGAACATGACAACACTGCGGGTGGCAACTTACAGGGGATTTTTAGTGGCTTCTCACATCTTAAATCATTTTATAATGACACACAACTGCTGGGAATGAGGAGCTGCCTGGGGTGTTCTTGTTTTCCTTGTCAACTTTGTTTATGATTCATGTATGTTGGGAGGGTGCTTCAAAGCCAAATGGGATGGGAGCTAAAGAAAATCCATATCAGAGTGCTGCATAAAGAGAATAATTCAAATGCATAAATAGAAGAATTCGACTGATAATTCAAGTGCTCAAAAGGACATGAAATTCTGTAACGAAAATCACTGGCGTAACACAGCCAGATCTCAGAAGAAGTGATTTTGTAACAGGTAGAAGAGGGAGTAAAATCTGAAAGACTGTATTTTGAAAGAATTTGCATTAAAAAGATAGCAGCAGGCAGAAGCGGGCTTCTCTCACACCCATGCTCTTACCCAGAGCTGGGGACGGACAAAGATGGAGCTTGGTGCAATGGTATCACATAGGTTTGGTGTGATGGGAGGATCCCCAGCAAGGAGGACCTCCCAGGGGAGATCTGCTTACTGCTGGTGGAGTGATGGGCCAGGGAGGAATGGTACTCAGAGAAACCACTGGACAACTACCAAAAAGATACCTTCAGTTTCCTTCTGATAATTGTTGCCCACTGGAGGGGAAATTAGGTTGATGGGAAGCTCTAGGAGTACATATGAATGACTGAGAGGCTTTAGAGAAAAGAGAATTATCTATGATGAGAAAAGAGGAGCAGTGATCTGGAGAGAGCTTCTAGCTCATCCACTGGGGCACTAAGTCCCATAGGGTCTACGTGTGGTGGGGCTTCAACAAGGGGCTTAACAAGGAGCCATGACCAGCTTCTCCTGGCAGGGCAAAGCAGGACAGCTACGCCGTGTCCTGGCTTCCCCTACATGCCACTGTGTTGCCCCTTGCATGGGTCCCTTCAGGTTCTCCATGTTTGGCTTTCTCAGCCCTGATCCTGGAGCGTGGTCAGGTCTCCATGTGCAACCTGCTCCACTCGTGAAGTCTCGTGGGCACGCCCCACCGTGCTGACTTGCAAAGCTTGGTGACTTGCAAAGCCTACAGCTTGGTGAGTCAGGGCTTTATGGGTTCCTCCTCGTACTCAGAGATGGACATTGATCAACTGAGTCGCAAGGGCCTCTGATAAAGGGATTACAGAGGATGACCTATTGAGGGATTAAAGGAACTTAATGTTCCCAGACTAAATGCAATCCACAGGAGATCGGATAAATGACTATAAATACCTGAGAAGGAAAAAGCCAAGGAGAATGTAGTTGGAGGTATATCGTGGGCCACGTGTGTGCGAGGGCCCGAATATGTTAGGAAATAAGGAGAAATGGTGAGAAACTTACAAAAAATGGAGAAAAATGAGGTTTAAAAGCCATGGAGGTGAGAACTAGGCAATAAGGGTAAATTAAACAGCAGCAAAATTTCCCACGAGGTGCTAAGGTGGGACTTGTAGGGATTACTGGTGATCAGCGCTGGGTGGTCCCAGAGGTCCCTGCTATGACTGCAGTCACAGCTGAGTGATGATCTCTTTCTGATGCTCCCAAGCAGAGCATCCACCCTGGCATTCCCACAACTGAAACCCAAGTCAGCAAAGAGAACATGAGAAGGAAAATGTAAAAATGACCAGAGAAACATGCGGCTGCAGGAGAAATTAGATGGGCCTTTCGGTGGGTAGGTCCTGCCGTGGAAAGGTTCATCTAAGGGCCAGTGAAGTTTTCTCCACCATTATAGTTGCTCAAATAGCAAATCATCATCCATGTCCAGACAAGGAGAGGCTGAATGACTTGCTGAAAGTTATACAGAAAGCCAGGGAATAAATCTGTATCTTCTCATTTCCCAGTAGAAATCCTTCCCATCCTATATAATCACTTCCCCCAGAGCAGGAAAGATGGGGATTGTGATACTACAAGGACAGATGTGATGTAAGGTTATACCTATAGCATGGCTCCTTTCTGGAAGAAGGACACTGCAAGGTGTAGTGGTCCCCCCCCGATGCAGCAGAATGACTCTTCGCCTCTCTGTTTTCAGCCCAGACCTGTGTGAAGTCACTCTAAAGCTAAAGTCCTTCTTCCTATTTTGACCTGGTGGATTTTATATCAGCCTAGCTCCATCACAAGGCTGCTTTTTGGTTTTGGTTATATTTCCAGTCCTCAAAGATGATCCCATGACTATTAAGAGTTGTGAAGGATGTTCCAACAGTAGCAAGACCCTTTAGTAAGGATGGCGTTGACTGTGATGAGACCAGGACCTACCTGCAAAGCATTGCTAGAGCTGATGGATGCACCTTTTTTGACAATATCACCCACATCTGCAGTTCCCCTGCCAGAATGTGGACAGTGGCAGGAAGAGAGAGCAAGAGGAAAGGAGGAGAGCAGGACAATGTGACTGGCAAAGAGCAAGGTGAGACCTTTCTGCAAAGAAATGAGTGTCCGTCTGAGGCTTGGGTGCAGTCTGAGGTGCTAAGCTGGGCCAAAATAGGCCTTCCAAATTCCTGCTCCTCAACCCCTCCTGCTAGGTTAAAGTCTTCGTTGGAGAGATCCCAACGCTTGCAGAGAGCAATCTGCCTCTTTCTGAGTTAGACAGCTAAAATAAGTTGGATAAATTCACTGTGAAGGTTTGTGTTCCTTGCTGTGACTCTGGAGGGATCCTGAACTGTGTAGCTTGGGCTTCAGCATCCAACATTTAGATGCTGAAAACCAGGTGAGATCATAGAGTGAGTTTGGGCGGAAGGAGTCTCTGGGGTCTCTGCTCCAACCCCCGGTCAAAGCAAGGCCGACAAGATCAGGTTGCTTATGGTCATGTCCAGGTGAGGTTTGACTGTCTCCAAGGATGGAGATTCCCCTCTGCCCTCAGGCTCCTGTTCCAGGGTTTGACCACCCGCACAGGGAAAAATATACTTCCTTGTATCTTATAAGAATTTGTTTTGTCTTAGCTTTGGCTGTCATCTCTTGTCCCATCACTGGGCACCTCCAAGGAGAGCTCATCTCTGTCTTCTCTCCGCCATCCCAGCCAGGAGCTGCAGACAGCTGTATAAACCCTCTTTGCCATCACTCCTACTGCACACACCCAGCTCTCAGCCTCTCCTTGCACAGCCCAAGCTCCAGCCCCGACGAGCTTGGTGGCCCCACTGGGCTTACTGCCGTCTGTCATGTTCTGCCTGATATTGAGGAGCCCAAACTGGAACCAGTGCCCAGAGAGTGGGGAGAATCACTGCCTTGGCCATACTGTGGGCATTAGTAAGGTGTGGGTGAAAACAAGCCCTGTCCCAAGCCCGGGAGGCCCACAAAGTTCTCAAGGACAAGAAATATGTTGACCATGGTTGCTTTCTTCATCATTTGCAAAGGATCAGAGGAGGCTGAGGGGGAAATAGGGGCCCTGAACGCTTTCTGGCGGTGTGGAAGGAGCAGTTGGGGGCTGGATGGTGTCTGTGCAGCCTGAATGGCTTCAGGATATCTGGCAGCGCTCAGTTTTACCTCTTGAATCAACCATCTGTTGGTAACCAAGACCTCCACATACATAAGGCTGACCTGGGTATCGGGACGTAGGCTGCAGAGATCAGGGCTCGGTGTTTGGGCATGTCCCCTACTGCTTAGCTAGTTTAGTACCTCAGAGACATAGCTCTGCTATTCCCTAAAACAAGCCACAGATTTTATTTTATCTACACACAGCAAGAAGCTGCATCTCTCTCGGCTCCTCCTGACTGTCTGGAAATCTCTGATGCCTCTCTAATTTAAGCAGAAGATTTCAAAGCCCTCTGTAAGTAGGTATTTTTCTCTCCTGATTTAAGGAAGTAGAACAACAAAAAGCAAATGACATATCCTCACCAGAGCAGGACATAAATATTTATTACCCAGCTGGGCCTTGGTCAGTTCTTCCAAGGAGCCAACTCGTTCATAACAAATCCAGAACATGGGGCTTTCCTTGTCATAATAAGCCACAAGCAAAGAGCTGGGGCTCTTTGCAACACAACTGCTTGGAGAACCAGTGATACAACTGTTCCAGGGCTTAGCTTGAAACTTCTGGGAGCAGAAAACGCTTCCCACATGTCTGGGTGTCCCCAGGGCTCAGGTGTGACCCTTTACACTAGCAAAGACCAAAAGACCTTGCTGCCACGGCGAGGACAAGACTGCAGGATGGAAACCACCTCCCCAAAGCACCGTCTGTGGACCAGGGATTTCCCTGCAAGGACTTTCCCCTCCTTGGTCCCCCCACACACCTCCCCAGCCATGCCAGGGGCTGCACAGCCCTGGAAGACCAGGACCCCTGGACCTGCAGATCTCCACACAGCGTTTTGGAAATTGCTCGTGGTTTCTCACCAGGAAACATCTTGTCTCCAGGCAACAGAGCCAAAGGAGTTAAAAGCCTCCTTTGCTTTCTCAAAGCAGACAGGGTCCCGACATTTGCAGCAGAAGACAAAGGACGGGGAGAGATGCAAGCGAGATCTAAGCCTGTTTCAGCTCAATTAAAGCAACCGGTGTCTTTAGAAAAAGAGCCCTTGGGGTTTTACCAGAACCGTGTTGTTTCTAGTGACTCTGGAAAAATGGAGTCTAACAAACAGATGTAAATTCCTCATAGCCCAGCATCTTCCTAGGACCTGACAAGAGGAGGGATTATTTTTCAGCTAACACCTCTGATTTGCTTTTGCCAAGGGTTGTTTTTAGTTTTGTTCTGTAGTTCTGGGCGGCGGTGAGCTTGAGGATTTGAAATGCCCCTTAAACCAGCAAGCGATGCCTTTGTATGCACGCCGGTGCTTTAGCAGTGGATTGGCTTATTGTTTAATTCAGTCTGTTAGCGGTATTATCCTGTATCCTGGTTACAACGAGACCCTTGGTTTCCTCAGGCCTCTCACGAGATGATTTCTTTGTTTACCTGAGCAGCTTGTCAGTTCCCTGGGGATTTTTTTCCCCAAATTTCTGAATTTTTTTCCATCCAGCAAATTGCAGCTCTTTGCACGTGACTAGGCAGAGGTTCAGACCATGCACCTGCTTGGAGGTAGAAATGCAAAAGGAAGGTAATATCTCCTTTCTCATACACCCACATAAACATGTGCAAGGATGCACACGGACACTTGTCTGCCCCATCCATCCATGCATGTCCTGGCAGAGGCGTGAGGTTGCTTATGCACCCCCGTGCTCAGCAGCGCAACACCTTTGCGTTGTTTGCGCACCTCCTTGGCTGAGACTGAAACCCAGCCGCGCGATATCACTTGCAAATACAAGTGCCCTGCTCATGCTTGTACCTTCTGCTTGTCCTTTCCTGCCGTGCACAGGGTGGTTTGTAGGGGAGGGGGGAAAATAAACCCTGTGTGGTCATGCCTGGCTGACACGCACAAATGCCTCATCCTCTCTGCGAACATCCAAATATTGCAAAATTTGAAAGAGACAGGCACTTGAAGGCAGGACTGGGTCCTGAAGGGAGTTCACTTCCCAGATTTGGGTGGTAAAAGCATGAAATCCTCACCATCTAACCACGTGGTGAGTCACGTTGGCAAAAAGTCAGTGACACCTCCCAGCAGCGTCCCTCTCCTCCCCATACGGGAGGGTGGCTACGGGCAGCCACCACCGCCACTGTACATTGCACAATCCCCTATACTGTAAGACTGGGTAAATATTGACGAGCGACTTTGCACTTTGCATTCGCCACTTGCAGAACTTCCTTCTCTTTCAAGACGTGCATGCAGAGCCCAAGATGGTTGAGTTTGCCCCGCTCTCCGTGCCACTGCAGAGAAGGCTTCAGACGGCATCGGTGGTTCAATGGGTCTTCAGCTTCTTATGTCTAGGTAAGAGACATCTCCTTTTCCTTCTCTGAGAAGCCAGAGCAGCTTTTGCCCCAACTCCTTCTCTCCCTGACCCCAAGGAAGACCTGGGACCGAAGGAAAGTGGCATTAAAGGCATCTCTGGGAGCCTGCAGTGAATCCCAGGCCATGTTAGGACAAGTGATTAGCAGCAGACATTTCATCGCATGTCTCTGTCTCGCTGTATGAAGAGCAGTGTGGGAGGCTCTGTCTCACTAAAACAGTTCTTTTTTTCCTTCTTTTTTTTGTTGGTTTATTCTTGCCACCCGATCTGAGCATGGTGGCACGAGGGAAGTGTGTGGCTGCGTGCCTGTGCATCGAACATCTACGGGTCTTACACAGCAGCTAAACCCGTGTGGGGTTTCAGCTTCTCCTGCTCTTTAGGTTTAGAGTTTTCCTGGCCTAAGGTGCTGCCCTGGTCTAAGGTGCTGCCCTGCCTAGCGTTAGCCATGAGGAATGGTATTCCCATGCCTGAGGGATGATAGGATGGGAAGAGCATGAGGGACTCTGCAGCCCTGGGAAGAGACACTTCACTTTATACGGATGCCCCTGCAGGACACAAAAGGGCATTTTTCCAGGAAAACCCAGGCAGGTTGGGGAAGAGACACATTAGCAATCTGGGACGAACTCACTACTGTGTGGAGGGCATCAGGTGCTGATGGAAATGAGAAACATGCAGTTTTGGATAGGATGCACTGGGCAATAAGGAGATGGGAGACCCAGAGGCAGGTTATCAGAGAGCGCAAACCCTCTGGGGCGATTTACAGCCCCTCAGGAGCCAAGCTGGAATGTGACTTCTAGAGTTTCCCATTGTCATGCAAATTTTTAATCTCAGATGGGATCTGTGTAGTTTTATTGTGGCAGGGTAGTTGTTGACTACTCCCAATACACAGAGGCAGCAGATCTTTGTCTATATAGGGGTCCTGGCACACAAGCATCTCCAAAACAACACTTGCAAAGAAAGCATAGGCTACGCTTCAGAGCCTCATTAAGTTTCTGAGATGGCTCCATCCAAACTCTGCTACAGACCTGGGGCTGAATGGCCACCTCCGCACCAGTATCTGGTGGACTGGAGCACTGGGCCATACTGGTCCAGATGGTGTAGCTGTTTGCATGCTTCTTGGCATAGGTTTGGCCCATGCTAAGTAACACTCTTCCAAACTACAGTTTGAGCAATGGCAGAGGCCAGGGACTATTGCTGGTAGCCAGGATGGGTGAGGCTGCCCTTTAATGGGAGAGAATTAGCAACATGGACATGACTGGGCAATGCTGTTCACCTGCTAGGTCAGCAAATGGGCTCTGCTGAGTTGCTTTGGAGAGGTACAACCACTGTGGTCTGCTGGGTTGCTCTGGGACAAGCCGGAGGACATCCCTCTCCAGATGGAGGGGAAATCCCGGTGTGGCAGTGGTGGCACAGCCAGCTGAGCTGCCACAAAGCACGGTTATGGCATGGCAGAGTACGGGGCACTTGGTGCCATCCCATACATGTGTTATAAACCTTGGGTTCTTCTAGTGCAGAAGAGATCCCAGCTGTGATCAGCCTTCCCCTGCACACTGGAGGCCACCTTGCAGGAAGAGACATAGGTGTTGTTAACAGGGGAGGGGGGATCTGGAAAAAGCCATGCAGCCCTGGACACAACTGGCCAGATGGGGACATTTTGGGGTGCTCTGTATCTCCCTCCTTGCTCCTGTGCCTGGTTTTCCTTCCATGGTGCCTGGATGGGATGGGACGTAGTAGAGATGTGGCCGCAATGTTAACAAGGGATACAACAACACATGCCTATTCCCAGCATGGATGCAGCTGGGGCTTACGGAGCTTTAACAGCGTTTTCCAGCAAAACAACTCGCACTGTAGGTTTGTCCCTTCTTGGTACCGGGTTCAAGCTGGCACTTGACATTTCGGAGATGGAAATGACTGCTGGAGCCAGCAGAAAGCCAGAAACTGGGCAGGAGGGAGGAATCCTCTGCAGTCGGAGGGTAACGTGGAGCTGCTGGAAACACAGGCTCTGCCTCCTGCAGGGAAATACAGCTTGCTCAAAATGAGGATGAGGCCCAAACCCACACCTCCTCCGTGGCTGGCCTTCCAGAGATTACTATCTTTCCCTTGAACAGTTTTACTTTGATTTTGTTTTTTTGGTGATACAGTCTGAAACCAAAAGCAGTTAAGAAATGCTATAAGAAAGGCATTAGAAAGGTGATGATTGAACCTTGTGGAGTGATTCCAGCTGGTTTTATTCATTTTACAAAGTTTCTTTAAGCCTGGAGCTTTCCACCCAAAAGCTCCCAGTTTTAACAACTGTGAAAGATTGATGCTAAGAGATAGCCTTCATTTCATCCCATGGGCTGCCAAACACCCTGTGCCACGCTCAGTTATAACCCTCAGGCACAGAGATCAGACCTTCCGTGGGCAGGATTTGGCCGCCGGCTGCTCCTTTCTCTCTGAGACAGGCTTCTGCTTCTGCTGCCAGAAAAGGGCTCCCGAAAACACACGGGCAGCTGCTGCCAGACATTTGCACAGCCCTTTGGCTGGAGATCCCAGCAGCCACCGCTCGGCAGCACTGGTTGCAGGCAGCTGTTGCTATGGTTGTGCAAATGCATCCCCTGAGAAGCCAAGCAGCGGGCGAGGGGCTCATTCATTCTCCGCGGGGCGCTGGATGAGTGCGGCATCTCGACCCTGGTGCTGGCAGGGAGCTCTGCTGCAGTATCTCTCGCAACAGGCAGGCACTGCCTGCGCTGCCGGTTTTCTTGAGGATGCTCCTGGCAAGGGCACCAAGATAAAAGGTGTCATTTGCTTCAGATGCTGGCAGCTGCTGGAAGGAGAGTGCGTGGTGCAAGGATGGGATGCAGGGCATGGAGTGGGGGCCCCAATGCCTCCCCACTGAGGGATCCCAGTACTGACCAGTGCTGCCTCCTAATGCAGTGGAGCCAGGCTTCTGCAGGGCACCAAAACCCAAACCTGCTGCACCTCTTCCCGCTGCCTTGCTGATTCCAGTCTCCATGGACTTGGGCATGGGCATCCATCCAGACACACCACGCAGAAGCATTAGTGTAGGACTGAACCCATGCAAGCAAACCCTGTGCAGGGGCAGGAGACCTGTGCACACCGCCTCTGTAGATCCAGCGTACGACACTTTGAACCCTTTCAATCAGCAGGGTTGGCTCAAAGGGCACAAGGTACCAGCGTGAGTCAGGCCCCCTTGACAGCTGAGCGTAGTCCACAGCCTGGGACAGCCTGGCCAAGCATCTGTGCGGGCTGTCACTGCCAGGGACTCCAGGCTGGCATTGGGGATCTCAGCAATGGGCATCTTGCAAACCCTCCTGGCAACCACAATATGAGTCTGACTCACTCTGGGGCTGCTGCGATGCCAAAAATCTCTTTCCACAGGCTGCCATTTTCCCTGTTTCAGGCTGAATGAGCAAATGCTGGGTTAGCAGCAATGTTGGGCCCAGCAGTACTTTGATGGGACATGGTCCCTGTTTGGACTTGGCCAGAAAAGTCCTCTGTGTGCTTTGTAGCCTGTAGCTCACTTGGAGCCTGTGGCATATATGTGTGTCTTGTCTGTGATATGCCCATGTTTTCATCCACGGAGGGACTTGCAGCTCACAACAAAACTACTTAACACAAGACACCCGCCACCAAACACTTCATTTTTGCTCTGAGCTTCTTTGAGGGAGCCCAGCCCAGGAAACCACTTGGCCTGTGAGGGGATCCAAGAAATCCATCACGTCCACATGGATGTGTCCTCTCTTTGCTGAGTCCCGTACGGCCATGGAGATGTGAGGTGCTGGGTCCTGGATCATGAAGAGCTGCTTCAGGAGCATCCCTGCGCGACAGGCTCTGTGCAGACCTTGGTGGCCCTGCAGCCCAGGAACATCCTATGACTGCTTCTCCCAGAGCCACATCTCACCATGGACAACTGCAAACAAACCTTCTGGCTTCTGGCCTGAACAGAAAGTGTACGATTTAGGGTCTGTATGGAGCTTTCCTTCTTGTCAAGGGCACTTTGGTTTTGGTTTTAGTTTGAGGCTGCCCAGGGCAGTGGTTGAGTCCCCATCCCTGGAGGTATTTAAAAGCTGGGTAGATGTGGTGCTTGGGGACATGGTTTAGTGGTGGGCTTGGAAGCGCTAGGTTAACAGTTGGATTTGATGATCTTAAAGGTCTTTTCCAACCTAAACAATTCTGTGATTCTGTGAAGGAGTCTCTCCACTTTCCATGGCAGATTAGACAGCTAATCTCAGCCCAGCCTAGGATTCTTTGGCCATTTTCAGATAACTGAACTGATGTAATTGCAAAGACATGCATGATGCCCTTAGACCTCCTCTTGCAGCCCATGGTGATGTCTGCCTTGAAAGGGCTCTGTGTAAGGACTTAAGCCATTTTATAGCAATTTAGTGTGGGCAGCTGGGCTACCTCGCAAGAGTTCAGATCTGCAGAGGGAGGAGATAAGGATCACATCTCTTTGCAATCGCACCCCCAAACCTGCCTGTTCCTCCTGAGTGTACAACCATGGCTTGAGAGATTGCACCCTGAGGCTGGGAATCAAGGGAGCTATGGGGGCAGAAAGGTGGAAGGCAGATATTGTAGTGATGCTATAGCTGAATACTAAAGGTAATTCTCCCCTCCTTTCCCTTAAAGAATTCTGTAAAGGCAGCAAGGCAGAGCCATGTTATAATCACGTCGCATTGCCATTTGTGTGTCTGATGCACCTGCAGTCCCCATCTTCACCAGAGAACTTGGTCCTATGGAGAGCTTGACCAAGCTGGGGGTTGGAACTAGATGGTCTTTAACGTCCCTTCCAATGCAAACCATTCTATGATTCTAAGCTGGAGAGCTTGTCTGGCTCTGCAGAGCCCTGGCAGCCGATGGGGTTCAAAGATGGGTTTCTAATGAACCAGGGACTCGCAGGTATCCCCCCATCCCCATCATGACGCAGACTGCCATCTCTTCCAGTGGTGTTTCTGAAACCCGGCAGCCCTTTGTGGGTTGCTTTGTGGGCACAGCAGGTTGTACGTAGGCTGGAGTTTGGCCCCAGGAGGGAGATATCTGCTGAGGTTCCTTGGCCAAGAGCCTAATGCCATGTTTGTGATATCCTTTAAAGTGTTTGCCTGGCAGGTAGCCCAGAAAATGACAGTTGTTTGTAAGAAAGCAGATGCTGAGGGAAATACGACTCTCATCTGGGCAGCTCTGAAGTGGTCCCCAGTCCAGACAGGGACAGGCAAGAAGCCCTTGTCGTTCCTCATTTTCCTCTTGGGATTCCACTCAAGGGAAGAAAGCAATGATTATGGGGAACAGCCTCACAACAAGCAAATATTCCTGTTTGCCACCCATCCCTTCTGCCCTGTCCTGCAGGAAAGAAGCAGAAGGGGCAAGGAGGTGGCTTTAGGTTGCTCTTGCTGCTCTGCCTCTGGGAGATGACCTGTGGAGGAAGGGGAGTGCGTGTTCCCCTCCAGTGTGGATTCAGGAAAGACTTGGGATTTGCAGGAATAGAAATAGATCTTGGCTCCTGGTGCACGGTCCTTCCCTCTAGCCCTTAGCTCAAATGGATGCAGGATTTGGCTCTTGGGTAGAATGTTATTTTTCAGTGGCTTGGAGAACAAGGAGACTCTAAGATGTGAAGAGTCACCTGTGTGACCTAAAAGAGGTTGGGTCGGTGTTGGTGAAGGGACCCTGGAGCCAGGCTGAAGAGCAAGAAGTCCTGGGCAGTGGGGCTGGTGGTGGACCCTGCTTGGGGACCTGACATGGCTTTCAGGAAGCAGCAAGACAGCTCTGTGGCAAATATCTTGCCACTGGTGGTCCAGAAAGTCTTGGTGTCTAACTGATGGGATTGCTCTGCCTCTGCTATGTTTTCATTGAAGAGTTTGAGGACATGACACACAGATGTCTGCAAGAAAGTTGGAAGGGGGACAGCAATCTCCCTTGATGCAAGCAGCTACGGTGACTCCCCCTCGCACACCAGGCAGGGGTTCAGAGTGCCCCCTTCTCGCCCAAATGCAGCCCATAAACAATCATGTGTCTGCCTAAGGCTGGGATTGTTGGCAGTAGGATTTAACTGTACATTTTCTGGAACTTTCCTGTCTCTTTGGTCCCATCCACAGCAAGTTTCAGACTGAGGGTCCATTCTGGGACAGGAATGGGCTCCTTTCCCACAGCAACCAGGGCAGTGTAAGATTTTACAAGCACAAAAAAATAATCTTAAGACTGAGTGAAGGTCACTATGTGCAAATTCTGCCCTGTAAAAAAAAAAAAGTTGAATTGCAAATGAATCGAGGGAGACATTAATAATTACATAATTGCAAGATAAAGCCTCACTTGGATGATAAGTGCATGGATTTGGACCAGAACAACTCCTTCATTGTGCAGAATGTACTTTGAGCTTTGCACGGTATGATAAAAAGAGAATGAGGCATTGCACAGTTTTGTAGCAGACCTGATGACCTGGCTCCCAGGTGCAGTAAAATTGCAACCTCTGCGTTGTTCCTCAAGCAGCGTTCGTGTGTCATGTGGGCCCTGGAGCTTTGTTTCATGCCGGATGCTCTTTTCCTCAAGAGTTACAAAGACTGTGTCTGTGGCACTTGAAAGGAGTGGTGCCAGGTACGAGCGGTGGTTCGTTCTGACCTGGAGGATGCATTGCAGGTTAGACCTGTTGCTCTGCAGAGAGCTTTGGTGTTACCCCATGCACTGTATTAGTGCCTACCCAGGAACCTGCCTTGCTTTTCTGTTCAAATGCTGTTCGATGCTGTGTCTTTACCTATATGAGGACATAAGATCCCATTTCAGCTTTAAGGAGGTTTAGGATCCTGCTAAATTATTGTTTGGTTTTTTCCCCCATAGGAATTACCAATACCATCATGCCAGTGTTTTAAAAAGGGGCAGGGATTTGTTTTTACAATCAAAGCTCTAGGATCAGGGTGACTTATGACAAAAAACCACTACAAACCAGATGTACTTATTTATCCTTATTTCTCCTTTCTACTTTCTCCTTTCTGCTTATTTGCTGTAAAAGCAGACAGGAGGTACAAGGAGGTCTCAAAGGAGAGCATCACGTACCTCTTCTTTGATAGGCCTTAGCTGAGATGAGATGGAGAAGGCAGGTGCCAGGTGACTCCCAAAGATGAAAATCCAGGTCTCAGAGGATGAGGGCATGGTGCATCTATCTCACAGCTGAAGCTGAACAGGGCATCTCCATCCTCACGTCCTTCAGCCCTGGGTGCTGGATCTGTGATGAAGACCCAGAGAAGAACAAAATGTATAACCCACCACACATGGTGAAACCCATGAGCTGGGGAAGGCAAAGGGCTTGGATGAATGGTTTTTTTTTTAGCTCAGTTTCCTCTTTCCCAGACAACACCAAGGCTTCCAGATGGACAGATGGAGAGGACACAGCTCTTCCCAGGCACTTTTTAGGGCATCTGCTTTACCAGGTGGCAGCTTGGTGGCCACCAGTGCGTCCCAGTCTCTCTGCAGACAGATAGCATTGGGCTTGGTGGGATTTCATGTACCAAGTGATGCTTGTTTGAACACAGACTTCTCTTCTTCCCGTGCCAAAATACAGGGCATGAGGGAGGTGGGAGGTAGAGGACAAAGCTGAGCACTGACTGGAAGCAACTCAGAAAAGTCTTTAATGACTTGGGAAAGTCCCAAGTCATTAATGTCTTAGGGAATGAAATAGAGCATTCTTATAAAATCTGTGATGACATCAAGTTGAAAGGACTGAAAATCCTCTAGAGGCCAAGATTAGATTTGAGAGTGAACCTGAGAAGTGGAGGAAAAGGTCCAAAATCAATAAGAAAAAACTCAATAAAGAGTAAGATCTTACATATGGGAAGATAAAAAATTAAAAATCCAAGAAACAATTAAAATGGGCAATTCCTAGCTCAGGACAAAACTATTGGGGACTGTACAGACAGGGCATAGAGCCCCGGTTTGCTGCTGTTGCAAAATGCCAGGTGTCATCGGCGGTATTAACAGGAGTTTTGGGGTAAAACACAGGCATTATCGTTGCAGAGGTCAGACTGACTCCAGAGAAAAGCCAGACAGCAAAGGAATAGAGATCTGATCCACGAGGACCCTCTGGATGCAGTGAGGTCCATCAGTCTTGTGGGAAGAGGGGGACATGGTGGCCTTTGGAGAAATAGGTGCTTGCTGCAAGGATGGTGCTTGGTTGCTCTCCAGGTTCCTGGGGCAGATAAGAAAGAAACCACTGCTTTGCATCAAAGGTGCCTTCACATTGATAAAATAATTCAGCAGCAAGCCCAGTGAAGGCTTGGGCTCCATCCCAGGTCCAAACAGACCGAGTCCCTTCAGGTGAATCATTCCTCTCCTAGTGCCCACGTAACTCAACTGCCAACTCACTGTCTGGCTTTTCTCTCAGCACAGTGCTGCACAGCTGTCTTCATCGCCCTCTTCTTCACACGTTTTTGGCTGGTCAGTGCCCTCTACGCTGCATGGTGGTTCATAGACAGGGAAAAACCCAGGAAGGGTGCAAGGCGGATCCATGCCCTGCGGAACAGTGTCATCTGGAGGTACATGAGGGACTATTTCCCCGTCAAGGTAAGTGCCACTGATCCCGTCGGCTCTTAGGAGATTCAGGGACCAACTTTGTACTTCATGTTTGGAGGTGCGTCTGGGGCCAGCAGTCGTGGCATGGGGTGCTTGGAGGTCAGTGTTGAAGGATTGTCTTCCCAGCTCCCAGATTACTGCAAGACCCAGAAAAAATGCAGACCACCATTTTCAGAACCGCATTCTTTAATCATCTGCCTTTTATATACCCATTTAACCTCGCTGCATTCCAGCAGTTAGGGAAATCTCCCCTTTCCTGTTTTCCATGTCTATATTGTGGCACTTCTGCTCTTCAGGTTGCTCAGCATTTACCCAGTGGACACAGGGCCAAGTTTTGACCAAAATCTGAGGTCCTGGTGCCCTGCAAGGTCAGCATCCCCTTCTGCTGGGGAAGAGGCTGGATGGTAAAGCTGGGTGTGCACTGGGCAGTCTCACAGAGTTGCTGTTCCCCTGAGAGGGTCTTCTGTAACATTTCCAGATTTACTTTAATGCATGTGGCAGGCCTTTGCCCTCACTCTTTATCTGCTATCCCCTTGGCATGGCATGAATGCATGGACCAGCATGAAGTCCTGCCTCAGAGCCATCACAAGTCAGTACAAATCTGAGCAATGCAGCAGAAGAGTTCATGGGCCATGCAAGGGAGTGAGTTTCTAGGGTAGACCAAGCTATGGGAATTTGTCAGATAATTCCTTTAATTAAACATTGCCTGTTGAGGGAACTCAGGTGGGATGCAGACAACTGTGCCTCACGGTTAGAGACAGCCTGGAGTCAGGAGCTGGGTGCTGCAGTCCAGGTAAAATGAAGCGGGGAGCCCAAACAGCCAAAGGACTCATCAGCCCAAAGGAAAAACAAGAGCCCAGGTTGAGACTCCATCCTGCATAGAGCAGGGCCTGGGATAAGGATTAGCAAAAAGAGGACCAGAGGTGCCCAAGGTCACCCATCAGGTTTGCTGCTCAACCAGAAATAAGAGCCAGCTCTTTCAAATCCCATCCCTACACTTCAACAGTAAACCATGAGGTTTCTCTCTTCAATTTGCCAGGGAGAAAAAACACACATCCCCAATAAAACACACCCAAAATTTTCAAGGTCCTGGAGTGCAGACTGCAAGATTGGTGCAGAAGGAGATTAATTTAGGGCAGAAGTCAGGGCTGGGCAAAAAATGAGATGATGAGGTCTGTCTGGATCTTTGCTACCATTTCTGAGTGGATCTTATGCATACTTGTGTTATAACAACTCAGATGGGCCCATCTGCCCCTAAAATGATGGTGCCTAAAATGTGTCTTCTGATGTCACATCATCCCCTTTTGCAGGCCACCACTCAGTACAATATTGACCCTAGTGCTGCGGGTAAACTGGGGGCTTCACCAAGCCACAACCCGGTTACACAGACAGTGTGTCCCAGCAAACGTTGCTCCTTTTCATCAGAGTGGAAACATCACTTGCTATCAAGGCAGACTGCCTTGACTGCAGCACCATGGATATACTTAGATCTGCCTGGGAAGGCACCACCTCCAGGATACTCCAAAAGCAAATGTTGCACAAGAAAAATCGGAGCTTTTTAATTTCCCCTGATTTCGCTTCCCCTCATTTCAATTTTCCTCTCATCCCAATATGCTTCTTGGGTCAGTGAAGGTGAAGGAGCAAAGGGCAGTGCTCTCTGTGACCGTGTCTGGTTAGCGGCATACAGCACTGTGCAAGCTGGGATTGCCTCTCACCGGACCTGGGTGCAACTGGTAGAGATAGATGTGCTGGGTTGAACCAGGCCATCACCCTCCCTTTCCAACGCTGTGGACAATTCAAGTAAATCCGCTTAATTTTGTGCTGGAAACTGGCATATGGAAACTTCCCGTGTCTCAGCTGGGTGAATTGCATCTCCCTTAGCCTCTCCAGGACCATCCATGAGACTAAGTCTGCCTTGCCCATGTCCTACTGCCATTGAGGCTCTTTGCTCAAAGGCATGGCAGAAAGGGACGCTGAGGACCTGCAGTGAGTTATTTTATGGCTAATCTCAGAGCTTAACTTGTGATTTAAGGGCTTTTGGATGAGCTTCAAAGCAAGGCCCCCAAAAGGTATATCATAGTCTTCTGGGGAGGAATGGGAACACATCCCAGGAAAGCTCATGGCAAGTTTTACCATAAGGGACAGGTAATATTTTATGACATTTAATAAGAAACGCCAAAGGGGTTCCCAATAAATTATTCTCAAGGTTGCCTTAGAAAATGCTAGAATTGCCATGAGCTATTTATGTGGCTGTAATGATTATATGCAATATAAAGTCTATAAATCATTTGTGGCCACAAGCTGCCGCTTGGGCAGTGTTGTACCAACCTCTCTGCTAAAACTCAGCTGCCAGCTCAGCCCAGAGACACCTCTTCTCCTCTCCCTTTGTAAGGCCATGCAAACCCCCTGCTGAACACCACACAGCGTTGTCGGTCCGTCCTTCCCTCCCTGGGTGCCACTGTCAGGCAGGGAGGACCTGGCAGGAGGACCAGTAAGACCAGTAGAGGGAGCATGGCTACTGGATTTGGCTGCAGCTTACTGGGTGAAGGCAGGGAGGGTTTGGTGGAGCCTTTCTCCCTGCTGGACTGGGAGAAGTCAGAGGGGACTCCACAAAAGGACAGAGGAAAACAAAAATATAATAAAAAGGGTATAACCAAGCAATCACATAATAGCATTTCCTTAAAACATTTTTTCAGTCTTCCACACTTTCTTTGCTCAAGGACTTTTTAAAAAGCCAGACTACAGGATTTAACAGCCCTTGCTGAATGCATCTGCTACCATTTGTTACTACAAGAGTGTGGAAAACCACTTGGCACCCCCAACATCCCGCAGCAAGGAGCTCCCCAGGTGAACCACACAGTGTGAAGACTTCCCTGCTCCCTCCTTGTTTCACTGGAAACTCCCTGGTTAGCCCAAGCTAATCCTGTCCCACCTACCTGTGCTACTCCTGGTTTTATACTCTGTTATATCCCCCAGCTGCCAGGTTTTTTCCCCACCTAAAAACCCCAAATGTGTTCGCTTCCTCGCATGGAAGGTATTTCATTTCATACCTCCGAGCACGGGCTGATTTGTCCCTAGCAGCGTGGAAGTTAAGCATCATAAATATTGCTTTTGCCATCCTGTATGCTGCTCTCATGAGGAGCTGAGCTGGGCTCTTGGTCTGAGCACGCACAGCTGGATGCTCCTCTGGACCTCTCACTTGCCCAAAGCCCCAGTCAGAACAGGGGCATGAGAGGAGTGGGATCTGGGGAGATGGACAGGGTGGGCACCCAGCACCCTGGGACGAATTTATGTGTAGATTGAGTTCATTCAACCCTGGAGGATTAGTCATTCTGGGAAGATTAAATGTGGCTCCTAATCCTCCCAGATCCCAGCAGCAAACTTAGCATGGCCAAGCATCAGTGTCTGGAGGAAGGAAGAGCTGCCTGCTATTTTATTTTAGGAAGTGGCTTTAAACGCTGCCTTTAAGGGATCCCTGGGCGTGTTTGCAGCCAAGGAAGCAAAGAGAGGTTGGGTAAGCATCTGTTTTCGGAGGATCTGGGCAGCGTGAATTTGCACTTTGCTGCAGCGAGCATCTGGCAAGTGGGAGCGTGCAGGCTGCGAGCCGTGCCTCCGCAGCGCATGCAAGGAGCACCCTCTGCCGATACCACCCTTGCACAAGTACTGCTTTGCTGCTCAGTTTATTCCCCTTGGAGCTAACTGTATTTTAGTTAGGGGTTTGGGAGCTATAGGGTCAGGCAGGACTTGAATGAGTTTGGGTGATTTTAAAAGGGGGATGAGAAAAAAGCACTGAGAATCCAAGGAGGGAGGGCAATGCATTGTCCAGAAAAGTTATTTCTGCTTCCTCCTTCTGTATTTTAATGCTATTCTAGTCCTTCTTTTTTATACGCCCTCATAATAGGCCTGCAATACATGGCTGAGCTCAGCTGGGTCTTAAAATTGCAGAAAACATACCAGAAGGTGCAAAATTAATCTGTTTGGAGCAGACTACATTTAAATAGATATCCAGTGATGCCTGCTGTGGGTTGATGTTGCCTCCAGAGAGATTTTGGATACTGTGGACTGCTCTACCTATGCTGTGTTCAAAAAGCAGTCAATAATCTGTCTGCTGCTGCCAGGTCTCTGCCCAAACCCTTATCTCCATTTGCACAGTCCCTTCCCCATCATTTATCAGCAGGGCATCTTTATTATGAAGGATAGAAAAAATTTTTCACGATGAGGGTGGTGAAACACTGGAATGGGTTGCCCAGAGAGGTGGTAGATGCCCCATCCTTGGAAACATTCAAGGCCAGGCTGGATGGGGCTCTGAGCAACCTGATCTGGTTGAAGATCTCCCTGCCCATTGCAGGGGGTGGGACTGAATGGCCTTTAAAGGTCCCTTCCAACCCAAACCATTCTGTGATTCTATGATACACCCGGCATTACAGTAAAAGCAAATTTCTCCATCACATGGCCAAGCAAATGCACATCGTCACTACTTCTTCTCCCCATCCCCATCCCCTCCTGCCACTGTAAGGCTGCTGTCACCAACCTCTCTCATACAGACAAGGTGTTTTGGTAACCTCAGCTGAGAAGCACCACGGATGTGCAGAAGGTGAGGACCGGGGTGAAATGGGGAAAGTGTAAGCTTGACAAGAGCCATCGCTAGTGTAGTCCTCAAACAGAAGTCACCGCCTCTCTTGCTGACTATAAATTGAGGCCGGATGCGTGGCTTAGACAAGACATTTCATCTTTAGATCACATAACCTGGGTTATGAGTAAAATCTAGCATCAGGAAGCTAAAATTAAGGTCTTAGAGGGACAAATTATGTCTTCAGGTGCTGCCATCATTTAGAGCAACCCCAGCAGGCACCATCATACCAGCTTTATTCAGGGCAGCCTGAACAGTGCCTGCTGTGTAGAGAAGGTCCTTGTTTTCCCCTTGTGAATTGCCACAGGAAATTTCTTAGCAGCCTTGGGGTTATCTAAGTGACAGTTGGACCTTATTTTCTATAGTAACTGGCAGAGTCCCAACCTCTGTCATTGTGATGAGGACTTGCTGGCATCATTGGGTTTTTGTTAGCATGACGAAAATGAGTTATTGGAGAATTAGTTGACCCCTAGGACCTGTGATCTGGGATGGCTCCATCCCATAGCTCATTCATTCTCATAATTGCATAAACCATGACAGGGGTTATTTGAGTGTGTTGCGGTTCTGGGGAAGTACAAGGCGTTGGGGAGAGGTGACAGCCCAAGTTCGCGTGAACCAAGCCCTGCCAGGAATGTTTTCGTTCTTTTCATAGAAGAGTGGTATTATTTGTAACTGGAGATTTTGTGTTGTGGCCCATGATGTTAAATATAATTTCTGGTTTCCAGCAGTCTTGGCTGTTCACTTTGCTTCCTTCTGTTGGCTGGAGGAGAGAAGAGGGGTTGTTAGGACAAAAGCAAGACATGGCCAGATGGCCCAAAGCCACCTCTCTCTCCTTTTCTGAGGAACTTCTCTGTCCCATGTCTTGGCCCTCTCTTCTCTGCCCTCGGGTGATCTTAAGTAAGAGAGAGGCCACCACCGAGGTCAGGTCCACCAGAGGACTGTGTCCCACCATCTGCACTGCCAAGCAACTTGCTAAGCCACTGGATAAGGGAGGTCCTACGAGACCCCAAAAGCAGTATCACACAAGAACAAGGGAAGACTCAGGCATTTTGGAGCTGCCATACTTATCCAGGTTTGGGAGTGAGGGTGATGAAGTCCCATCCTAACTCAATTTAAACCCACCTGGCTGGTCAGACTCCCCAATACCTGCTGCAAACACAGCTCTGACCTGGTATTGTGGCACCTGGAGAAAACCCCAGTGCCCAAGGCCCATTTTCTCCAACTGTCCCTCTCAGACTCTTGTCATTGCTGGGACCTACAACCCATCTTCCTTGGCAGCTGCTGGCAATACTCAGATATGTGCCCTTCCTTTGGTCTCCCATCTAGACACCCTTGGGTGGGCTACCTGCTTCTCTTCGCCTTGGCACAATTTCTCCTTCTTTGGATCTGGCTGGGTTTCTGGATTTCTCTGCTGGATTTCATCCCACAGAGAATCTGGCTGCGTGTTTCGTCCTGCAAGAGATGCTCTTTGGAGGTATCTGGGTAGACAGCAAGGGACTTGAGGATTTGCTTAGGACAAAATTGAAAGGAGGTTAATGAACATAACATCCTTGGAAACAGAGTTTGGGGCCAGGGAAGGATAGAAATACAATAGCAATTTAATTTGGGAGACTTTAAATGAAGAAAGTACAAGCTTGCTGACCAGCTTTCCTGACCACACCCTCCTCTGCTCTGCGAAGGGCTGCGGGGATGATGCCATGCTACTCCCTGTCTCCCACCACATGTTCATCTGTCCCTAAGGATGCAATGTCATGGCATGTCAGTGCTCTCCCTGACTCCATGTCCCCTGGCATGGCAAGCACCGTGCAGTGCCCATGCTTGTCTCAACTTGACTTGATCTAATTCCTCACTTAATGACTTTTTAATCCCTGCAGCCCTGCAAACAATGCTGGCTGAGGGCCTGGGTATCACGTCCAGGGCATGCTGGAGCACCCAGCCCTCCAACCCTTTGGAGTCAGAGAGAATTTTACTTTCCTCAAGCATTAGTGCACCAGCCTCATGCAGGGAATTGCCCATCCTCTCCCTTCCTGTGATTTGGGGCAGGACAGTCCAGTCCGTAGGGGATAACCAGGAAACCCCAGCCACATCTTGAGGGGTGAATTAAAGCACCCTCGTTACATCAGTACTGAACTCCTGTGCTGATACCGTCACTCAGAAGCCCTAATTCCAATTAGCTTAATTCCACTCCAAAATGAATTTAAACCAAAACAAAACAAATACCAAACGAAGGCCACTTTAATTCCAGCTAAGAGCATCTACTTGGGATGTTAATACAGTTTAACTAATCCAGTTTAAAATTAATTTGGATTAATTTGCTTGAGATCCTCACTGGTACATGGGCTCTTATCAGAGCTCTTGAAAGTCTGCATATGCATTTCCCTAACACGGCTGACAGTGCATGGAGCAGGTCTCACCATGTCTCTGTGGGAGCTGGGGGAACTGGAGCAGGGTTTCACCCATGTCTTGCACCCACATTTGAGTAGATAGAGTAAAGGTGGGGTTTCTGCTACACTGTGAGCACTGGACAACTGTAGCTATCAAAATATTTCTTCATGAAGGAGAAGCATAAAATAGACCTCATCCTTCAAAGCACAAATTTAAGTTCATTTATTGGGAAGGCCAAGATCTCCCCAGATCTGGACTCTGGAAGAACTCATAACACCTTTGACAAAGGGTCATTATCCCTGTCAGCAGCCAAGAAACAAGCCAACATCCCAACCACACCAAGGAGAAGCTCAGGGAAGCCAGCAAACCCATGGCTCAGTTTGGAGGGCACAACCCTGAGCTGTTAACAGCTCTTTGCCTTTGGACTGTAGGTCATATACATTAATTTGGTATCCCTCAGGTGCCTCTGAGATGAGAAATTGCTCTTGTCTTACCAAGAAAACTTCAAGTCAAGCACTTGTCTCACTTAGTTGTTTACACACAGACCAGCTTGGATGGACCCTTAAGTCCTTTGACAATTATTAAAGGTTCAACTCACCCAGAAAAACCAGAGCAGCAGATGCCATCCGGTGGGTGTGGAAATGACAACCCAGCCAAGATAGCAGGGAGGAGAGTCCCACCCCTCTGCACCTCAACCCCAGCCCCATTGAACACTTTGGGGCTGGAGTGCAGGAGGAGAGAGCCGGGCTGTGCTGTGTCAGGTATTAACTTTCCTGGCAGTTTAGGAACAGAGGTTGACCTCTGGTAGGAGGAGAGGGAAGAAGCGAATAAACAGTGGGAACAATCCAGATGGGAGGATCAAGTTTCTGTGTTAAAGAGTTTCCAGAAGGAGAAGGGTGGTTCAGAGTCCAGAGGCCTGACCTACAGCGTAAGAGACTTTGCCCAAGTCTCTCCTCTGCTACAGATTTCCTTCTCAGTCTTGTACAAGCTCGTTGGTTTGTCTGTAAGTTCTGGCCAAACCATCCAAATGTGAGCAGACACTATGACAAAATGGGGACCTCCTCTCCCCTCCTTTGCTTATGCCCTGGAAGGAGCCAAGTTTACAAAGCTGAAAGAGGCAAATAATTCAACTAAGTGACTAAGATGTGGTCAGTGCTACTGCAGGGGACAGCTCTTGCAGAAACTTTAACCAGATCCACCAGCTCCTGAGTGACCAGACACCTATCCTCTGGCTGCCCATGACACAGAGCAGAGATTCAAAAATCACAGAATCACAGACTGGTTGAGGTTGGAAGGGACCTCTGAAGGGTCACCTGGTCCAACGCCCTGTGCTCAAGGAGGGCCGCCCAGAGCTGTTTGTCCAGGACTGTGCCTAGTTGGTTTTTGAATATCTCCAAGGATGGAGACTCCACAGCCTCTCTGGACAACCTGTGCCAGTGCTCGGTCACCCTTACAGTGAAAAAGTTTCCTAATGTTCAGAGGGAACCTCCTGTGCCTCTGGTCCTGGCACAGGGCACCACTGAGAAGAGCCTGGCTCCATCCTCTTTGCACCTTCCCTTCAGGTACTTACAGACATTGATGAGATCGCCCTGGGCCTTCTCTCCTCCAGGCTGAACTGCCCCAGCTCTCTCAGCCTCTCCTCATAGCAGAGATGCTTCAGTCCCTTTATCATCTTTGTGGCCCTTTGCTGCACTCTCTCCAGTGTGTCCATGTCTCTTTTGTACTGAGGAGCCCAAAACTGGACACAGTACTCCAGGTGTGGCCTCACCAGTGCTGAGTAGAGGGGAACGATGACCTCTTTGCACCTGCTGGCAATATACCTAATGCAGCCCTGGATACCATTTGCCTTCTTTGTTGCGAGGTCCCATGCTGGCTCATATTCAACTTGGTGTCCACCAGGACCCCCACATCCTTTTCCGCCAAGCTGGGTGGCTCCCAGCATGTATTGGTACATGGGGCTGATCCTCTCCAGGTGCAGGACTTTATACTTCTCCTTGTTGAACTTCATGAAGTTCCTGTCAGCCGTATACATAGGATACAGAGAGTTGGATACATAGATCATGATCAAGCTCCAAAATGCATGTATGGTTTAAAAGGCCCAATCCAGAACCAGCAATGGTTGGTAGGACTCAAGACTTTAGTGGCACTGACGTCACTAGGGAGATGACGAATCATTTATCAGTGACATATGTGCTATCCAGGGGCACCATAAAACACCGTGGGTTGCATTTGGCTTTGTCTGTGGCCAGAATTAGCCTTAAAAAAAAACAAAAACAAAAAGCCCAGAAAATATGATAATGCAGAGCAAGATGCAAAATGCAGTATCTGAAAATAGGTGTGCACTACAACAAATGAAATAAATCACAAGGTGATCTCAATGGAAAGTATCAAGAGAAAACATGATCAGCCAGAAATAGAGCTGGAAAGATTGCTGGTTGGTGGGTGTCCAGTCCTTTGTAAGGGGACATAACCTCCCCCTTCTCTTCCCTCACTTCTTGTCAGAGATTCATAGACTCACAGAATAGTTTGGGTTGGAAGGGACCTTTAAAGCTCATCTAGTCCAACCCCCCTGCAATGGGCAGGGACATCTTCCACTAGATCAGGTTGCTCAGAGCCCCGTCCAACTTGACCTTGAATGTTTCCAGGGATGGGGCATCTCCCACCTCTCTGGGCAACCTGGGCCAGTGTTTCACCACTCTCATCGTAAAAAATTTCTTCCTTATATCTAGTCTGAATCTCCCTTCTTTTAGTTTAATACTATTTCCCCTTGTCCTATTGCTACAGGCCCTATTCTTCATTCTTTCCTCTCCTGTCCTCCCTCCCCTTTCATTGGGGTGAGCACCAAGGCAGCAGCTGGATGTCTCCTAGGGAGGGTTTTTAAGGATGTGAGGTGTCTTAGTGCAGGTGAACTCTCCCGTTGAAGCAGTTTGCACAGCTCAGTGCATACCCTGAGTTCAGCTCTTCATTAGCAAGGAAAGTGGTGTGAGCTGGGGGTACAACCGAGGGTTGAGCCTGCTGTCACCCCCACTTCTTGCCGCCCTGCGCACACACAGCAGGAGATTTAGTGGTCTCCAACACACCCAAGCATCTCGCCTCCCTGCTTATAAATCACACAGAGTTGAAAGGCTGTTTGGAAGCCGAAGATGAATGCAGGAAACATTGATGCAAGCTGAGATTACTCAAAAATGAGCAAATGGTGGCAGAGGCCCTGGGCACTTAGTAATTCAGCCATCTGCCCCTCTTCCTGCCTACACACCTCTGCACCCGGGCAGCGGTGGAACTCTTGTTTGTCCGTTCCCCTCATTAGGAGCAGGCGCTTGAATGGGCACATGTGTACAGTCAACAGTGCCTTAGGACAGATGGGAAATTAGCCACGACGTAAGAAAGTAAAATACACTCTTGTGATTAACCTGTGGTTCTGGCTGCTTCTAGGAAAACACATGCACCATTAGCTGCTCCCCGAGTGTGGATGGGACTGGGGTACTCGGAGGGGTGATGTGCTAAAATGCACAGGGTTTTGGTTCTTCTTGAGCACTCAAAGTGCCTTTGAGCTGTTTGGAAATTCATGGTGGCTCTGTGATGGCTAACCTTGAAAAGGTTCATCCTTCCCCAGTGCTGCGAGCATCCTCAGCACCCACAGAAAGGGTGCAGAGGCATCAGCGTTCACTTTTGACTGCTTCTGCCTGGATTATGCATGTGCTGGCTGGTGTTGGCATGGCACGGCCTTCTTGGCGACAGAGCTGGAGGGTGGGTTTGTCACACGAGCCCCTCTCCTCTGGGTAGTCCATTGCAAGTGTAACCCACAGAGTCGAAATCCTGGTTGTCCCTTATCTCCCTTTAATTGTTCCCTCTTCTGCTGTGGCCCATTCTCCCACGTAGCATCTCCCAGACTCCAACCCCACTTTCAGACTGGCCAAGTATTTCAGTTGGCTGCTTAGCCAACCCTCAAGGACCGGCCGTGTGCTGCACTGTATCTGCAATCCATGCTGTCCATCTCTAAAGGCTGGACACGGGCATTCCCCATTCCCTCCTCCTGGTAAAATTGCAGCAACCTTGGGCAGACATCCATTGCTCTTTGATGGACTCATGGATTCCCTGGGCACCTTTCTCCAGTGGAAAGAAAACCATCAGCTTGTTCTCTGTCAGATGTCTGGGAGCTGGATGTCACCTTACCATGTACGAAGGCATCCTTGAATTACCTGACATGTACTTCAGGACAGGACAAATCTTGGGTCCACACTGTGTTGTTGAGCAGGGACGTATCCCTGCGCCAGGCAGCAGCTTTACATGGATCATTACCTGCGTGATTCTGCACTCCCTTCGCTGTTCTGGCTGTGGAGTGGAGGAGGGCTGGAAATAATAACCCTTTTCTCACTTTTTAGCTTTTTTCCTCATATTAGAAAATGTATTGGAGGACATTTTAAGCAAAGTAGGTTCCCCACAGCATCTAGGCCAGCACAAGGCAACATGAGGAATTCTGCCATTGGAAATGACACGTTGGGCCAGTGGGTGGGAGGAGATGGAAGTGTAGGCAATGAAATACATCTCAGTGAAAAATGATTGAGTTTTTCCAGTTGGCCTTTTCCAACAGAAGGCATGGTGGGTGCTAGGGACCCCCCTCCAGAAATCCCCTATCTGCTCTCCATAGCCAATGCTCCATCCCCCTAAGGTGACAGCACTAACTCATGACCCCATTTTTGGCTCCATCCCTGTGTCCAGCTGGTGAAGACGGCGGAGCTGGACCCTAGGCAGAACTACGTGATGGGATTTCATCCCCACGGGGTCTTGGCAGTAGGAGCCTTCCTCAATTTCTGCACAGAGGCATCGGGCTTTTCCACCATCTTCCCAGGCATCACGCCACACCTGATGATGCTCTCCCTGTGGTTTCGCTTCCCATTCTTCAGGGACTACCTGATGAGCGCAGGTAAGAAGGGTGGCAGCATGGGCAAGAGGTGGGATGGGTGGGTGAGTCAGATGCTTTTTGGGGGAGCAGAGAGTGAAAACATGAGGGAGGCTTGGGAAGAGGAGTCAAGGGTCTGTTTGTCCCCTTCTGTGGCCTATCTGATCCCATGCATGGACACAGCTACTGGAGATGGCACCCAAAAACTCGCTGAAGTTAAAAATTGCCCTCTTATCTCTGTTGTTCAACTTCATAGATCGCCTCTGAGCGCAGTGCATCACCGTGCCAGGCGCTGTGTAACAGTAAAATGCAGAGCAGATCGTGAGCAGAAATGCTGAGACCAGCAGGACAAGGGGGTCCTGTATTTCTTTCTTTCCATGCAAATAATATTCAGGCTTGAAATCATGGTTGCCACTAAAAGAAGGAGAAAACCTATTTTTCCGAAGCTGCTGCTGCTTGCAGGGAAGCAGCAGCCAGGGAGAGAGGATGCAAATAGCAGCTCATGCTGTTGCAAAACCATGTGGCAAGAGAGGAAGAAGAAATGAAACGAAATAGGTAAAAATTAAATGGAGAGAGGGAAAAGAGAGTCTGGAAAGATTTTTGGAGACAGGCAGGAGATGACCTCCATGTCCAACCGGTGGGCTTGGGGAATGGGCACTTCTCCAGCCAAATGGGCTCATGTCGTAGGCAGGATTCAATACATGAAACATAGGCACCCAGCTCCATCTGAGATACCCCAGGGCATTCATCACCCTGTTTTCCATGTAAACCCTGGCTTCTGCTGCTGAAAAAATATTTACACGGAGAGCGAGGAATTATAACAGTGAGACAGGAGAGAGTTATGACCCAGGCGAAAGAAGGTTTAATTGTTGTAATTTGGGAGTTCAGTGCATAACTCATTTTCAGGTCGATTGAATCCATTTGACAAAGAGGTTTTAATTTGCAAATTATTTCAGCCCCTGAAATAAGGATTTTTTTAAAAAATCAAAACAATGCTGCTTTGTCATTTCTGAATTAAAGCTTTCTAACTTTTGTAAGTAAATAACAACAAGGCACCAAATTCTGCATTAAATTCCACTTTAAATTAGCAGCATCCACTGAAATTCGTGTATGTTTTAACCTAAAGCAAATGTTTCATTGCCTCTGGAATGATTCAGGGTCGGACATGGTTTCATTTGACAACTAACTGAAACAGATTTTCCTCGGGGCTTAAGTGCAGCTAGTTCTCAGTTGACTTTTTTCCTGATTTTTTTCCTGCTTCTCACTTCTGGGCCAGACAGCAAAGGGATAATTATATATTCACACAGCAGAGCTATGCATGAATCCAACATCTTTCAAGGGAGCTAGGCTGAGATTGCCAAAGTGTAGGAAAACTCTGAAAATAAAGTGTCTAGCACCCCTCTGGAGCTGGATAATGGGGAAAAAAGGTACAGAGCAAACCACAGTCATGTGGGTTTTACAGATGTTCATTTTTAATTCCTCTCTGCCTCCCAGGCCTTGTCTCCTCCGATAAGGAGAGCGCATCCTACGTGCTGCAGAAGCCAGAGGGTGGGAACATGCTGGCCATCATTGTCGGCGGGGCGCAGGAGGCGCTGGATGCCCGGCCGGGATCCTACACCTTGCTGCTGAAGAATAGGAAGGGATTTGTCCGCCTGGCCATCGAGCACGGGTGATGCAGGGGATGGGGTTAAGGGGCGCTTGGGGAGGGATGCTCTGGTCTGTGGCTGGTTAATGAGGTGTTCCTGCTGCTTTTGGAGAGGGGGGGGAAGATGTTTTGGGGTGGGCTTTGCTAATCATGCCCCTACGTTGGGTTTGGCTCCCTGCAGCACCCCACTGGTTCCCATCTTTTCCTTTGGGGAGAATGACCTCTTCGAGCAGGTGAGAAACCCCAAGGGCTCCTGGCTGCGGAAGCTCCAGCACCGGCTCCAGCAGATCATGGGCATCTCCCTTCCCCTATTCCACGCACGAGGCATCTTCCAGTACAGTTTCGGGCTGGTACCCTACCGTCGGCCCATCTGCACTGTGGGTAAGTCCTTCCTCAGCACGCCGGCACGATGCCGGCCACACTCAGCCTGGCCAAAGGGGGGGACCAGGGGCAGTCCCTGGGTTGTGTCATCCTCCTGCTGGGCTGGAGCACCATGCCAGAGAGCACGGGCTGTGATGGGCTAGAAATGTGCTGGCAAAGGAGCATCTGCAACTGCTCATATACCACGCTGGTTTGGGACCCTGGTTTGGTCTTATGGCGGAGCCCAGGTCATCTGGGCTGTTCTGAGAAAGCCCCAGAGCAAAGATGGCCACCCCATCACCCCTGTGGGATGCAGCCAGCTCCAACGCCAGTGCAACCCAGTGGTACAAACCACTGCAATAGCGTTGGGTTAAAGCAAATTTCACAAACACAAGCAGGACAACACCTACACGGTTTGCAGGTTTGCTCAGTGTCCTGTGCAGGCAGCCACAAAACCCAACCTATTTGCATATAAACAAGTTGTGCTGTTTTGACCTGAGATCGTGCCCACGGGAGACCAAATTTCAAGAAAGTCTTTGGTTTTGAAGAAGTTTTGCCTAGTTTCAACAATTCCGTGCTTGGCCCACCAGCATGACTGATGCTCTGTGAATCAGTCTAATTAAAGAGGCTGTTTGGAAAGGTCAGAGCTCACCCCACTGATTAGGTTTGACAGCCAGCAATTACTTCTAATTGTTTTACGACCTGTTTGGATTGTCTCAATGGCTTTATGAGCTGTGCAGTATCACAAGGGCTCTTCATTAGTCCGATGAGGAGCATTACACAATGATGAAACCCTCTGTCACTTGACAAACACAATTTGAGTAAGAGACCAGAGCAAGAGAGGTATCTCATGGACTTCCCTGTCCCCTGCAGGCACCTGGTCTTGCTGCTGGTGGCTCTGGGAGATGGGAAGGGGCTTCTTCTGGTGCTGGGAATCAAATTATTTAGATTTGCCCTTGAAAAACGCATGATTTTCTAAAGATAAGTGGGTACTTAGTTCCTAATAAAAATCAGATGTTTCACTGAGGCTTTGATCTGAGCAAAGTGGAAGCACCCCAATTACTAATGTATTTAGATAGCCTTGGGCTCCCCTGTGCCTCAGTTTCCCCATTTGCAATGCAGATTCCCAGGGCCATGTGGGAACAGCTTGGAAAGCCCAACCCAAATATTAGGATGATGTTGTCTTTCTCTGCAGCACATCTAAGATGTTAGGAGCAGCCGTAGGAACTGCATTGGGATGCAGTACTTTTTACTTCAAAGAGCTCCACAGAGGGTCTTTGGCATTAACCAACTTTGCAGATGGGGAAACTGAGGCAAGGAGAGATGTGACCTAGGAGGCCAGGATCTGAACCTCCATCTCTCTACCTCCTTGGCTGTGCTGCCTCCCAAACCCCAGGACATGACTGGTCATATCGTGATAGGACGAGAGGAAACGGCCTCAAGTTGCACCAGGGCAGGGTTAGGTTGGGTATTAGGAAAAACTTCATGGAAAAGGCTGTCAGGCCCTGGCACAGGCTGTCCAGGGCAGGGGCTGAGTCCCCATCCCTGGGGGGATTTAAAAGCCGGGGAGATGTGGTGCTTAGGGACGTGGTTTAGTGGTGGCCTTGGCAGTGCTGGGTTAACGGTTGGACTCAATGATCTTAAGGGTCTTTTCCAGCCTTAATGATTCTATGATTCTATATCAATGTCCAGTGCATCCTTGGAGAGGTGGATCCCAGCTCTGTGCTGAGATGTGCAAAGTGTCCAGAGGGATCTGACACTGGCTCCTCCTAACCCCTGTGCTTGTTTTCCAGTTGGGAAGCCAATTCCGGTGCAGAGGAAGCACAGACCTTCTGAAGAAGAGGTTGATCAAGTCCATCAGAAATACCTAAACGAATTGTGCAAGCTCTTTGAGGAGCACAAAGCTAAATACAACATCCCAGAAGACAGACATCTGGAATTTATATAGAGCTCCTCAAGCAAGGTGAAACCATGGAGACCAAGCTTCAAGTTTTCCCCTGTCTCTGGAACTATTTCACAACCTCACGTTAGTCACAGTTAACATATGGTCCATACAGTGTAGGGAGAAGGACTTGATTTTCCCAGCATTTGCATGGGTTTAGGGCCAGAGTTTTAATTTTTTCTCCCTGTAGGACACATAAAAGATATAAAGAAGGAAGAAAAAAAAAAAAACATCTGACCAATCCAGCGCTGTTGAAACTCCCCAACAGAAAACTCACACTTCCAGTTTGGTTTGGAGGCCAGTTTTTCAAGATATTTCTAGGCAAAGATGAATTATTGAAAGTTTCCTTTGCATTATTTTCATTCAGAAATGGGATGATGAGCCATAATTTCTGCTGAATATGTGTTTTTAAAAATATAATTTGTCTAGATCAACAGATGATCATTGTTTGCTTGGTGCTCTTCATGTCTTTAATTGCTCTGGGCTCTTTTCTCCCCACCTGAAACACAGTTTATCAGAAAGCTCATACTCCCAGCACGGTGCTGGGCATCCTCAGTAGCAACAAGATGCCGTACCCCACTGGGGTGAAAGAAATTAAACCTTTATAGAAGGCAAGGAGTCATCCAGAGAGTTTGCCCTACCTGGGCTCCAGGAGTCCTGCTTATAATTTTATTAATTTAACTCTGGACATCTCTGCATGGGAACACCTTGGACTAGTCACCAGCTATGGCAGCACTGTCATTGCACATTTCATTTTACAAACGAGGCCAGAGGAGAGGCACGGCCAGGAGATGGGAGAAGAGAGAAGTGATTTGGGACAGGAAATATGGCTCATAAAGCCACGTTTGGCAGGTGATCAAGGCTTTAAATAGATGCTTCTTCCTGATATCCAGAACTTTATTAAACTCTGCACTTTCACAAGATGGAAGTTTTAGGTGGCAGGAAGCCATCTGCTCAGATCAGCTTTACATCGCCCCTATAGAGCCCTTATACCACCACCTTCTTCTCTCTCTCCCTTCATTTCTCTACCTCTTCCCCACGTCCCATTCCCCACCTGCAGGGAGCCACCAGAAATCCTGCAGAGCACGTGCACTTCATTGCACCTGGGATTTTTGTTACTGCAGCTGCAAGAATTGCATTTAACAAGGAAAACACACAGAACTGTTTCTAAACTAACAATACCAGGGACATCACTGTGGTGGTTTTTTTCCTTTTCCCTTTCCTCCTGCCCTGATCAAACTATTCCACCGAATTCTTAATCTGAATGACCGGCTGCAAATTCCTCCTATTCCCAGAAAACAAGCAGCAACAGGGAAGAATTTGATGGAGCCCTTATTGACATTTCTAAACACTCCTGTAATCCCACACTTAATCCAGTCAAATAAAGCAGGTCACCTGCTATGATTTCTTGCCCGCTTTCTATTAATAGACTTTTTCTTTTGTCCTTAATTAAGGACAGAGGTGCCTAAGCAGGAGGAAGATTTATGCACCAGGAAAATAAAAATAATTCTCTCCCACTCTTTCTTTTGGTGTTCATCACCATCCACGCCTTACCCTAACTCCAGTTGTTTTTTCCTATCCTTTCCTCTGCCTTCCCTGCTGCTGGCCATGCCACCTGCAGAACCCAGGAACGTCACCATGACCTTCTGCAAACATCCCGATGGGGATCAGTGCCGGAGGGGAGTGATGGGGATGGGGGAGGTTTCCAGGGGTGAGGACAAGGAGCTGAGGTCTTGATTGCATGGGAAGAGGAGCAAAGGTGCTGTTGTTGGGGTGGAAATCAGCAGTGTGCGTGGGAGAGGATTTGGGGAGATGTCGGATGGGTGGTTGGATGTGGTGATATTGCAGGCATGTGGGAAATGGGGAGGGAGCAGGACGCAAGGTCCAGCCCAGGGCATGGACAAGGATGGCAAGCATTGGTACAGACAAGAGGGGTAGGGTCTGTAGGAGTGACATGACTGCCCCAACCTGATGGAGAAGCTGCATTAGAAGGTGTGCTCCCTGATTGTCCATGGAAGCCTCAGTCTTCCCCTTTGGGGACCTGGCATGGCGACACTTCTGATGCCAGAACACACCTACTTGGGAGGTGGGATGGTCCATCAACTTCCTGACTGGTGATGCCATCCTGAAAGACAAAAAAGGCAGAAAATGGGTGGTCAGGAAAAAAATCCCAGGGAGGAATGGGGAGGAGGCTGCTGGAACTGTGTGAGGGCTGAGGGGGTGGTCAGGGGCATGCAAGACCCAAAGGCAAAGGAAGACCTCAGTGCTGGAGAAGTGGGGTCAGAGGAGGGTGCTGGCTATATATAATTGGCTTCCTTTAGGGTCAGTTTTATCTCACAGACTGGAACGTGTCCTCGATCCCTCAGGGACCTATATAACCCAGGAGAGGTCAGTGCCTGGGCTTGTGTTAAATATAACATTAATAATAATAATTCATAGGCGTCCTTGCAGCTGGGGTTTTTCATGGGGCTCAGCGCTATGAGAGGTCTCATCTTCTCAAGAGGCCAGAGCTGTCTCTGAGCGAAACGCCGTAAGATGAGAAGCTTTTGTGCTATTTCAGCCTCGCGTAGAGCTGTCTGGAGGATTAAAACTCCTCCAGTGCAACACCTTAAGAAAAGAGGAGTGCTCGGATCAGCCAGTCAAACCAAACTATGTTTGGGTTTGGACTCTGCAGCTCAGAACTGGCTCAGCTGAGGCACAAATGCTAGGCCTGGGGGACATCCAAGCTGTCACCTCAAAATAAAGACCATTTAAAGCTAAAACAACCCAGTATGTTTCCTTCCAGCATGTCCACTCCCTGCTTCTGCGACTGGCTTTGATTTGAGAAATAAACCCAAAGAGAAGTGATAAATTCATCATCTGTCTTGCAGAAATTTCAAATTTCAGCCTTTTTGGGACTTCTATGGAAATTCCAAATTGGAAAATACGGTAAGAAATAAAAGTGTAGTGAGTCAGTATTCCCCTCCTACCTGTCTCTTCCTCCGACCGCTTCCCTCATGATCTCTCCAGTATTTCTGTTGTGAGAGGCTCTAATCTGGATTTGCCTTACTTAGCGGGTTCAGATCATGAGGCTCAGAAGAAAACCTCTGATGACTGATGAATACAAAATAGAGACTAATTCCTCAAGAGGAGGAAAGCCAAGCAAAATGCTTTTTTTTGCCCTTCTGTAACTCTGGTCCCGCAAAATTGTTTTACTGCCCTGGGAATGGGGTTAAGAGGTTGCTTGCTGTTGCAGCAAACAACTAGAAAAATGTGTGGTTTTCTGCTCAGGGAAGGATTTGCTGCTTTTAATTCCATAAAATCCCAAAATATGGTATGTTAAACATCCCTCCCTCATGCTGCAGAACCTTTTCCTTTTCAAGAAAGGAAACAAAATTGCAGTTGCATCTGAAACCCATCACTTTGCTTTCAAAACTATTTAAAGCTTTTAAAAACCACAGGTCTCCCCAGGAACATGGACACTTTTTTTGGTCATCTTTTAATTCTGTCTGATTTGAACCCAATGAGCCGCTTTTCTGCATCTCCCATCACCTGAGCTCACCTCTTGACACAGCCTTTCTGGGAGGAACCATCTGATACAGGATTTTGGCAGATTGCCTTGTTCAGGTTATAAAAACCCACCAGCAGAGAAATAACCTGCAATGACCAACATGCTGCACGAGGCAGGGGGGTATATATTGGATTTAAGGAAATACTGGGTATGGCTGATCCATTTTTCAAGCTTGTGCCTACTCTTACTCTTTCCCATGTCCCATCCCCAGCCCACTCGGAGATGCTAAGACATTAACTATGTGCTTGCAACCTGCTAAGCCACCACATCTCTGGGGCACAGCAGTCTCGTGCTTCAGACAGCATAAGACCTTCAAAATGCAGCATGCACTTAGCAGGAGGGGAGACTTCTGTAAAATCAGGTAGTCATGAGCCAGCATTTTGGATGTTGGGGTACAAACTAATGCCTGTGAGCTAAATGGATTCATGTTTTATTAGATCATACGACGTCAACAAAAAGCAGCCCAAATATGTTTTCAATGAGCAACTCAAGATGCACTGAAAATTACATACAGAAAGCACTATGGAAATGATTTGAAATCACTTGGATTTATGAAATGCTGGCAGAAAACACATGCGCGGAAAATCATGCATGCGCAGAAAATCATGCATGCACAGAAAATTGTGCATGCACAGAAAAAAACATACGCATAGAAGAAAAAGCATGCCTAGTTCTTGGGGAAGACAGTTTTCTGGGTTACCAATCTGTTCCGATCACCTAAAATTGAAGGGGAAAAAACACAAGCAAGCAGTGCTTTTATCTTCACCCCCGTCAGCAAGCACAGAACTTGGCTGCTTATTGCAAACAAACGGTTCACGGCCAAGGGTACGTGTGGGTGCCGGAGGAATTCACCTCCACATCACGGAGTACTTTGAACTGGGAGAACAACGCTGCATTGCCAAGAGCACATAAACACCGCTGTAGGATTCCTCCACCGAGGGGATACCGTAAGGTCAGGGTTTTCAGAAGTGTTTACAAAGTGCTTAGCTTCTGGAAAGGAGATCCTTTAAGCTGCCACATGGCGGGATCTCCTAGCAAGGCTAAGCACCCCATTTTACTCAACAGCAACCCAAAATCTTGACTTGAGAGACTCAGTATCACTACGTGCTCACTCCCTGGAGTCACAGCATGTCCCTCAGATGAGGGAATGAGCTGGGTTACAGGTTTTTCCATGCTGTATTTTATATCAGTCCCATGACATTACCTACAAATCCCACAGTGTCCCTTGCTTCCAAGAACTGCCAAGCACTTTACAAGTAAATACGATCCATAATCCCCGGAGAAGTGGAGCGGGAGCTCCTTTAACCGCTCGGTTGATGCTGGGCTGCTGTCAACCTGAGACCGTGAGCGTCACAGGGCCAGAGAGCAAGAATAAGCATGACCCTGTGGCCCAAATCCCTGGTGCATCTAGCCCCAACTGATCTGCTCCAGGTCGCAGGAAGTCTGTAGCAAAGCTGAGACCTGAATCCCCCATCCCATGTCCTGGGGTCTTAACCACAGCACTGCCTGTCCTGTTAGAGTTAAGCCCTGAAGACAAGATTGGGGGTAGATATCTGACCCATTTCAACCACCTTTTGCAATCACCAATGCATCCTTTTAAGTGTCCTCTGCTCGATGCAGCCCCTGCCCAAACGGCTTTTCAAGGTCTCACCCTGACAGCAGCCAGACAGCCTGGCTCCCATCATTGCCAAAGGATTTCCAGGATTCAGGGGTACCCAAACTGCAAAGTCCTGACAAATAAACCAGAGGGGTGGGATGAACACTTTTCCAGGTCCTCTGGGTCTCTGGATCTTACTCCACTTACAGGAAGGAGCCCTGAAAGAGACAGAGAGAGGTTTTCTCTTCCAAGCACTCAAGCAAGTGATGGTGTGTCCCAGCACCAGTCACACCAGCACCACCATCTCCTACCAGCTATTAATTACCCATGGCCAATGCCAGGAAGGTGTTTGACTGCAGAAGTGATGAGTAACCCCTAATGACAACAGGAGCTGGTCAAATCAGAGGAGCCATCCCAGCATCTGTACTTGCTTTCATTGAAGGACTGAAGTGCACAACACACATTTTTGCTCTATCTTCAAATTGTTGTTGTATCAGCAAGAAGAAGCCTCTGTACTAACACAGCCAAACATGGATTATTTTATACGTGAAACCAGAAAATGTCTTGGGTCTTCTTAAGTCATTATGAGACATCCTATGGCTCTACAGGTCACACATTGTGGTTGAAGACGGGATGGAAATTTAGACTGTATCTTGAAATTGGGTTTTGTATAATTATTCTGAGTAGAGAGAAGATTCCTTGCCAAATAATCCTGTGGAGAAAGTATCCTAGAGGCATTTATGTAAGTCCTATAAAAAGGCAAGTTCCTGTGTGTAAAGCTGGTTAGAGCAGGATCAGCAAATCCCCTTCTCCCATGGGAGCAGTGCTGTCCTCCAAGGATGTCTTTGCTCCTCACATGGGGACAGCTATTCTGGCCAAGATGTACTTGACCGCTCTGAAGGACATGCCCACAGAGGCAGGGTTGGAGGCAGGGAATCTGTAGGGTGCTTCATCCCAGCCTGGTGGGGAACAAGTGTGGTCTGATGTTCTCCCTGGGTGACTTTGGTGCTTCAGGGCTTGGTGTCCTCTCCTGGCTCTTTTTTCTGCCTCATTTTGTCACTGATGTTGGTTTGCTCCTGGTTTAGATTCCCATTTCCAGTCTCAGCTTGAGTCCTGCTTCAAGTCTTGGCTATAGGGCTCTAACCATTGAGCCAGATGATAATCCAGCCCCAAGATATTAAGAAATCACTTCTCCAGAGCAAAATGAGCTTCTTCTATAAAAGCACAATAAAGTAGTGTCTGCACACAGGGCTTGTTCAGCCCTGGAAAGTTTGGGCTCCTCACCACCTCTCATCTACAGACAAATCCAGAGGATGTTCCTGGCATTGGCCTTGTGGCAATCAGCCATTGCACTACAAATCCCCCAAGGACAGAGACCACCCCACTGGAGAACAGAGGGGCTGCACATTATATATTATTGGCTAAATGTGAATCACAGTCACACCAAGGTAGCCAGGATGGAGGTTAATTTATGGTAATTTTCTGAATAATGAGGGTCCTCTACTTGTAGTAGGTTGTCCCCTGAGGTGGAAAACACTCACAGCTGGAGCAGCCTGTGCTTCAGCTGTTCTCTGATTCCCCAGCCCTGGGGGAGACCTTGGGAGAACAGAATGGAAATTGGAGCAACCTCAGGGCTGCTCTAAGTGAGGATGGGGATGGGTTTGGCTCACAAATACCTATGAAGGAAAGAAGCAGAAAAGTACCTTGTGCACCCTGATGATCCTTTCCTGATCATTTCCTGAATTTGCCATCTGCATTTTTATGTTGCAGGTCTTTTCAGTGATCTGCCACATGAGAAATTTCTTGGCTGAAAATGGACCAGTGTTTTGGGGATGCCCAAGAACAGACCAACAGCTTTGGGGGTATAAATGGGAAGAGGAAAATACTCCTCTCACAGGCCAACTTCCAACAGCTCTTTTCTGTTGGAATCACTTTCAGATTCGTGGCAGTCCTGATAACCCCATGTTCTCCAGCTCCAGAAGTTGAGATGATCATCAAAATATAGATACATGCACACACATATATATATATGTAGACACAAGCACCGATACTAGTATAGGTGATTATGGAGTTTTGCTGGATCCAAATGAACAAATTAATATATTGTCTGCAGAAGCGTGGATTGAGAAGAGGCATGATAATAGAAGACAGCTACAGCGAAGGGAATAATCAATGGAAAAAGCAATGGGCCTGATTACAGTCAGGAAGATTTGGGTTAGGAACAGATTGGCTGGAAAGGTTGTGGCATCTTCATCACAGAGTGTTTTTAAGAGCACGTTAACACCGTGTCTGCCTGGTGACATATGACATGGATGGACTTGATCCTCCCTTGAGATAAAGGGCATGGCCCTGCCAACCTCTTAATATCCCTTCCCAGGCCTATTTCTCTAGGATTGCAGTGCTGGGAACAGTAATATCATCTGCATTCTCACCTCCACTGCTCTAAGAGGATTTCCCCCAGGATGTGCCTTAGCTAATAGGCTTCGGCAGATCTTTCGTGAGGCCAGCTTTAGTGTGACCTGCTAGGAAGTGATCAATACCTCTTCCTTCTTACTGACACTAGCGTCCAATGTTTTTGCCAGTTACTGGGTTTCATTGCTTCTACTGCTCTGTGCTGGTCAATACAAAAGAAAGTGAGATGGTAGGAGGCCTTCTCGCCAAAATAAAGCTTTCAGTGAAGAAGTTTATTTCTGGACTAAGGACACTCCTCAGTGTGGGAGGTGAAGGCAGTTGGCTTTGAGGACTTACTGCTGTCTTCATTTCCCCAGCTCTTGGTCCTAGGATTTGGCTCTGTCTTAGGGCTTTCAAAGTTGTGTCCTGGGCTCCAGCTCTCTGAAGACCACAGAGAAAGTGTCTGGGGTCCAGATCTCTTTTCTCCCCACACTGATGAGCTGTGGGTAGGCCAACTTGACTCAAATGCTACTTCTCCAGCACATGCAGAGCATTTCCAGCTTCAACTCTGTCCTCACAAATCTCCTCCCAACCACAGGTTAAGAAGATGATAGAATAGTTTTATTGGTTCAGAGCAAAGGTCCAGCTACTTCAGTAGCATTTCTCTTCCCTGGGAAGAATGAGACAAGCACAATGTAAAGGTCCTCCATAACACTTTCCCAGCTCCCAGCAGTTTGCAGTCTGGGTCTTCTTGACCAGGTGATATCTTTGTATTTAACAGTAAATTCCAGGAATGTTTTTGCCCAGTTCCCTTAGAAGATTTTTTCCAAACCTTTCATCTTCATAGCTGATATTATTTCCAAAGTTAGAAACTTTCACACATCTGGACTTTAAATTTGTTTCACCACATGAGAAAGAGATCTTGGTGTCCTTGTGGGTGGTCCTCTGAAAAGGTTCTCTCTTTCTTAGCATTGGCTAAAAAAAGCAAATAGGATGATAGAAATTATTCAGAAAGGAATAAAGAATGAAAAAGAAAGCATCTCTGTACAACTGGATAAACTGATGATGTGAGTTAATATTCGAACAATGAGTGAAGTTCAGGTCTGAGGAGGACAAAAAAGGATGATCAGAGCTACAAACCTCTTCCATAGATGGAGGCACACAGTAGAAGTCCTCCACCTGGGAAAGAGATGATGGAGGGGATGGCAGCAGCAGTCTGTGAAACTCTGAATGGAGAGCAGAAGGTGGTAAAGCAACTGTTTCTTGGAGCTCAGGAAATGGGGAACATCCATGGAAATCTTTGGGCAGACAGTTTTGGAGCAAACCAAAAGAAGTTTTGCTTTGTTTTCCCTTTTTCCAGAGCACATTGTCAGCAGAAGCTGGAGTGGCCAAAAGCATGCAGGTTCAAGAAGAATCAGAAAAAATTGTGGAAGATAAGTCCACTGGACTCCTAAAGGCAATGCCTAAAATGCCATCTCCTGCTCTCCTGGGAGAGAAAATTACAGCAATGACAGTCGTCTTCTGTTTTGTAAGTCCCACTGTTGACCATAAGTAGAGACAGGACACAGGCTAATGGACCATCAGGCTGAGCCAAAACCTACGTAAGCTCCCATGTCCTTCAAAACACTGAAGCAAACACACCAGCTCCGATCCCATCACCACTTGACTGCTTGGGCTATGCAGGAATATGTGAACAAAGAAACATCCTTACTTTTGTAGGTTTTCTAAAAAGTAGCTTAAACCCCTTCCCAAGAGCAGTAGATGAAATCAAATAGAGATGATCCAGCATCAAAGCAACCCCTTAGAAATGGGGTGCAGTATGTGCAATCCCTGCACAACTGTATCAGTTTAAATTCTCAGTTTCTAGTCATCTGTCCTCTTTCTTATCCATGCAAGAGCAAACAGCTTCTTCATATATACCTGACCTCAAGTGGGTAGCCTGAAATCCTGCCCAAATAATGAGAAGTGGAAGAGAAGAGCCAAGTAAAATTTTACATCCCCATAGCAGAACAAAGGGGAAAGTAAGTATCTGGGAAATATCATGAAATCCACAGGCTTTATGATCTTCCACATCTCACAGGCCTTTACCTTTCACTCAGTTGCCCCTGTATTTATAATTATAATGTGTATTTGTCCCTGAAGACCTTCCAAAAAGGTTTGGGAATCCCAGGAGAGAACTACTCCCTGTGGGAACTGGGCTAAGTGGTTCATCCTATGGCTGGATACCGGTCTAGCAGTCTGCTGCGACCCAGTGGGAAGCAGTGGAAAGCCCTGGGTCAGCCTGGAGAATGTGGCCTTTTGGGGTTACCATGAGAGCATTTGCTGGCTGTGAGAGAGAAGGAAGCCATGGCCAGGTTGGAGAGGGAAGAATCTGGTGGTGGAGAAGGAAATGTTTTCAGCAGAAAAGTTCTTTCTACTGACCCCAGCAGGGACTAGATCCGGGCTGAGATATACGCGTGGCCGCACTCTCTTGTTTGACTGCTCCAGCCATGCCCAGCCCTAAAGTTTGGCAAGGGAGAACCAGCAGCACGTCCTGGCATCATTAGTGTCATCTACCAGGGCAGCAGTGACCTCTGTGCTGCATGCATGCTCTCAGCTAGACATGAAATCCATCCCGTCTCAGTCCTCGGCCGAAGGATGTGGACATCCCGGACATAAAGAGGTCTGATACAACAGGATTGCAAGTGTTTCTACAAGGGAGCTGATGCCAACTAGTCTGGCAGGTTAAGAAGGAACGAGAGGGAAAACAGAGACTAACAGAGATGGCCACCAAAAGAAGAGATGAGGCTGCAGGGACTGCTGAGCCGTGGGGCTAACATGGAGAGGACTCTTGCTTTATATGTGTTATTTACACTTTCTGAGGAAGGGAACAAGTTTTATACTAAATATCTGTCCAATCTGGTCATCACCTCTTTACTTCTCATTTTTAAGTAAGAATTTAGCAATTCTGCTTGCTTGCTTTAAAATGATCAGTAATTTCAACTTGCTTGCATTAAAATAATTGTAATTTCAAGTTGTTTGGCCTATTTCTTCCTAGACTGATATTATTCCTTCTCCCTCTCTCTCTATATCTATACATATTCATAGAAACCCTTCTCAGACACTCCAGCATCATGGAATGAGATGAAGAGCCATTTAGAGGCTCTGTAGAGAGTAAAGACAACCTAAGGTGACCAGATCAGGTTTTCTCCTTCAGCCTGTTGATGCCACCAACGAGTACCACCCTTATACTGCGTTTCCTGGCCTGATCCTGCAGCTGTGGGGTGCACAGAGAGCGTTTGCAGAAACAGTCTTGCTGCAGTCAACGTGACTCCCTGGGTGAGTAAAGGGTTGCAAGATTGGGTCTGTCTGGTGCCTACTGCCCACACGCATCTGCAGAACGACTCCGCTGGGACCCGCAGGAGTTGTGAAACAAGGCTGGTACCTTTTCCCTGCAGACTTCGTTAATTCTCAGTTGTTTTATATATTTTGCTGTGATGCAACCCCCTAAATTTAACACCATGGGGGACTGAGGCACCTCTAGTCCATTGATCCATCACACATGATCTCTGCATAGAGCTCTGCAATTGCAGGACTGTAAAAAATATTGCAGAAATGATGTGCTTTTCATAGCACATGAATTGCAAGCTATTCTAACACCATGGGAAGGCCCAGGTTATTGCTCAAATTGGCTGAGCCAGGAGCAATCAAAAGACAACCTCCTGCGGGTTGTCTGCAAACCCTTTCTGCTGAACAACTTGCAGAGTGCTGTGGGGATGGGTTGTTAGCTGACTTCCCAAGGGAAGGAGATGAATTTCTTTTCCAAGATCCTTCTTCATTCATCAGGGGGTGGCATTTTCAACCATGCAGGGACTCTGGAGATGTGCTTTGAAATTCAAGAGCCAATATAAAATATCCAAGCATGCATGAGAGTCAAAGTCCCAGAGACAAATGCATTTTAGTAGCAGAGCTCTGCCAAGCAGGGTCTTCTGCTTTTCTAGTAGCGAGTGCTCTCTACAACTACTTTGTGCTCTGCAACTGCCTGAAAGGAGGCTGGAGCCGGGGGGGTCGGTCTCTTCTCCCCAGGAACAAGCGATGGGACGAGAGGGAACGGCCTCAAGCTGCGCCAGGGCAGGGTTAGGTTGGGGATTGGGAAAAACTCCTTCCCCAAAGGGCTGTCAGGGCCTGGCACAGGCTGCCCAGGGCAGGGGCTGAGTCCCCATCCCTGGGGGGATTTAAAAGCTGGAGAGATGTGGTGCTTGGGGACATGGTTTAGTGGTGGCCTTGGCAGTGCTGGGTTAGCGGTTGGACTTGATGATTTTAAAGGTCTTTTCCAACCTTAGCAATTCTATGATTCTAAGTGCCTAAGAAGAAACCTCAGTAGCAGGGAAAGCATGAGGAGAAATGTCAGGTAGGTCACAGGTCTTTGCTCTAGAGGTTTTATGCTTTTCTCTTTGCAGCTGCATTTCCAATTTTGTAATTGAGAACTTAATTCTTTTCCTTGCTAAAATAACCCTCAGTTTTAATCAGTGTTTACTGTTAACTCACATAAAATGGTGGCTCATGAGCACACTTGCTCTAAAACAGCAAACTGAAACATTGCAAACAACCCCAAAAACTTCCCTTCAGCTATTCCTGTAGTGTAGAGAAGCAAAAACTTCAGCTTTTGACAGACAGAGGCATTTCAGGGCAAGAGCATTTGTGCCTTCTTCCAGACCACCAACAGTGATGCTCTCCTGCATTCACAGGGGAGACCTCTGAGACAGGGTGAAAGGAGGCAAAACTATGCTTACAAGGCATAATTAGCAAGCATGGGTCTGATTGCAGCTTTTCTCAAAGGTCAGTGCTTCTAAATGAGTATCTGCAGCAGATCTGGGGCCTCTTTTGGATGTCCTGGGAAATTTAAGATCATTATTACTGATCTGTGTTGCAGGAGCTTCTCACCCATGGTCCGAGGAGTATCGCAGTAAGTTTTAAGTCAGTATCACAATCCTGCCTTGTAGTTGGTGATAGAAGTTGCAGCCAGACTTAGCCAAGTCAGAAAACCTGTGAAAATGTAGAAAAAAAGGTAAAATCTCTGGTAGAAATGGTGAAATGGGATCCACCTGACTGGAGAGCAGCTCCGTGGAAAGGGACCTGGGGGTCCTGGTGGGCAGGAAGCTCAATATGAGTGAACAGGGTGCTGCTGCAGCCAAGAAGGCCAACAGGAGGCTGGGTTGCATCAACAAGGGCATCACCAGCAGAGATAAAGAAGTCATTATCCCACTCTGCTCGGCGCTTGTCAGGCCCCACCTGGAACGCTGTGTGCAGTTCTGGTCCCCGTTACACAAAAAAGCTGTGGCCAGGCTGGAGGGGCCCAGAGAAGGGCCACCAAGATGATCCAGGCTCTGGGCAGCTGCCGTACGGGGACAGGCTGAGAGCTGGGCTTGTTCAGCCTTGAGAAAAGGAGGCTTAGAGGGGATCTCATCCCCAGGTACCCGTACTTAAAGGGGAGCTACAGAGAAGATGGAGACTCCCTTTTTACAAGGAGTCCCATGGTGAGGACAAGGGGTAACGGGTGCAAGTTACTCCCAGGGAGATTCCAATGGGACACAAGAGGTAAATTTTTCACAATGAGACCAGTCAATCATTGGAATAATCTCCCCAGGGAAGGGGTTGACTCCGCTACGCTGAACACGTGTAAGACTCAGCTGGACGTGGTGCTGGGCCATCTCGTCTAGATTGTGCTGGAAAGGTTGGAGCAGATGATCCTTGAGGTCCCTTCCAACCTGGGATTCTGTGATTCTATGATTCTATGGAATTTGCCATAGCAAAGGAGACCAAAGCCCTGATGCTCACACCTAGTCAGACCTCCAACATGCTTGGTGCTGTGTGCAAGAGCATCCTTGGAAAGGAGACTCGCTTGGTCTGAGTCCCTTTGGTTGGTTCCCAACGCCTCATCAGCAGAAATTTTGTTCAAGACCTCGAGGGGCAGCTTGGGCAGACTAACTTGGACCTCTGAGCTATGCATAAAACACAGGTAAGTGAATGACAGCATGTCCCTAAGCCTGTGGGCAGATCCATACCTCATGCAATGGGGAAAATGGTGCAGCAGATGCCATGTCCTTCTCCTCTTGCACGTTTCTCCATCGCAAAGCAGCTCACACGAGCTCTGCTCCTGCAAACAGGATGGGCCAGGGCAGCTTGAGCCAGAGATAATTCCAGTTGCAATGTTTCAAGGCTGGGATCCCAGTGCTTTCATGCCCGTCCCCTTGCTCTTTTCCTTTGAGAGCCACATGCTTAGGGTCATCCATGTGCAGTCTTCATCTCCTCTCCTCCCGCTGAGACAAATCCCTGGATGTAGATATGTACGCTGTCTTAACACCAAGGCAGTGCCTCTTGTGTCCAAACTGACATCTCCCAGTTTGCAATCCTAAGGAGCCCTTTCTTATGTCTTAGAAAGATCACAAGTATCCTCCCAGTTTCTAAGAAGCACCAGCTTTTCTCCAGCCAAGGGAAGAGACAAGCAGTGGATAATATGGAGCAGAGACCCACCGGCTGGAGGGAGACTGTCTTCAAGGAAACAACCCAAAATCTCTTTTCGTAGAGCAGAGGTACCCAGAATATATCATGGCTAAGCCTTGAGAAACCAAATACCCATGCAGCAGTGGTGAACTCACCTCTCTGCCCTGTAGAATGGTGGTCCCTTCTCACCAGGCTACTGTGCAAGGACAGGGTGCATCTTTCCTTCTTCCCTGCTCCCCTAGTAGAAGTCATCCCTTGCTCTGTATGGGGCTGAAACCCTAAGGGACGATTGCAGGAGTCTGGGGCAAAGGGAGAATTTCTCCAGCCTCTGCTTTTCTCTGCATGAGGCACATGGGTGCTGCTGCCCAAATGTCCCCAAAGGGCTCGGGAAGGTTGGTAAAATCCTTTGAAGATGGAAAAAAACAGAAATGGGCAAATCCCATGGGGTGACTTTTGGTTATGTCCATGCAAATTGAGGGCGGTTCATAGGGTCAATTTCTGCTTTTTTCATCCATTTTTCCTTATCGCTTTGGGACTGGTGGATCCTGCGCAGGATTTGGGGCTGGAGCTGTCCTGCCCAGGGTGGTGGAGAGCCCTCGAGAGGTCGGGCTGGCTGGAAGGTCAGGGAGGGACAGACAGCCTCAGCTAATAGCCTTACAGCCTTCCTCGCTGGCCCTGGACAAGCCAGGGGATGGAGGGTGTAAGAGGCTTTCAACAGGGATTCGCTTGACGTGAGAGCTGGGATCGAGGCAGGGAGGTGAGCAGGAGCACTTGCCTTGGTTTCATCAGAAATGCATGGCCTGGGTTTGGATGCTCATCCCTCCAGGCTTTGTGCCTCAGTTTCCCCACCTGGGGTTGGTGGCTGGTGCTGTCCCAGGGCTGTCTGGCTGCAAACACAGAGATTTGAGGAATTCACAGGGAAGCCTTTACGGAAATGCAGTCTTTGTCACAGGGGAGAGCTGAAAATGCTCATTTTTTTGAGAAATATGAGATTACCATGATGATTCCTAAAAGAACATGGAAATCTCCCACCTTTCAACAAAGGGAAACTATTTTTTCCCTACTATATTTAACCAGCTTCCCATGCCTCATTCTCCCACACCCTTCTTAACGAAGGAAGCAAACATAATTGAGAAAAACACTAAAGTCACCTTTCAGGTTTTTTTTGTTTGTTTTGCAAAAACCTTGCAATTGGATAAAAAGTGGAGCTGGTTAACGGTCTATTACTAATTCTCCAGTGCTCATTCAGCACAGGGACCAAAGTTCTTTAGCCGTACAGTTAATTTTTAGGTGCTCTAATTTTAGACTGTAGCTAGGCAGCTATACCCTGACTTGCTGCCAACAGCCAAAATCTGGCTTTGCTCAGTGACTTGCATAAATCTTCCTATCTGTCTGGTGGGGAAAAGCGAGGGTGGGGCTTTTTTTTTTAAATTTATTTATATGTTTTATTTTGGTTTTAATGCTCTCCAGCACAAAGCTTACTGTGAAGTCTTTCTTGCAGTTTTGGCCTGAACTTTGCTTCCACTTGTGAAAAAAGAGGTGTAAGTGCAGCTTAAAAGGAGAAGAAATGGCTACATTTCAAAATCTCTGTAATGTTAAATGACTTTTAACTCTGTGAACAAAAAAGCAAGTGCTATGAAAATAGCTGATTCCAGCTTTGGGCTCCAAAGTGGTTGTACAATTAACCAGTGAGTTGCAGAAGACGTACTCTTTGCCCCAACACTACCAAAAATAGTGGCTATGTCGACACTGAACAGGAGATGGGAGTTTGAAGCGTTGGTGCTTCTACCCCAGACTACACCTAATATACGGTGGGCCATCAGAAAGGATACAGGACCAGCGTCCTACAGGTGGACAGAAGAACTGTGGGATTCCCGTTGAGGTTTGACCCTCTGCTCTTCCTTTCCCTGCACTAATGGGCTGCTCTTCGGTCAAATTTCCTTTTAATACAGTCTGGATGAATGCAAGCTTTGCCACGCTGGCTGAATGCTTGTTCGTTCTTTGTTTCTTTCCCGGGGATGCCCAGATGAAAAAGTTCCAGGGATGTGTTGATGCATGCCCGAAGTGCCCACACTACATGCAGAAATCTCTCTGGAAGAAAGGCTTTGCAAGGCTCTGTCTTGCAAACATCCCCTTCCTAAGCAAATTCTTTGAAGGACGAACCTCATAAATACCTGCAAGATAACAGCTCAGCGTGACACTGAGGTCCGGGGAGGGTGTAAAGCACGACTTGGCTGAAAATCAAGCTGTGGGGTGGACAAGTCTTTGGCCACATGAGGTGGATCCAGCTCCGGGTGTAAGGACCACCCAGTGCAATGCCCATGGTGGTGCTCAGACGTCTGCAGGTATCTCAGTACGGGCTCTGCTGAGCTCTCCAGGGGAGGGAGGTGTCGCTCCCTGCTCACTCAGCTCTTTCTGGCTCTGGACATGGTGGTGGATGTCTTTGCGCCCTGCCAAAATACGAGCCGGCATCACTGGACCGTGCAGATGGCCTTGCCAGAGTGACTTTATGCATCTGTAACACATTGTGCTGTTATGCTCCGGTTAGGAAGCCTATGATCCGTGGTTGTCATCTGTGCAATGAGGGATGGGCCATGAAGAGTTTGTTGATGGGTTCAGAGATATCTCAGTTGACACTTATTCTGCATGTCTGAAATGTGGCTGGTTCCTGTCCATATGGAAAAGACTTCTCTGGGGATGGAGCATTGGAAAGGACCAGTCTGGGCTCCTAAAATCCTAACACCTAACTCAAAAGCATGGGCAGAAAATAGAGTCCAGGCACTGCTGTGCACCCAGGGTGACAAAATGTTTCCCCCCACATTTCAAAACAGGACCTGCAGGATCCCACCAGAAGCCACAGCCAGGAAGCAGGAGAGACCAAGGGGAGCTTTGAAGCCGATGAATTCAAGACTAAGGAAAGGGGTGAAAGACTAAGTGTGAAATTTCTACAACCACCTAAATCTGCAATGCTTATCCAGAAGGACACGGCAGCTTAGTTCCCCAGCAGGCTTGTGCCTCAGTTTCCCTCTCCATACTCAGGGCTTACACAACTTTTGGGTTTATTTGAAGCTCTGTAGAGAAGCAGGTGATGTGTGGGGATGTGGGAACAACCCTTAGCTTAAAATTCAGATCCGTCACTTGGGCGTCATATGAGCTAACAGCACACTTCCATAAATATTACCTGGACTGCGAACTGTTCCCATCGAGGCAGGAAAAAGGATGGAGGGACAGACAAACCCTCCCAGGAGGGGACAGATGAACCCCTCCCTGTACAAAATGCTAAAAATACTCCCAGGGAGGTGATGGATGGACCTTCGTCAAGGCGGGTGCAGATGACCGAGCGCCATTTCGCCAGCATCGCTGCGTGTGAGTGCCTCCCAAGTGGCACCCTGAGGCTCAGGTTCCATTTTGGGCTCATGTGAGCAGTTCCTGGGCTTCCATGGCTGAATTAACTGGCAAAGGAAGAGGACACAAGGCCTCGGGGGGAGAGCGGAGAGCCTCAGAAGTGAGCACCGTAGGCGATACACAACGCAAAGTGAGCTTGGTCAAACTCACATGTATAGCAGGTAGAAAAATAACCGCCCCAGGAGTGAGAAAGGGTCTTGTCGCTGTTTTGCCTGCTTGGCAATTTGACAAAGCAAATCCTGCTGGCTGGCTGACTGGGGTTCAAACTCCTCCTTAAATCCCAGCTCTTGTCGTTTGGTTTGCCATTCACATCACTGATGATAAGACTTCCGTTGCTCCCGGTGAGGGGATGATTATGGCTCAGAGGAAGATGCAGGGATGAAAGCAGAAGCGATCTGGAGGTCGCTGTGGTCTGGTGAAAGGTCTTCAGTGGGGCACAATTTGGCAGCACAAACTTTGTGTGCTTGCAAAGTCCTCCTGCTCAACGCAAGGCTTTCCCTTCCCATGAGGATGCTCCTCACACACCACAAGTGGCCTGCAATGGGAGCAGACCTTATTTCCAACCTGAATTCACCGCACTGCAGACATCAGAAGAAATACACGGTGAGCTGGACCTGATCATGGTACCCGAGCTATGGTCTCTGGCACAGAGATGGCCCCATCACGTTCTTAGTGGGCTCAGGAGGAGAAACTGGGGAGAAAAAGCCCTTTTCAGATGCTGTGGTTGCAGCCTGTGCAGAGATGGCTGGATTAATGGACAACTGGCAGCTGTAAACCTTCTGTGTTTAAGGCTTGTATCAGCCCTGGAAACAAAAACCTACTAAAAATAATACTGCCCGGAAAGAGAAAACTTAAAAATCCATAAACAGAGGGTTAACCACAGGCAGGGAAATGACTCTACATTTTTAAGTCAGAGAAGAATTACAAAGCCAGATAAGCTCAACTTGAGGGCATGTGTCCCGACATGCCAAATACAGGCAGTTTCATACATCCACCCAAGCACCTGGGCCCTGGGTGAAGACAATGAACGCTGATGCTTTGAAAATAGGGCATTTTCTGCTGCTAAATAACCGTATAGAAGCAACGCTACACAGTTGTACACCGACGGCTGACTCAAAGTACTGCAAGCCCACCCCACGCCTTACAAACAGTTCTCAAGTCCCTGAATAGGAGCGGGAAGAGAAAAATAAATGTGTCCTCCAAAGCATTATTTGATAGGCATTGACCTAAAAATTCAGTATGTGCATTAAAAAAAAAAGTGACTGCATAAGGGTGTGTTGCTGCTTTGGTGTGAGATTCAGTTGCTGCTAAAAAAATAGAAATAAAGGAGTCTAAAACTATTGTGAATTGTTCTTGGCTGCAGAGAGCTGGAAGACTGGCTCCTGCCCATGTTACTCTGTCCACAACTCATGTTTTTCAGGCTCAGGTGAAGTAATAGTAGGGTATTTGAAAGGATGTTATTGTTCAAGAATAATCGTGCCAGACACGCGGGTTAATAATAGACAGGGTCGTATATCTCCTGCGCCAGCGTGAGCACTGAGCGAAACCACGGGCATTTCCAAAACCAGCTATGGAACTAGCGCTGCAGCGTGTGGCTTCTCGGTGGGAAAAAATATCTTCGCGGGGAACAGAGGCAAGATATTTCTAATCTATTACTTGGGACTGTTTTCTGATTTTCAGGGAATGGGAGAGGCAAAAAAAAAGTTGCGGGACAAGTACTGGTAAAACAAGTGAGACGGGAGCTGGGTGGCAGCCAGGTCCCTGCCGCTGCTCAGGTCGCGTGAAGGCAGAGGCGGTCCCGGGGCTCAGCCATTTCATCACAGATCTGAGCTCAACTTTTCCTTCCTCCCAAGAAACGTGGTGTCACAATTTGCACCTGCAAGTCACGCGTTCAAGCTGCTGCTCAGCCTTTGGCTACGGCTGTTGTGTCTTTACTCCTGCAAGCTGTGATGCTCCGTTAAGCGCTCAGGGGTTTTTTATTATGCATTTTTAAAATTTATTTTATTAATGCATCCTTCCAGGCTGGAACCCCACTGCAGCATACGGAGCAAGATGATCAGGATTCAGAGAATTTGCACCCAAAATGTATGAAAAAGTGGATGTAGGTCAATAGAAAGATGATGGATCTGGACAGATGATGGTCCCAGCACACTAACATTTTTCTGTCATCTGCCTATCTCATGCTGTCACAACCTGGCAGTATAATTTTTTTGCAGGTTTTTATTCTGGTTATGATAAGAAAAGCTATCGCAGTCCTTCCTTTGCTTGCAGATAACTCTATTTAAGTCAACAGGGGACACAGACAGGCAGGAGACCGTTCCCCTTTCACTCAGCAGTATTTTAGTGGTGATTTATTTCTGTTCTGGGCTCCATTTTGGAGGTCTTATCCAAGAGCTGTTGGACAAGACCCTTTCTTCAGACAGGTTCTTGCAATTTTCCATTTTTATACATATTTCAACAGGCCACTACAACTGTTGGAAGAGGGCCATTTGGCCAAACGGGGAGCGAACAAGTCCTAGTGCCAGTTTGACTCAAAAAGATGGGTATGGGAATGCCTCAGGGGACTGAGAAAAAAATAAATCACTCTTTCACTTCTGATTCTCTGATTTAAGCTCTCCACAGCTGAAAATATGACTTTTTTTTGTGAAACACACTGGTAGACACATCTCTCTGGGCCAAAAAGTAGATGTTGCGGCGGCACCCCCAGGAGCAATACGAAAAAATTGCTGGCTCAGCAAGGCACAATCCTGCTCCCACCCTAAAAGCCAGGCAAAAGTTGAAGGGGTTTTGGGGGTGTTTCAGTGGTGATTGCTACCTGTCCGCTGCATATGGGGAGCTCTGCATGCTTGTGGCTTTCAAGGGGATTTTCCTTGAGGGATCTCAAGGTGCTTCTCAAATGCAGATTCTTTTTATTTTCTCTAAATTACAGAAGATGAAACTGAGATTAGGAGAGGTGTGGAGTCTTGATCATTTGCCCAGGGATGTAGTGAAATCCCCCCCCTTTAACCACAGGGCCAGACATGACCCCATTATAAAGAATCTGGTTTAATGTCACGGGAGCTGGGACGGACCCATCTGTCCCCATCTGTACACATTTATAGAAATCTCTTGGCAAGTGCAGCTACGTTAAAACCTTGATACAAACTTAAACGACGCCTCGTTTCTTATGGATCTTGTGAGTAGATGCTTAAACATTTTGTTAGAAGAAAATGATGCTTGGTCACTGGTTTGGGCATACCTGCAGGCTATCTTAATGAAAATGAAACTTAATGAAACCATTAAAGTTTCTGTTAATAAAATTTCTCGGATTTTCTCTTTCTACCTTTTGCCTTATTTTCATGGTGCTTTTAGGAATGCAGATTTCCCAGATCCCGCTGGGAAAGCTAAAATCAGCCAAGAGTGGGTTGGGAGAGCATCTGAGCAAGTAAGAGAGCATCTGAACAAGAAGGGGACCACTCTGTCTTAAAATGCCCATCACTAGCGGGGGTTTGGGGGGATTTTCCCCCACCCTGCGATGGGGACAAGGAAAACAGGGATGGAAACACCTTGCAAAGGGTGTGTGGGTGCCTTGTCCTCCCCCCCAAATCCCCATCCCATGCAGCAAGCGGCATCACCAGGGCCAAAAGCATCCCCCCAAAATCCCCGTCCCATGCAGCAAGCGGCATCACCAGGGCCAAAAGCATCCCCCCAAAATCCCCATCCCATGCAGCAAGCGGCATCACCAGGGCCAAAAGCTTCCCCCCCCGGACTGAGGGACCCAGGCGTCCTGCCGGGGCCCGCCCCTCCCCGCCCTCCTCTTCCTCCTCCTCCCCCCCCCCCCCCGGGTCTATATAGGGATGCGCGGCCGGTGCTTCTCCCACTCGCTGGCTGCACCGGGGCTGCGGAGCCGGGTGCCCTTCTCCATCCCATGGCCCTGGCCGGGACCTGACCACCCCTCCGCAATGAAGACCATCATCGCTGCCTACTCCGGGGTGCTGAGAGGTACCGGGGGGAGGCAGAGGCGGGTCCCGGCTCCGGGGGGGATGCTGCGATGAGGGACCAGCATCCCGGCGGTACAAGGTGCAGGGTGGGGTGGAAGCAGCACCAAAACGCTCAGCTTTATTTATTATATTCCCCTTCTTCTTCCTGCCTGCAGGAGTGGTTGTTTAAGAAGGGGAAGGAGGGGGGGGAAAGCCATGTGCAATGGCGGGGAGGCTGGCTGCAGCTTTTCTTAGGGGTGAGGATTACAGCTCTCTGCGCAGGTTTTGCTTTTTAGCGAGCTTGGAGGGTTGGGCTGCGTCCCTGAAGCTGTTGCAAACGGCTCTGGTTTATCTAAGGGAGTTTGCAGCCTGGCAAATTGCGGGTGTGTGGCATTTGCTGAAAAACGACCTTTTTTTCCCCCGCCTTGTGATGGTAGGAAGGAAAGTGTAGTAGTTTTATCAACACTGCGTGGCTGGTAAAATTCGCTGTTTGCAGCCCTGTTTTGTAATACTGTATTCCCCCACCTACATCAACAGGGGAGGGGAAAAAAAAGCATTGCTATTTATTGTTGCTTTGTAATGGGGAGTTGAAGATTCAGTGTGAAAGCAAGGGTTTATGTTAGGAGGTACAGCAAAGAGTTTGCTTTTACAACCTTCCGTGCTGGTAAATCACTTGCTCGGCGAGAGGAGCAGCTTGGGTGTCGGTGGCTGACACCCATCGTGGGAAGAGCTGCTGCAGACAGTGAATGCTTCTTGCTGCACGCTGAAACATGTAGGTGAAAGATGTTGGAGAGACAATATGGGAAATCCCAAACTGCAAGCTCCCTTGCGTGCTTGTAAAAGCAGCTCTAGGGATCTCGCAGGAATAAATTCAACAAGTGTAAATATTTGCTTGATAGAGCCTTGTACTCCTCCTGCAAGGGTGCTTGTCTAGGGAAGTGTCAGGACTTGCAAATAGCGGGGGTTGTGCAGGAAAATGCACTTGGACAACAATTTACCCTTTGCCTTGCGGAGTGATTGCTCTGTCTGTGTTGCAAAAGGGTTTCCGCCCTGAAAAAGCAAACTGATAATTCCTCCTGGGATAAAGAGACCTGTGAAATGGCTTGTTGATTAAGGAAATCTTTTTAACAGAGCTAAGAGGACCTGAACCTGGGGAATTAACCCCTCAGCTCTTGCTTTTGCACCGTGTCCTGCCCAGTCCTGCATGTAGAGCTGCGGGTGCTCACCTCTGTCAGAAAGATGTGGCATTAATATTAGATGGATCTGTAGGATCAGTTGTGAACCGATTGGGGAAAAGATCTGCATGTGTTTCCCATGCTCAGCTCTGGTCCTTAAAGTAACTTAGCTTGCTTATACAACCAGCAAGATGCCAAGTGATGTTTTGAGTTGAGAGAGGTCATTTGAATTAACAGCATTGTGAACTGTTAAATTGAGAGTTAACTGCAAGCCAAGGACAGAATAAATCATTCATGAGACCTATAAAATATGTAGGGCTGACCCGAGACCTCGGTGGCCACCTTGTTGGCACTGGCATGTTAATGATGGATCTAGGACATGTGCATAATTCAAAATGGAGTGTGGTTTAGGGACAGTGATTGGCCTCATCTCTAGATAATCCTGCTTAGCGATGGAAAGCTGTCTTAACTCTCCTCAGGTCAGTTTTCCTGAGGCACCCCGTGGGGGTCCTGCAGTGATATTTGTGCTTCCTTACTCATTTCTTCATGTGCTTCTGCCTGGGAAGACGGGAGATGTTGCGTTGGCGACTGCAGCATCCACCAACGCAACCGCTCGCCAGTTCTGTAGCCCGTCATGGGCAACAAAATGCAGGACCAGCTTCAAAGCCTGCCTGTTCAAAGCAAAAGCCAGGTGCCTGCCAGAGGAGCTCAGACTCAGGCTGGGCTTTGGGGATGATGACGTGGGACCCTGCAGATCAAAGATGAGCGGAGGTGATGTGGTGCAGCGATTCATGCACGGGACCTCATGTACTGCTTGATCATGTTTTAGGTAACTTCCCCCACCACATAGGATATTTAGAACAAACCCACTTGACTTTTTTCTACCTCCCTGAACATCTTTTCCAAGTGTCTTGCCTGTGCAAAGGGCTGGCTTTTGTGGGGTGAGAGTCTGAATGGCTCATGTTGTCCTTTAGTCTTCAGTCTTCTTGCGTGCCTGGCATCTGGCTTTGTCCCAGCGCTTGTGAATTTGGCTGAATTTGGCTGAAAGTCTGATCTCATTTAAAAACAAGCAAAAAAAAAAAAAGGTGCAGGCATCTGCCTCTCTATCCATCCCTGTGTGCGTGCAAGGGAACTTTCTTGGACACCAACCCAGTATTGCAAAACTCAGAGCAGACCTTGGACCAATGCCTAGGGTTGGATGATGCTTTGAGACACTTTGGTTGGGTAGGAGGGGTTGTCATCTCCTCATCTTGACCTGACCCACTTTGGCCACAGGCTGTCCAGGCGCTGCTCTCCTTGTGTTTGGCAGAGTAGCAAAGAGGTGCTCCACTCTCCTGAGGAAGGATGCTAGTGTGGCCAGAGCATTTAAGTATCCTTTCTCATCTCGTTTCATCTTACAAAAGCTCCTTCTCTTCTTTGTTTCGGCTGGACTGTGGCTAAAAGCTTTAGGCAATATTGAACTTGCGCAAAGTGGAACAAAACTGTAGAATAGTTTGGGGTGAGGAAGATGATTTCACTCAGCTTTACCTTAGAGTTAATATTATGCTGCACCTGAGGTTTGGCAGACCTCATTTCTGCTTTGGGGGGACCTGGGGGCTCCTGTTTTGGGAGTATGGTGTTGTAGGGTCTCCTCTTGACAGAACTGCCTGGGAGGTAAAGGTCTGGACTTGCTTATGACTGAGCCCTTCTTCTAGAGGTCCTACACTCCTCCCCTGGGCATACTGATGGGATGTAGTAGGATGGTTCCCCTTCTCTTGTCTAGAGCTATGAAGTCTTTCTGACTTAAATCTAAAATTGTTGACTGGTCAAGGACAGCTGGGTCTGCCCTCATGGTTAGCTCACTTTCACCCACATACAGGTGTGCTGTCGAGACTGAAGGCCAAGTTCACTGCTGCGAATAAATGCAGATCTACCATGAGATAAATGTCATAACAAACTTGTTTATTTTCTACGTAGAATCCCAGTTCCTTTCTGATGGGCCTGAAATAAGTGTCACATGTCCCTGTTAACTATGTTATTGATCTCCAGTCGTAGGCATTCTTTACTGCAGATAATACGAGATTATTAAGTAGTCTCCCGGGACATGAGCAAACTGCTATACAGCTTTGTACACGGCAGGATAGCTATACCGCACGCTAGTAATTTGCTATTCTCTAACAAATGATTCAGTATCTAGTACTGCTAACAACAAAGCTGGAAATGGAGAGAGCTTGTGCACTGCAGCTGGGGCATCTGGGTAAACCTAGACACAGAATAACTTGTGTTGCTCAAGGGGTTTTACAGATGTCACATTAATGTAGCAGCTTGCCGTGCAGACTCCTGCTCTTGAATAGGAGGCAGGGTCCTCACAAGTATCCTGGTACTGGTCTGTTTAATCTGGTTTTGTTATGCCTCCAGTGTCAGCTTCTCTGCCAAATATGTAGCTCAAAATGTCCATTTGCACCTTATGCTTTGGAGAGGCTCAGCCATACTCCATCTAATTTGGTTTTCATCTAAATAAGCTCTGCGATGCAGTATAACTCTTGGCCAAGAATTACTATGCTAATTGCCTTGGAAAAGGTAGCAGATGAAGCTTGGATTTAACAAGCTTTCAGTATATTTTTAACTATCTGTAACACTTGTGCTTCCTCTCAGCTAATTTATTTGACTGCTTTTTAATTAAGTGCTGTGGATTGCATTTTCTGGTGTCCAAATGTGAACTCCTGTTTACTTCCTCTCCTGGGACATTTGGGTCTGCCTCCCTGCCTAGGTAAATCATGGTGTTTGAGCACTTTATCCAAAATAAACTGTGCTGGAAGGACACAGATGCTGTTCTGGCTGAGTCTGTGTTGCAGGCGTGAGTCAGATGCTTGGTCAAACCCTTCATTGACTCCAGGATCTCCTTGGTAACATCTCTTGTGCTTGACTCTGGCGGCTTCTGGAATTAAATAAGTGTACTAAACCCATCACCAGTTGGGGGAGAGCTGGCTAATGTCACTGAGCTTCCTTGGAAGGCTGCAGATGGCTGCTATCACTGAGCAGCAGTAAGGTCTCCTGGAGATGTCCCTCTTCGTCTTGGCAAGTTGCATCCTTGAGAGCCATGCATGGCTTAGTGCCGGCAGCATCCCATCAATACTCCAGGGCATGAGCTGCAGTGTGAGTCGAGGGGCTCAGGGTCTCATCTGAGATCAGGAAAGCTGTTGCTAAGATCTCTACTGTGTAGACATGGGTTGCTAAGGCTGTGACCCCAAACAGCCAGGCTGTCCAGTTCTGGAACAGGTGCCCTGGAAAACAGAGCAACTGGAAAATACTCCAGGGGCTGTGCTGGGTGGCCAGCACATGATAAGCAACTGTCTCCAGCAGTAGAAGATGGAGGTCTGTGTTTCTCCAGGATTCAAAATATTTCCTTGAGAAAAGACTGATACAAATGGTTGGGGTATCCAGTATCCTTTGCCTCAAAGTTAATCATAGGTATGTCTAATGGGCCTTATTAAACTTCATTATTAATCATAAATCCTAGAATTGTTAAGGTTGGAAAAGACCCTTAAGATCATTGAGTCCAACCGTTAACCCAGCACTGCCAAGGCCACCACTAAACCATGTCCTCAAGCACCACATCTCCCCGGCTTTTAAATACCTCCAGGGATGGGGACCCAACCACTTCCCTGGGCAGCCTGTGCCAGTGCCTGACTACTTTCAGTAAAGAAGTTTTTCCTAATATCCAATCTAAACTTCCCCTGGTGCAACTTGAGGCCGTTTCCTCTTGTCCTATCGCTTGTTACTTGGGAGAGGAGACTGACTTCCCCCTGGCTCCAGCCTCCTTTCAGGCAGTTGTAGAGAGCCTTGCTCTCTACAACTAATTAGGCTAATGTATTGCCTGAAAGTTAGAGAAATCGCCTTTCCTATGCTTAATTCTCCTTTGTTTTTTTAATATGTGAATGATGCTTGGTGTGAGCCCTTAAAAGGAAGGGTTTTCTTTAAAGAACCGAACCCAAGTATCAGCGTTGGGTTATTCTGCTGTATCCGAGTCCCCCCAAAAACACATTTCTGTTGACTTGTCAAAGCTCTTCTGCTCTGTCACCAGTAACTGGCCTGCTTCTCCAGAGCATGGATGGTCTTCCCAAAAATGCCTCCTGGCTGCTACAGCTGAAGGAGAAAGGAGGCAAATCTTGCATGGAGGATTGAATACACAAAGCGTTAAGTCTGACATGATGAACAGCAAGCTCAGGACTGGCTGGGAATGGCTGTCTCGGGACTAAAATCTGTACTTGCCCAGCCTGCAGCTGATGCACTGAGTCCATCTGGAGCGTGCAGGTTGTTGGTGCAAAGGTAGACCATGCACAGGCAGATGCACTTGCCAGGTGACACCTCTGCCCATTCCCACAGTCCCTTCCATTGCCACTGGATGTCTTTTATGTCCTTAACTGGGAATTAAATGTTAATTTTATTCAGCCTGTGGTAACTACTGGCTTTTCTGGTGCTGGGAACCTTGATCTCTGCGAAGGATGTTTTTGCTTTCAGCAAATAACTGACCCAGGACACCACTTGTCCGAGGGCAGGCGCTCAGCTGCCTGCTCAGAGCTGTCTGCCAGACCTGTGCCTTCCCTCTGTCTGCAATAGTTGAACGTTGCTACAAAAAGCTTAATGCTGTTCGGAAAACAAGTTGACTTCTGCTACCCAATACTGGTCTATTTACAGGGCTAGCAATGCCTACAATTTGTTAAAGCATGTAGAAAATGCTGAAGTACAAATTCTCATCTGGAGGGACAAACAGTTGTTCTCTGCAGGGGAAGAGGATAGGATTTAGCTGGAGTGTTGGATTCATCAATCCAAAGATGTTTTGGTAGTGTAACTACAGGTGCTGGAAGGATAAATTACATGGGACTGGGCTTTTATTATGGATCACAAAGAAATTCTAAGACTTTTGGCTTATTTTGAGGGCATAGAGATATGGCCAGTGACACCACTATTGCTAAAAGCTTCCTTTAAACTAGTATCTAGCAGTCCTTGGGCCACATGAGGTCTGTCCATCTGCAATTTTGTAAACCAGGTTTTTGGGACAGCAAGTTCCTAGAGCTGCAGTAGAGGCTGTCCCTAGGCTGTGGCCCCTCAGCAGGAATGATGGATTTCTCTTACCCTTGGACAGGTGACTCAGTCTTTAAACTCCACCCCATTTTTTTATCACTCACCCCAAATTTTGGCATTTACTGTCAAACGCGAAGAGCTGCAGCACAGAATTTCTGAGTCTTCCTGCTTAGGTAGTCTAGTGTTGCAAATCAGTGGTGGTTTAACTCATCAGCATGGTGCCCTGTCTCATCTCAGAAACTGGAGATACTTGCAGTATTAAGAGTGAATTCAGCAAGTACTATGTTATCTCGCAAAGACCTTCTACTTAAGCTGCTGCTTCAGACTGGATTAGTGCTGTAGGTTTCAGTTTACTGGCAGTTGCAGTGACATCTATCCTGGACCAAAACTTGGTCTGCTTGGAGTAGTTAATGCCTAACCCATTGCAAGGATTGTTCATTCAACATAGACTAAGCAGAGCCAAGGGCCTAGGCTGGGTGGGCTGGCTCTAGATTTAGGCTGCAGGGTCTGGTGTGGCTCCTGGCTGATGTCCTTTACTAGCAGAAATGCTCAGGAAGGCACGTAGCTGTCAGTCCCAGGGACCGTGCACAGGCTTAACATTAAATGGCATTTAAGAGGGGCAGCAAAGAAGCTGCAAAGTCAATAAACAGTTCTGCAGGTGCAGCTACTGTGCATGAATCCTATTGCCTAGGCTATCTGCAAGGGCAACAGTTAGCAAAGACTGCAGAGATGCTTTGCATATATAAAGGATGCATTAGTGAAACCTGCTTTGTAGAAACTACCAAAACTCTAATACCTGCCTATGTCTAGAGAAAAGGCTCTTCTCCGTCAGACTTTCATTTGACTAAGCATGAGCACTTGCTACGGTATCACCGCTAGCAGTGCCATGTCTTGCCAGCAACAGCAAAGACTGAACCCATTCAATATCATAGCTGCTTAGCAGCATCGCATCCCTTCTAATAGCAGGCTGATCCTTAAACAGAAAAGGAAATATGTAAACACGCCTCCTGGTTTGTTCATAGGCCAGCAGCTTGATTTGCATTTTAGCCAGTTATTATGATGCTTGTGAAATAAAGTAATGAAGAGAAGGAAAATGCACTTGCAAGTGCTTCTTTCTTGAGGTTGTCAAGCATATCAGCAAATGCTGGAGTGGGTGGTTCCTCATATAGAAAACAAGTCTTTCACATCAGTATTTACTTGGGTCTCTTCCCCACTTGAATAGCTTAAGCTTCTACGAGTGGCTTTCAACTCCTTCCTTCCTCATTTACTCCTTTAGAAACACCATGACAGTTTTCCTTACCCTTGGAGCTGTGGATCCTTGGGGTTGTGGGTTGAGGTGTTGCTCAACCAGCCCTTAGGCCGTGCTGTGTAAGGCTGGAGTGCAGAGCTTTCCTTGAACACGCACACGGGAGCTGGGCAACAGACCTGGTGAAGGGTGGATGAGCAACAGTTCAGCCCGCAGCCTTGTGTGTTCTTGGCTGTGGTTTGGGGCAGCTGATCTTTATCTTATGGTGAACTCCTGGGTTTTCCTGTTATCAAAAACCACTTCCAGGAACCGGCAGTTTGAAGTGGGGGGTGTGTGCTAAGACCACGTGTTAATGTCCTCTGCACTTTTATGGTCAAGTGCACAGAGGCTTGCTCAGGTGGGAGCTGATGTTACCCATTAATCCTCTCCAGCATCAATATTAGCCTTTGACAAGCCTTGCTCTAAAAGCAAACTGCACGAACATTGATTTAAAACCTTGTATTTGGAAGGAAAATATTGTTATCTTTGCTCAGTGTGCAAATGTAACTTGATTTCTATTTTTTTGTCTTAGGCACAGGATCGAGCATTCTTTCTGCTCTGCAGGATTTGTTCTGGCTATCTAAATCCAAAGTGGAGAAACAACTCCAGGTCATCTCTGTGCTGCAATGGGTTCTCACTTTCCTTATCATGGGTAAGCAATACCTTTTGGCCAAAAGCAAAGCTTTTTTCCCTTCATTCTGGAAGACTTCTAATGCAAAAAAGTTAACTTTTACATAAGCATTAATTACTAGATGTGCACTGCAGCAGGACAGTTCCTGAGGTGTGTGGATATTGTAAAGCACACTTGCATACTTTGATATTTTGGCAATAAATGACTTTACCTGGCTCTAGAAAAACACAGGAGCTATAGAAAGACCTACTGATGTTTAGCTCTTGTCTGTGTCTACTATACAAATAAGACTGAAGCAACTGGAAATCTCTTACCTCATGGGAATGTCCACAGAGCAGAAATTTCTTAGAAGCAACCGGTAACTGATGCAACTGATTGCAACAGGAGTGCCTTCCTCTTGGCTTGGTCTCCTTCCAAGAGGTACCAGAGATGGGCAAAAAGTGTTTGTATTAGACCAATAAAATAGTAAAGACTGTTTGTCTCTGGGTACTTCTGTTATGTGAAGCCTCAGGCTGCTCTGCTCCATAGTATTATGGATAATTAAACTGGAAAAAGATGCTGATTGCAGTCAGTCAAGCAAGTCGTGCTGTTCCTTCCCAATTTAGTTTGTGCTAAAATGGCAACATCATTTGTGGGTGGGATTTCTGGCACCCTGGTGGGATGGCTGGCGTAGAGCTGGAAGCTTTGTGTAGCTGTGGAAGAAAATCCCTTGGTGTGGGCCACAAAGAAATCTTGATGCTTGTGAAGTCTTGCTCTTGCCTGGTGAAGAAGCTGCCCTACCTGGAGATATTATAGAAGAGAGACCTGGAGAAACCATGAAGGGGAGGTTGAGGTACTTCAAAGCAGGTAGCTTTAAAGGAAGCTGTCTCAGTCCCACATAAGGGATTTTTAGCTAAATCCGATTTGATTGAGGATTAATGACATCAGATTGAGACTAAGGCTTCGGTATAGAAGGGTCAAAAGGCAAGGGGCTCTTAATGTAAGTGTAAATGCAGACCAAAACCTGATGCAACCTTGTTTTCTTCTCTTTCTTGGGCCTGTCCAGGTATTGCTTGCACTTTAATCCTCATGTACATACTGTGCACAGATTGCTGGGCGATTGCTGCTCTATATTTAGCCTGGCTGGTATTTGACTGGAATACACCAAAGAAAGGTAAATATTGCAGAACGGATCCTTGCTATTTAAGTGTCCCTGTCCCTGTATTTGGACAAAGAAGCACTTCCTTATAATGGCTGACTTCTCTTAGTGGGACTTGGTTGAATCACTCACCAAAAGCATTATTCAGTGAAGCATGCAAATGTTAGCCCTTGGCCTAAGCAGTGACTCCAGGTTTTATTGAGCTGAGGGTAATACAAGATAACTTTCACTAATATCATGCTGTTTTTGGCTTTTAGCAACATATTTATAAGGCTTGGGCTCTTCCTGTAGGTCAGAAAGATCTACATAAAGATTTGAATCTTGCTGTCCTCTCCAGCTCTTGGTTCAGACTATGGTGTGACTATTAAGATGTGGCTCCCCTATGGAGTCAGTGTTGCTGTAAATAAAGCAGGAAACTTTATTTCAGGGAACACCCTGTAGAAACCAGCTCTGAGAACCCACTACAGCAATGGCAACAAGCTTTGGCAACTCCTTTCACAGCCAGATTAGCACAATTCTCCTTTGCTTCAAGACCGCTGAAATCATTCAGGATCTTGGCCTTTCCCAAAGGATGAATCTGTGGTTAACACTGAGCTGTTTCTAGCTTGAATTGTCCGCTGCCCAGCTCCAACAGATTACCAAGTCAGATCCTACCCTGAATTTGTAGTCAGGTCTTAATTAGCTGGAAGTACCCTGAAGTCCTGAGCATGGATGGTTTCACCTGATTTTAGTGAAAGATGCAGGTGTCCCACTTAGAGGAATGAAATTTTTGATTTCTCTAGTGAGACAGCAAACTATCTGGAGTCCTCTAGGCTTCTTGGCGGGCATCCATGTGGAAAGAGCTTTAAAAACATGATTTTTTTTTTCTTTTCAGGTGGACGAAGATCCCAATGGGTGAGGAACTGGGCTATATGGAGGTACTTCAGGGATTATTTTCCAATAAGAGTAAGTAACAGTTTAACTTTATGCATTGGGTTAAGTTAACAGTTAACTGTTTTAGACTGACTTGCAATAACCCCTGTGGAGATGATGTACCTACACTAGTCTACACATGACACTGAATTGTAAGCAGGATACAGCTTACCATTACCATACTACTGCTTGGAGCAGCTGTGGTTATGAAATCTGAAATGCATCACCAGTGATGGTATCACGATTTGTAGAAGCTGCTGCTTCTGACAGTCTTTATCACCAGACTTCTTGAGGCAATCTGCCCTGTAGCAGTACTGCTCCCTGTTCATCTCTCCAACTTCTGTGCTGCAGCAGTCCTGTGTTGTGCCTCACCTTACCTCTGTTCCCCTTTTGTAAATCTAGCTCAGTTTTGGTCTGTTTTCCAGTTACACCCTAGGGCAGCAGTGTATTGGGTAAGAATAGCTGGGAACCCTCTGCACCAAAAGTCCTACCACTTCACAGGGAGCAGTGAAATCGGCTCTGAAGTCTAGCTGCTTTGGGGAAGGGTGGTTTCCAGCAGTGGGAATAGCTCTAGATCTCCAGCATGTAACTTGCTCACCTTCTGCTTACAGAATCATAGAAACATTAAGGTTGGAAAAGACCATCAATCATTAAGATCATCGAATCCCACTGTTAACCTATCACTGCCAAGTCCACCACTAAACCATGTCCTCAAGCACCACATCTCCCCGGCTTTTAAATCCCCCCAGGGGTGGGGACTCAGCCCCTGCCCTGGGCAGCCTGTGCCAGGCCCTGACAGCCCTTTGGGGAAGGAGTTTTTCCCAATGCCCAACCTAACCCTGCCCTGGCGCAGCTTGAGGCCGTTCCCTCTCGTCCCATCGCTTGTTCCTGGGGAGAAGAGACCGACCCCCCCCGGCTCCAGCCTCCTTTCAGGCAGTTGTAGAGAGCGATGAGGGCTCCCCTCAGCCTCCTCTTCTCCAAACTAAACAACCCCAGCTTGTATTTTCCCTGCGAGTTCAGACGTGTTGCAGACAGAGGACAGGGCTGCCAGCCTGCTCTGGGGACTGCAGAATTAGCTTGAAGGACTTGGAAGGGAGCAGGGGCCAAAATCAGCTAGGAGGGAACTCGATCCTCTTTGGAAGGACGCACAGCTGAAAGGACTATTATGTAAGGCTGTTGGCAAGTTTTATTCAGCTTGAGCAAAAGGGAGGGACCTTGCCATGGCTTTTGATGAACCACCCTGCCCTAAGATAGTCCAGCCTTAGAAGGCAGTAGGGAATCCAGTTCCAGCAGGAAGCCAAAGTGGTGTAGACTGGATTCCTCCTTTGCAAAGTCACTTGAACTCTCAGGGTGCCTGAACGTGCTGCTGGTGAACACTCTTGCCACATTCTTGCTGCTATTAACAGGTAATTCTTGGCAAATGTAGGTGTGCATGGAAAAATACAGGATAACTGCATAGGCTGCAAGTGGCTCATCAAGCCAGGTCTTGTAGCTAATGGAGAACAGAGCATGCTCTAGTGTTGAAGGGTCTCAAATGGGTTTGTCCTCTAGTACCAAGTCCTCATACTGCAACAAACCCTGCCTTTTTGATATTGCTGAAGGCTAAAATGGGCTAGTTTCTCCTGGGGACTTGAGTCAAGCCATTGCTGATCCCCTTGTTTCACCTCTCCTTTGATGGCATATTTAGCTCCCGTCTTCATGGAAACATGCTCCACACCAGCCATGTGGGTCAGAGGCACTGTAGATATTAGAAGCTTGTCAAACAGATGGGTTGTTCAAGCAGGTTTAGAGATGAGATTGGGTAGATAAACTGAACTTCTCTGCTGTTCTAGGTAAATACTTGCTAGTTCCTGCAGTCCATTTGCGAGAACCCCTTATGGCCGTAATTCCTTTGTCACTAAGGGGGTAGAGTTGTGCAAGGTTTACAGAGCCCGCTGGTAAATCGTATGCAAAGGGCAGCACATAAGAGCTGATAGCTGTGGGATAACTCCTGCACCTCCTATGGGCGAACAGCCAGCTGGCTGCATGTTTGTTAAAACCTGCTACAGGGATCATGGGGCTGAGGTGCTAGAGGTGGTTGCCTGCAATTATGGGCATGAATATTAATTATCTCTTGTAAGGAGTGGTACCAACCACCAGAACAGCTTGGGCTTGAACTTGCTAAGAGCACGGGAACTCCTTGGATAAACTATTTACCTGTCTTCAGTCAAGAGGGAGACTGGTCTAGAGATGGCCACTTGTTTAAATCTTCGGTCTGCAAAATTCACCTTGACTGGATCCTGAGCTGTCTGTGTAATGGCTTAGCAGCGCTTGGTTTGTCTCCCTGGCTGATGGTTTGTTGGGGTAGTCATCTGCTGCACCTCGCCCTGTGCCATGTGTCCACTGAGCACTGCATGGGCAGATCCCAGTGACAATCTCACCAGTGGTGCTTGTAATGCTCAACTCGGCTTTTGCAAGCTCTGCACATAGAGCTGTGCCACCTGCATTCATAACAGCACAGGTGCCACCTGCATTAGGATACGAGCTCAGATTTTACTCCTATTCCAGGAAATAAGGAGGACATGGTTTAGTGGCGGACTTGGCGGTGGTAGGTTAACGGTTGGACTCGATGATCTTAAGGGTCTTTTCCAACCTTAACAATTCTATGATTCTATGAAATAGGAAGCAGTTTTGCAGGTTTTTTTCCCCCAAAACTCAAAGGCCACCTCCCCAGGACTCCCAGTGGGTGACAGCTGTAGCACCAAAAGCTTGGAAGGGGAGGCCTCTTAGTGTAACGTCCTCAGTGGCTGCAGATCCGAAGGCCAGGGTTTCCTTGGACCTGGCTGGTGTGAGCTCAATCTTAAGGAGGCAGGCTGGATCTGGCCAGACTGAAACACCACCAGTATTGCCATCTGACAAAGCTGTATGCTAGAAGTTGTTGCTAGGTCTGCTGCATCCCTCCACAGCTCTGCCTGCTGGTATCAGGCTTGCTTTATCAGAGTAGCTGCATGAGAAGCAGGCTCTGCTCTGATATTTATGGTGATTAGGCTGGGTCTCCACTTGAGTCAGCAGTGCCTCCCATCCTGAGACACCAGTAGGACTATTGTACCTGTATCTGGAGATACCAAGTCATGTTTTGTAATACCAGGTGGATTTGGGAACCAGCTTGGATCTGGCTCAATTCCTCAGCATGAGCAGACATTGTCCACATTCACTGTGGCTTCATGCAGCTGCTCTGACAGTAATAAGCTATTTTAGGGCACTGGAAGCTTAAGTTTGTCTGCTGCTTAGCGGCTGGCCTTGCAAATAGTGCTTTCAGCTAAGCAGTGCATGAAGCAGCTGAGGAAGTGAGCTAAATCCTGGTGCTGAACTGCCAGGTAAAGCCCAAGCTCTTGCAGGTGTGAGCATGGTGCTGTGTGCCTGTCTGGACTCGACCCCGCTGCTGCAGAGATCATCCCGCTGATCTGAGGATGTCATGTTGGGAATGCCACAATCCAAAGGTCTTGTTTAGGTAAAGAAGCCATCGCCTGAGCATGTGAGCACAGCTACTGCTTATCTCCATGGGCAATAGCATTTCAGATAGCAAGGACTGCAGACCTTTGGCTCGCCTTTGTCAAGCAGTGAGCGTTTCAGATGTGTGCAGTGAGACCTTCTCGGTCTCCTGCTGAGACGGGAGAGTCGCAGCATGCCAGAGCAGGGACTGTGGCAAGACAGACTTTTTTTTTTGCAGCATTTGTCTTGCACTCTGGCTTGGCTGGCTTCCTGGCAAAGCCTCTCCTTAGTTATTGTTATAGATGACTTACAGAATGGAAATGGAGGCTTTTGCTTCCTATGTGTGATGTAGAGTAGTGGTAACACTGAGAGCCTGGAGGGGTCTTCAGGTCCTGGCCTGCGTTGCTGGGAAGGTGAAATAATTTATTCCATAGTGCTGCTGGGTGTGATGCAGCTAATTGCAATTGTTTGGCTGCTTTGCAAGCTCATATGCTCACTACTGTGCTTGGATCCTGCAGGATGAGCTCTAATTTTCTGCTTTCCGCATGCTTCTGCGGTCGCTGTGCTGCTCAGCTTGCAGGTGGGCTGAGCGCCCACCTAGACCACTCATTTTGATCCTGCTCTTTGCTGGCTTCTGGTGCTGAGCAGCGGTGTCTCTGCAGTCACCTTTCTCTGCACTGCAATATGCTACTTACTCATTCTGTTCTTACAAATTAAATTGGCAATACTGTTCTTTGGGCGTATCTGGCACTCAAATATTAACACTAGGTTTTTTACCATAATTGCACTGCTTTATTGCTTCCATAGGCAGGCTTAGATCTGTTTAAAGAAACCTGTTATTACTAGAGCAGGTGGATGGACCTTTGCTCCCGCTGAAACAGGTTTGGTCTCAGACAGCAGCTGGGAACAGGCGTGTTAGTGCAGTGGGGTGAAGGTCCAGCTTCAGTCCCAGCACCGTAATCGTCCGGCTGGGATGCAGCAAGGACGTGCTGCCTCTGTCTCATCAGGGGAGCACTGAGGTTTCATGGAGCTGAGGGCTGTGTGGGACTGGAGAAGACCTTGAAGGCAAAAGGAAAAACCTGTTGGAGGTTTAGCACAGAGTTGCAAAAGTGTTGTCCAGTGACAGCTACAGCAATTCCTTAGGCCAACCTGATAAGGCAGCCCAGTGTTTGCGTGTCAAGGGGAAAGGTGCAAGAAAAGTAGTAGTGAGTGATCAGCCTCCTAAGGAAAGCTTCAGTCTTGCTTGAGACTAGAAATAAGTGTTACAGCACTTCAAAAATACCTGCTGCTAGATTAAATTTAGGGAGACATGAAGGCTCTGCCTTTGGTGTTGGCAGTTCAGACCCTGGGCCGAATTTATGCATTAGCAGATCTAAGACCTGCACCACTTGCAGGTAAGTGCACAAACCTATCTGATGCCTGGCAGACTTTGGGTGCCCTGGCTTGACTTGAGTGGAAGAAGACACGTTCACCTTCTGTGAACCTGTCTGTTGTGGGACAACCTGTGGAGGGCAGTGGCAGCCTGCGTGGGACAAATGGGGGAAAAGCACATATATATGAATGCCAGGCTGACTCTCAGACCTGTAAATCGCTGTTGTGAGCATTTGGCTCTCATTGAGTCACCAGTGCTGCTCAGATATTCCCCTTCTGCCTTGCCATGGGTGGGGTGTGCAGGTGAGTTGGTTCCCTACGTACTCCTTGCCTTGCTCCTGCACTACTTGTGCAAGTGGTGGGTGTCACCAACCCAATGCCTCCAAAACAGGAGGCCTTGGAAAGCAAACACAGAGCGATAAGGCTGCAGCTTGGCTGGGGCTCATACAAGGTATGCAAGCAATGGGCTCCGCTGGGAACTGGGTGTCCTTGCACATGGTGGAGGGGCTGGAGCAGGTTGCTTGCCACGGCTGGCAGCAGAACAGCATGTCTTCTGTATGAGAGCAGATGTGTGGCTCTGCCAAGCTCGGCTCACAAATGTCTCGTGCTCTAGAGCGACAAGGACAAACCCTCTGTTTCAGCCAGCTTCCTTTTAAAGCAGCTGTGCTTGGTGCAGGTGAAGGATGGGGCATGGAGCCTGGAAACGACCACCCTGCTCTGACAAGAGCTCTAAGGAGGACTGTCTGCCACTGGTCCAACCAAGCCACATGTGTCTGTAGCCACAAAGCCTTGGGTCTCTCCTGCAACTAAGCAAGAGCTGACAGATGGAGGGGTTGCTTACCATGTCATTGGTTTTTTGTTTTGGTTTCCCCCCCCCCCCCTCCAGTCATAGAATCATAGAATTGTTAAGGTTGGAAAAGACCCTTAGGATCATCAGGTCCAATCGTTAAAGTCTTTCCAGAAGAGTGGTTTCCACCCTGTAGTCTGGGAGCCCTGTTTGTCCTAACCGGTCAAGGGACAGCCCTCCCACCCTGGGGAGTGAAAGCAAAACCATCTACTAATTGGGCAAGAAGGGAAGGGGGAGAAAGGACGACTTGGTGTGACACAGGCCGTGGGGCTCTACAGAGTTGCTGCAACCACGAGCGTGTGCACGTGCTTCCTGGAGTCCTACGTGACCTCAAAGCTAGTGGAAAGTGTGGGGAGGAGTGGTCAACTTGCTTAACCCGCTGCTGTGGCATGCCTGTGTCACAGCTGCGGTCTTAAATAGCACAAGTGCTGTAGCCTCATCTAGGGACGGTGGTGGGAACGTGGGGAGGAGAGAATCAAATTTCTGGGCACGCTGCTTCAGTGTGTCGCAACGGCACTTCAGCTCCCTGTAGCATGATTCAACAAAACGGTCTTGCTTACTGCCAAAGCACTTCTTGGCCAAGACGGTGGGGTATGTAATGCTGATGTGACGTCTTGGAAATCTGCGCTTTTTCCTGTAGGAGCTGACGCAGAGTGACCTTTGCATATACGATTTGAGGGATGGGGTGCAGTTGTTTAGCACCTCATGCTGAAGGTGCATCTGGGGCTTGTAGGTCCTGCTGTGGTCTGAGAGCTGCTGGGGTGTTTCAGTCAGCAAAAACTGGCTCAATTGCAGCCTGAAAAAAAAACCTTAAATTTGATCCCTACTTCTGTAAGGTGATGCAGCAGTCATGTTGTGTGCTTACTCAGACCGCCTGTGTACTACCAGGGGAAGATGTTCTGATGCATGGGATGCTGCTGTCACTTACAGCATCAAAAAAATCCTCTGGCAGTAGTGGCACCAGTCCATGGGTTGTGCTGTGCATGGCTAAGACAGCTTTGGAGTGTCCATGCTGTGCAAACAGATGAGTAAATGGGTAGGAATATTGCACAACCCCGAACCAATACGATCGCTGCTCCTGGAGCATGGCCTGCAGAAATCGGAGCACTGCTGTGGATGGCTTGAGGTGTCTTGTCGGCCCTTTGGCATGTAGGCCAGAGCAAAATCTCTGGAAAGGAGGAATAGTTTCCCATGGTAAGCCACCCTTCTGCACATTTTCCCTCTTGGAGGGTGGCCAACAGGCTTATTAAGTGGTTGGGTCTTTTTTCAGGTATTAAGCAAACTTGCTTCTGTTACGGGACACTGATTTTTATTCTTTTTCCCCCTCCTACTGGGATGTGAGCCACTAATGTGCTGAGAGAGGGCCTGGAAGGAGGCGTAGCTGTAGCTACAGGGCCATGAAGAACTTGGTTGGTTTGGGCAAGAGGCTTGCAAGAATACCTTTGGGAGGAGTAGAGAAACAAAGGGCGCAGGCTACTGCAACCCAAACCCTATTCCTGCTTGGCTGGCAGTCTTCTTGGATCCAAGATCAGCCTGTTTATTCTGCTCCCTCTGCTTGGGGAACTGAAGTCTAAGTGGCTGCTCTTACCACAGCCTCTGAAATCCAGGATAGCCCATACCCCAGCTCTTAGGCTGTTCTCCCTGGAGGGAAAAGAGACAAAAGCTGGGGACTTTCTTTTTTCTCTGTTTTTTTTTTGTTATTACCAGAAAATGTCTGTCTTCATGTGAGCTCACTCTTTTCTTTCCTAGCTGGTTAAAACCCACAATCTGCTGACCACCAGGAATTACATTTTTGGGTACCATCCACATGGCATCATGGGCTTAGGTGCCTTTTGCAACTTCAGCACAGAGGCCACGGGTGTCAGCCAGAAATTCCCTGGGATCCGGCCATACCTTGCTACCCTGGCTGGGAACTTCAGGATGCCCATTTTGAGGGACTACTTAATGTCTGGCGGTAAGTGCAAGAGCACTTTGTTCCTCCTACTCATGCCCTTGTCTCTGAGCTGTCTTCCCCTCTTTCAAGTGAAAAGCTGTGGCAGAAGCTCACGTAACCACTTCTCTCTGGTAGCATCAGAGAAACATTGCTTTCATATAGTTGTCAAGAGGAAGTTGTGAATAAATGTGACTAGCTTGGGCTGTGGGGACTGCTGCTCCTCTGCATTCATCCTTAAGGATACTCTTGCCCAAAGGCATAGTAAAGATATCTGGCATCTGTAGTTGTGGGTGAGGAAGATGGAGACATGGGAGCAAGTTGTCCTAGTTATCATTAGGAGGTATTGGTAGATGAAGAAGTCACACTAACTGAAAATATAAAGTATTCATTAGCCTTTGAAATGTGAATACCATGGCTAGCTCTGCTCCTGGGCTCATTACCGCATGAGCTGTCACGCATCTAGGTCTTACGGTAATGACAGATGCCCTCTTCACCCAACCACACTTTCAGGTGCCTGCCAGGAGTACAGAGTCTGGGGTACTGCATGGTTTCGGCTGTTCAGAAGAGCCCCTTCCTGAAAAGATGGGTCACAGGGAACAGGCAGGGATATATGTTTGCTGAATGACATTAATAGCCCTGTTCTAATGGATTCCAGTGTTTTAATGATGGAGGGCTTGTAGGTTATGACTGGGCAGAGGAAGCAGTGCTGACAACCTCAAGAAGCAGTGGTCTTGCATGGCCTGAGCTTCCTTTTCAGAGTGAGGATGCCTGTTGGTTAGGTAGAGATGAGGGAGTAACATTTAAAGACCTTGAATTGAACAGTTCAGTACCCTGTTTGCTGTTCCTGGAACAGATTCACCAATAAGTGGCTTTAAAACAGGTATCTTAATGTAGTATTTTGGTTGAATCTTGACTCATGGCTGGGGAGAGGATAGGAGTAGCTGTACTTGGCTCTGACTTGCTAGGCTTGACTGTTTCCAAGATTACTGCCTTAATTTGGTGAGGGAGAAGAAAACTAACTGGATGTGGTGCAGAAAAAGTGTTTGTCCCTGCCTAGGAAGGGCAGTATCTCAAACTGGTTTCCATCTTCCTGCACCAGATGGAAGTTGCTGGGTGAAGTCCATAATTCCCATAATTTGGGAATTCCACAAGACAGCAGTGCACAAGAAGTTGGGATCTGCTTTCCAGTCTATCGTGTCTGTAAACTTAGTTCATGTGTTGCTTAAGCTTCCATGCAGCATCAGCCTTTCTATATTTAAAAAAAACCAAACATGTTCAGTCTCCTCAAGATGACTGGTGGACAAATCTTGTAGCCAGACAGAGCTGCTTCGCTCCTTTTTGGAAGGAAGGTGGGAGCAGATGCTAGCAACATCATTGAGAGGGCTGGCTTGGCTATCCCCAAGCATTATAGTTAAATCAGGGGGAAATTCTCCTTCCTCTGTACTTGGGATTTAAGCAAGACTATAGGTGTGATCTCTTGGACAAAGTTAACTTTCTGAAAGCCATAATTTGTCTTCACTTTCCTATACTGGAACTTAAGGGTGTCACTACAAAGGCTTTAACATCACTTGAAGTTCTGATAGTTCCCTCAATCCTTTGTTTTGTGGCTGAACCACTTCAATTGAAATCCTAACAAATATTACTGTACCAATACACATACTTAGTTGGTTTACAACCGACTGTTGCATATTACAATGTTTTATAGCCTGCTAGAGATTAGAGCTACAGCAGGGATCCTCTAAGGCATGAGGAGGTGGCCAGAAAATCTTATATACTGTGTAAATGTGCTAAAGAGCACAATTCAGCAATTGCCACTTGTCTGCATGTCTCGCTGCATTTTCTGGAGGAAGGATTTCAGTGCTGTGAGCAGCAGTAATCTCCTCTGGTTAACAAGTGTGAAATGGCTGAACACAAATCTGTGCTGCCCTGTTAGCGAGGGCTGTGTAGTCAGAGTGAGCCTTGGTGTGGCGAATGGGAGTAGCACGAAGGCTTCTGTCTGTCCTACAGAGCAGCAAGCATAGCCTAAGCTTTTCAGAGGAAACATGGTCAGGGAGATGTAGCTGTGCTGAAAGAAATGAGTTTTTCATCTTCAAATCCAGCCGATCTGTCTCAGTTGTGGTCTGGAGCTGGGATTAGGTGGTGCCCTTGATACCCAGATACACATGAAGGCTTGCAGACTTGCCCTGTGTAATCCCAGGGGACCCATTCATCATTTAGTTCTTGGTTTAAGTGATGACTACCATGAGATGTGCAGAATCAGCTTCTAAAATTAAATTGTGTAATACTGCCCTTCCTAGTGCAATGACCTTAAGTACTCAACACAGCTCAGACGTGTGGATGGGAGTGTAAATGATGGCATCTCGCTTCTCCTTGGCTTATCCTGGCCAAAAATGTGAGGCATGAGCAAGCTCTGACAATAACTGTAGGATACAAGCATGGGTTTCAGGAGTAGAGAATCAAGCTTCTTAGCATTTTTAGAGCAACAGAGTAGAAATTAAAGGTCCCTCTTTCATTGGGCTGAATGGTAAGATCCCCGGAGTGGGGCCTGATGCTTTAGGGCAGGGATTGCTTTGTAAAGCTGGAGTGCTGTGACTGGTAGTACAGTCCTGTCCCTTCCAGTGTGGGGTTGAGGGAAAGACCTTCCCAGACACTCATCTCAGAGTATGGACTTACCTGAGCACTCTGTCCCATACATCTCTTCCTTCCCAGGAGAGCAAAGGATTGTACTCTCACCATGCAAAAGCTTGAGATGTCAGTTCAGAAAAAATATTTTTTTAAATAATCCATAATAGATCTGCCTCTGGAAGGCTTGCCAATTTATTCTTTTTGTATCACTAAACCATCCTCCTGAAGGAAGACCTATTCCACTACTTGGTTTTGCTGAGGAACTGGTGAAATTCAGACTGTCATGCATCAAAATAGCAAAATTGCTTTGCTTCCCCCCTAAGGATAAACCAGCTCCTATTGCAACCTTTACCTGGAGGCAGGATGTCTTAAACAATAGTCTTTGGCATCACTAAGAGCAGAAGAAAATCCTTGCTGAAGTCTTTTGCGTTAAGGCAACGTTTTGAGAGCTGGTGTTGGTGGGGTTTGTCTGTGACCCAGTCTAGTGTTGTTCAGGTCTATTAACTGCTTGCTTAGTTGGGGAACAGGCTGCCTGATAATACACACAACCCTCCATGACCACAGGGAAGTTTGACAACTCAACTTGCAGTCAAGGTATGAACTTTTTGCTACAAGTGTGGCTGGTGTCTTCAGCATCATCCAGGCTATTCTTAATCTTGCAGCTTGACCCTTATGTCTGTCTCTTGGATATGCAGGTATATGTCCTGTGAATCGTGACAGCATAGACTACATCTTGTCCAAGAACGGCAGTGGCAATGCCATCATCATCGTGGTCGGAGGGGCAGCGGAGTCCCTGAACTGCACCCCAGGGAAGAACTCAGTGACACTGAAAAACAGGAAAGGCTTTGTGAAACTGGCACTACGGCATGGGTAAGAGGCAACCTCGGTGCTAGAGCAGTCCTGCTAGCGTACGAAAGGTGCTCTCATCCCCTGAAGCAGCTGATGTCTTGGATGGATTCTCCTTTCTGCAGTCCTGCTGTGTTGTGTGGATGTATACTCAGAGCATCGGACAGATGAGTCTGTCCTCTGTTTTCTGCCTCTGAGCAGGGGACAGGGGTAAGAAGCTGCTTAAGACAGCAGGAGGCTTCCAGGGCAAGGAGAGGCAGGTGTCAGCAACCTGCACGGGGCATCACCTATGCAGCCCCTGCAATCTCCAGGGACCCCATGTGTCTGAAATGGGATGTCCATCAAAAACCAGAGATGAGAATATATGGAAGCATATTCAATGCTTGACTGGGTAGTGTTTCATGGGCCCATTGCCAGCACAATTCTCTTCTTGCATGCCTTAAAAGTATATTTACTATATCATGTCAAGTCTGGCTGACTTATGTCAGTACCTTGTGCTGCAAACAAAGCTCTGGCCAGCAAAATCTGCAAATGTGCAGCCTGAAAGAGTACATGGCAGTGAGTGTGGTGTGGTAGTATTGACTGCAGACCAGGGGTGCAAGGTCCTAACATCTTTCCATCTTTCTAGCGCGGACTTGGTTCCTGTCTACTCCTTTGGGGAGAATGAAGTGTACAAGCAGGTCATCTTTGAGGAGGGTTCCTGGGGAAGATGGGTGCAGAAGAAGTTTCAGAAGCACATTGGCTTTGCTCCATGCATCTTCCATGGCCGTGGCCTCTTCTCCTCCAACACCTGGGGGTTGTTACCTTACCCCAAGCCCATCACTACTGTTGGTAAGGTCTTGATATGAACATGCTATGTGCTCCTCTAGGTAGTAGCATACCTGAGTCTATGCCATACCCCTACTCTGGCTTGGTCTTGGAGTCTTGACTACAAAACTCTGTTGTCCCTTCTATAGAAAACCTTCCAGCACAACTGCAAATGAGCTGGAATAGTTTCCAGAGGCTGCAAGCCTTCCATCATGCTCTACTGCCAGCTAGTTTTGCAAATGGGCTCTTTTTGGGGGGAAAATATGCTGTAGCTGCTACTTTCTCTGGTCTTGGATGGTTAAAATCAGAAGCAGCCTACCCTCCCACCCCCCCCCCCAGGACTGGCAGTGTGATGCTGTCTGATAGCTGAGTCTTAAAGCCAACCCTAAAACTTGCTTTGAGTCTTCCAACACAAAGTAGCAAGGCTTCGAGGGAGAGAAAAAAGTGCTTCTTTGCTGTTGTGGTGTGTATGGGGGAATACACGAGAACTGCAGGCTTTAGTCTTGGTTCCTGTTAACTGAGGAGGGATTTATCACTCTGCTGTAAAGAGAAGCAAGTGGGACTTCCCAACCGCCTTTGTGCAGTAGAGGCTCTGTGCTGCTGGCATTTGTGTAGCTAAAATGGCACGCTTGCCCTGGGTATCACTGCAGATGCAATGAGGGTCCCGGTAGTGGGATGATTGTGCTTCAGAGCCTAGCAAAACTGGGAGGAATTGGGCAAACTTCTGCTATAATGGCAAGCTGTGCTATGCCAGGGTGGATGTGCTGAACTACCATAGCCATGGCCATAAAGGACAAATCTCCAGGCTATACAGGAGCATTCAACCTAACATGTGGATCTTTCCTTCTTTTTATCAGTTGGGGAGCCCATCACCATCCCCAAAATCGATAATCCATCGCAGAGGGAAGTGGACTTCTACCACAGCATATATGTGGACTCCCTGATCAAACTCTTTGACAAGTACAAGAGCAAATTTGGTCTGCCAGAGACTGAGGTCTTGGAAGTCAACTGAAGGGACTGGCTCAGCAGCACCTCCTTCTCTCAGAATCAACACATCTTCTCCAGGAGTCCAAGCTGTCATCGTGTACTTGAAAGCATGTGTGGGTGTATGTGTCTTTCAGAGAAAGTGTTTAAAGTGTTGCTAGACCACTTTTAAAAATAAAAAAAAGGCTTTACTTTGGATAAATCCCATTACAAATGTCTTTCTATCCAAAAAAGCATAACTCCCCATTGCTGTGAGGATTTGGATGGGGGAAACGATTGCCTTTGTAATCTGCTATATAATGCTGTTGGATTGCCAGCAATGGATTAGAAGCATTCCTACTGTACCCACTAGCACAAGCTATTTTGGGAGAGTAGGATCCATCTGGTTTTCAGTCAAAAAAGCAGCAGGTTGATTTGACTGGGATGGCAGTATTACAGGCGTGTTGCACAAGAGCCGTGTTGAAGACATGCTTACATAGCACAAGGGCATTTCTGCTTTGGGAAAGCCCCTTCTGAAAGCACAAGCAGGCTGCCAAATCCCCTGGTGTGGCACCTACCGTGTGCAGTGCAGGAAACCAAAGGATCTGGTGGACCTCAAGCCATACAATGTGGTGGACGCTTCGATGGCTGTAATTTCGCCACTTGTATTTTGAATGTCAGTTTAGAAGCAGGTCTGTCCCAGGTGCTGCTTGCACAGAGGAATGTAGTTGGAAATATGGGACTCCTTCATAGCCACAAAACTCCCAGGACAAGTTCTAGGGGTGGTGGGATGGTGCAATCATGTGGCCCCAGTGTTGCAGACCCTTAGGGTAACCTGCAAGGGTAAGTGCAGCGGGAGTATTCAGTGGAAGTGTTTTGGATCCCAAAAGCATTTGGGGAAAGCTAGGAGTAACTTCTGCCCAAAGATGGCTTTTAAATATTCCATCCAGTGAATGTAAAGGAGTAGCCTTTTCATGCATAGGATCTAAAGTCAGTGACTTTTTAAAGTGTTTATAAAATGTTTACGTGGATGTTAACACTGCTTGTAGTGAGATTTCTTCAGAGTACAACGTGTTTATGTATAAACCTGAAACATTGCACTACTTGCATGTCTGACCTGCCTTTTCAACGGTTCAGTTGAGTGTATTTTGAGCTCCAAAATGTGCCTTTCTACCACGCAAGAGGACAGTACTTCACATTCCTGGAATCTTGCATCTAAAGACAAATGTTCATCTGTCATATTTGATAGACGATTGTATTACAGAGTATCAATTTTTGTACAAATTTCTAGAAATAAACTTGGGCAAAAATAGCGGGCTGCTTTGGTCTCTTTGGTGTTGCAGTGGTATGTGGCTGGGTTCATGTTACAGCAATTTTTCGTCTGATTGCAGCTGTGCCTTGGCTTTTATGGGGAGAAAACTGGTCGGTCTGTCCAAAAGCAGACTCGCACTAATCTGTGGTGTCCCTGCATGGGACGCCCAGGGTAGGCTAAGCAAATCTTTGTGGGTTTAGGGTGGGGGTTTGCCTGTCAGTGTCTGAGGAGCTAAGGCAGACTACATCTATGGACCTCCTTTACTGCGCAGATACAGAAAGTTCATGCCCTTTTGCTCCTTTTGGCAAATTACTTTGGGTTTTGTTGCTGCCTAGCACACAAAGAGCTGGATTGCATCCCTGGTCCTCAGCTGAGGAAATGCTTCCAGCTCCTCTCAGAGCCCCCTACCCTTCCACCACTGGAGGTGCAAAGTGCTCCAGAAATAGCATGCATTGCTGTAAAGTTCATGTGGGCTCTTTTAGTAACAAGTAAGGGTTTAACCTGTTGTTTGTTGGGCCGGGGCTGACCTTTGAGCTATGGTCCATCAATGTTGGCTGACTTTCACAGGCTGACACTGCTGCTCTTCAAGGTGAAAGCTAAACTTATTCTTTGTCCTTCTCAGGCTTGGGCAATGGACTTTGGAAGCCTCCTGCTCTAGAAGACAAACCTGGTGTGTTGCTAACCTCCCCTTCTCACCCTTAGTAAAATTGATTTGGTCCTTATGTTTTTTGCTAGCAAACATTAAGGCTGGGTTTCCGGGACTTGGCTGGAAATGCACAGCAAGGAAAGCCATGGATGTTCTGTTCTAAGCCCTTGGCACAAACTGGAGGAGGTCAGTTCTTGCAGAGCTTTTCCTAAGCAATGTGTTCAATTATCGAGTTATATCAGAGCACAGCTGCTGCTTGCAAATCCCCCTAAAGCAGACGAGCAAGGGAGCTATTCCAAATAAGGATCCATTCCTGCAAAGGGCTGCACTAATAAATGTCCTGTAATTGTCCATACTGCAAGGTGGGACCAGCTCTGCTCAAAACTCTTGGCTGTTCTGGAGGTCCCCTTAATTAAGGTTTAACATGAGATTACTATTGAATATTGTCATGTTCTACCCACTTACCACCAGCCTATAAAAGGGGAATTTTCCTTTGACCTCATCTTGTGCCCAAGGTACCAGCCCAGGACACGATAATCTCGTACAAGTTTCAGCTACCCTTCTGAGCTGAGCTCATGGACAAACGACTCCTTCCAAGCTGTTTTTCTGCAGTTGCTATTTCCCTTCTCTTGCCGATCTTAGGAGCAGAGGGGTAAGAACCTTACCTAAAATTCATCTCTGGCTTGTGGTGTGTTTAATGATTTTGATTGATTTAGCAGAAGACTCACTGGGGGTGTCCTGGTACTGTAGGTACCTTCCCTTGCACCTACGTTTTCCTACTTATGCCCTTTCCTATGTAACACAGAGACTTCTTGGGGCAGGGCTGCCTTTGGTGTAAACAGCATCCAGAACAAAAGAGATCATATTGTAAAATAACGTAAATGTTAACAGAAATAAAAGTTATCACCTCTGACTCAGTGGTGACCATGCTACATGTTGCTGGGACGGTGTCAGGTTGGTATCACTATACTCTTGCCGCCTTGTTGTCCAGGCATCTTCCCGTGGCCACAAAAGAGGTAGGCTCCTGCCCATGATAGACCATCCCTGATAAAGCTGTTCTTACAGTCTTTTTTGAGAAATGGACATCTTTGCTTTCCTGTGGACCTGTCCTGCCTTGAGCTCAGCAACCTTCCCTTTCTCTGCTGTTCTTTAGCTTGACCTTAATGTGCATTTGCGCTTCTCCAGTGCTTTAAGACCTTCCTGCCCTCCTCACATTCCTCATTATGCCTGCAAGAGTCCTGATAACCTTGTCCCTTCCTCTGTACGGGGCTCTATCAGCCCTTTCTGGTTTTAGTCTTCTTGCACTCTTACATTTGCCCCTTCCTGACAGACACATCTCTCCTCCCTTTTGGCTGGGAGTGGGCTCACAAACTCGCCTGTTAAAAAGGGAGGGAAAGTAGCTGGGGGGCTTTCGACATGTTTTTGTACCTGTTTGTGCCTCCTTAGTGGCTGGGAGAGGGGACTTTCCACTGTCACCTCTTCGTCCTCATGCATTTACGTAGTTTATGTCCTATTTTAACCCCTTTGCCTCAAATCAGAGCTCTCCTTCTGGCAAACAGAACTGGAGTAAAAGGGTACATGACTAAATTTATCGAAAAAGCATGGCAGTTGGATGCAGGCCACCTGCAATGATTTATTCCTTCCTCGACTGCCAGCATCAGGGCATCCTGAGCATGTTACGTGGGTTTACTTAGCTGCTTTTTCTCTACTGTGAAGCAGGGCAGCAATATTTTCTACAGCACCAGCATGTCATGAGGTGCGATGTCACCAGCTTGCTTTGAGACGCGTTAAGTCAAATAGCATAAGCAGAATGGTGTCATTCGTTGTGCGTACACAGCTTTTTTTGATTCAGTCTGGAAGCAGAGCAGGGTCTAATGCAAGAGGTGGAAAAAAGAAAAAGAGAGGACATGCTGCCCTCATGAGGTGCCTGTCAGCAACTCCATGGTAAGAAAAAAAAGCATTTTGGGGAGATGCCAGGTAGCAATGCCGAGAAACCGCTAACCCAGACTGGAACGGCCTTGTACGAGGAGGAGGCACAGAGCAGAAATGGATGCATTACCCTCTGGATAAATATTTTGTCAATTTAGCCCAAGCAGCAGTACCACATGGAATAACAAATGAATTTCTACAGTGCAAATCCTTCTAAGCTTCCTGCTGTAAAATGATCCTCAGGAAAATGGTGCTATTTGGTAACAGCTCAGTTAAATAAGGTTTTTCCCTCTAAAGGAAAATCTGGACCATCACAAAAATGGGCAATTTCTTGCCTACTTCTGCCAGGGGTTCAAGGGACCACCTTTTGCAGCTGAAAGGGCAGGAAGAAAAATGCTGATGCAGAGCATCAGCAGTTATCTTTTCTTCTTCTGGGCTGGGGGACTTGGGGATGAGAATGTTTTAACAGGCTATAAAAGGCGATAAGAGAAGCCTGGTGGGAATTCAAACTTCATCCATAGTTTGATCATCTACTGGTTCCCTGGTTTCTCCCAGATCTGATCCACCCTTGCTAGCTCATCACAGATTGGGAGTTTTTCCCCAAATAGTTCCCAGCTTTGTGCTTTCTGTTGTGCTTTCATTGAGGTTAGACAGTGCAGGATGGCCCTCCCATCGTGTTTGACTGAGCCAAATATTAGCCCCTGTGCCAAGTTCTCATATTCCCATTGCATGGCATCCCCAAACCACTCTTATTGTGGATTCCTTAATACAAACATTGCTGTCTAATAACCTTCTCCAAGTCAGGCATCAGAAAGAACTGGATTCACATTTATTTCTATTCTCCCACCCTGAGAGTGTGGGTTTTGGGGAAACTAGCTCTGTTCTCCAAACACTAAGTTCTCTGACTGGAGTTTGCCATAGACATCAGTAGGTGCCATCAAGCTGTGCCCATTTTCTCTACTGTCAGATGAGCTTTTCCACCTCAAGCCCGTGATGCCAGCAGAGCATGAAGAGCCATCGACCTCCATCCTGGCCACAGGTTTATCCCTGACCAAGCGACCCAGCTGCTGAATGTCTTGAAACGCATCTTGTTCAATGAACTAACAGGAGGGTTAGGAAGTAGCCTATAGCTCTCCTGTATGACCGGTTGGAGGTAGTAGATGGCAGATACCTTATCCAAATAAGTCGTATAGCAGCAGCAACTACACATCCATTCTCCCTCCTTGTCACATCAGAGGGCCTGGATGTCCCTTCCAACAAATTCTTTCTAAATGGATGTACAGGTTTCATCGGTGAAGTGTCAGTCAAAATGCTATGGCCTACAAATGATACCACAAAAGTTGAAGATCAAGAAAGTCTTAACGGTTTGGTATAATGGCACTATATTGTCCTGGAGGTGCTTATAGCCAATGGCAGCACAAGGGTTTGATACAAATGCTGTCCTGGGGAGGCTTCACAGCCAGTGGGCTCCCAGCCAATGTGTATATTGATTTTTTTTTCCTCCTTATGGATGCTTAGCTTTCGTACTCATTAATGGATCATCCTGCAGAGGCTTCCCATGCAAAGGGCCTTAAAGAGCCCTACAAATATTCCACAGAAGGATTTACTTTGCCCATTGGTGAAATGCAACCACTTCTGGGGTGGAAAGCACAACCGTTACACATCAGATTAAGCGAGGAAATCACAACACCCCCTCTGCAAGATGAAAATGCAGATGCAGTAAAGGGAGGAACTTTAATTCGAGCAGAATTCAGAGATAAATTTCCTTCAGAGACTTCTGGCAATGTGGCAGGGGATATTTCATGACCATACCTATACAGGAGCTTAGGATTTTTGCGTCTTGTTTGGAAGACAGTCCCTGCAGCAACTTGCAGTCCCAGTGCTTATCCTGTGGTGAACCACCAGCCTTTGGCCTTGATATGCAGTCAACTGAAATCAGAAAGCCTCTTCTGTTTGATTTACGTGTGCTTCCAATGTAGTCTCCAGTGAGAGTGGGTGCCTGGTGATGACCACTTTGAGGTGGGTGGGTGTGATGGACCTCGTGCTAAAAGGTCACTGAGCTGCTTTGGTGTGGATGGTCCTCCGCAGAGTCAGTGTCTTGTGAGCAAGCAGAAAGCTGTAACTGATTTAATTTCTCTGACATAAAAGATGCTTTAGTGGCTGATCTGAGGTTGTAGAATTACTCTCAGAGCCAAGAAGCTGCTTGTTGTCAGTTCCTTCTCCAGAGGAATTGCTTGTCTTCCTTTGAAGTTAGATACACTGAAACTTTCTATTAAAGAATAATGATCCCAAGGGGAAAACAGCATTTATTTTTGTGCCATGCACTTAAGCTATCAGAGGCTAACACTTCAGCTCAATGTATGATCCTATAACAGTTTTTCTAATCTCTTTTCCAACTCCTATAATTTAAAAAAAAACAAAACAAAACACAGAAGATCTAGACATGTTGTCATCAGTCCAAGAAGCATCATCAACAGCAGCCAAAGCATGTGTGTTAGAGCAGGGAGGTTCAGAGGTAGCCCACTTTTATCAGCACACCCCTAGGACAGTCCCCAGAATGATCAACACTGTGATACATAAGCTGAGACCTGTAACATTCATATCTGGTGTAATCCCAAAGCAGTGAGTACTGAAACGGCCTTCTCCTATAATCAGCTGAAAACTCTAGGAAAAAAAATCTTGGAAAATACTATTCCTTATCTCAAGATGATTAATCCTCCTTTTTTTTCCCCTGTTCTTCCTTTTAGTTCATTGTCTGTACGGTTAAATAAATCGGCTTAGCTGCCTCTGTTCACTTACGAAGCGCATTCAGTAATCATATATATTTGTACAGCATCTTCCATTCTAGAGCACATTTAATGACTTGGGGTTTTGCTTTTCTATCTGATCCAAAATCACATTTTTCCCAACTATTGCAACAGCAATTCAAAGGGCAAAACAGCACCTTGCCAAGCCTTGATTAAGCAGGATGCCAGCACTCCCTCACTCGAAGCTCATATATAGTCCCCACAAAGCCCAAACTCCTGTGTTTGATGCAGACGTGTCCCTGAGTAAGCACACTGCGGGCTCATGGCTTTAATGCCAAAGGCCATTTCCAGGAGGCCTTTTAAAACATCCTCATCCCAAACTATTGTGGCCTGATTCTGCCTCGCTTGTGAAACCTGGGAAGATCACAGCACGACTTCGCGTGGCAGCAATTCTATTTTACCACACTCAAAACATAATGCATCAAGAAATCGCTCATGTTGTTTCCAAACCGAGGAGCTTTTGTGAGGTTCTTTGAACATTTATTGAACTTGTTAAACTTTTTCCTGGTAAAAGCTTTTCTTTATGGCCACAGTGATGAGGTAATAACATCCTTCTGAGGGCAGTTTTTACAACCCCCTGCCACTTGACCCCCCTCCAGCTCTTTTGGACAATAAGCTTTTGTTTGGAATTTTTCAACAAGCTAATTCAAACAACTCCTAAACTAATTGACAACCCTCTCACAGGACTAAACTTGCTGAAATATCTTTTCCATAGAAAAAAATTCAGGTTAGCATACTCAGGTTACACTATAACTGGTGGGTGAGATTCCTGTAGCAAAACTGAGTGCAATATCCCTAAAGCTTGCCAGTATCTTAGATCCATGCATCCATCATTCCCTGAAAATAAGGCAAATAACAACAGATTTTTAAAGGCAGCAGGAAAAAAAAATGGATTTGCTATTAAAGAAAAACTTTCTAGGATAGTTAAGAAGGTTGGAACAGATTGACTCCATCACAAGTTGGTGAGAAAAAGTTGAAAAAAAGTGTGTCAGGGCTAATTCAGGTACAGCTACTGCTGCGGCCTTCATCGCTGAACTGCGGTGCATCATGGTGTCTCGACCATTTGGTGAACCTCATCCCAAGCCCGCATGACTTGATGAGGGTTTTTTTTTTGCAAACCCTCACCATAAACTTGATCAAAACCCCACCAAAGATGCTTCAATTTAATCTGTTGACTTCAGTGGATTTGAGATCAGCCTATCTTGGTCAGATGACTTTAGTCTACCAACATGTTTCTCAAGCTACCCAGAAAAACCAGAAAAACAAACAACACCCTTTCCCCAAAACCACAATGTTTTAGTATATTGAAGGCTTCAAAGAAATAACACACACGTAGTTTTAAAGCAATATGGTTTAAAGCAATAAGTGTTTTCCCAGAAATTAGGTTTGGTTTATGGGCTGTTACTCCATATTTTGCAATTGTGCTGTGAAGACTCTGATGAGGGAAGAGCCCAGGTGCCAAACACTGAAGGCCACATAGCAAAAAAATGCTCAGTGCCTAAAGAAACTACCAAAATTACCAATTACTTCTTGTACAACCTAGTCAGTATGGGAATAAAGCTGGTTTGTAAAGGTTGATGTGGGCATCACCTTGTTCTGAGATAGTGCTGCTGTTCCCCTTCATGACTCTACCTCATTTAAAATATATTTTTTCCTCTATCTCATTTAATGAATCTGAGAAGGAAGTTTTTCCATGAAAATAATAGCTCTTCTAAGCACCAGGCTAATAATAGATATTCTAAGCACCATTTGCACTCCAAAGCATCAGGATTCCCCTTCCATGGCCTCCATGGAAATTGTCTCTAATGGTTGTGAGCTGACTTGAAGATGTCTTCTACTGAATGGGGATCTCCTCTGTGCACATGTGACCAGAACAGCTTGATGGTGTGTCAAAAATACAATGAGGTCTCTCTATCTGAGGTAGGATTTATCTACATTGGGACACTCAGGAAACATCATAAATTAATGAAATCAATTAACCAAACCATTTATGCAGCTGACAGCAATACTGAAGTGCAAACGTTGGCCAATTTACTTGCAAATTAATAAAGTCCCCTTGGAGTTTAATGTGGTATAATGTGGAGTTTAATGTGGTATAACTTGAGCACACATTTAGAACATTTTTCTGAATATCTTCATGTAGACCAGTACTTTTATAGTATGAGCTCCTATCTTAATGGCTCACAGACAAATATTGCTATTAATTCAAAACCAAGGGGCTTCATAGCAAAAAGATCTGACCTTTATTGTGCTTTTCACTGTGAGCCTCTGATATATTGCATAGGGATGACTAGAAAGTCTTAGGTAGCTGCAAATGGCTTACAGCAGTTTAAAGCAACCTCTGGGGATAGAGCAAACGTATTCACCTGCAACTAGAAATGCGGACACTCAGAAATACCTTGGACATAAAAGGGTCCAGGATTTAGCACCCACAAACCCAGTCTCTTATGTTAGTGTCTGTTGCTTGAGCTCGATCTCTCCAAAGGCAAAGCTAAACCTTTTAACCACACATTTGTGGCTCTAAATTACATTATTTAATAGGTATTCAGTGGCAAAACTTAAGCTTTTTCCTCTTTAAACAGCTCACAAACTCGCAGTATTTTGCTCTGCACTTGGAATTCTTCCATCCATCAGTTTGCTCATTTGAGTGATTTTGCAATGATCTCATACCCCAATAAGAAGCATGTTTGACCCGATCTACATCAGAAATAGGAATTACCCTTAGCCACAAGGTCACTGTTTCTTTCCCAAAGCTTCTAGCACGCCCAAACTTGCAATAAAGTCTATTAAATAATCTCTGTAAGGACGTGCAGGCAGTATCTCTCCACCACATGTCATTTGAAAGGACACTAGCCCATGTGTCTCAAATTCAGCACCTGGTGGCAAAAAGAGCACTGATATAGTAGTGCTTCAAGAAATGGCATTAAGTTTTCAAACAGTGTTTCTAACAGTTCCTGAGTGGTATTTCATCCAGGTTTCTCCAGAGGGCTTTCAAAAATATGCTTTATTCTGCAAGACTAAGACTGTTTACCCTATTTTGCTAAAATTGCATTTTGAAATTCTGTTGATAATAATTTTAATTATTTTCTGGATTTGCATTCCATAAAAAATGTCCAGAAAAAACTGCTTCTGGCTTTCCATAAGGCCAAACTGAGGAGCTGCTGGTGTGAGTTTAGACCACATGTGAACACAAGACGTGATCAGCAATCAGATGGTGTTTTTGAAAACTTTTTTGCTGTTTGCCTGTTGGATTCACTTGAAGAAAATTGAAGATCATAGAATCATAGAATCACAGAACGGTTTGGGTTGGAAGGGACCTTAAAGATCATCTAGTCCAACCCCCTGCCATGGGCAAGGACACCTTCCACCAGATCAGGTTGCTCAGAGCCCCATCCAGCCTGGCCTTGAACGCTTCCCATGATAGGGCATCCACAGCTTCTCTGGGCAACTTGTTCCAGTGTCTCACCATCCTCATTGTAAAGAATTTCTTCCTAATATCTAATCTAAATCTACCCTCTTTCCGTTTAAAGCCATTACCCCTTGTCCTATCACTACACTCCTCGATAAACAGTCCCTCCCCATCTTTCCTGTAGGCCCCCTTTAAGCACTGCAAGGCCGCACTGAGATCTGCCCGCAGCCTCCTCTTCCCCAGGCTGAGCACCCCCAGCTCTCAGCCTGTCCTCCCAGCAGAGCTGTTCCACCCTCGGACCATTGCTGGGGCCTCCTCTGGCCCCGCTCCAACAGCTCCCTGTCCTTCCCGTGCTGAGGACCCCCGAGCTGGACGCAGGGCTCCAGGGGGGTCTCCCCCGAGCGGAGCAGAGGGGCAGAATCCCCTCCCTCGCCCCGTGGCCACGCTGCGGGGGATGCGGCCCAGGAGACGGGTGGCTTTCTGGGCTGCCAGAGCACATTGCCGGCTCATGGCCAGCTTTTCATCCCCCAGCACCCCCAAGTCCTTCTCCTCAGGGCTGCTCTCCATCCCTCCATCCCCCAGCCTGTATCCAAGTTTGGGTTTGCCCCAACCCATGTGCAGGACCTAGCACTTGGCTTTGTTGAACCTCGTGAGGTTTGCACGAGCCCACCTCTCCAGCCTGTCACGGTCCCTCTGGATGGCATCCCCTCCCACCAGAGTATCAACCACGCCACTCAGCTTGGTCATGGAGATGGGAGCGCTGTGTGCATCTGCGTACTTGCTGCAGCCGCAGGAATTTAATCTTTTATGATAATCAGCCACAGGAACATCCACTGGGATGTAATAAAGGTCATGGTGTGATCTTCAAAACGATGCAGACAGATAACGCTGGCCTTTTTATGTGGTTAAAAAATTCAAATGCCAGTTTCCTAGGGTGTCAGTAAATTACATAGGGTCCTATGTAATGCCACGTATACAGCTGAGATTGGCAGTACTGCTCCAGCACGACTGCTCCGAGTGACTGTTCATAAACCAGGGATCAAAGAAGCCACAGTCCTCCCCGGCTGCACCCTGCAAATATGCTGGTTAAAATAATCCACGAATCCTTATTAATTAACTAATTATTTTAAGCCCAAAAGGGGTGATTATTTTGTTCGAATTCAGGCACAATCTGGGTTATTAAATGACTCTCATCGTGTTGAATGGTCACTGTGGTGAACTACACAAGGGATGGACTTAACCTCTCAAAGCTGATGAAAATCCAATGTAAAACTGAAACCTTATCCCTAGGAACTCCTCAATACTATCATGGGATGGTATCGTGTATAACGAGCATTTTATAATGCCCTTGCAAACAGCTCCTTGTCACACTAAGATAACAAAACGCAAAGATAAGACTGAAATTTAGAATATGAGGCCAAAAGCTTAGCTAGCATGAGCTGGAAATCTGCAGGGATTTCTTTGGAGCTATATCAGTTCCACTGCTGTAAAATCATTAATAAATCAACATGGGATTTGGGGTCATATTTGAATTTTCCTCTGGGGGAAATTTTGCTTTTTAGTCCCTGAATTATGGGTTAGAGCTCTCAGTCTACATTAAGCAGCAAATTAAATGCAATCTCCATATACAGGGCATGTGAGCTGCTATGTTAAGCAACTCATTTGACTTTTCCAAACATTGGTATTTTAAGAAAGTTTTGAGATAGTCATATGCTTCTGTGGAAATGAAGAAAAAAAGGAAAATCCTGCTACGGTAGTGTTGTGTGGACTTTAAATTCACCAAATCAGCATAAGTTAGTCACAGAAAAGTCACGTATCATCTGAGGATTGATTTTTTTTTAAATCCTTTGATGGTTTGGGCAAACAAGCAGTGGCATCTTCATGCTGCTTCCATAAACTGTTTTTAGTAATTTATCTCAGGAATAACTGTGATCCTTTCTGATTTTATATATAATTCTGAGCTAGAATTATTTTTGCTCACTGGAGGAAGCACATCCAAGGAGTTTCAAATTCATAAAGCATTCCCAAATCTCTTCATTTTATGATCATTTTTGTTATTCTGAGTGCATTTTTCATGCCTTGGGCAAAAAAAAACCCCAAATTTTATCTTAAAAAGCAAGTTTCGATCCTCCAAGGTGAAGATGGAAAGTTCAAAGGGAAGGAGCACATGTATTGTAATGAACCAGAAACCAGGAGATGAATCAAACTGATACAACAGGTCCAAAATTACTATGTTTAAACCTCCTGATCTCCACAACACGGCTCAGGAATCTGGATCCTTGAAAACAGAGCACTTTAGTGTTGAAAATGCTGAAATAGTAGGGTTTTTTTCATCAGAAGAAAAAAAATGGATATGCCCTTGTTCCCAGAAGATCTTCCAAAAAAAGGTCACTGTATTGAAATAACTCCTAATCAGAGACAGCACCATCCAGAACTCAAGCACAACTCCACGCTCACGATACCTGAAACTTCAGCTTGAGGTATTGAATTTCTTGGGTACCCACATGTAGAATCACACAGTTTGGTAAAAACAGTCCACGCTGACGTGTCACTGTGTGGTGAAACAGGGAATTACCAAGGGGAAAAGTTTGGGAGCTCCATTTTCAACTCCTAGAAAGTACTTTGGGGAAAGGCAGACCACGGTGAGTGGCTGCAAGGGAGGGTGAGGATGGAAGAGGGTGGAAGAGGATGCCTTCTGCAAGGATGGCCATCAAACTCCAGAAAACTTGACTTTCCACTCCACTTTTCACTATTCTTGCTCTTTTTTTTTTTATTTTTAATGAGTTCACCATTGAATACCCAAGACCAAAATGCATGCTGAAGGCAACGGCGGTACAACGCAGGTCAACGCAGCATCAATATTGCAAATCCATGAGTACTGCAGGTGAACAAAGGCTTGGTGGGCTTCCAGTGGGGAAGGTCACCTCGGTGTGGGAGCTGCACGGGGCTGAGGACAGGAGGACAGGAGGAGAAGAGGAAATGAGGAGAGGAGGACAGGACTTTCCAGCACTGCACGCCACGCTCAACCCTTCCAGAGCCGCCCGGCCCGGTGGGAACAGGCATTTCCAGTGCCGCAGCACGCGCTGGGGACAGGCGTTCCCAGTGCCGCTGCCGGGGCGGTGGGACGGGCATTCCCGGCACTGTGAGGACAGGTGTTTCGGCACAGCCCGTGCCGGTCCCCGGCAGTGCAATGGGGACGAGCGTCTCCAGCGCAGCCGCCTACACCGGGCAGGCGCTACAGGGCACCGTGGGGACCGGTGGCCACGGTGGGGTGCGGGGACAGGACTGGCGCTCCCGGTGTTGCGTGGTAGGTGGGGATGGTGCCGCACTGGTGGGAATGGTCCTTCTGGCCGGGATGGATGTTGCCTGAGTGGGGTGGGATGGAGGTGGGTGCTGTGGGGGATGGCCATGTTGGGCTTCGGCGTGTGTTGGCATCGGGGTTGGTGAGTTGTCACCATGTGGGGTGAGCTGGTGTGGTGTGGGATGTCTTGGCGTGGCGTGGGATGTCTTGGTGTGGTGTGGGACGGCTTGGCGGGGCGTGGGACGGCTTGGCGGGGCGTGGGACGGCTTGGCGCGGCGTGGGACGGCTTGGCGCGGTGTGGGACGGCTTGGCGCGGCGTGGGATGGCTTGGCGCGGCGTGGGACGGCTTGGCGTGGTGTGGGACATCTTGGCGTGGCGTGGGATGGCTTGGCGCGGCGTGGGATGGCTTGGTGCGGCGTGGGATGGCTTGGTGTGGCGTGGGATGGCGTCGATGTTGGGTCGGGTGGCACGATGTGGGAAAGGCTGGCCTGTTACGGAGCAGGTTGCTCTCTCGTGGGGCAGGCTGGTGTGATGCGGGGCCGGTTCGGGTGCCGTGAGGGTCCAGCCGAGGGACCGCAGCCCCCCAGGCCCCGGCCGCCCGCCCCCGGCCCCTCAGCAAGGCCCAGGCCGCGGCAGGGCCCGGCCGCTCCCCGTTGCCATGGCGACAGCGCCCTCCCCCCTCCCCGCGCACCCACCCAGCAAAATATTTTCGTCCCACCACGTGATAAAAACAGCTCCCCCCACACGTGACGGGGACGAGCGATGTCAATCAAAACCTCTTTCCTCCAATCGTCAGCCGCTCCTTCAGGCGCCGTCCCGCCTTCCGGAAGTCGGCGCTCCAATCGGCGCCGGCTCCCGTTCCAACGGTTTGACAGAGGCCGAGGAGAGGGGCGTTGATTGGCGTTCCTTTCAGCCAGTAGCATCTCAAGAATGCACCCGGGCTCCCGCCTCCGTGGAGCGCTGGCCAATGAGCGAGCGGGACGCTCCTTCCCTCCCGCCCCCCGCCGCCCGCCCCCCAGCACTGCGGTAATATGGCTCCGTAGCGAGCGGCCCGGGCCGGTGCTGCTGCCGCCATTAACCCCTGGGTGCCCGGCGGCGGCGGCTGGGGGGGAGAGAGCGGCCCGCGGGGCTCATGCGCAGGCGCTGCAGCCGTTGCCCGGCCGTTGCCCTGCCGTTGCCCTGCCGTGAGGATGAGCTCGGCCGCCGGCCCCGCCGCCTTACCCCCGGGCTCCGCCACCCGGGCCTTGCATGTGGAGCTGCCCTCGCAGCAGGTACGGCGGGCCTCAGCTGGGGGGGGTGCTCCCTGAGGTGAAGGGGGGTGCTCCCTGGGGTGTGGGGTGCCCTGAGGTGAAGGGGGGGTTCTTCCTGAGGAGTTGGTGTACTTCCCTGAGGTGAAAGGGGGTGCTCCCTGGCGTGTGGGGTGCCCTGAGGTGAAGGTTTTTTTTTTTCCTGAGGAGTGGGGTGCCCTGAGGTGAAGGGGGGGGGGGGTTCCTGAGGAGTGGGGTGCCCTGAGGTGAAGGGGGGGGTTTCCTGAAGTGTGGGGTGCCCTGAGGTGAAGGGAGGGTGATTCCTGGGGTGTGGGGTGCCCTGAGGTGAAGGGGGCTGCTCCCTGAGGTATGGGGTGCCCTGAGGTGAAGGGGGCTGCTCCCTGAGGTATGGGGTGCCCTGAGGTGAAGGGGGCTGCTCCCTGAGGTATGGGGTGCCCTGAGGTGAAGGTGGGATGCTCCCTGAGGTGTGGGGTGATGTGAGGTGAAAGGGGGGTGCTCCTTGGGGTGTGGGTGCTCCCTGAAGTGAAGGGGGTTGCTCCCTGAGGTGAAGGGGGGTGCTCTGAGGTGAAAAGGGAGTGCTCCCTGAGATATAAGGAGGGGGTTCAGTGAGGCATGGGGATGCCTGAGGCAGAGTCCCTGAGCTGATGGAAGGAGGGTCCCTGAGACAAAGGGGTTTTGAGCACCCTTCTCTTGGGCTGGTAGGAAGATGAGAGGGTGAGGTCCCCTTTGCTGGGGGGCAGCGGTCTGTGCCCCTCTCCTGCCAGTACTGGAGAGTCAAGGGGGTGTTCCCCTCTCCCTGAGAGGCTGCTTCTCTGCCCATAGAGGTGCTGGGTGCAAACTAAAGCTGGGAGTTGCAGCATAGAAAACACCCAGATAAATTGGCTTTAAGCTTGGGTACCTGATGAGGCAGGCACAGCTGGGGTGCCTTCTCCTCTCCTGTGGTGTCTCTTAACAGGGTTGGGGGTGAGCATGGATAAAACGTACGGTGTATTCTGCAAAGTGGTGAAATGTTCCCTCCCCATCACATCCTTCCTTCAGCTAACTCTGTTTTTCCTGTTTGCTGATAGTTGGCTTTTGATTTACTGGGCAACCGTCCCATGTTTTAATTTTGGAGAGCATTAGGAGCAAAGTTAAGTGAGGAAGTCTAGGCTCTGCATGAGGGTTTAGCAATCCATATCAAACCAAGTCTGTGCCCTTTCTCCTCTTGCATGCAGTGACTTTTATTGTACGGGAGCTTAAACAGTAGTGGTGGAGAGGGGAATAATTACTTAGCAAAGGCATGCTTTTCTTTAGAAACACTGTGAGTCTGCACTTGAAGTTTTGGTTCGTTGCCTTGGTGCAGTCGACGTTATTAAGAAGCAGACACGCGATCTGAGTTACTTGCGCTGTGTTACCAGGTGTGAAAATGAAGAGTTACTAGAGAAAAATCAATAGATGCCAACTTGAAAGGAAGATATAACTGCTCTTTGGCTAAACATGATTTACCAGACATCCACTTAGGGGCAAAGGGAGGGAATGAAGATGATGGCTCTTGGCCACTGGAGCCATGCAAGTATTGACCCTAATTTGAGAGCAAGTACTTATTCTAAAATGTGGGCCTGTTCTATGTGAATGAACATAAACACGAGCACTGCTTTGGATGAACTTTACAGGGAGCAGTGGATTGTTCAGGAGATCAAGTATGGCCTTCTGCCTGCTGAATTTTTGGGTTTGTTCTTTCCCAGCCTTGTGCAAGAACCAAGTGAATGCTGCAGGGAGAAGCCTTAGTTATTAGTCATTGGACTTCATTTGTGAAAGTGAGACCAAAACACAGGCTTTTCTCTAGGAACAGAAACTTTTGTAGGAGTTTGTAGGAGCAGAAACTGAATCATCAATTATAGGTTGTTCCAGTCAAGTAAATATTTAGTTTAAGCCACGTAGGATGCTTGTATGGGTGCTGAAGAAATGGTAATTGTGGGAAGTGTAAGGCTGTGACAAAGTCTGAGGTATTGTTTTGCTGTGTGCTCTGCAAATACAAGGACCATGTGCTGAGGTATCTGTATGCTGTGTCAGTGCTTGCAATCAAATCAGGAAGCTCTGAAACTACAGTTGGATACACTGATAACAAATCATCCTCTTTCACTGTATTATCTGAGCTTAAGAGTCTGTTACTGAATTGCGAGATACCTTACCTTGAAGGCGCTATCGCCCTGGAGATATTTTACTGCAGAATCATGAAAACGAATGGAAAAGTCCTTCCAGTCTATTGTACCACTTCTATAATGCAGAAATCTGGCTGATCTGAGTGTGGTGCTGCCTAACGCAAGGTAATTGTTTTCTACCTGCCAGCACAGAAATCAACTTGGTGATTTGTTTTAGTAGGCAATTTTCTCTAGAACACCCAGTGCTGCATTTTTTGACTATAAGGATGAGAGTAAGATGGTCTGAGTCATGGCTATAAATCTCGCTAAAGAACAAATTCTCAAATGTGAACTTAAGGTGAGTGCTTTTAATGACTGAAGTGACTTTTTAACGACTGAAGTGTTGAAGGTGTAATTTGGGTTTAGTCTAGATTTAATTGTGCCAGTGAAATTCACATAGATTAGAAAACAAAACTCCTTCTACTGACATGTCTGCAGGAGTGAAAAGTCATGTCCAAAACCTTTTGCCAGTCTGACAGCACTTGTATCAGACTGACTAACCTATTCTTTAACTTGTTCATTGGTGACAGGATGACCCGGCCTAGGAATGCCTTTTGCTGTTGTATTCTACATTTTACATGGGAAAAACAGAGGATGTGGCTGTAAAGAAATGCATCTGGTTAAGCATAAAATTCCAATTTGTATCCCTAAGTAATTGTGCCAGGATGTCGTTTTCTTTTGCTGGAAGAGTGCATCTAACAGAACTGAAAATGTGTCGTGAAATAATTACACTTTAAAAGCAGAGATTTATTAGCATTATCTCTTCCTAGTTGCTCGATGCCAGAAAGCCAGGAGTGTCATGATAACTTACTTATTTCTGAACGCTCAAAACAAACTTTTCAGTCCTGTCATTATAAGCAGTTCAAAGCAATGTGAGGGTGGGGGACCCAAACCTTTCAGATGGAAGGGATTGGACAAAAAATGCAGTCTTAACGCAGAGAGCCAGTCATGCTGCAGTCAAATGATTTGTTGAATGTTACTGTGCTCAGTGCTGACCAAAACAGATGTCATGTGTGGTTTTCTAGAGACAGGAAAGCATGTCTTCATGGACTCCAGAACCAATGCCTCCAGCACTTCAAACTTTGCCTTCATGCTGATATTGACAGCTTTTGCTATCAATTCCAACATTAGAGAGAGTGAAGCTTTTAATGAACTGTGAGATAGCGTTTGAAGACCTGCAAGCTTGAACTTGAACTGCATGTACTGTGGTACAAACAGCTGTACTGATGCACAGTTTGTAGTGAGTGATTAGGGAGTTGTAAGGAAGAAAAAGAACCCATACTTTTTTTTTTTTAAACAAATGATTTCCGGTTAGTCTGTGGTTCAGGCATTCAGTCAGATCTGTGTCCATAGACTGAAGCATCCCTCCTGTCTAGATGGCTAACCAGGGCATGAATAAACTATAGGTATAATTGGTTTTGGTTTTGGGTGGAGCAGAGGAGGATCCTCCAGAAATAATGGCTAGAACCATTTTAGAAAATGACAAAAACGTCCCCTACTACTTTATAGTGATAAACATAGATGACAGAAGAAAAGCGAACAAAATCTGATGTGGATTGCGGTGTAGTAGGTGAGTCCTAAGTCATATGTGTAACAGCTTAGCACTTCTGTGCTTGGCTGATTGTAAAGTGTTATTTCAATGGCTCGTTCCCAAGTGGTTTGCCTGTACACCAACCACAGGGAAAATGCTCATCAGCCGGTTGCGTCTCTGCCACCAGTACTTGCCAGTTGTAAGCTAAAAAGTTTGGTCTGCTCATGTTGCTAATTTCCACTGGTCTGATTGATGATCAGCTGCAAGAAGTTTTCTTCTGAAGATCATCTATGGCTTACTGCCAAATTATAGGGGAAAACAATACGTGATGTTTAGACTGTACATAAGGCAGCCCTATAATGGGACCGCAGATCACATCCATCTATATCTGCTTTTTTCCCCAGGAAACTGTTCAACTCTTGGACCCATATTGTTGATACCTTGATGTAAGCAATTTTCTGCTCACTGGAGATAGCCTGGGTAATGGGGAAAAACCCCTAGGTATTGTAGATACTAGGGGATACACTAGGAGTTGTACATGGAGTTAGTAAGTAAGTACTGACTGGAACAGGCTGCCCAGGGAAGTTGTTGAGTCTCCATCCCTGGAGGTATTTAAAAGATGAGTAGACATGGTGCTTGGAGGACATGGTTTAGTGGTGGACTTGGTAGTGATAGGTTAAGAGTTGGACTAAATGATCTTAACAGTCTTTTCCAACCTTAACGATTCTATGATTCTATGGAGTTAGGTCTTTTCCATCAGAAGTTTTAGTTCCAGTCAGTGTCGGTCAATCACTTTTCAGTATGCCCTGTGTAGTGATGTCCAAGGTGGGTTTCCAAGATGAGCTGCTCATAGACTTTGGATGTATTGCATGGGAGGGTGCGTGTGAGGGAGTCAGATATGCTCTGGTAAATGTGGATGTGGTGATGGGAGGGAAGGGGTAAACTGTGCCACTGTGCACAGCCATGAATAGTGTTAGACCAAAGTCCTGGTGACCCAGTATCTTCTGTATCTTTCAGTTCATAGACATCTCTTGTCAGATGGTGAAAGTTTCTGTGGAAAGGAGCAGCAGTGAGCTTTCAGCCACAGATGTCAGATGCAGGTGTTCAGGGCAGAGCAAAACAGAGCAAACATTTAGTGAAACTTCCTAAGGACACTCTGTAGCCTCCCTTCGCTTTTAGACTGGGATTCATAAAGAACCAGTTGGAGTTTGGTGGATTTCTAGGCGTCCGAGAGCAATGCTTAGCAAACATGGTCCTGTGCCTTCCATACTGGCTTAACTCTGGGAGCGGTTTAGCTCACATAGTGCCGGACAGAGGTTTGAGATAAGGGCAAGGGACCTGAACTGGTTCCATGATGAGCCACATGAAGCTTCCTTGCACTCTGAACTTCAGCAAACTGCGGAGCGTCAGATTTGTTTATACTCAGGACTGATACAGACTTGTCAGACTAGATGCATGTTGGTTTCATGAAATGCACGTTGGCATTTCCAGTAGCCAGGTAAAACTATCATGTGGCCAGGATATGTTTTCTCCCATACCACCACTGCTCAAACAGTGGGTTATCCCTGTCCTAAACCTGTTTGGCAGGGAAGGGTCCCTTGTTTTGAATACTGAAGGTGAAAATCTTATTTAGGAACTGAAAAACTTCTTTCAGCCAAATTAAGTTCTGGAGCAGGCCTCTAAGTGATAGGAAGAAAATCCCCCAAAATCTACATCGAACATGAAACCACGCTGTAGTGTTTACCTGCCATGAACTGGTTGACTGTAATAAAGGGATTGAATTAGAAGACTGTGAATGTCCTTTTCAGGTTTATACTCTTATTCCATGATCCTTCCTATAAAGAAATGGGAAGTTGATGACAAGATCTTCGTATCTCATTGATAACCATAGAAGTGAAGATTCTATGCATTCTGTAAAATTTCTTGTACAAGAAATCGTTCCATTGAGCTGTATTTAAAGGAATGATATATACTAAACATTTAAGAGTCTTTGAGCTTTTGGGATTTTAATAATTGCGTGAGTCTAATGTACGTGCTTCAGAAACTTGCATTGCCACCCTGTTTGAACCCAGGATGCAAAGGAATAGAAGTCATGAGTGAAGTGAACTTTAAAGCAAAAGATGGGTTTTTTCTTTTGAAAGTACTTCTGGAAAGAACTTCCCAGGGAAAAAAGAGAAAGTACTTCTGGATTGCAGGTACTTCTGGATTCCAATAATAAATAAAACTGTTTTTTCAGCAGTTGGAAGTGACAGTCCAGTGTGATCTAGTACCCTGGGTATATGTTTAGATACTTGAGGTGATCCAAGTGAGTAGAGGTAAAGCAAGATGAGAAGAATATGGGTGAATTAGAACAAGGTTAAAATTTCATAGTAACTTTCTTTAAAGATGTGTGCAACAACGTGGGTAACATGGCAGAAATGGGTGATTCAAAGTGCGCTGGCAAATGAGTTTGAGAGGTCTTGTGTGTAGGAGAAGTGAAGAAAGGTACTGTACGGGCTCAGGGCTGCACATGAACTAGTTTATCAACTAAAACAGTGTGAAAAGAGCATCTTTTTTTGAAATAGTTTTATGTAGCTGTTGTTATGTATTCCACTGAGTAATATGAAAACAAAGACTGACTCTTAAATATTTTACTTCCCCTTTCCTACTAAATATGCTGGGGGAAATCAGAGTAGCAGATGGAAAGTGTCGTATTTGAATATTGCTTTCACTTCTCCTTCACATGCACTGTCTTAAACGCTGAGTGGGGAGGGAAGTGCTGCTCCAGTAAAACACCGCAATGTGAGTGTTGACCTAGTGATCTTACACAGTTGTATCCATGTCCAGCTGTATCAGTGTCTAGTGTTTGTCAGAGATAATGCGGAGGAAATAGTTGTTAAAGCTACTGTAAAACTGGAATTGTAGCCCAGAAGATTGGCCGTTAATCTGGGGCTGGATTTTTGCTCTTTACAATGTAATTCTTTTTTTTTTTTTTTTTTTTCCCCTAAGGAATGCAAGTGTGTTTTGCAGACTGGATGATCTGTGGACAAGTTAGAGACAGACCGTTCTGTCAGAAAGCTGTAGTAAATCAGTTTTGATGCTTTATTCAGGAGATATGTGGGGGGTTAGGGAATATTCCCAGTCAACTGAAGGAAAGGTCTTGGTAGCTGGTAACTAAAGACTCATTCCTTATTAATGGGAGGCTTACTGGTCTGCCCTTGGTTTGTCATCCAGTAACATGGTAAACATTAATATGCTTCAGGTTATTAATCAGCATATGCTGTTTGCTTGTGCAACTTGGAGCATACTTAAAATCAAGTGGTTCTTTAAGGTCGAAAGCGCCTTTGCTTTGATTTTGTTGATGCTTTATTCCATAAGGCACTGTTTACTTTTTGGGTCCTTCCTTCTGAGCATCATCTTGTTTTCCATTGCTTAATTGGTATTCCTAGGTCATTCCCACAGCTAATGCGGACTAATGCTCTCTTGCCCAAGGTGATGTTAAGAGGCTTAAGGGACTTCTCTGAAGTGCTACAGTGTGTTATTAATGAGGTGGGACTTGTACCCCAATGTTCTCTTTTTCTACCCCATGGTATAGTTCCCATGTGGTGTCAAAGAAGCAGTTGTGGTCTTTCATCTTGCAAGTCAGTGAATAGCTATTTAGACAAACCCAGAGGAAAACATCAATGAGGAAAGATGGCATTTCTAGCTGCTGCTTTTTAAAGGTCTTGGTTAAAGATGGAAAGACTCTATGTCTAGTTCCTTGTTATTTGTATCTTATGTAAACACCTAGCAAGAGGAGCTTTGTCTGGCCAGCGGTCAGTGCTTGTAAGATTTTCTTAACCCCAGTTTAGAGCAATTTTTTTAGGGTGTGCTGACAGTTTTTATTCTTCAGAGTTGCAGTGTTTGCCAGCTCACTTGGTCTGTTGCTCTTGATCTTGTAGTGACCATAACCAAACACAGCTGTTGAAACAATGCACAGAAAGAACTTCATTTGCCTAAGTCCCTGCATGGGCTTATGATTTTGCTTTTGAACCTTTCCTGCTAACATTACATTTAAGTAAATTCTGTTTTGAGTCTTGTTTTGTCACACCTAACTAGTTAACCTGTTTGTATCCTAAGACTGAATACCCATGTCTTCAGTACCTGTGCCTAACTTACGTTTTAAATAACAGGCTCTTTCAGTCTGCAGCAATGAGCATGAATTTTGGATGTGGAAAGAAGGACAAGGATGCAGAAAATTAGTGAAGAGTGTGAACACTGTGGGCTTCCATTGAATATCGGTCTTGGTTGTCTCATTGGTTCTGAGCTCCAAAATAGAGGTGTAGATTTTCTGCATGGGATTATGGTGTACCAAGAGAAGATTTCTTGCGCCTGCTGAACAATTACCAGCTGTTTGCATCATTGCTCTGAGACAGAAGTTGAGTTCTGAGTTGATCCCCAGTGTAAATTCAGTTATTTAGTGAGGAAAGAGTTTAGTGGGCTAGCTAGTAAGGGTGCAAGGGAGGATAGTCCAAAGGACTTAGCTACCTTTTAAGAGTAATATATAGCTGTCTTAATTTTTTTTTTCAGTTATTATGTAATTAGCTATCTTGATTATTTTCTGATACTACTGTTGCTGTTTTAATTAGTATTGAAGGAGCAGGTTCTGCCATAGACTGACATATTTTGTTAGATATAACGTTGACTTCACACGTTTCATTCTTTAACTCTGGGTTGAGCTAATGAATGGTGCTCTTGCATTCAAGCAGCTGGAGAATAATTATACTTCTGCATGGGCCATGTCAAATATAGAGATGTTCCTTAGTCTTCCTCTTTCACTTTCTCGCTATGTGAATTAGGGAAGACTCGATGTCTTTTGGACAACATCTTCCAGTTGCTGACTGTCCTCGTTGAAGCTCTCAGTGCAGTACAGAAGCAGGAGTAGTTGTGGTGGAGTATGGATGATGAGGAACCTGTATTGAGCCTTAATGTGTTCAAGTGAAAGCTTCTTAAGTGTTTTCTGTCTAAAGGGAACCTTTCAAAAGCCTTTTAGATGCCCATGAGTGTAAAGGAACCTTGATTTAAGGAACTGTAAACTAAAATACACTCTTGCATGTCTGTGAAAACTTTGAGCCCATGTTGATGAAAATAGTTTTGACTTTTCTTGTGGTCATTTAGTCTGGGTAAATCACACTGCACAAATTCAATGTGTCTCATTCCTTGCATCAAATCTTTAGGAATGTGAGGGAAGAAAGTGTTGTATGTGCGTATGTTGCATCGTCACAGGAAAAAAATGCAGTTACATTCCTACTGTGCATCTTTGAACTGGTGTTGGCCTCAGGTATGATTCATAGCAGGCATAACTTTTGAAAGACTGTTCCCAGAAAGCAGCTAAGCCTTAGAAAGGGAAATGAGTTACTGAACTGCTGTTGAATCCCATCACTTGACACGAGGAAACTGAGATACGAAGGGGCTGCAATTCTAAGGAGATCCACAAGCTATTCATTGAACTAATGATGGTTGTGTAGCTTTGAGGGCCTTGCTATCTTCAAGTGTGTGCTGGAAGGACATGGAAATAGGATTCCAAAAATTCCTTATGGTGTGTCCTACAAAATTGCATATCAAATGCTTCTGTTCTGCTTCTGAAGTAGATCTGAAATCACGTGTGATTCTCTTGACTCTGAGCTGTCAAAAACTGAACAGTGGAAAACTTTAATTACAAAACTTCTAAAAAAATCTTCCTAACAAGCATGTAAATTGGAGTACAAGCATTTTCTTGTCCTTCCTGTGGTTTTAAGTAACAACACATCTGAATAATAGCTAAACTTCCCACTGTACGTTCCTTTGCTATTAAAGGCTTTGCGTACTGCAGCAGACTTGTCCCAAATCTCTGTGAGGTACCTTCCTTTTTTTTTTGTAGTGGAATGTGTCAAATTGGAAAACAAGGCAGCTTGGAAACTTACATAAAATCAAATTATGTTATGAATTCTTGTCTACCATTTGACTTCCAAGAACTCGGATCACATGGTTGCTACTTAATATTCAGACTGGTACAGATAGGTGAAAGCAAGTAGTTAGTGACAATCTGAGGAAGTAGGAAGTTGTAATAATGAGGTGTAGAGCAGTGCTGTGGTAATAAATAATGCTTAAGTTGGCTAAATACAGATCATATTTTGATAGGGTTTTTTTTTAGAGCTAGAGCTTTTATGCTGTTTAAGAAAAGGAAAAAAAACAAACCCCAACCTGACTGCTGTGAGCTACAAAGCATACAGAGCCCCGTGCTTTTCTGTGACTTAATTATGACAAGCATTCAGAGACCCAAGCAGCTGACCTTGCCAGCTCAGTTTTGTTAAGTTCAAAATAACTAGATTTGCTGTAGTAACGTTTGTGTTGCTAACTAATCTTTGCACCCTGTTTTAATGCTAAAATAGTTGGAAGGATTTTGCTTAAATTCTTCAAGAGCTACTGTGGGTCATCAAGCAAGCAAGGAAACTCATGTGAAAGCCAGGTAAAACCAGAATACGTACCAGCTTGTACAGAGGTCAGAGCTGATCCTGACCTGAAAAGAATTTATGGAATATTCGTCTTCGAAACAATCAGGAGGAGGGCAGCAGTCTGAAAATCAGAGATGGTGTCCAGAGATGAAGACCAAGTCTTGGTGTTTATGTTAAAAACTATCTGATAGGTAGGATGCTCCTTTAAAGGCTGAGTTAGGAGAACTGGTGCTGAAATTGTAGCCAGTGTTGAAAGTCCTGTACAGGACATCTTCTGGAGAAAAACAGATTGCTTTTCAGGTAATCAGGTGTCTGTGAGAACCTTGATTTGCTTTTGGCAACTTTGGGCTTTTTAAGTAATTTCTGTAAATTTCGACTTTGCTTGTACAAGATGCTTTCCCAGCCATCTTACACTGTTTTTTACCCTTGTATTTACACTTCAGGCAAAAGTAAGGTGGTGTTTTTTTCTCTTTTCCCCACCTCTACTTGTTCTTTTTTTTAATCAGAAACACTTTCTTGAACCTGTATGATACTTTGCACTTTACATGGGTTATATGGGATGTCACCAGGAATGCGGAGGTGGTGAGGTGAGGGGGGGAAAAAAAAGCCTTTTTCCAATCCAGGCACAGATTTATAAAAATTTCTTCCTGGCCAGTTGAATTTAAACTTCATTCTGGAAAATGTATTCAAATTTACTCAGTTCTTTAAAAATCAGACTATTCCAAGAGAATATTTGAAACTTGCTCACAGGCGTGGATGCAGTAAGCCTACTGTCATTCTTTTATTAACATCTGAAGGAGTTTTCAGCCCTAACCCTTCTTTCACAGAGGGGACTGTATGACAGCTAGCATCTTGGGTGGCTGTGGCTGGAAGAAACTAAACTGCCTGTCTTGGGTTTAGATGCTCCTTTGACACCTTTGCATTGATTTAACATGTCAAAGTGCTAGTGCTTCTGCTGGGAGCAAGAATTCATGAATAGTTTTGCTGAAAGAGCCAGTGCTAAAGAGGGCGGACCATACAGCTGGGAGAGAGGGCAGGAGGAGGAGGAGGCAGATGTGGGACAGAAAGACCGACCTCCCCCTTTTCCCAGCAGTGAGCCATTAGATCATCTCAGCTGCTAATAAAATGATAGGCTCCATGTGATAAAGAATAAGGCTTAGCTGTTGCCCATATTAATGACCCGAGCTTCCCAATTCGTACTTGGAGCCTGAGCTAGTAAGTGTGGTAGATCAGTAGTGAAGATAGAAGAATGGTATTTGGCTGTGTTCTCATCCAGCATGGATGTACTTACATTATTATTTTTTTCCCAGGGTCATCAGTTTCTTGTAAGAGAATAAGAAAGTGGTTAAGATGGAAGAGGAGTCAGAACTCTCTGTGCTTGTTTTTTGCTACCCGTTAGGTGGACCTTGGACGAATAATTATGAAATTCCATGAATACTTTGGGCTGTTGTAGGTAGTCGCTGTTCTCCTTGTGGTTCCACGAACAGTTCAGACCTTTGGTTAACAACAGTGCCCTTCTCTCTCGTTTTGACTTATTCCCTTTTCTTCCCTTCCTCCTCACCCCCCATCTCCGTGGTGGTTTTTATTAATGGTACCAGAATGTTAGACTTAACCCAACACAAAAACCAAGTGAACAGCTTTGTCATTTTAGTTTCCCAGGCCCAGAAAGAAGCAGAGCGTGGTGTCTGGACCAGTTTAAGCCATCAAGAAAGTGCAGTGTTAAAAAAAAAACTCTCCTGCCTTCTACTCCTGCCTGCCCTGCCTTGCTTTTGTGGTGGGCGCATCTGTGTAGCTGTAGTGAGCTGAATTGGGGGAACTTAAAATTAACTTCTTTTTTTTGCCAGTTGTAGCTTGGATAAATTCTCTGACCCTCACTGTGAGTCTGCACAAATGCACAAGAGGTATTATGTGGGATGGGAAGAAGTGTCTAGATGCAGAAGGTGGTATTTTAGGCAGAGGTAGTGAAAGATTATGGTATCTTAGTGTTGAGGGAGCTAAAGCATGAAGGGACTGGGCAGTTTCAGTCCTTTAAACCTCAGAAGACTTGGTAGACTGAAGAGTTCTGGGATCATCTGATGAAAAAGCAAAGTATTAACAAGGCTGTTGATCAAAATACTTTATTCTGTAGCAGCCTGACTTGTTTATGGCCTGCGGTAAATCTGGAGAGGTTCCCAGAAAGTCATTGAATGGGAAAACTAGATACATTAAACAACTGATAATAGTTCTTCAGAATGACGAAAACTGAGTGCTTTTCTTAAATAAGAAAAAAGACCTCTGGCTTTTGAGAGAAGCTGGTCATTGCTGGGCATGGCTGGTCTTGCTGCACTCCATCGCGGCTCTGTCAAGATCCTGCTGTTGAATTTCGGGAAGCCAGTTTTGTGGCTCTGCAGGCGTGAGAGATGAAACCTGGTGGTAGGCTCTGCTCTTCTGTTCTCTTCTAAAGCTTTCCTGATCAGCATTTATGTATCTTTGGGATAGCTGTATGTTTATAACTTGTCATATATTTACCTCCAGCAGTGTTATTAAAATATATGCTACAGCTCAGGATTTCTTCTAAAGGAAAATTAGTGCATCTCTTCTGGTTTGTAGTCACTTATTTTCCGGGTAGAAGGAAACACTAATTTCTTTCATGTAGGTCAGCAAGGAGTTGCTGTGTAGCAGTTGCATTTACTCAATTGCAACTTAGATTGGCAATTAAATCAAATGATAACAAGGCCTACCATGTAATTTCACTGCTCCATTGACTTTCTTGGGAAGTGCAAAGGACTAGGACAGTTGTGGTAATCAAAACAACTTGGGTGTCACAAACCCCCTAGAATGAGCTGTTAAGCTCGCTCTACTACTTTGCTAAGGGATGATCCAGATACACCATCATTCAGGCTGCCTGCACTAAATTCAGAGCTCTTGGAAACGTTAAATACCCTTTTTAATGGTATCAGCTCTGCTTGTCAGAGCTTACCTAAATCAGTGCTCTGCTGAAAAATAACTTTTTTTGCAGTAGGATATCTTAAGATGCCTGTTGTAGTGTCTGAGATCTTCAGTACTGTGTTGCTGACAGACTGTCAACTGTTTGAGGAGATAGCGGTGAGAATTATCTATACTCATCTGCATATTTTGCTTATCTTTTTTATGAAAGCAGATCCTGCACTATCAGCTTGCAAACACAGCTGGCTTGTTTTAAGTTATGTGACTCACGAGGCTGCCAAAGCTCTTATTGTGTTTTCTAGCACTTGTATTTTGATTTTTTTAAACTGGGCTTTTTGGAATGGCTGTTCTAGTTGTGCAGCATCTCATCTGTGGGGATCCCTCCTTGTGATGAAGACTTCTTGATATTTGTATAGAAAGAGCAAATAGCTAAAACTTATCTCTGAGAAGTGACTACTTTTTCCCACTTCATCTAAAAGAAGAAGGAAATGAGAGAACTCAGGATTATTTGCAGCTACTGTATTCAGTGTAAAGTGTAGCAGGTCACTTCTTAAGAGCTGCTTTTGCAATTTGAAATGCACTGATACCTCATGGTGAACTGCTTTTCACTTTGCCTGTAGAAGTGCCAGGCTGTACGTAGCTCCGCACATATTTTAAGCTGGCGGTTTCATTTACGCGGTCCTGTCTGCCTGTGGCCGCTTGTTGCTGCGCTGTCCCCTCTTCCATCAGCACAGCTGCTTGTACAGCCACACTGGGAACCGTATTGAGGAACTGATCTGCTGAAACTAACCCAGCAAAAGAGAGAGGTGGTTGGTTTTCATCCAGATCGGTTCCCCAGCGTGATTCACTGAGCAGCTGCACAAGCACGTATTTATGGTGGTAGAAATGAGGAGGGCGATGCAGCCGTGCGAATAAGCAGCGGGGGCTTGCAGCAGGGTGATTTGGCTGATGCTGGTGATAGCTGAACTACAGCACAGGGTTTTTTTTTGGTTTTTTGGTTTTTTTTTTTGAGCAAAAATGATGTGAAACACATAGGAGGTAACACTTAATAGAGATTTGAAAATTCCCTCAAAATAATACTTCTTGTTTGTCACAGAACAGCTGCAAGGCCTTGATGAAGAATTTTAGAGCCTATTTGAACTGTCTTTTGGATATGTCTTCGTAGCTGATGGTCTCCAGGCAAAAGCTAATTATCGTTGGTCAGGAGAGGTTAATTAACTCTGAGTGCTGCCTCTGTAGAGTTCTGAGGAAATCTGAATACTGCAATATAATGTCACCGACAATGTAGTGGGCAAACTGGAAGGTTTATTTTCAGGATCCAAGTCCCTCTGTCATCATGACCTCATACTAAAGAATGTGAAGAAGAAAATTGTCCGTGTAATTGGAAACTTGTTCCTTATCAGCTAGGCTAAATGGACAAGTAATGGGACAGGAGGGAGGAGGAGAGTGATGACTAAGTTGGTGATTTAAATAGACATTCATTACCTGTTGCATGTTGAGTCCTGAACTGTGTTGTGGTCTCACAGCCCCAAATTTAATGTTCCTCTTCCACCTGGTTTGGGAGAAGAAGACTTAAGACTTTGAGATGAATTCCAGACATTGAAGAGTGCAAAGAAGTCACAAACCATGGAGATAAGGACTCCGCTCTTGTCCAGAGATGCAGGCAGCTGAAGGTTATGACACTCTACAGCTTTTTCCAAACCTCATTGCATATAGTGAAAGATGAGAAACCTGTTTGTCTTTGCTTGAGGGCTACTTGATTGTAACATACTACTTAAACCAGTCACCCAATTAGTCTGCAGTCCTAAAAAGACCTGGAGAAAGTTGCCCGCTTTGTTAGGCACAATGTGGGCTACTCTTCTTGGGTTGTAAGGGATTTAAAAAAAAAAAAAAAAAAAAAAAAAGAAGGGGGAAATGAGCATGGTAGATGATTGATTTGTATGCTACTGAAGTTAATTAAGGGAGAGATATGGCACATAAAACCCTTAAATCATTTTTATAGGGAGTACATTCAAAGCCATTTCTTAAGGAGTGTTTAAGTTGCTCATAAAAATGGCCAGCAAAACTACATGACTTTAAGATTAGATTTGAAATAATGTACAAGGTCCATTTAGGTTTTTCTTTTAAATGAGGCTTAATCTTTCTGTTGACATTTTTGATACCAATTTCTAACAAAATAAGACCATGTAGTTCTGCAATTAAGCATCTTAGAAGGTTATTATTTTAGCATATACATGCAATACAAAATTAAAATAGAGGTATCTGGGCATCCCATCTCAGGTTCTGTTTTTAGTCTAACTGATAGACAGACTTTGCAGGAATGACTCCACTGGTGGTTTTGAGTCTGTCACATGAACAGAAATGTAATATTATTCTTATATATTTCCAGTAAGGAAAACGAATATATCACTTAAGTGATATAAAGTGTCATATTGTGATTCCAAAACAGATGATGGCCTTTCAACTCTTGTTAAAAGCTTTTTAGGACAAGCTGCAAACACAAAAGTTGTCTTTCAGTTTCGAAAGCATTTTAAATCCGCTTTTGGTCAGCGCGAGAGTGTTCCTTTTAAGGTGGATCCAGACTTACAAATTAACAAGCTTTTGGGAGAAAGAAGTATGCTGTAAAATGGAATCTGTGGTAAAAGGAGGCAGTAAACCAGTGGTTTGAGGTTTGTAGGTGGTTTGTGGTGATCCAAAAAGGATAGGGAGCCATTTGTCAACACCCCCATGGGCGATGGGTGAGACACTGGTAGGTTGAGAGATTGATTGGGAGAATATGATACTGCAGGATTTGGGGAGAACTTCATATATTTGAGGTGGCAGTTTGCTGAGTGCTAAGTTTGTGGTAGTCTGTTTTAAGCGTGCAGGGGTTTTCAAAATTAAAATAAGAACCACAGTGAAGCTGATTTAAGAGTGGCTGGACAGTCCTACAAAATTGCTTTGTTAACTAGTTAAATTTAAAAATAAGCTAGTAATGTTAAAAATTTGTCAAAGATGAAGGGCGTAGTATTCTTTGAAGCTGAGGATTTAAGCCACAACTATTAAAGCTATTTGGCACTTGGAGGGGGGGAATTGATTCAATCTGATTTTTGTTTGAGATACAGTATTGTAGCAAACTAACATGATATTGGAGTTGGATGAAATCACTTAAACTAATGATTTTAGTGACATATTCCAGTGTATTCAATCCAAGAGAAAAGGACTCAGTTATTCAAGCAGAAGGTAGCTGACAAACATCACAAATTTGACTGTGCCCTTAATTTTTCCCTGAAAATCCGGATATGTCTTTCTGATGTATTTTACTTTTATGTAAGATTGTTACAGCAGTTTCCAGGATTGCTGTGAATTCAGGAAGCTTTGTTGAGCCAGTTACTTATGGCTCTGGATTAGGTGGTGGTTTATGTTGGAGATCTGTGTCCACTAGTGCTTGTTGAAAATAGCTTTGGCTAGGAAGCGTTTCCAATGTGATGATGCAGAACACCTGGGTGATGCTGCTGCTGTTTGATGCTAATAGTGTCACATATTTGCTTGAAACTGCTCGAATAGTTGGGGTGATTTAGACATGTGGAGTAAAAATTATATAGGACATGAGTAAGAATAGCTTGTCTTGTGTATCAGTGTTGCTTAATCTGAGCTCGTAGGTGCTAGTTGTTGCTTGTCCAGTCAGTTTCCTATGGCTTTGAATGCTTATTGTTCACACCAGCTTTCTGCCAAAGAAAATGGAGTGTTTGGTGGGATTTTTTTGACAACAGTGCTTTGGGAATCATTAAAATGCTTTAATAAAAAAAAAAATGAAAGGGTTCAATTTCAATCTAAGAAAGTTCTTTAACTACTTAGTTTTTTTTTTCTTCTTCTTTTTAGCGCCGGCTTCGTCATCTTCGGAACATCGCTGCACGTAACATTATCAATAAGAATGGCTATCGTCTCTTGGATACGTACTTCACGCTTCACTTGTGTGATAACACCAAGATATACAAAGGTAAACCAGGCTTGCTATCAACTCTCTTGCTAGTTAATCTTTGAATTCTTACATTACAAATTCTCTGTCCTTTTTTTGCCTTGACGACCTGCTGCCACTATTTGTATCGCTTATACTAACAGTGGAAAAGAGCTCTTTAGTTTCCTGAACTTCGTAAAAGCTTACAGTGTTAGCAGGCAGGGAAGCAAACCAGATGACAGATCTGGTAGTCTCTTAAATCAGCCTCTTTTTGTTGTTGCTCTTCTCTCCCCCCCCCCCCCCCCCCCCCAATAACTTAAGAAAACTGGGAACTTCCAAGAGCACAGAAAGACTTTTGGAGCCTTAGTTGCTTTGTGTAGGGGAGAGCACTCCACTCTGTGCATACCGGTTGTTTTACAGAGCATAAAACAGCACTTACTACTATCAAAGTTTTCCAAAAATAGAATTGTCACCCAATGACAAGAAGCATCCAGGCATTTGTTCTGCTTTTGATAACTGTGTTTAGAGTGTTAGATCTCATTTCTCTTTAATGCTTTGCTTTCCACTACAATGTATAGTTCTTCATTGCGGAGAGATGTTATTAAAAATACATTTTTAAGCTCCTTTTGATATGATCAACAGTTGGAGCTTTGCAAACAAATTTTGTTTGTCTCCAAATTCTTCTTTTCAGCTTAGTGTAGTTGAACCTTGCTTTTTTTTCCAAGGTTGCTGTTTCAGAAGGATAAGAATACATAACTTGAGCTTGCTGCCTGGACTTTCTTGTGGTGGTTGGTTGAACTTGTAACTGATCACTGCTTCTGCAGTGTTTGGTGTACGGGACTGTTCTGCACTCCATCAAAGCTTTATCCTTGGACGCCAATGGACTGAGGGATATTGTACAAAATCTGTATTCCAGCCTCCAGAGCTGTCTACTTAAAGACTTTAAGCTCTTATTTTGGCTGGGAAAGCCAAGGTCCATGTGTCAGCAGTTGCTTATTTCCATGTAAATAAAGGGTTCTTGGCACCTCCTTGAGGTAATTTGGCTGTTCACTTTCTAAGCATCTGGAACAGGTCACCCTTGCTCTTCAGGAAAGCAGTGCAATTAGTTTATCCCTGCTGCACTCCTCCAGGAAGATGTCGTATGACGAGCTAGTCACTTCGCAAATGTCATCCAAATATTGTAAAGTGCTGGGGCACGTTCTTTCCCCAGAAACCAAAGCCTCAGTAAATCTTGAGTATTATCTTGGGTATAAAGATGAAATGAAAATTTAAATAATGACTTCTAATAATTAAGTGTGAATGAGTACTTTTAGTCAAAAGCATGACTGTGTTTTAAAGTCTTTCTCATGAATCTGTTACTGATAAACTAGACCCACTAGCATTTGTCTTTCATGAGTGTTACTTATTTTAGCATTTTGTATTTCAAATACTAAGATTTGTATCAGTGTTTAAGCTAATCTAAAGGTGTTTTTTTACTCATTTTTCTTTAGAATTTTATAAGAGTGAGGTGATCAAGAATTCTCTGGTAAGTTACTTCAATATGGAAAAAGTTTCTTTTTAAAATTGTGTTGTTACTGCAGTAGATTGATTTCTCTGCTGAATACCATAACTGTTAAATGTTTATTTCCACTCTTCAGTTCTGTTAGGAGCATCACGTTCTCCTCCTCCTTTTCAGGTTCTTTTCACAAGGGTTGGAATAGCAAGTTACTGAATAGTAGAAATGTGTGTTCATTTTAACAGCTATGGAGCAATGGTCTGTTGGGACTCCTGCAGATAGGACTAAACACTCAAGGGTAGGGCGTTCTCATGTGAAAACTGTTCAGTGCTCAGGTTAAGCTTTACAATATATATCCATTTTAAAAATTGAGATCACCAAATAGGCGAAGTTATCTTAGCTGGATTTTTACTGGTTTAACTTCTTTCAGTATCTGAGAATTGTATGCATCATAACTCAGATTTGTTTACAGTTCATCTTTTCTTTTTTTTTTTTGCTGTTCTTGCTGGTGCTAGCAACAGAAATAGCTGCTTTTATTTAAATGTCTGCAAATTGCTTATTCAAGGAGCACTTGTATATTACTTTGCTGGGTGTACAGATTCATTAGAAGCTCATGCTGTGCAGTTTAGCGATCTTGGTGTAGAAGCAGAGGCCCTGCTTGCAACACCCCAAAGAAAGGGAGAGTCAAACGGTGTTGCAGAATATACCACTGATGTCTTTGAGCATCTTTTTGTTGTATAGGTGAACAGTAAGGAACATGTACCTGCATATATAAATGTATATTCTTTGAAGAGCTAATAGTTTTAAGAAGCTGAAGCTGACAACATCTTAGAGTTTCTAAATTTTCCAGTTCAGATCAGTGAAGCGACCAGAACCGAACAGTTTATTACAGCTGAGAAGGGGTAGGTCTCTTGTGGGAGTAGGATGTTGCAAGTGTTGGGTAAGGCAGGTTGAAAACCTGCTAAACAGACTTTTTAATGTCTGCATTAACAAGGTAGAACTGCATCATTTATAGCACACCGGGCTGTAAATGCTTTGAAAACCTCCTGAATGGAGGAAGAGCTGTCTACGTCCACAAGGCTGTTAACTTGTCTAAGAGACAAGTTCCTTGAGAGGTTAGGATTTTCAGTTATGCCTATTCTAAATCAGGAAAAGGAATAACAAAAAGGGAATCTAACCAAAGCAAATATGAAATGGCATGACAAAAATCTAAATAAAAGATGTCTTGAGCAAATTTTGTACATCATCTCTGGGTATTTTAATGGCCTGTTATTTTTGTGTCTGAATAGCTACCAAATATCCCTTCTCCTTAGGAAAACTTGATTAATGCATTCCTTCTGTAATACTGACTGGGTAACTTTGCCCCTCCCTTCTTTTCAGAGGCATCTTATTCTAAATTGCCTAATACCAGTTCAGAGATGCTTGGCCTGTTCCAAGCTGCTTAAGCACTAGAAGGAAAGGCTTGTTCTTTCATGGGATGGTGGATTCCTACCTTTTGGATCGAGTGCACCCTCAGCAAGTTTGCAGGTGACACCAAGCTGAGCGGTGTGGGTGATGCCTGAGGGATGTGATGGCATCCAGAGGGACCTGGACAGGCTGGAGAGGTCAGCCTGTGTGAACCTCATGAGGTTCAACAAAGCCAAGTGCAAGGTCCTGCACCTGGGTTGGGGCAATCCCTGGTATCCATACAGGCTGGGGGATGGAGGGATGGAGAGCAGCCCTGAGGAGAGGGACTTGGGGGTGCTGGGGGATGAAAAGCTGGCCATGAGCCGGCAATGTGCGCTCGCAGCCCAGAAAGCCACCCGTCTCCTGGGCTGCATCCCCCGCAGCGTGGCCACGGGGCGAGGGAGGGGATTCTGCCCCTCTGCTCCGCTCGGGGGAGACCCCCCTGGAGCCCTGCGTCCAGCTCGGGGGTCCTCAGCACGGGAAGGACAGGGAGCTGTTGGAGCGGGGCCAGAGGAGGCCCCAGCAATGGTCCGAGGGTGGAACAGCTCTGCTGGGAGGACAGGCTGAGAGAGCTGGGGGTGCTCAGCCTGGGGGAGAGGAGGCTGCGGGCAGACCTCAGTGTGGCCTTGCAGGGCTTAAAGGGGGCTGATAAGAGAGATGGGGACAGGCTTTTTAGCAAGGTCTGCTGTGACGGAACAAGGGGTAATGGTTTTAAACTAAAAGAGGGCAGATTTAGACAAAACACAAGGAAAAAATGTTTCACGCTGAGGGTGGTGAAACACAGGAACGGGTTGCCCAGAGAGGCTGTAGATGCCCCATCCTTGGAAACATTCAAGGCCAGGCTGGACGGGGCTCTGAGCAACCTGATCTGGTTGTAGATGTCCCTGCCCATGGCAGGGGGTGGGACTGGATGACCTTTAAAGGTCCCTTCCATCCCAAAGCATTCTGTGATTCTATGCTTTCTGTGTGCAGCAGAGGAGGGAGATACATATAAAAAACACTTTCCCATTTCTGCATTTGGACACCCTGTGACTTACGGCCTGTGGAAGTCCTCAAGTTGGTATCTGGCTCTTGGCACCAGTAGTGTTGAATTGACTTGGTTTGGTTGCAGCTTGGGCCAATTACAACAGTTTCCATGAATCTTTAATTTAAATGTTATCAGAGGTCAGTGCAAGTTCTTGGAATGCCTCGTGTTTGCAAATCTCATTTCTAGTGGAATAGATGTTTGCAGTTTAGCTTAATGTATGCTGCTTCTGTAAAGCTTGAGATCCAAGTCTGATCTCTTGGAGCGAAGAGGAGCTCTTAGTGACAACATTTGAGGATTGCCATCAGCATCAGTCAAGGAGGAGGAGAATGTGAACAAACCTGTCAATAAATTATGCAAACTTAATTATTGGGGAATAGATTTAACTTTCGCAATGTAAGCTATACCCTAGTTTTCAGAAGCTGAAGTATAACTTGGAGAGGTATGTTTACTTCCACTTTTAAAGTTCCTGATTTGGCTAAACTGAATTAGTAAATTCTGAAGTAAGTTCTTCAACATCTTGTAATGGAAGGAAGCAGAGCCCACTCTGAGTTTCTGAAGTACTTTACAGCATGTAGCTTTTAACCCAGGAATTCTCTTTAGAAAACAGAATAAGGAAGCAACAGAGCCTGTTGGCTTCAACTCTCTGTGAGCCTTGAAATGGCTGGTGTTCGTTATTCTTAAGGGTTTTTTTATCTTTGACACGGACTTTGCTACTTTCTGATTTGTCAATTTTAGGACTACTTTCAGTTTGTTTGAGTTGTTTTTATCCCTCTTTGAATCCCTACAGAATCCGACATGGAGGAGTCTGGACTTTGGAATAATGCCTGATCGTCTCGATACCTCTGTCTCTTGTTTTGTTGTGAGGATCTGGGGTGGCAAGAAGGAGCACTTTCAGCTTTTGATTGAATGGAAGGTCAATCTAGATGGGTTAAAGTACTTGGGCCAGCAGGTAAGGTGAAAGCAGTTTTTCCTCAACTTTACTTACGGAAACAAAACATCTGGATGAACAAATATATAGAATGCTAAGAAAGGAAATGAATGCATTTGAAGGGTGTATTTTAAAATTTGATTGCACAGATTCATGTTAGCTTACTGCAGAGCTTTGAATCTTGACTAGCTGAATATTTTAAGCTACCATTGTTCCCTGAGCCTCTTAAACAATACTGCTAGCACTTGGTGCTTTAAATTGCAATGCCTTGATTCAAGGAAATAGCAGTATGATTGTACATACAGTTAATGAACATAGATCGTTATGTTTGTGTATCTTTACGGTTTTCATCCATTCTCATGGTAATGACATCCCATCAAAGATCTTCAGTCCAAGGAGCTTACTGCAAAAGATCTGTTTTAATTCTGGTATTTGTCTGTAGCCTTTTGAAAGAGGCGAGGAGTGAAGTGTTTTCTGTATTGTGGAGCTTATAGTAAAAGGGGCTCAAAAAGAAACCTGTATCACATAAATAATAAAACCACCAAAAAAAGGTGCCTTTTGAATCAAATAGATTGTCTGAATTCCAGTGGGCGCTTTTGGATTGATTGATAGAATCTATTTAGAATAGATTTCTCACTTTAAAAGAAAATGATTTTTTTTTTAAATTGGGATGTTTCAAAACCTGGGAAGAAAGCTTTATAGGGAATGACTGCTCTAACTTCACATGGTGCATTGATCCTGGCCAGCACCCCCTGCGCTGGTCGGCTGGGAGAGAGTCAGAGGAGCAAAAGCGAGGAAAAACTCATGGCTTGAGATAAAAACAGTTTAATAACTGAAAGCAAAAAAAAAAAAAAAAATTAAAAAAAGGCGGGGGACACAACAACACACAAGTGACGCAAAGGTGACTAACTCACCACCTCCCACCAACAGACTGATGCCCAGCTAGTCCCCGAGCAACAGCTACTTTGCAGAGTCTGACCCCTGTTTTTTACTGCTCAGCATGATGATATATGGTAGGGAATATCCCTTCTGTTCGGGTCAGCTGTCCCAGCTGTGTCCCCTCCCAGGCTTTTGCACACCCCCAGCCTACTCGCTGTGGGGGCAGAGTGAGAAACAGAGGCGGCCTTGATGCTGTGCAAGCACTGTTCAGCAATAGCTAAAACACTGGTGTGTTACTAACACTGTTTTAGTCGCAGATCTAAACCACAGCACCATATGGACTGCTATGAAGAAAATGAACTCCATCACAGCTAAACCCAGTACCCTTCATATTGTAGCTTTCTTTCCATTTGTTTTTACTGGACAGAAGACATGGCTGCCTAAACAATACGCTCTAGTGCATGGTTTTATTTGAAATAATGTCCTTTACATTAATAGCAGGATATTGGCTTTAATACTGAACACTAATTTTGTGTCTACTATGACCACAAAAGCCTACTTTTGAGTGTTGTTTTAGGTAGTATCATGTGAAAGCTAATTACTCCTGAGACTTACCTCTTTGATTAGTATCCTGGACTCCTAGTTATTTGTGTCATCTGGAAATGCAACAATAGGAAGGATGCTCTGGCCAGCATTTCTGATTTCAAGGTAGAATGGCTGAACATACTTAGTGACTGTTACTAAAGCTGTGAAACAAATGCATTTTCCATGGTTAAATTCAGTTTTCTCTTAGGTTCCACATGCTTCTAGAATTACAAGTGCTGGAAAAACTGCATTTGACCATCAGAGCAGTTTATGCTCGTTTGCAGTGTAAAGTCATAGTAAGCTGACCATAAAATCATTTGTTTTCTTCTCACAGATACACGCAAGAAACCCAAATGAGATTATTTTTGGTCTCAATGATGGTTATTACGGAGCTTCATTTGAACAGAAGGTAAGGGTGTATCATGTTCTGGCTTGTTAGTACTGGTGACAAGCTGAAATTCAACTTCTAAACTTAAATTTTCACACTTGGATGCTCAGAACATTAAATTGCTTTGTTTTGAGAAAAAATAGTTTTTTGACATGACAGATAAGAACTGTTATCTTGCCTCTGTTGCATGGACATCTGAGCTGTTCTGGGAAGACTTAAAGCACAGCATTTTAAGTCCAAAAAAAGCCTGGTTACTGAAAATAAGCCTTGACTTTATTCTTTGAGGCAGACGCTTCATTCAAACATAGAACATTTTGAAAATGGTGTGGCTGTTAAGACTCATTGTCATGGCAAATATAAAAGCACATTAAGTTTTGGTTATCACTCTTAAAACCAGAGTGTGTAGCTTTTAAATGGGAAGCTATTTATTTGCTCTGTGTTGCAACTGTTTCACCCCATAGTTGTTTTTTTTTCCAAAGGCTCCGCTGTAGTATTTGTGCTCGTCCAGCCAATATTGTGACTAGAGCCAAATTAATTGTATAGCAATACTGATTACTGAATCAATGATGAAAAAGTTTAAACTTACCTATTGTAAATACCACAGTTAACAGGGTTTTTTTTTTTAATCCCAAATTGCTGGTGGCAGTACTGTGGTATAGATAGGTTGTATAAGGAGTCCCTGGCTGAGAAAATGACTCTTGACACACAGCTACAGTTGCTGCATTAGCCACAACCAGCAAGTCCAGTCTTGTGGGGATTTGAATGGAGGCAGTGGCTTTATAGTCAACAACGCAGTAGCCATTCATATGTGGAGAGAGCCGAGCAAGGGACAAGGTAGCCATGGATGCAAAACACAAGCCTCCAAACTGTGTTTGGTATTTTGATGGTTATCCTTCAAAGCGTAGATGGTTTGGTACGCAGCTCAGATTCTGCTTCCTGGTGGTGTTAACTCAGTTTTCCTGAAGCGGGATGCAATTCTAGTTTTTCATGATTTCAGTATGAATAACCTGGGCCTGAATTCAATGATGGTAACGCTGTCTTCTTCCCTGATTGTTTGTTGTCAGGACTTGCTCCCTAGCTCATGAGGTTTAAAAGTACATCTCGGTTTTGGTTCTTGTATATGCTCTGTAGCTAAGTTGCAAATACAGTCGTAGCTTATGTAGAGCACAAATAATCCCCTTCCTTGTCGTTCCCTGTAATTTATTCAGCTCTTTCTGGCTGCGAGAGCTAGAAATTAATATTTTGTCACCCTGCTCTGGAGCTTCCGATTCCTTTCTTTGTCAGTTCCTTGACCTAAATCTCTTCTGGTATAGTACCTGCCTCCTGTATTTAAGTGACTTGTCTGCCATTCAAGCCAAACTAGTTGGCACAAGCAAACTCTTCCTTTTTACCTTCAGAAGCTGTGCGCACCTAATTGGTATTTCTGCTCCTAGTTGGTCTTGCTTTATAATTTTCCTGTCAATGCTGGACATTCTAAATATTCTACAGCCCCACTTTGATGGTTATACTAAATATTATTTGTGAAGCACCACCTGAAGTCTTCTGTAGGAAGATTTCTGTAGCAGTTTTAGTTTCTTTGGACTGACACATACGAAACCTCCTTATGAAAATAGATGCTTACAAATATAATTTTGCACGTCTAATGTAAACCTTGTACGTAAAGGCACTTCAGTCAATGTTGGAAGTGCACTCTATTTTTGCACATCTCAGTATGGACAAAGTTAAGGTATGATACTCTTATATTTTTTTTTTTCCCCTGTTGCTCAAAAAAACCCTTGTTACTTTAATAATTCTTTGGACTATGAATTATTTGCCAAAGTAGATTTATGGAGTCTTACATAAAGTGCATTTTATTAGTGTAATAAATGTCTTTGTCATTAATTAAAAAAAAATTATAAGCCAAAATAAGAAAATTGTTGGAAGCTGACTAAACCATTCTGGCAGTATTTCATGAACTGAGAGTTTCAAAACACTGTAGATGTAGTTCTGAGCAATGCTTGATCCATCTGGAACTAAATGCAAATTCCCATTTTCTGTCTTGTGACCTTACCTGTGGTAAGAGGGGTGGGAGCCTAAAAGCTGTTGTAGCAGAATAAACTGAAGTAGGGCAGGAACATTAGGGACTGTCACAACTATTGTTTTTATTGATGAAAACTGTAGATTTATAGATTAAATGCATATCTCCCTGGTAAACAAAACCAGCAAGAGCAACATGCTCAAATAGGAATATTCTAATTGCTCGATTGTTTAAATTAAAATGGAAGCAGTGGCAGCTTAGAGCTTCACTAGGTAATGCGCTTTAGCTGCTGCTTTAGAGCCTTCAAGCCCACTTGCATATAAGGTAACCTTCAAAACGCAGGTTTGTGCTCAAAACGCTTGCTTTGTAGGAAGCTTCTGCCATATAAAGGAGCAAAGTAGAAAACTCCAGCAGCGTTACTGGTGGAGAAATTCTAGGTAAGCAAGACAATTGTAGTATAGCAATTACTGTCTTAACAGAATAAAAGAACCATATCCAAGGCCTCTTTATTGTTATTAATATCATCACTGACTTCACTTTTTTCCTGCTGAATGTCAGAAAACCTATAAATTCTGTATCTTTGACAATATGTAGGTATTAGGAATTTTCCGTTCTTCCATTTCTTCTGTCCAGCAGCAACTTGGCTGTTGCTGATATGCAATGAAAAAATGAACGTTTTCTTTGGGTAATGTTCTTATTCAAGTTGCAGTTTTCTTGCTGCAATGGATACTTAGCTCATGGCAAGAAAAAAGTTAGGAAATAAGGTTTCAAAAGCCTTTGTGCGTGCCTTCTGAGCCCTGAAGGGTGTTACTGCTTTATTGTAGGTGTCTGACAGTGGTCATGTAACTCCTCTTCTAGCATTTACAGCTTTTCTTCTCAGTGTAAATACAAATGTGTGCTGCTAATGTAGCTGCTTTCTTCATAACCACATTCGACTTTCATGTAATTGTACCTCCAACTTCTGTTTTTGTTCAAGCTTTTTTATCGTTATTTTGTAGTAAATTATGCAGCAATTTTTGCTAGAAGATTTCAGCAGGATTGTGCTTCTTTCATCACAACCATGCCCAATTTATTTTCCTATTTCCTTTCTGGCATGCGACCACTGAAGCACTTGTTCCTCTCTTAGCTTCATCTTCTCTGGTAATCACACACTGAAACTCTAGTTGGATTTGCTTGAACTGGACCAGTGTTTGAATAAGAGAGATGTGTTTTGTCCGAGACTGCATGCTTGTGTGTAAAACCACTTTTTACCCAGGTTCAACAGAATCAGTTCTGGGTGCTATACTGGCTTTCCTAAAACCAGGTTTCTCCTTCTCTGGTTTCCTCAATGCCTTCCTGGCTTTAAAAATCTTCTTTCAACCATTTTATCCTTGCTGCTGCTACCTGATAAGACTTGCCCTTGCTCTTGCAGTGCTATCTTTTCAGAAAGTGCAGTTAGGGAGGCAAGTATAGCTTTTAGTTAATGACTAGCTCTCTGGTGTCTCCTTAAAGAAATAAAACCAGAATAGTCTATACAGCTCCCTGTGACTCAAAACATTTGGGTGTGGTCAGGGTATGGGGGAACAGAAGAATAAGTTATATTCTTCAGGGATACTGAATTGTAGCTACTTTTTCAACTGTCAAGGAGGAAAGACCCTTATCTTTGGAAGACTGCATCTCTCTCTCTACAGTACGTGGTCTCCATCAATGCAGGTAGAGTCTTTCCCTGCATATGCTTTTTTTGTTTTAACAGCTGGATCCTGGCCACTTCACACAAGGAAAGCCTTTTTGTGTATTTACAAATACATGTGCCTGTATCTAATAAATGCCGTGGCAGAGAAGTAGACAAACTCCCCTTTCAAAGGGCAAACTTCTTTAATAGCTAAGTCTGAAACCCTTCCGTTGCACGTTCTGCAAGTTTCCTCAGGGTAGAACAGTTTGTATAGACCACTTGGTGTCTGACTCTTTGGGAATTTCCTTTCAACACACTGTAGTATAGGGGAAAAAGAAAAGGCTAAAATATGTTGCTGCTCCAAATTCTTTCCCTCCTAAAACTAGTTATTCTAGGCCATTCCACATGTCCTCTGAAAATTTTTTTCGCTTTGCTTTCTGAAGACAGTGTTTCTTGAAACGAGATCAACTTCATGGAGTAAAATGGCAATGCTGGTAGCTGTGTATTTTTTTCATTTTTCCACCATTCATTTAGGCGTTAAGATGTCTTTATTGTGGTATTTTTTCAGGGGATATATGTATGGATTTCAGCATGTAAGATCCAACATCTTGAGACTGGAAATGAGGAGCTGAGACAGCTGCTGATATGGTGCCTCTGTTGCAATATGATGCATATAGATCTCACGATTATTTAGGTGGAACCTTATTTTTGGTGGAAGGGAGTATCTGCTGCGTGGCCCGTGGCTAACAGTTGTGTCAGTAAATGTTGACACGTAACTCTGCATTTCAACATCTCCTATATGGAAACAGCCTGTTGAGGCAGGAAAGCATACGTAGGCAGGGATTGTGGTACTCGGGGTACATCTGTATCGCTGTTGGAAAATTAGCTGATTACGTGGACTGGCTGGGGCTACTTCATACACTAAAACAAATGCCTTTTTTCCTACAATCCATAAACTTTCTGACAATGCTGCCAGGTGGTTTGACCTACTTAGAATTTGCTTTATCATGTGGAGACAACAGTTCTGAGTTTGTGGCATTTCTAGGAATTCGTGTGAGTGTGCCTGATATGGAAAAGCTTGGTATCTGACCTTTGCAACATGAAGAATTGCTGTTCCTCTGTGACTGTTTTGATGCCTCTTGTGTAGAATATACACTTTGGTCTCTTAATGGCAGAAATATTTTTGGTAACTTCCAGAAACTTGTTCACATCATTCAAAGTAAGATTGCTTTGATCTTTTAAACGTACTACAGCATGGATAAAGAATAGAGCTTTGTCTCATGGTCTTGTACATCTCTGGCACATTACTGAATAGGCTTTGGGATACGAAGCTGAAGACTGGCAGTACTGTAAATTGCATCCTTCAGTACTTCTGTGCATAAAATTTGTGCAGTAATGGATTATAAAGTTCAGGGAAACACACTCCATGTCTGGAACACAGATAAAGTAATAGGTCATTAACATTTTTATAGGTAAGTGCCGTTGTAGGCCAGACTTAGACTTGCTGTTATTGCCGCCTTAAATTTTTTCTACCTGCCATACATAAAACTCTATGAAGACAGATTTAAAATTAAATTAATTTAAAATTAAATTAAATTAATTTAAAATTAAATTAATTAAATTAAACATTAAATGCAAGATCATTTGTTCTCCTACAAAAAATGCGTGCTTTTAGTCAAGCTGGAAAAATTTTTGATTCTTAAATTAACATTCTTTCTTTGCCTTAAGGATCACTCAGGTACCCTGAAGAATAGTCTTCTCCAGGTGGATCAGAACTGTGTTCGTAACTCTTACGATGTCTTCTCTTTGCTTAGGTAAGGTTTTTGAGAATATTCTGTGTAGCTATTGTAACTTCTTTAATGTGTGTGGAAGGAACCTTTCCAAATATTAAAAAAAAAAAGCCTTCTGGACTGGAACGTGCAAAGGAGATATCTAAATAGTGCTGATGGTAGCAAGGAGATGGGCCTTGATGTACATTCCTTGGTGGTCTCTAGGCTTCTGCCATGTGGACCAGCTCTGAACTAGAGCTGGCTGTGGAGCCAGCGCATGGACTTGCCTTGTGAATGTTGAAATCATGGAACTTCTCTGTTGGAGAGCTTCTGTGGAAAGCCCCTACTCTGTTCTCCTCGATAAAAATAACATTTATTTAAATAAATTAGAACAATGGAGGAAAAAAAGGCAAATTGCCCAAACTTAACTTGGTGGAATGATGCTGTAGTTGAAACAAAACAACTACACACCTATGTGTGTGTGTGTTTGTGGGGTTTTTTATTTAATGTTGAACCACTGAATTGAATTTACCTTTTGCATAATTCTCCCTTGTAATCCAGAACAGAGGGACTGTGTAGTCAGGACCCAGTTACTCCAACACATGTATGGTATAAGAAAGGCATGGTAACTGCACTTTTGGGTGGTTACTTAGGTGTCTCTGGTGGTGAAAAACACAAAATGCTAGTATGAAGGTACACAAGAAGGCCTTTTTCAGATCTGCTTTAATTATAAAAGTTCAAGAATGTTAGCTGTGGGGAAATATAATAGAGGTTTTAAACACCGTCAGTAGGTTGGTTTTGAGGAATTTGTATTTAAAAGGCACTTTACAGGACAGGTTGCTGTTACTGCAGAACTGAAGTTATCGATAGATGTGCTACAAAGGAAACCCTTGAAAAGAAAATGTTTAATATGCTTTCAAAAGTCTTTGGAAAAAATGCATTTGGTTTTATCAGTTGTAAAAGTTGAATCCATTTGATACTTTTAACAGTAGGTGTCACTGTTGCCTGTCTGAAGCATTAGCTCTATAGTCTAGTGAAGAAAGTGGTAGAAGTGAACTCTAGGTTGCTCATTCAGAAGTCTTTATTTTATAAGCTCTCTTAAAATTTAAATATGCTGTTTCTTGATTCTGTAAAGCATATTTAAACTAAAGGCTGCTTTCTAAATGTCTTTCTTCTGTACTTTTAGTGGAAAACAACCGGGGGCATGTTATGAAGTTCTGGTTATATTCTGGCACAGTCCATTAGAAGAGAACTTTTATACACCTAACATTAAGTCTTTGTTAAATAGAAAGAAGAAAATGTGTGCCGCTCATCCTGATCGCTTTGTTCATGCGTTTTTTCACATTTCCTTTGCGCTTCTTTGTAGCATGAAGCACACTCCAGAAAAAACACTCACTATTATACCAGCTGGTCATGAACTTGACCAACTGGAGCCCTGTCTAACCCTGTCTAATCTGAACTGTGCTCCTTCTTCTGAAAGTGTCTGACTGTCTATCGTAAAGCTGACGAGAAATGAAGATGTCAGCTTTGATAAAACTCCCCTTGCTGGATGCTCGCCAGTGCTGTTTTGAAACCTGATTACTGGAGCCGTGCGCTTTGCTCAGTCTTGGGAAGGTGAGAGTCCAGGCACTGTCTCTTACAGTTTCTAGGCATGCTGTTGAGTGTAGCTCCTGTTTAGCCCTGCCTCTGAGCTGAGACATCCTCCTTTCTTTTTGCTTTGTCCTAAAAGGAACAGTCCTCAGCACCAGGCCTGCTGCTGATTGTGTTTCAGTGGATTCTACATACCCTGTCAAGGAGTATATATCGCATTGTCTAGTTCCAGCAAAATTTAGAAGTTATAATTTGTCACTGTACCTAGGTGCTATTATTATCTGTTTCCTTCCTAGCTAGGAAAGTTCTTTGGGAACTGAAGCAAAGTCCTCCATGTAGTCCTGAATCCTTTCTATGCCCTCTCATGTTAACTCTGCCTTTTTTACAGGTACGCTTTCTCTACTGCTGCTTATCTTTGCCATCTAGCTCAAAAGACTGGTGATAGTATTTATTTCTTTTAAAATAATCTCTAGTCTCTTTCTGTCTGGTGTCCTTTTTCTCCTGCCAAGCAGTTAGGTTTGCCACCTCCTCCAGGAGTCCAGGCTGGAGTAACTAGCCCGTGAACTCTTTCCAAAGATGGTTTTTGTGAGAGCATGTTCCACTTACAACCAGAAGAGAGAGATGGGCATAATTTGAGTTGTGATTCCTTTGACAGGACGTGTACTTTGGGAGGAAATGAATTGCTATCTGCCTGCTTCTGTCCATTGCCTATAAAGAGAATAGGGAGGTGTCTACACCATAAAGGTTTGCATCTGGTCACATAAATCCCACATTTCGAAGACTTTCTCATGATACGATATTTGTCTGTAGTAAAAATTCACAGGCTGCACATGTGGTTTCCTAATGTTTTCACGAGACATGTGAATATGAAGAACAGCTTGTACTGGCTTTGTTTAAACTTCTCAAAAAAGGAAGCAAGTCCTGGTGATGGTGGTATCTGCCTCCCAGTTATTCTGATGGTACCATGCTGCCGGCTGTGGCATAGCCACTGTGCTCAGCTGTACAGTGAGAAAATCGGTTGAGGGAGCAGGTTCTAGCTCAACCCTTAACTCTTGAAAAACTGCAAAATGAGAATTTCTATGGTTGATCTCTGTCCGCTATCAAAACTGCTTTTTGGGGAAGAAATTTTTTTTGGTTACTTCTCAGAAGAAGTGAATAGCTAAAACTTATGAACCTTGTGAATAGGCCTTAATGAAAAGCACGTGCTTGGCTCAAATTATGTAGATTAAAAAATTAATTAGGAATGTCAGAGTGTGTGAACAGTAAAAAACTTTTTGAGTGTTGGATTAAAATAGTGCCTGTGTGCTCAGATGCTTAATTACATGGATTTACAAGTTAATTAAGCGGGAAGAAAAGTTTAAGTACCCAGACAGCTTAGCTTTACACAAGGAAGTTCTCAGCACCTCTGCAGCTCATGAACCTTCTTGTTTTGGGGCAGGGACAAGATCCTCAGGCAAACAATAATAATAAGTTGTTCATGCCATATGGAAATGACGAATGTTCTTCCAGCCATTTGTTTTAAAAAGGCTAACTAACAAAAATTAACCACCCCAACTGGAAAGCTAAAATTTTGAGGTTTTTGTCCCTTGGCCATATTGTCAGATTTCCTGAAAAGAGGTCACTTAAAGGCTTTCTAAATATTATGTAGCTGGTAGGAATAGGTTATACAGTAACACGTTTCACCTTTCACATAACACTCAGGATGGGCCAAATTCATCTGAGGTCATGTTCTGGACATGTCTCCATAGTCAAGCTCTCGGCACGTTTGCAGCACTAATGGGAATAGGTTTAGAATTAGTATTCTCTTAGTTTTCTATCCTTTCTTTTCTTTAAACTTTGAAAAATAGACCTTTCAGTATTAAGTGGTGTTGGGAAGATGGGATATGCTGGCACTCACTAAAGAAAGGGCTTACAATCCTGTATGTTAAAATTTTACTTCAGTTCCTAAATACAAAAAGTAATACATTGTATTCTACAACAGCTTTTCGTGGTAGTGTGACTCTTAGAGCAATTGACCTGCTAATAGCTTTTGTGCCTCTAAGGATGTGAGTGCCTGAAATCCCCCCCAAATTCTGCCTGGAGACAAAAAGTGCTCTAAGTGAAACCTGCCCCTTTCAAGTTTTGCTTCCTATATTTGTGTATCTCCAGTGAAAACCACGTTCTCTATGGTTTAACCATTCCTTCTGCAGATGGGATGGCATGTTTATGCTATTTAGCCAGCCAGTTACTGCAAATTAAAAACATTTTGGTTGCATTTTTGTTTAAAAAAAGAAATTGGTTTTTAACAACAACAACAAAATCTGGTATTGGTACATTTTGAGTGCTGGAGATGAGTAAAAGACCAGTTCCAGGCAACTGCTGTAATATTGCTAATATCTGATGTGGCTGAAGTTGATGTAAGTAATACTTCTAGTTGTTAAAGGGCTTCCTCTGCTACTGCCCCATGTGCATCTGATCTAGTGGATTAAATCTTGAAAACTAAAGCAACTCCAGAGACCACACAGGCTGTGCCTTCATTTAAAAACAACAGGTTCTCGCAGTTTTGGTGATAAGCAAATAAATCTGGCTGCAGTGCCCTGGACAAGTAAACATGACTTTTTGAACCAAATTATAACACTAAGTGAACAGTTTCTCAGTATTTCACGTCACAGCAATGACGGCCCAGGTTCAGTGACTTTAAATGGCCCAAGATTGCCAGTGGTAAGACACTGCTCTGAGGAGGACCAGAGCTCAACTTCTGAACTAGCAACTAATTGCTACTTTCTAGGTTAGGGGCTTAAAGAAACTTGCGGTGCACTGTTGAACATTACTTGTCATGTATCAACATGTCCAGAAATATAAGTTACTAGAAATTATCTTAAGTCCCAGTGCCTTAAGTATGCCCATCTTCTTCAGATTTCATAATCTGTCATAGGCCAGGGGAATGCTTCAAGTGACAGGCTTTGTTTCAGGATTTGCATTTGTAATATAAGTGGTCATTTAAAGGAGAGTGCATGTCTTATCCCTGAAGAGATGTTATTTAAGAATACAAATGTAAGCAGTGTTTGTCTGCAGTCTGAAACTTTGAGATGTTGGTAAAATCAACTGTCTTAAGTGACCAAGACTAAAACATGGGGACACAATATAAAACCAGCTTTTGTTTAGCTCTACCTGTCTTGGAAAAGAAGCTTTTTAACAGATACATTGCTTGTGTGTTTAAATTCTTCTGTCTTTGTTAGCAGCCTTATTGAACGGACAGACCTTCCGCAAGTTGATCTCTGAAACTAGCAATAGAGACAAAAGTACACAGTCAATGTAAGCAGTTGGAGTGTTGAAAGATTCATTCGTAGCTCAGAGTGGTTTCTCTGAGACTACAGTCAGTGGAATCACACATGCCAAATGCAGTAACTGCCTTTGGGCAGCTATTTTTAACACATGGAAATTATGCTAAACTTGAAGCTGTTTTTCATAAGCTCTTTGGGGAATGATGGAGTGAGCAAGGTCTTCATGGGCTTAAACTGCTTTGTGCTAAGGTGTATCTCAGGGGTACATTGACCTGCTCACAGCTAAGGAGAAGCAGAAGACAAGTCAGTCTTGAACAATGTCAGTGTCCCGTCTTGACAGCCAGTAGCTCAGTCACTTTGCTATTGTATAGTTGCTATAAGCAGCAATTCTAAACTTTAGACTTCCAGATGTTTGGTGGGGTGAAAAGGAGGGAAAGCAGGAAGAAAACATGCTATCAGCTGCTCTCTGACTTTGGAGGGTTGTACAGCATCTAATAAGAAACCCAGAGGTGAGCCACACAAAGCTGTACTGTCTTGAACTTTCCTTAAGTTCCTCTCCTTCCACCCTCACCTCCATGAAAGGAGTGAACCCGGTGGAGCTGCGCAGCGATTAGGATTCAGTCTCTAGCCTCTGCACTTCTGACTGCATGGAGACAGAGTTGTTCCTTGCTACCCTTTTCCCTCTAGGATGCTGGTAGATGCATATTTAGAGATTGGGGGGGGGGTACAAATGATTTTTTTTTTTTTCCATTTTAAGATATGCACTGATAGTTAAGCCTTTTGTTTCTAGCTTTTTCCTTTGCTGTTCTTTCCTCAGAGAAGTATCTCAAATCATAGCTGTGACCAAAGCCTTTCTAAATGTAGTTATGGATGCTCATGCAGTAGGAACAGTGCCACATTCTCAGAAGGTGGCGAATGTGTGACAAGAAGAGGCTGTCACTAATAGCCTGATGCTCTTGCAGTGCCTTGTTCTAGCTCTTCTTGTGAGTATCGTAGCCATCAAATTGCTGGCTCACGTTGCAGACTTTCAGACTTTAATGTTGCTACTGCTGCTGCCGTCACCCCCTCCCAGCAGATGTGGAAATACCCAGTCTCAAGTGTGGAATGGGTAGTAGGATTCCTCTTAGCCTGACTTGTGCTTTTAAATCAGTAAGTGCCTCTGCTAAAACTTCCCTTTGCTAGTGATAAGTGTGGTTGTTTTTCTGTGATGGCCGAGCTTGATGTTTCTAACTAGGAAAGATTTCCACCTGGAAGACTTGGCGCTCTGTACTGTATAGGCAGCCAAGACAAGGCAGGCATCCCCTTGGCTTTGGACATGAAAACCCAGGTGGCCTAAGGCCAGCATAAATAAATATGAACTGTAATCGGACCTCGTGGGTGCCTCTGTATACTTTAATAAGCAGTACTGAAATGGATGAACAGTATAACAAATGTCATCTCTCTTGGCCTAAAAACCATGTGGGCGTTGGAATTGTGGAGTGGTGTCTTCCTGGGAAGTGGAGATGGAAACTGGGATCTGAATTTTTTTGAGAGGTTCCTGAGGGATTTTGATCTGTGGAATCAGACTTTCGGACAAATCTGTTCCCAGGCATTTTACTTGTGTGGTGCTAAGCTATATGGAAACTGAAGCTAATCGGTCATCAGAAGAATCAATTTAGAAGCCTGACTTTTGCCAAAATGAGAGCAGCATGGGTCATAGCAAGTTGAAACAGTCCATGAAGCGTGAGAGAGGTGGGTTTTTTTTTGTATTTTAACTTAACTGCAGGGTTAGTAGTCGTCTGCTGCTTCTGCTCTTGTCTACAGCTTTCCTAATATGCCATGTGGAATAAAACACCCTTACAGTGGCAGATTTTTAGCGTAAGCGTGATAGGTGTGTTGCTAGCTCTTGACCAAATTGGGTTTCAGAGCACTGTTTAGGAGAGAGGTTACACAGAGCTGTGCAGAACTTCAAAAATAGCTTTATTCTTCTTTATTTGTGACGGCATGTAAAAGACCATATCAATGAAGCAATGTTCAATTAGATTACAAGTCATAACCCAGTCCTTCTCCTTTTTCTGGCTTTATTAGAGTTGATGAAAAACAGAGCATGCCACTTCACTAAATAATTCTCGAACAGATACCTGAACGTGTTTAAGAAGATTTTGTGAACAATGGCATTGGGACTCTGTGTTTTTGTTACGACTTTGTCCTGGATATGGCCATAAGAATGGTGCAAAAGTAAACTTTGCTTTGAGTTTGGGGATGGCTTCCAGGAAAAAGTGCAGCAGTACGCAGCTTGAAAAAACGAGTCGCCTGAATATGGACTGGTGTTTCTCCTCCTTCTCCCTCCAGCGGGTAAGGCCTGTGCGCAGTTGTCACAAACACCTTATCAGTTGTGTGGACTGCGATTGGAACAACCCAACTCGAGAGAAGCTGTTTCCCTTTTGGGGTGGAGCCTGTAACCCGTTCAACCTGAATTGATGCATTTTTCCTTTTCAGTTGTGCATTGAACTCCAGTCTGAGCCTCGCTCACTGTCTGAGAGCGAGAACTGAATCTTATGTTAAGATTTGTTGGCAAGTTACACATCAGCAAAAGGCTGTTGGATTATACCAGTGTCACTGTCCTGGTAGGAGTCATCTTTACATATTTATGCCCTTCAGAAATTGGTATTTGTGTACAATGTACCTTTCTGCTATATACAACATCTTGAATGTGATTCTGTCTGTTGCCCTGGCAGCGAGGTTTCTGTAACCACAAACTGATAAGCACTGGTATAAAGAACAACAACAAAAAAAAAAAACCAAACCAACAAAACTTTGTTATTTGCCGCAAATACATTTGTTCTTTGAATAAAAAAACAAGCCTTAAATCCATCCCAATGCTGCAGTGAAACCTATGAATTGGAATAAGAGAACCAGAGACATCTCAGGTTTTGTGACTTCGTTTCTGGAAAAAATTGTTTGTGCTTCACGTTAAGACTCTCCTCGTCCGTTCATGCCCCGTGTGTATTGAAGGTGATCTATGTACTAGCAAGCTCCTTTAAATGTTCCTTACAATGGAGGCCAGCACCTCCCCCGCTGCCAGTCTCATAGACGTGGTTTTTCCTTTTCTTCTCCATTTGCAAATAGCTCAAAGCATCCAGTGTTGCAGGGTTCACATGGATTTGATTATTCAGAAACTTAATTTGAGTCTTATACATGTAAGTCAATTCAAAACTGTTTGAAAGACCGATGGAAAGTATCGGTGCTTCAACAGCGCTGTCTTGTTTGAGTTTCTTACAGCACTGGCTCTTGTAGAGGTTTAATGCCATAAATGAACAAGTCAGACTTGCATTTTATTCTCTTCTTACTCCCTACTGTCTTCTCTCGCCCTACATCTGCTTTTGACAAATTGTAGGTATAGGTTTCTGAGGAAATTGGGAAAGGGAGTATATGATTATAAATTAGAAAAATTTTTCTTGTGGGAAAGCAGATGTAGCAAATGATGGTTTAAGGGGCTATGTAAAAAATATGTTATAGCTGGCTGGCACTCTCCATAATCTAATTTCTGGACTGATATAAAGAAGTGTGCATTCCATTTTTTGTATTTAATAGGAAAGTCTTGGATTTTTTTTTCTTTAATAGTAGGTTTGGGTATTTTACTTCCAGGATCCTACATCTCACTTACTGCCAGAAGTGTTCTGTTCTATTTTCTAAATCCCTGGTAGTAATTCTGGGTTTAAATTTAGTCCCATTGTAAACTAAGGTTGTTCTGGCAAATAAGACCATAGGCATTTATTTCTCTTGTGAGAAGTAGCGGTAATATGTGACTGCTGTAATTGATTTATTTATGGCTTAAAATTCTGTACGTGAAAAATCCAGATGTGTCTGATAGAAGCAAATAGATATTTGGAGTGTATGATAGAACTACAAAATCACGTATCGAATGTCTAATAAAGTTGAGATGCTTTCATTAATGTAAATATAAGTATATGTTAGCTTAATAGGCACAACTGTCACTACACTCCAGGTTTCATTTTTTTTTAAAGATTGCAGTCAGGAATGAACTTGGATATATAAACTAGTAAATCACTAGCCTAATTCATGACCAAGAGGGATATCTCAGTTGCAGGATACTGCAGTGTGTCTTAAAGGAAAGTGCCTCAGCTGAACCTTCAAACATTGCCTCAAACTTACTGCAAGCTGAAAAAGAGCACATGTTGTTGCAGCACATTCCCGAGTTGTAAAGTCAAGTTAGTTGGACCACTGCATTGTGCAGTCTTTGGGGTGTCAGGAAAACTGCTTGATCTTGCAAACAAGACAAGGGTGTTATTGCAAAGAAATCCTGTAATTGTGAAGAAGTCCAAAACTTGGCAACTTTTTTTTCCCTCCAAGTCAGTACCCACGTTGAATTGATTGGCAGAACGTTGTATGCTAGAATTGTTTCAAATCTTACAGCCAAGGTAGAAAGTAGGGTTTTTGGGGGGAGAAGAGGAAACAATTTTATTTCAGACTTGAAAAGCCTTGAAGAAATACCCCAAATAGCTTGTACTTCAGCAACTTGGGAACTAGCCAGTGAAGAGGAGAGATGTTGAATTTTTGCCTGCTGGTTCTTCCTAGATCGATTAGGGATTCAGCTTTTCTTGGTCTTAGCTTACAGTACATGGCTAATGGTTTTTGTATCTATCCCACTGTCTTTTGAACTTCCGAAGGAAGGGAGAGTATTTTGTTTCCTCTTAATCTCCCCCATCTCAGAAAGCAAGTGATATGAGAATGCAAGCAGAACAACAGCTTCATGGATCTCCACCTCCAAAATATATTAAGGTGGTAAGGAATTTTAAGGTCTAGCTTTGCTTTTCGGTTCTTTCCCAGGCAGCGGCATGCAACTCACCTGATGTTGGACAATTGCACAGCAGCTCTCGGGGCCCCAAGTAACAGCAGTAAATCTGTCACGCTTAACGTTCGTATTACTCTGCTGCTGGCTGACAATGGCTGTGAGCTGCTGCAGAGACACCAGAACAGCCTGCAGACACAGGATGACGACACTGTTGGCTAAGCTATCTCTTTAAAAAGGCTTGAGTTTCTGCTGTAACTGGCTTGGCTTTCCTGACTGCCGAAGGAAATTTGGTAGCAGGCCAGTGGCCTCTTGAAGCCCTGAATTAGCTCTTAAAGTGCTGTGGAAGTGCTAATTTTAATAATAAATAATAAAAAACCCTCTTGGACAATCTAGGAAGAATCCTGCATTGGCTGATAGCATGTAAATTATGCCATCAGTTGGCTCATAGCCTTCAATTACTAAACCAAGCCAGACTGTACTAAAAGCACAAATTGCGCTAACTTTAGGCTGTAGCGTTGGACTTGCATTCAGACTAGAAATGGAAACAGTATGTGGTCAATTAGCGTTGACGTTTCTCTCCATTCATTATATATAAATTTTAATCCAGATTTATGGCCTCAACTTGCTATCTCCATTTGTTGGTGCAATCATAATTGCCTCCACTGAACTCTGTCGTGTGCATGCAGAAATGATGGACAAAATTGCTCTGTTGATGTTCTTATGGCTTAGTTTGTATTCCCATTGTTGGATGACCAAAGATTTCCATGTGGGTGCAGTGGGGGCTTTTTTGGCTAAGGAAAGGAGATTTCTGTTAATAGTTGCTGCTTTTGTGACATGAAGTCCCCAAAATTTTAATCTTGGAAGGCTTAACTTTGGATGTGGTCGTGATCTTGCTGTTACCATTTTAAAGTTGTCGGAATAACAGTGAACATACTGGAATTGCAAGAAAGGAAACTTACTGATACTGGTTGGCACAATGTAAATGGCACTATTTGGCATCAAGGCAGCCAAGTTTAGCTGTAGAGTTTTCTTTATATTGCAAGAAATGCCTGGATGATGTTTGGTTTAAAAAGAAAACAGTTTCTTATTGAAAACAGACTGTTGCTGATTATTTTGTATAGCAGTTTTTATAGGTTAGGACTATACTTTTAGATATAGATTCATCAAGTTTAGTGAGGGCTTCAAGAGAATCACCTATTTAGATATAGATTCACCAAATTAAAGAAGTATCCTAAGGTATGTACTGGTTTGAGAAGTCAGTCTGAATAGATGTTCGTCCCTTATACTTGGGCACGGGCAGAAGAACTTGAAGCTGTTACAAAATTTGTAGGTTGTTAGCTGATGGCAAACGACCCTTCTAACAATTTATCAGTTTCATAAATACTTTTTCAAAGAGTAAAACACTCTTCAGCAGTCAGATTTTGCTACCTACATGGTGTGACGTGAAGACTTATAGAATTTCTTTCTTAATCCCCTAACAGACTAAATCAAGAATGTTCTTCCAGTGTGAAATTAGATGAAGGTGAGAGAAAGGGAAGGGGAAATGTCACTCTGTTATTACTCTTTACCTATAAGTTTTAGCTTTGGGTAAGGCTTTTTCTTGTGTCTGGAAGGAAAATGTTCCACCGTTTTGGAAAGGGACAGGCTGGAAACTGTTGAAGTAGGAAACTTAGACCCTGCTGTATGATGTGAAAGTAGAGACCTAAATAACATTGAGGATGGTCAGCAAACTTTGGCTTTGACCTGCGTAACTATATGTTACTTAGCCAAAAGCCTCAAGATGTAATTGGGGAGGTAGGAGGTATAAGTAGTAATTCCCATGAGGAAATAAGTGTTTCCAGGAGGTCTCAGTACTCCATTAGGGACATGAGACTGAGCCCTTGGGTGACCCAGCACCCAGCGCTGTTGCCCTCAGCAGTCTTTTTCCACCCCTAGAAGCCTTTAGCAGCCAGCAGAGCCATGTGTTTGATATACGACTTAGATGGGGTACAGCTACCCCCAAAAAGCTCCTAGGCTGTGTGTGCTATGAGCAGTCCGAGGAGCTCTCAAGAAACCAAACGAATCGCTTCATAGAATCCTAGAATCGTTAAGGTTGGAAAAGACCCTTAAGATCATCGAGTCCAACCGCTAACCCAGCACTGCCAAGTCAGCCATTAAACCATGCCCTCAAGCACCACATCTCCACGGCTTTTCAATCCCTCCAGGGATGGAGACTCAGCCCCTGCCCTGGGCAGCCTCTGCCAGGCCCTGACAGCCCTTTCAGGGAAGGAGTTTTCCCTAATACCCAACCTAACCCTGCCCTGGCGCAGCTTGAGGCCATTTCCTCTCATCCTATCACTTGTTACTTGGGAGAAGAGACCGACCCCCCCGGCTCCAGCCTCCTTTCAGGCAGTTGTAGAGAGCAATGAGGTCTCCCCTCAGCCTCCTCTTCTCCAAACTAAACAACCCCAGCTCCCTCAGCCGCTCCTTATAAGACTTGTTCTCTAGACCCTTCACCAACCTTGTTGCCCTTCTTTGGATACACTCCAGCACCTCGATGTCCTTCTTAGTATAATTGCAAACAAAAATCTATTACAGTGAGTGTCATTTAGGAGAAGCAGTAGTGTGAAGGAACTAAAGGTGTCTGATGACTTAAACGTGTTCACTTAAGAGTTATAACATGTAAAAGTCCTAAATCGCAATGACCTTGTTTAATATTACTAGCACCGCTTGTTCCCTGTTGTCCATGTATAATCTCTGTGTATTTGTTTGCTGGGCTAGGTGGTTTAGGCACTGTCTTTGCACTGAATAAACTCAATGTAATGTGTGCTGTTGAGTTGAGATGGTGTGAGGAGGAGTGATGCTTTGTGGTTACTCATACTTGAAGCATGTAGCCTGGTTATCTTGGTCTAGCTGGATACAGACCATTAAAAACCGTTAGCCAAAAAACTTAAAATAGTTATGCCTTAATTGCTTATAAATCTGGAAGATATTAGAGAATGTAAAAGGAAGGAGCTGAGTGGCCTCTTCTACGTGCTCTAGTGCTTTGGTCCTTGGCTCACAGCAAATTCATAGCCTTGCTTTAGTAAAATTAAGCATTGTTATGAAGAGGTAGAGATTTTTAATTTTGGCGAAATGGAGACGATCATTAAAACATGCATTGAAGCAGGCTTCGTCTTTTCTGTTTGCCTGGCAAAGCACTAATGTCATACAATAGGTTATCTGACCACATTTTTGCTGTTCCAACTAGACCTTAGTCGAGTTAGGTGTTAACCCCAGCAGCCAGGCTGCCTGAAGAATATCCTTACAGAAGGAGAAGCCATTAGTAGTGAAACTATGAATGGGAGAAGTAAGCCTGGATTTGCATGCCTTAAAAGACATAGTCTATGATGCCAGACCAGCTCTAATTTTTTCTAATAAATATGATAATTTCCACTCCATGTTAATTCTAAGAAAGATGTTAATGCCTCTCTTAGACCTGTTTTTGCCATTGCTTTCCTCTGCTTGATTTTTTTTTTATTCCAATAAATATGGCAAATAATCAGTTTTCCCTCTTCACCCCGAAGCCAGGGCTAATGATCAGAAACACCACCATCATCATAATCCTCTTTTTCACGCTTCAAATGTGATTCAAGTCAAAAACCCATGTTTTTGTTACAGAAGGGCTCATAGCACATTTAGAGATACTAAAGGGTGGTTTGTGCTCCTGGCCTGGGTAGCTGTGTGTTATCTAAAGGATAGTTGCGCTTTTTTTAAAGCTGGCCTGTGTTAACAATGCTCACGGTAAGCATTGTGTATATCTGTCTTGTTGTTAACAGTGTTATAACTTAATTGTTACACGAGATCCCTATAATTACCTGCTCTCTCTCTCACAGCTTTGCCTTATCGGCATCTATTCAATTTAACAGATGAAGAGGACGTTTGATACTTGATTGAATTTAGAGACTTGCAGGTTTGCTTTGGATACTTGTTTATAAACTGTGCAAGTTACGATTCCTCTCCTAATGTTTCATTTCAAAATAGAAGCTGACAATCTGGGTTCATATTATTTCTGCTGGTTTTGAGACGGCTGATGCATTCATCATTAGGACACGTGTGGGGAACCTTTAGTACAGCTGTAACTTCTCTTCTCCTTACAGGCTTCACAGAGCCCAGTGTGCAATTAAACAGACTCAGGTAACTGTTCAGAAAATAGGAAGGGAGATAGAAGAAAAGCTGAGATGTACATCTACAAGCAATGAACTGGTAAGTTTGATTATTTAAAACGTTATTCAACAGGCTTGCTGAAGTATCTGGCTGATGTCTTGACCATAAGCTTGCTTTTTTAACACTTGAACTTGAAATCTTTATTTAAACCTGTCATTTCAAACAGGAACTCATCTGAGAAGTGTAACGGAATGGATTTTAGAATTGTGTGTGTTACTCAGATGGATTGATAGATTGCTTATCCTATCTTTACCTTTATTTTGTATAATTGCTTTTATACTATAAAAGCATAAACATTGTGCAGTGCATGAAAGAGGTTTATCAGGAAAAACAAACTTTTAATGATTTAGATAAATCTTGACAGGAACCTGTGGTGGATTTAGAGTGGGGTGAGTCTACTGGCTGTATCTTCTTGCACCCTGCTCCCTTTGGGTGAAGAGAATTAATGCAAAAGCTGTCACTCAAGTGACACATTCATTTTAAGAAGGGTTTGTATTAGATCTTGCAATAGCTTTTGACAGGTTGTTTTGCCTGTCCTCTTCCCCTCTCCAAAAAAGTGTACTGGCACTAGTTTCCACTTTCTGCCCAGAAAGGCTGAGCTCAGTTCAAGCTGTGAGTTGACAGAACAAGAGTGGCTTGTGGTGACTTCATTGTATTGGTACTCACCTGCACGTGTCTGGTGCCTTGTATAGGAACGGGCAAACTTGTGCCGGGAAGTTACTTTATTACTTTAAGGTAGATTCTGGCTTGAGAATTAGCTCGGCTAATTTTCAAAAGCATCAAACTGGTTTAAGGGTTTGACAAAATGGAAAAATGGGAGTTTGTTTACCCGCTAATTACAAGGTTGCATTGTAGACAAAGAAGCAAAGTCATCAGCTCCCTTAAGGGGCAATATAACATCTGTGAGTGACTCCAACCCGGAGCTTCTTTGCTTTCTGCTGGCCTCTTGGCTGTTAAGAGGGTTTTTAACCATCTTTTTTTCAGTTATGGATATCTTTGTCCCTCTATGCAAAGGCTTTTCGTTTATAAATATGTGCGAGCAAAACTACACGAAGAACACTAAAACCAAAAATGGCAATGATAGTATACCTGATGCAACTTCTTAGCAAGCATGATCTGTGGTATAAGGAAATTATTACCTATTTTTCTTCTCCTTTGTTTAATAATGGAAACTCTTGTTGGGCTTCCATTCCTCTTTATAAATGTGTGAACTATAGTTTCATTCCTTAATATTGAGTCATGTTTCCTGCTGGAGTCTTGAGCCAGAAGGCTGAGCGTAGATGTGTAATTGAAGCAAATATGGAGGGAAGAGTTCAGAAGGAGCTGACTTTTTTTTTGGGCAGCTAGTGTTGAAGTAGCATTATCTCCATTAACTGCTTGAAAAAGTGAAATCTGGCCGAGTTACACGAAGTGACAGTATCTGGTAGTACTTACACAAGACTTGCTCACAAGTATGCCTGACCGCCCCTTTGGGTTTTGAACTCTGTCAGGGGTATGACTGGACTGAAGGGATGTAACTGCTTCCCTCTTCCATTTTGGATCTGTCTTCAGTTATTCTCAGCAAGTATCTATTAAACATAGTAGATATTCCTTCCTTAAAACAAAAAAACACTTATAATAGAAAATTCTGCTTTACTACGCACATGGCAGCACAATTTCTTAGTGGAGACAGTGCATGAAAGAAGAAAAGCAGATTCTTTTTAAACAGAGGAATAGATTTAGAGTAGGTACAGGACAAATCCTAAAACTTTTAAAGAAAGGATCCTTCAAATATAATTGTGTGCAATGACATAATCTGCTCCCCACTATGTGTTCTTTCCTTTTTTGTATCCTTTTTTTTCTCATCACCCTGAAGCTGGGAATTGGATCTAGTAGTGCAGCTCAGACATCTCCAATCTTTTTCCAGCTCCCTGCCTCAATTTAGCATGGACTCCTCATTGCTCATCTTCCCTCTTGTTGCCGAACCCTTTGCCAGGGAACGAATGCTTGTCGTGCCGCTAGCACTCTGCTACTAGTCTCTCTGTATTTGTCCCGTTGAAGCCTCCTCCCACCTCTCCTTCCTCTCTTAATTTCTGCCCTGGGCCAGGTTGCATCGCTGAGCACAGGAGAGGAGATGGAATCCCGTAGGAGAAGCAAGCGCTGTGGGACACAGCTGAGTTTCCTTCCAAAGCAGCAAAATGATTAGGGTCTTTGGTAATATATTGCCTGTCATAATCTATGAGCTCAGCTGTTAGGACAAGACTAGTGTCTGCTAGACTTTTTCCCTTCCCTCCTATCACCCCTTTTACGGAACTACTTGTGTGCAGAAAAACTTTTAAATTTTTTTTAATCTATTTTTCTTCCAACAGAAAAAGGAGAGTGAATGTTTACAGTTGAAGATCCTGGTGCTACGCAATGAACTGGAGAGGCAGAAGAAGGCCCTTGGTCAAGAAGTAGCCTTGTTGCATAAGGAGAAAAATACCTTGCATGACAGAGGTAAGTGTAGAATCGTTACTGCTCCTATTGTGGATATTCATAATCTGCTGATCAGAAGAGTCATAGCCTAGCTTGTGATCATGGTGACCCAAATGAAGGTAATGTTTTGTTTCTTGGTCTGGCTCTAATGTTTGTGCTTTTCTTTATCTGAAGTTTGCAGCCAGAGATAATCTCTTCACAATCTGGGCTATGCTGAATTCTGGACAGCAGTTTCTGGTATCCTGCCTCTAAATAACTTCTTACTATGACACTTCTCTAAACCAATCTTAAATCTGTGCTTAATTAAAATTTTATGAGAAAATAAGAAGAGCTGCACTGTAATGCAGTAAACAGTGGCTTGATGCAGGCACGTTCTAATATCATGAAGGATGTTATTGTACCTGTGATTAGGATCTCATTTTAAGGGTTAGAAGACAAAAATCCCTCTTAACAGCTTATTACATAAGTGAAAGGTGAAATGCTCAGTCGTCTTGGTATTTTGTTTTACTGGGAAAGTGTCCTATAGTAAAATGCTGTATCACTGTCTCTCTGGAGCCCACCAAGCTACACGGATACTTGATCTTGTTGCACTTTTTTTTTTGTAGTTGAGTCTAAAATAATTAGTCACTACTAAAAATGAGGTTTTAACCATTTACTTCATTCTGGTTATGCAAATATTGAGATGCCTTAACTGAATTGCTCTGCTACTGTGGACATGGGGGGAACAGGTGCTAGAGGAGAATGAAGTTTTGCTGGTCGTATGTGGCTGGTGAATGGTGTATAGTGCATGGAGACAAGTGCTCCTGCTGCACTGTCATTCCCCAGTTTGGCAGCATAACACGGAAAATGAGCATCTAAGAGTAAGTGGAGGATTATTGCCAACATTTCTGTCGGTATCTACTTTCAAAACTTCAGATAACTAAGAAAATATTTGATACTAAGTTTTTTCCTGATTCCTCATGTTGTTTAGAAAATGTGTTTGGGACTGAATACCAGAAGCTTCAAGAGCATAACGAATCCCTGCATGAATTAAGAAAGGAATGCACTGCTAAGAGGTAAAAGGACCTATGCTTTTTCTGCAATTGGAAAGGAAATACGGGGTTGAGAGTAGGCCTTTTGAAGTGGGACTCCTGACACCAAATTCTTCCTGAAGTCGCCCCAAAACTTCTGTTAAGACATCTCTGCTACAATTTGTAGATATCTAAAGTGATAATTGACAGTGGCAAGTCTAGAAGAGAAGAAAGCAGATGCTTGGTTGCATGTGTAGACTATGATAGGACTTTTAGATCTTTTTAGTGTAACACAGCTTTGTAATACTTAATTGTCATAGTCAAAATATGCCTATAATATGAGATACAACTGAAAATGAAAAGTCAGCTTTGTCTTCTGTATTTTTTTTTGTGTGGAATTACCTAGCCTTTTTGGGGAGAGGAGGTGGTACTTGGGAAGATGCAGAAGGGATATGAGGGCTTGATACCTTTATTTAAAGCTTTTGAAGAAACTAATGGTTTTGGGATCTCTTTCCCCAAAGAGAACTGTTTTTGAAGACAAATGCCCAGCAGACTATTCGATGCAAGCAATTGCTGTCGGAGCTATCCTATATCTACCCTATTGATCTGGTATGTTTTTAACATTCTAAAAATCTGCTTGATGTGAAATGAACTTTCTATTTATTACACTACGAGCAAATATCGTGTTTTATTTGTGATGAAACTTGCTCTTCACTCATGCTGCTTTTTCCAGCTTTTTCTTGGATTTTGTCATTAGATTTCAAACCTCATAGGGAGAAGACTTATGCCAGCATCTCTCAAATAGTCTCCACTATAAAAGTAGAACAGCTGTAGCTGTAATTTAATGGATGCTTTCCATTTTCTTTAGAATTATATAAAGTAACCCTGACAGTAGGCAATCTGAACTTTAACAGAGTGCACATAAACAGATGTCAAAATATTGATCTCCAAAACCTTTTCTATAATGAATTGATTAAGATGAAGCTATTCCTTCCTTTAAAAAGTTGCATTTATTTCTGAATTATATGAAATGTGGACTAAAACACTATGTCAAAGTCACTCTGGGTTTCGTTGAATATTTAGTTTTTTCTTTACAAAAATGCTTTGTTGTCATCGGATTTTGTGCAGGTTTCTGTTTTCTGGATGTTATTGTTCCATTCTCACTTTCCATTGTTGATTTTAAACTTACAGAATGATCAAAAGGATTACTTTGTTTGTGGAGTCAAGCTTCCTAATTCTGAAGACTTTCAAGGTAGCTGGATATTCTTAATTTAGTTGTTACAGTTGACGCTCCTTCTAAACTTCGTAAAATTAAGTAAACTGATAGCAATGGCTTAGGATCCAGATTTCTGACAGGAAAGGGCTAGACTAGAAGAAAACGCATGCATTATTTATTCCTACTTCCTAGCTAGTACAAAGGAAGTTACTGTTGCCTCTTAGAAAAGTACCTCTGTATTAGAATCATAGAATCACAGAATACTTTGGGATGGAAGGGACCTTTAAAGCCCATCCAGTCCATGCCCCCTGCCATGGGCAGGGACATCTACAACCAGATCAGGTTGCTCAGAGCCCCATCCAGCCTGGCCTTGGATGTTTCCAAGGATGGGGCATCTACCACCTCTCTGGGCAACTCCTTCCAGTGTTTCACCACCCTCAGCATGAAAAATTTTTTCCTTGTGTTTTGTCTAAATCTGCCCTCTTTTAGTTTAAAACCATCACCCCTTGTCCTGTCGCAGCAGGCCTTGCTAAAAAGCCTGTCCCCATCTTTCTTGTAGGGCCCCTTTAAGTATTGAAAGGCCGCAATAAGGTCTGCCCAGCTCCTTCTCTTCTCCAGGCTGAGCACCCCCAGCTCTCTCAGCCTGTCCTCCCAGCAGAGCTGTTCCACCCTCGGACCATTGCTGGGGCCTCCTCTGGCCCCGCTCCAACAGCTCCCTGTCCTTCCCGTGCTGAGGACCCCCAAGCTGGACGCAGGGCTCCAGGGGGGTCTCCCCCGAGCAGAGCAGAGGGGTAGAATCCCCTCCCTCGACCTGTTGTCCATAATTCTTTTGATTCTATTCTATTTTGATTCTGTTCTATTCTAAGACTCAATGCTGAAACGCTGGAACAGGTTACTGAGAGAGGCTGTGGAGTCTCCATCCTTGGGGATGCTCAAAACCCAACCGGACACAGTCCTGGGCAACCTGCTGTAGCTCCTGCTCAGAGCTCCTGCCTCTGAGCAGGAGGCTAGGACTACCCGATTTCCAGAGATGCCTTCCAAACTTAGTGATTCTGGAAAATGATTGTCTGACCTAAAATTCCATTGTGGCTACTTTCAGTCCATAAATCCTAATGGGATAATGTGCACGAATCCCCATTCAGTAATACCTTGTGTAAGTAAGACTTTAAAGCTGCCTGACAGTATGGAGTTTTTTACATGTCAGCTTCTACTTTAATGGTCTACAGTCATCCTGTTGCAGAAGCAAATATATAATATGCCTGTCCGTATAACAGTTGTACAGGTAACTGCATGCATTCATCTGCAAATGTTTGACATGAATTGGAACTTCATTAAAATCCCCTTGAGAATTTCTAGTTCCCAGTAGTTGCTCACTCTGCAAGGCATGTGGTTTCTTGGAGGCCCAACCCCATCAGTTGTCTTAACTCTTTAAAGACATCCCACAGGTATTAACTTGGGCTAACAACCTGTATATTGGATGCTAGAATAATGGAGGAATAAACTTTAAAGCAAATTAATTTGTCAGTGTGACAAAAATCAGTCCATTGCTTTGTTTTCCTGATTGCACTAAATGTGGTAATGAACTCAGTTTGGTAATTCTTGAGAAATCAGTGGCATGCATCTTTTGGCCCATTTTCAGTTTACTGGTATTAATTCCTTACAAAAGAATTACTAATTCTTTATCAAAGTCTCTAGAAATATTGTATTATGAGGAAAAAGTACTAAGCATTCAACTTAGTGAAATATGCAGTTAAATTTGAACACTAGCTGTCTGACATGTAGCGTATTTCAGACAGTGGATAATAACATTTAAAAAAAAAATCAGGCATCTGAAGGATCAAAAAGATTTTATTCCCTAAAAAGCCAGTTTTGCTGCAAATGTTCAATGCTTTTTACAAAATCCTTTTTGAAAGGAGTGTAACTTTGAAATCCATATATCATGTCGTGTTCTAATAAAGCTCAGTAGGATTTCATAGTTGTCGTTGAACATCATTATAAGCTTACTTAGAAGGTCCTCGAGTTGATTTCACAGGACTCCCTTGTGCCTCGGAAGGGGTGACTCTGTCGTGTTGTTTGTATTGGTGTGTTCACTTACAAAGAAGAAAAATAGTGAAAACAGAAAGGAAAAGCCCTTACATGGCTAAAGGATGTAATTTGAGCGTGAGACCTGTGTGTATTCCCAGCAGGTGAAGCTCTAAGGTTGAAACCTTAAATGTCAAATTGAAAATGATGCTTTAAAACAATGGGTTAATCTAAGTTCTTCCAGTTATTGACAGAGAACAGAGTTCGTACCCTGGGGTCGGTGTCTCTCCAACTGATCTCACTAATGAATAAAGTTATGGAGGAATGCAGCTTTTCCCTGACCCCGGCCATACATGTCAGCTACATCTAGAGAAATGCAGAAGGTTTAAGACTTGAATTTTGTCTTGGGAATTTTGTTTCACTTTTCCCATCTCCTCTTTACCCTCCCCCACCCAGCCAAATGTTGAGAAGAGTAATTTTTAGCTTTGAAAGTGTAAAATTGGAAGGAGAGCAAGCCATCACCCATTTTACATTGCCCTTTAATGAAACAGTGAACTGCAAACAATTGTAAAGCAGTCTAAATTTGTTTCAGGCTTGCATCTATTCTTAAGTTATAACTTCTGATAGCTTCATTAATTATATCATTCCCTAAGCAATAAGGATGAACTTGTGCTGAGCCTGCAGTGAGATCCAATTGATTAAAAATGGAATCTTTTTGTTATCGACAGCAAAAGATGACGGAAGCATTGCTGTTGCCCTGGGCTACACCGCTCACTTGGTTTCCATGATATCCTACTTCTTACAAGTGCCACTCAGGTATCCTATCATTCACAAGGGCTCCCGGTCTACAATCAAAGATAATATCAATGACAAACTGACGGAGAAAGAGCGAGAGTAAGTATGTTGTAAATATGCTTCTCTACTTTCTTCAAAACAAGAGCGACAAGAACAAAAAAACCCACCTTGAACAGTTTTGGGTAGTCTGAAGTGATGTGGAGTTTGAGGTTATTTGTGACTGCTTTCAGTAGCTGTGGGACAGTCATCTGAGTTTCTCATGTTGGAATTCTGTCATCTAATAGAGTAGTTCAGCTTTGCCATTCTAGGTCTGTTGGGGTGCATGTACTATTGATTGGGCTTCTAATAATGCTAGAAAATCTTAAATAGTGTGTCTTGTAGGTAAGTTTTGGCTGGTGTTTGGAAAACTTGCCTTTCATGTTTTGCTACTGGCTATGGCAATAAACTACAGACGGCAAGCGTAGCTTCGCTGAGGAGTTACTGCCAGTGCTGGAGTAGTGGTTGATAAACATGAGAAAATAAATAGCTTTCTTTAATGCAGAGGATTTTAATCAATTGAAACAGAGCACTGTAAACTGTTATCTACTATAAATCAACTTCATATTCAATAAAGAGTTTTTCATTTGTTCTGTAATCATTGTCTTTAAACATGCAGCTACACTATTGTTGTTGTGCTGCTAGGAAACTATCTTGCTGTCCTTAAATTCACTCTCTGAATGCCTTCTGCATTTTGGCACTTTGCCTGTTTTCCCACTGTCTTTGCACCTGTGTGCTCTAATATGAAAATAGTGGCAATTATTGGTTAAGCCTCACTTTGTAGCCTGCAACCACAGAACTCAAAGGAATGCAACGCTGCCCAGCTGTGGGAGGCCAGCTGCTCCGCTCCGATCCTCTGCGTGTATGGATGGCTGCAAAGTCGGGCTTGCAGCACCAGTAACTTCATTTTTCCATATGCAGGGTTTGAAAAGGGAGCAAAGAAAATGGCTGAGGCGAAGTGAATTTCTGGAAAGTACTCTCTGTTGACATGAAGCCTGTCAAAAAAAAAAAAAAACCAACCCCAAAACAAAACCCAAAAAACCTTTTCTCTTTGGAAGTATGCAATCAAAGTATTAAAATATTTTAACACTAATTCCCAATAGACCAAATCATAGAATCATAGAATTGTTAAGGTTGGAAAAGACCCTTAAGATCATCAGGTCCAACCATTAACCTACCACTGCCAAGCCCACCACTAAACCATGTCCTCAAGCACTGCATCTACCCGTCTTTTAAATACCTCCAGGGATGGGGACTCAACCACTTCCCTGGGCAGCCTGTGCCAGGGCCTGACCACTCTTTCAGTAAAGAAGTTTTTCCTAATATCCAACCTAAACTTTCCCTGGCGCAGCTTGAGGCCATTTCCTCTCGTTCTATCACTTGTTACTGGGGAGAAGAGACCGACCCCCACCTCGCTACAACCTCCTTTCAGGTAGTTGTACAGAGCAATAAGGTCTCCCCTCAGCCTCCTCTTCTCCAAACTAAACAACCCCAGCTCCCTCAGCCGCTCCTCCTAAGACTTGTTCTCTAGACCCTTCACCAACCTCGTTGCCCTGCTCTGGCCACGCTCCAGCACCTCGATGTCCTTCTTGAAGTGAGGGGCCCAAAACTGGACACAGTATTCGAGGTGCGGCCTCACCAGTGCCCAGCACAGGGGCACTATCACCTCCCTGCTCCTGCTGGCCACGCTATTCTTGATACAAGCCAGGATGCCATTGGCCCTCTTGGCCACCTGGGCACACTGCTGGCTCATGTTTAGGCAGCTGTCAACCATCACCCCCAGGTCCTTTTCAGCCAGGCTGCTTTCCAGCCACTCCTCCCCATGCCTGTAGCGTTGCCTGGGGTTGTTGTGACCGAAGTGCAGGACCTGGCACTTGGCCTTGTTGAACCTCATACAGTTGGCCCTGGCCCAACAATCCAGCCTGTCCAGGTCCCTCTGCAAGATGGAAGGGTCTTATTGTGCATAGTTGACAGTACTGGGATGCTTGGAAGTGTCTGATTTCTCTTTGAAACTCAGTGACTTTTGGCAGGGCAGCAGAGGGAACTTGCCTTAAGGGTTAAACTCACTGAGATCTTCCTGTTTCGACACAATAAAATATGACTATATAATTATCTCTTGCAAATTAATTTTGATACCATTTTAATAACTTGTCCAAACACTTCCTGAGTAACTTAATAGAACATTAATCTGGTTTGCTTCAGTTTCGTTCTCTAGGCATATGGTCATGCTCCTTCCTGTACATCACTTTCAGAAGGGTAGCAAACGAGCACATTTATATCTGGAAAACAAATTTCTGAGGAGTAGAGCTGCCTGTGTGTGGGTGTATAAAGATTAAACCAATTTCCTGTTGTCTGAGACAGATTGGAAGGTTTAGTCCTTCAGGCTGTAGCCTTCCAAACCCTCATGACTTAATACTTTATTTCACAACACATTTTTGAAAAGGAGAAAGTTTAGCTAAGTATATGAATCCCTGTTGGGCCATTTACCTGTGTTCTGCGAGATTTTTTCAGGATTAGCTCCTGCCTGAGGTCTTCTCTTCACAGCTATTGGAGAGTCAATCCTACCAGCTCTCAAAGGACTTTGGTTGCTATAGAAAACCTCAAATGTCTTAACTTGCAGTTTTCTTTCTAAACTAATAGCTCATGTTTCTCACCTGCTCCGAACTGAATTGAACATAGTGATTAACGTGCATTATTAAATTTCTTTATTTCAGTCACCTGTCCTTTAGCAGCTTTTCAAACTCCAACATAAACTGTTGAGTAATTGCAGTGAGGTTTTCTCTATGCTCAATCTTTGCTATAACACATAGTGTCGTGATTATTGACTAGGTTAAACATTTTACTTGGCTTCGTACTTTTTTTTGGACTGCAGGGTTGCCCTGAGATCTGTATTAAAAGCTTCTAAAAATCGTGCACTGGGGGCATAGCTGATGTTTTCATCTGAGAGCAATTTCACAAGTACATGTGTTTGTTTTTAATGTTATACTGTATAAATGTGGTACTTCAGTTTCAAGTTTCTTTACCAGCTTTGTAAAGCACTTATTATAAGCTGGTTAAATATTTTGAGAGCTTTCAGAATGTAAGTTATGTTTGGGAAATACTTTATCTGCTTCAGATTTGTTTACTTGGATGATCCAGGTCACTTAAATCTCAAGGTTCTTGTAGAAGTATTCAATTTTGTCTGCTGCAATTACTGTTATATTGGAACTTAAGAGTGTACAAAAGAAGTAGGAGGCTGTGGTGAGAACTTAGCAGTTGTCCGGCCACATTACTGAAGGTAGGATGAGGTATAGAATACCTGCCAGTGGCACACAATATATGGTCAGCTTTGTAACTGCAGATATATTAGTTTTTATAATCTATTCAGTAACTGTTGCCTTCTTGTATTGCATAAAATCGTTTTGATACTACCAAAAGGCTGTAAGTTTTCTCCCATAAATCTACTTTTATGACTTTCTGAACCACAAAGCTAAGGCAAGAATATAATTTTCACTAAATATCTCATTAAGGCACTTCTTCAGCGGTCCATTTCAACGTCTCCAGAGTGCCGCAAATAGGTAGGAAGAAAGAGTACCATTCCTCAGAAGTTCTGGAGTCTGAAAGATTTCAAAGCAAATGATGGATATAAACCTCCCAAATTTAAGCTACTTAGGACAGCAGCATGTTCCTCACTCCAGTGACAAATATGGTTGCTGAGTAAACTACCTAAATTCTTTGGCACTATTCTTGTGGAACTGAAACCTAGCACTTTATTGCACTCTCATAAACATAGTAAGAATGCCGAGATTAAACTATTTATGATATGTTCTGACACTGTTTGTCAAGCCCTGCATTTAATGCTTCTGTTATCCTGCTCCCAGATTTTTAAATAAAGAATAGCTTCCAGTTTAGAGCAAAATAAGGATTGTTATGTCTGGGGTGAGACGCACTTTGTGAAATTGCCTGTGTTGGTGTTGCTGCTGTTGTCGTCATTTTTTAGATAGTCTTTAGTTCTCTTCTTTGCAGATACAAGCTAAACATCTCACAATGTAAATGACTGCGTTTTTCTGTCTGGAAGCTACTGAATCTTTTGAAATCATATCAGTCTCCTTGTTAGTTTTAAAGTAAGTACAGTGCGGCACACTTAGGCCATCTGTTTGGGAGTCTTTTGGCATCTCTGTTGACTCAAAGCTATGCTCGGTTGCTACTTTTTATAATTGAAACTTCACATGACACTTCTCCAACCTGCCAGTTGAATATTTAAGAATAGAATACTTGTTTAATCAAATCATATTAGACAGCTTGGAAATATGTATACTCCCCTAAGAAAAATGATGTTCTTTGAAGTTTAATCACCTTTCTGGTACCCTACATATGTCTCGACAAGTGAAATGCACATCCAGAGAAATTATTTCTGTTGTATTTTTGCATTCTCATTCATACTGTGTCTTAAAATATTTTTGAGAACTCTTATGTCCCTGCTAGGTAATTTGGAAACGAGAATGGTTTCAAGAAATAGTCTTGCTAACATTGTTTCTCCGTAGTAATAGTACGGAGAAATCAAATAGTACATGCAGTCTGTTCTGGCTCATGCTACACCTTCTTCCCACCAAAATGTGTTAAGGGAGGATTAGAAAACTAGCAGTAGTAAGAAAGGAACCGCCTCAAAGTCATATTTCAGGTTAGGGGAAAAAAAAGAAGGGGCAAGTTTTGAATTTAAAAGGCAAAAAGAACATTGTAGTTTTCAAGCATAGCTTGAAAAGTCACATACAGCATGTACATGCATTTCAGAGTTGTCTGATCTTGAAGTACTATTTTTTTTCTTGTGTTGTATGTTTAAATATTGAACTTGTTGCCACTTAATGTTATAAAGGTCAAAAATATATATAAAGTTTAAAAAATAAAATAAAAAAAACCAAACAGGCCCTAGAGAGTCATGGAAGAAGCTTGATCTAGTCTGGTGTATTTTTTTTGCAGGAATACTTGGCATTAGTTGATCCGAGATAACAGTAAACTACTGCAAAGGTTTCCTTGGCATTTTATAGTTTATAGAAAGATTTAAGGTCTTGTGTTCCACTCTGCTTGACAAATACAGATACTAGGAGGCCAAAGGATGCACGAAGAGCTGCGATGCAGTCTTGGGCATCTGCATTCAAAGGCATCTGACATGTTTGCAGTTACGTTTTACAACTTTTAGGTACTTCAGGAATGAAACAGTTGTATGAAATGGCGTAAGGAGGAGTGAAATTGAGCATGCTGCCATGGCTTTCTAAATTATGCTACGTCTTGTCCTGGCTGAACACCTTCAGTTGTCACTAAACATAGGAAATGTCTGTCTACTGTGTCCTCACAGAAAACGAGCTCAAAATTGTATGCTGTGTTTGCAGCTAGAAGTGATTGGTCTGATCCTGAAGTAATCTCCTGGAAACTATTTCTGTGATGTGGAGTTATACCCCAAAATATAGGGTAAATTCAGACTAGATACAAGGAGGACATTTTTTACAATAAGGGTGGTGAAACACTGGAAGGGGTTGCCCAGAGAGGTGAGAGATGCCCCATCCTTGGAAACATTCAAGGCCAGGCTGGATGGGGCTCTGAGCAACCTGATCTGGTTGTAGATGTCCCTGCCCATTGCCGGGGGCATGGACTAGATGGCCTTTAAAGGTCCCTTCCATCCCAAAGCATTCTGTGATTCTATGAAAATTGTCTTTTTCTAGAGCTCAGCTTCATCATTTTTGAGAATTTGAAGCATGCCAGAAGATTGTAATTATTAGTCAGTTTTTATCTTGATGTTTAGTTTAGGTAGGGGTTCTAGAAGTAGCTGTTTTGAACCAGGGTTGTGAAGATCTGCTGGCATCTTGACAGTCCGAGTGCATCTGACCTCTTGTATCACAGAGGCATTGCAGTGCTCCAAACTAGTTGTAATTCTCTGGGTGCCGGACACTTAAAAGACCAGTTTCATTTCATTGCTGTAGCCCGTGTGGGAAGTGCAAAGGTATGGATAATAAAAACCAGGTCATCTTTCACTGGGATGAGGCAGTCTTGTAGCAACCGAAGAGTGTATCAAGCATGAAACGCAGCTGCCCTTGTTGGATCTTCAGAATGCTTCTGGATTCCTTAAGGATGTAAAGCCATGAGTGAGTTTATCCTGATATAGCCTCTCTACAGGTAAAGCCAAAGGGCTGCAGCACTGCGTGTGGTGAATGTTAACGTATCTGCATGGCTTGTTGATTGAGGCTTGAATTCAACCCAGCAGGCTGGTTTACCCCAGTTTGGGTTGCTTTTAATTAGTTTAGGGAGCCAAATTTCAGGGAAGTGGAAAAGCTAAGAGTAAGTTGGGCCAGATGTACTTTTAATCTGCACATGTTCAAGCAGTTAAGTTGATATGTCGGTGTTGTATTTTTAGACATACTCATTTGCACTGATGAAGAAAACCTCCATTATATTGCGTGTGGTTCACACAGCATTAAGTCATGCAATCTGATTTACTGACAGCGTAAGTTCTGATGTAAAAAGCTTCACTTCTCAGGCCTGTGAGTAAAGCAAAGGTTGTATCAAAGCTAGTTCTGCTACAAGACTGCTTCCAAATTCCCTTTCTCAACGTGTTGTCTTTCAAGTCTTTTAAGTGTGACAAGCTGGATTTGCAAATAAGTGGAGATCAGTGTTGCTGAGCAGGGATGTGGATAATTTTGGAGGATTTGGAAACCGCTTTTGAATGAGCTTAGTCTAAAAGTGGTCCTCACTACTGTGGCCTTGGTCCTGTTTTGAAGAAGGGGCAAATTAGAGTTTTAGCCGTGGTAGACTTACTAGAACTGAAGGTGGTTATTGCTTTCTGCCTGGTAACAGATAAGCTACTTGCAACAAAGCAGCCTGAAAAATCATGATACAAGCAAGTGAAGAATAACTTTTCACTGACATTAACATCTTCCCACTCAATCGAGAAGTCTTAAGTCATATTTGGTACTTTGGCCGAGATAATAAAGTGGCAGCTTTGGGAAGAAATCTTGGCAAACTTAAATCAGATGGAGGGAGATGGTTTGTTGAGAAATCTAATAGCTGTCAAAGCAAAGTTGATTCTTTGTGGTAGATTGAGTGTGTGTTAAGTGTTCAACTATATTGCTCAAAGAATGCTTTTTGCCATGAACTTATCTTGAACTGTATTTTTACGTTCCACATTCTTGAGGATATTTAGCTAGAATCCAGGCTTATTTTATTCTTGATCACCAAAATAATGCTTTTGTCTTCATTGGGTCAGCAAATATTACTGTGCATAGATTAAGAATTAGATCAGGTGTTCTTGAATGAATTTACATACTGTTAATACTGTTTCTGGGAACTAGAAGCTTTTACATGCTCCTGGCCAGTCTGAGAAAGCAGATTTTGTTTACTGCAGTAGATGAGACCACTGACCCCAGATATCTACAGCTGAGACATGTTTCTGTGAAGACATACTAGTCTTAATTTACTCCCATTGGAACACTAGACTCCTGATGAGATTATTTTTCAAAACATTACTTCATTTTTCAATAAGCGGGGACTTGACCTGTATAAAGTGTCCTCTAGTTAAAAACGATCCTGCAGTGGCAGGGAGATTTAAAGTTCTGATAGCGAGGTTGGCTGCTCTGTCCTTACAGATAGTCCTTGCGTTGTGATATCCATCACAGCGTGTGCGCAGCAAGCCTTGAATTCAAGCTGAAATCTGTCACGGAAATGCACAATCGACAAAAAGCTATCAGTGTCGCTTCTTCCGTGGATTGCTAGCTGTATTTTTGAGGTGTTTGAACACGTTATTTGCTGAACTGGTAGAATGATACCCTCTTGTATAAATTGGTGACTGTCTTATCAAGAACTGCCTGACTTTCATAATCTGGGTCTTCGCTTTCTTTTCCTGTATACAGCCTGTACATATTGAAGCTATTGGACATTCTCCAAGAGCAAGGTCACAGCAGTTACACTTCTTAATAGAAAGATGGCAGTGCTTCTGCTTTCCATTATCTTCTTGTTGAGCTATTCAGATAGGCATTTTGAAAATACATTTCATAACGTTAAACTGCCAATATGTTTTCCTTTCCCAGTAAACCAATTATCCTTGTATTGTGTAAAGCTTGAATGAGGATATGCTTTTTTCCTTTGGCAGTCTGTATTTTTGTCATCAAGTTTGTTTTACAAGTATAGCTTTTTCTCTCAAGTAGGAACTAAAAACCATATAGTAATCAAATCTGAACTCACATGTGATTTGTGATTCATATTCATGTCTTAATCCCATCTCTAACAAAGCAAAGTGCACACTTGTAATCCTTTTTTCTGCCTTTTCATTTGTTTTTGGTTTTGCTCGCCAGGTGGGGATCTTACTTTTTCATTTAAAACTTTTCCAATCGTGCTGCTTGTTGGCAGACTGGTTAGCTGTTCCTGGTAGGCAAGTGGTCACCCTAAGGTCAGTTTGTGGCCTCCACCATCAACTGGTAGCTTGATCTAAGAAGGATCCGAAATGCTCTGCGTTGCATCTCTGTAATTGAGAAGTCTGGTGAAGAAGGCAGTTTCATACTATTGTATTTTAGTTGTGTTCCTTCCAACAAGCACTCAGCTGCTTGGGTCTGCTACTTAAGATCTGTGCCCGTCTCTGCGCTGAAGCTGATACCACTGTGGTGCAGCTTAGCTGAGAAGGAAACAGGCTTTGAAGCTGTCCAGCCAAAGCTTCTTGTGCCTTGGTCTTCTGGTGGAGGGCTAAGAGGTTGGACGTGCTGGGTATTTTGGTGCCTGTGGCTCTTTAGCACCCTACTTTTCCTAATACTTGATTCAAAGTGTCCTGGGGAATAGTGGTTTCAAGAGGACAATGGTAGTGCTTCTCGCTTAAAAGGCTTTCAAGGTTTGCTTTCTTCTGGTTGAGAAAAGTCCCAGCACTTTTAAATAGCGCAAGCTTTCTCCTCTGGATACAACATTCCTTTACAATGAGCAAACAGACTGTGGTTAGGTCGGAGGGAAAACACCAGCTCCTTCCTCCCCTGCCTGTCCCCCTTGCAGCCCCCCAGAAGGGGGTGAGGGTGAACTAACTCAAACTTCAGTAAATATTTAAACCTCGTTCTTGTACACTCCTCATACTTCAGTTATATCAAGCAAGAACTTGTGACTTTTTCAGGTCATTAGCTTATTTGGATTGGGCTATTTAGTTCTATCCTCGTATAGGGTGTCCTATCCATGGGCTTAAGCTTGAAATTAATAATTTCCAAACTGCCTTATTTTTTTGGTAGAGCTATGTGAGGCACAGTTGTTCCCTAGGTCTGATGGATGACTCTCTGCTATCACACCAGTGACTGTTACAATCACAGAAATTACATCAGTTCTTTATCTCTATAATAGTGAATAATTGGGTTTCAGCTGCATTCTGCCAAGTCTGCTCTACGGTCATCTCCCTGCAGCCATTCTGCTTACTGTCCTTGAAATAAGAAGTGAAGGAAAAAGCCACGTCAAGTTTGTTCTCTGACAAATTCGGTGGATGCAGTTGGGCAGGAAGTATCACAGGTACTGCAAGTATGGTGATGTGAAAATCCAGTGGTATCGGCTTTATTTAGTCGGTGGACTAAGTTTCTGATCTTCAGCTAACTACTGGATAATTAAGCATTCTTAAAACATAAAGGTCCTTGCTGTTAATTTAGCTTGCAAAGCTACAAATATTAGCAGTCCTTGAACTTTTGCATTGCTCTGAAAATGAAGGTTATCTAATACAATTCCAAACTAGATTTGGAATTTTACCTACGCTTGCCAAATGGGATGTAATATGCTATTTAAATTGTGTCACACTTCAGCCTGTGGAAAACAGTTAGATGTGATGTGTAAGAATCATTATTTTACTGACTTCTTCCCTAAAGAGCTTTCTGAAGTAGAGATTAAACTTTGAGACTTTAATATTATTTGGGATATGGCAGAAGTCTGAACAGAAGAGAGAAGAAAAGATCTAAAACATATGGTGTAATACCAAAGTAGAAGCAGGTGAAAGCAGTTAAAAATGAAGCAATTCCTTAAGCTTTAAAAATAGTTTGTATTAAAGACAGGCGGTTATAGACAATAAAAATTGGCCACCAATATATTGGTACATATGTGATTTTTCTGGATACGGAGGAGTTCATAAATCACAGAACACAACAGTAAATGTATTTGGACTTGAATTCATAAGAGATACTTGAGGTCTGAAATAAATGTATGGAATAAAGATTCTTTCAGCTTTTCCTAACGGTTACCATCTGACTGAACCAAGAGTCCTGTGGTGATTTACTGCATGTTCATCAAACACTGAAGTTACTATGTAAAACAGCTAAAGATTAACTGAGGTTATAAAATTAAATGAGATCTTGATGGCTGATAAGTACTTGTCCAAGGTCGGCTCCAAAAGGTAGGACAGTGAAGAGAAGTTCTTAGTGGTTTGAGTAGAATAATTAGGACACTTTAGTTATGGGTTGTAAGAAGGGTGGTCCTAATGCTTAAAACACTGAAATTAGACTAATTCCAAATTTTTAGCTTTGAAACAGACAATTAGTTTTGCAGAATCAGTATAGGGCAACATAAGGAATCTTTAAAAGACCTTTTCTCTGTAGTCAGTTTTCTGATTTTTAAAACCATCAGTATTGGTGAGCAGTTTTGGTTGGAGACACTGTAGTAGCAAACTTCTGCCCATGCTGTCTTAGCAAAACCAGTGGTTTAGTCCATATATTCAAAAGTCAGTAAGAGATGGGTTAAAACCCTTTCTTTTATTAAGAAGTAACTAATACTTTTTATAAGGAAATAAACCACCAAACCTGATTGATCCAAACTGTAGGCATCTCACCTTAAACCGTAAATCTGAAAAAGAAAAATCTTTGCAAGATGCTTTTCTCTACCATCTACCCCTGAAGTTTCTCAGACTTGCTTTCAGCAGCACATAGGCATAATCTCCTCCGTTATGCCTTGAATCATAGAAAATAAGGCTGAAATCAACACTGGGAAGTAATTTTGACAGTCTTCCTACCCCAGGGAGGGATGAAGTTTATTTAGAGGGAAGCGTTACCATAGCTGAGATACGGAGTGGTTTGAACTTGCCTTAGAGTGGATGCGTTAGACTTCTTTGTGCCTGTAGCTTTATAAGATGATCTGCTTGTGTCTGGATGAACAGGTAGTTTGAAGAACATGGAGCGATGGCTGGTGGTCTCATGTGGCCTGCTGCAGCTTTTGGGTTGGATTGCTGCAGAGACGCCGCAGAGCCCATGGAAATGTCTTCAGGCCCCTGGAGAGGTGCAGCTGGCAAAGGCGGTCATTGCAACTCCTGGCTGCTCATCCCGTGCTGCCCCCAGACCACCAATGTTTTTAAACATATTCAAGAATACATCTTGAACTGAAAATTGAAATTTGCCTTGGTTTATCACTGATATTTCTGTTTAGCTGTTTGCATCTTAACGATTCAGCCAGAGTGGAAATGATGGCAACCAGCCCCCATTAGTTTTCCATATTGACTGGAAATGCATCTATTGAGTTTCTTTTTTTTTTTTTATAGAAAGACTTTTAAACCAGACCTGACAATTTAGTACTATGTCTACATTCTTTGTAACCTTACAAATGTGATTTACTCTAGTAAGATTATGCTTTTAATTTCAGTTTGAGGTATAGCTGCATGTTTGTTATGCCTAAGAAGTGTGCTACTTGACTAAATAACACGTTAGAAAAAAATCTCATTAAAATCTGGCTCCAATGTAACAGCTTCCTAAGAGTCCTGTTAATGGTGTAGCTGGGTACCTGTAAGCTTGATACCCATCAGAACGCTATTTCTATGCAAATGTTCAAACTGACTGTTTTAAAACTTAGCGTTTGTGAAGTGTTGCAAGATCCTTGAAGAACTCAAAATTTAATTCCATTATTGATGGTAGGGTGCTGGTTCTGTAGTTTTAACTTGGAGAAAAGGTAGACTTTCAGCCCTGTTTTTTATTTAAAAAGGCTGATTTGGGATTACTTTTCCCCATCGGAGTTTCTGTGAACAAAGCACATAACCTTTGCCTTGCTTTTTCCTTTTCACAACTCTTTTGGGAGGGTTTAATGAGGCCTAGTACTCTAGAAACTTTCACATAGAGTGTACAGCATGAAATAACACCAATGTTGACACTTCACTTAGCCACTCCTTTTAGCTGGGCTTTCTTCCTTTTCCATCCCTGTTTGCCTGGGCAGTTTATGAGGAAATTAGAGATTCTTCCTCTTAGGCTTGCACTAATCTGCATTCTGATACTTGAGTGCACACTTTGATTTGTTGGTCTCGCTTGAGTTTCTTAAAAGTAGATATATTTGGTTACGTAAATCAGCAGTACTCCAAGCCTTGACCTGCTCATACTTGTTCACTTACTCATTGCCTATCAGCAAAACCTCCTTATGTGTAAATAGACTGAAACTAAGTTGCCCTATGCACTTCAAAAACCCAACAGTTCTTTGTTCTTAGAACTGCTCAGTGGTTAGTGGCATCCAGTTGTGTTAAACCCAAGATTTCAGTGTGAAGAATAATATCTGATTTGAATATTGGGTGCCTTCGGTGGAAGAGGAGAATTTCTTGGCTAGCTGTTAATAATGTGCTCCCTTCTGACTTCCATGCTGGTTTTTCTTGGACCAGGTTTAGGCTGAAGGGTTCTTTATCCAGCAGCTGACGTCTGCTTAGGAAGTGTGGCAGTAATTAATAGGGGATAGGTTGAAATAAAGCAGTTGATGTTGACTTGTTGGAATTAAGATCGCAGGTAGAGAGGAGATGCTTATTCTTGGGAATTCCCCAAGCAGGAGAGATGGGAAGGAGGGAAGGTTCAGATGGCAGATCAGTTGCCTTCTCTATTCTAATTAGTCAGAGATGATTAGAAGTGCCTTGTAACTGCTGCTTTTTTTTTTTTTTATATATAGTCCCATGAGAAATGGCAATCAAAACCTCCTCTTGTGAGACTGGAAAACGTTGCGTCTTGAACATATTAATATTAGTAGAAGCCTTGTGTGTGCTTTGTGGCTCTAAGCATAATAATGTTCTTGTTCACTATGGAAGAAACTGTTCTGTCATTGTGGTATCACAAGTAGAAGAATAAAATTTTTGTCCAAAGCAACATGCCATGAAAGGGGAGGTGAGCTATGTGTCTAAAAATGCCATGCATGTGTATGTTTTGTGGTTTATTATGGATTTGCCTCTGTTCCTGCAGTGCGGTACAGCTGGGTAACGCTGGTCATCTGACTTGTATCCCAGTGAGTCCTATAAAACAGAACACACCACTCAAAGAAATTAATAAAAACTTTGCGTTTGTCACAGTCCTTCAGGATTAAATAAGCAAAGCATAAAAATTCCAAAAGAAATGTAAGCTTTTAAGATTGACAATCCTCTTTGTTATCTTAGATCTTAAAGGCACATATTGACCATCTGGTTAAAATCAGTCTTGCGTGCAGTTTGGATCACTCTTACACAGTGTTCTCCACCTTCTGAATTCAGAGCGGGACTTGTTTAATTTCAGCATCTTTGGCACAACTGTCATAGATCCTAAAGCTGCCCTTCCTTGTGCCGGCTAGCTTGTTATTCCTTTTTTCACTACCAGTCCTTGTGCTTTTCCCCAGCACAGGCTCTTGCCATCGCTGACATGTCAGATGTCTTAAGTGAAGCAAAAATAGCCTTGAGTACAGTGGAAACACGAGGTGCAGAAACAACTCCAAATGGGGTTAACCTGTTACACGTTACTAAATGTCGTGGTTTTTCCCTGCATCAAGTTAATGTTCTCTGAACTAAGATCTTCTTTGTGAGTCGCTGTTAAAATTGTTACTGCTCTATGCCAGTTGAGCAGTGTGCTCTTTATATACAGGAGTAGAATATCTACTGTAAACTCAGGATGTATTAGGGCCCTGTTTTAAGAAGTCTACACACTATTGAAAAGTAATATTCCATAGTCGTAAGATAAATATCCACATATTTTTACAAGGGCTCACTTTGAACCTCACGGAGCAGAAGCTGTTTTGTTCATAATTACTGCCTGCTGGCCTGGTAGGCGTAGGGTTTCCTTACAGCGTGGAAGTGTATTGCTCTGAGCAGGACCAGAGCTCAACTTCTCAGTGTACCCAGAACAAGTTTCCTACTACTTGGTATCTTCTCTCAGATGATTTCTGCTCGTGATTACACAACAGACAACTGTAGCTTGTGGTTTTTTTTTTTTCCTTTCCACTAAACGTATCACCCTTATTCCTTTGAATTTCTCATCTTAGAGTAAGTATCTGTGTTCTGCTTTAAAGGAGCCTAATGATTTTTTTTTTTTCCCCCCAAACATATCAGCAAGAATGGAAACAAGGAAGGTACATGTTGGAGTGGAATGGGCAGGCGGATGCCATTTTGCATTTTATTGAGTGCTTTGTGATTATAAAAATACTAAAATAGTAGTTTTGAATGTATTTTTTGAGCAAGTATAACTAAAACCTTACACAGCAGACTTAACTTTTTGCAGCATGCCAAAGTGAGAGATTTAGCTTACAGTCGTGCTTTTCTAAGGAGCAGGAAAGAAGAATTTCACATAGGGAGCCAGCAGTTAAAGTTGCATTCAATTATACTCAATGAAGCACTATATAAAATGTTGGGGTTCCTCTTCCTTAAGTTTATTGCTTGTGACCAGGCTTAATGGGCAAGCAAGATAACACATAAGGAAAGAGGCATAAAAGTTGGTAATATTTTCCTCTGTCATAAATGTGCATACACAAAGACATCCACTGATGTTTTTCAAGACTTTCATGTAAACGATTATGTTATGAAAGCTGACACGAGGATGTATGTAGCTTAAGGTCTTTCAAGATTAATTAGTGGACAGAAATGTGAATATTAGCAAAAAAGCAGGACCAATGTGATAAACAGAAAAGCTTAATCTTTACCGCTTAAAAGAAACTGTGTGTGGGAGATGGTAGCGAGCACTGTAAACCAATTTTTTTTTAATCCTGTTTTCTATACTGTGTGTATCGAAGAGCTCTGTGTCTAATAATAGAATACATGGTTCCTATTAGTAGTGACTTAATGAAATACTATCTTCTAGTGAAACATGGCTTGTGTTCCTAATGGTGCTTTTATTGTCAGGCTTGAGTGAGTTCTATACTGTTAATTGTAAAGGTATCTTTAAATCTAAATCCTGCTCTATTTGGGTAGTGTCATTGTAAATATTGAAATGAATTCCTTTTGATTTGTATTTTACACATTAGGATAATGCGTCGTGGAATTTTTGTAGCATGCCTTCACTTTGAAAGGTTTTATTTTCTTGCATGGGGAACCAGTTGGATTTATAGATCTATTAAGCAAGGTGAGCTAGATAGATACTATTCATGGTGATTTTTATATTCCTCAACTTGAAGTGACCTAGTGAGTTTGAAAGTAGCATAAAACTTGAAGCTGACGTCTTAATATTTGATCTGCTGTGATCATGACCTGTTAACCTTTAGCTTTAATGGCGCTATATAATTCTCCTTAAAAGTTGCAAATGTACTCTACTGTGGGGCTGATTGATGATAAAATACGCTTTGTGTAATCACCCCTCTAGAATGTGTTGTTTCTAGTAGATACCGATCTCCTATATTTGTTATCTTCTATTTGAGGGAGACTTTGGTTTCTGATGTAATGTGGGTTTTGTGCCGATAATACGCTCAGCATCTTGATTAGGAGCTACAGAACATACGGTTCTTGAAAAGGCGAAAGCCCGTTTCATGGTGTAGTTCTCATAAACATAAATTTTAGATCGTACTAAGATTACTGTATTGACCACAATGACTTCATAACCTCTGGTGGTAAGGAAGAGTCAAAAGACAATCCTAAGAAATGCAGTGTACAAATATTAAAACTTTGAGAACTGCTTCACTTAAGCAAAGATTCCTAGAACATATGCATGTTATATTATATTCTTTAACGCAGACTGTCAAACAGTTTTAATACTTCACGGACTAAAGTTTTGGTTCTCTGGTCTCATGCAGCAGTCAAGACAGAAATAAGCTGTGCTGCTTTCTTATAAGCTATTTGCTATCTCTAGGTATTTAAAATTATGAAAAATGCTTTATTTAGGAGAAATAAACATCAGGAATATAATATTTGCAAGGGCTTTAGTGACCGATGGTGCTGTAATGGACTTGAGCCTTTGGTGGACATGTGAAGCTTGTTGAAAGGAAGGAATTACTTGTATTCTCTAAGTCTTCTGGTGTGTTGGTAAATGAGCCTGCAGATGTCTTCTGTGTGTGAAAAGATTTGTGCTCTTTCAATCACAAAATAACAATCAAAACAGAACACCTTTCTTAAAAGACTGTTTCTATTTGGAAATGAGCTAACCAAATGCGAATGGCTGAATACAAAGGGATAAGGTAGGATCTGGTATTACGTCGCACGCTTCTTAAAACATGCTTCACTTAGTGAGAGGAATGTTGCAGCGCTGGGAGAGTCATAAAGCATCTTTTAAAAACCTGAAATACTTTAGAAAATGTAATTCATTAGCTGAATTTTGACGTCAGTTTTGTAAAGGCTGATTGACTGGAGTTGCAGGGGGTTCCTAAGTACATCCTGTGGAGGGGGTTCCTGGGAGAAGTCAGCAAGGGAGGCTTTTTAAATCTTTACCTTCTCAGAAAAGGAGTCTGTGACTTTTTAAAAAGTTTACTCAAGCATCTGAATAATTTCACCTTAAATGCTTTTTTCTTTTTTCTTTCCCATCAGATTTCCTTTATATCCAAAAGGAGGGGAGAAGCTTCAGTTTGAATATGGAGTATATCTTCTCAACAAAAATATAGCACAGGTTGGTACACTGAAATATTTTTTTTGATGAGTATCTGTGTCCTGCTTAGTGTCAGTATGGCATGAGTGTGCATCTACTGACCTGTGATGCTGTCCTCTATGGTGAACATCAGTGAACTAATGGAGGCATTCTTGAAATCATTGTCTTCGCTTACCTTACTGGTTTGTGCTCGAGACTTTCTCCTGTGGTGCTTGAAGAAGGGCTTGCCACCTAATAATGAATCTCTTCCTTTTCAAATAAATACTTTGAGTCTGTACACACTGTTTTGAAAATTTTAAATGTTTTCTGTTGGTTTTTTATTGTGTCATACTTGAAGATCCATTCATGTCATTCTCATTGCTGTATTACTTTAACTAGTATTCTACTCCTATACTTACGATGAGAAAATGCAACAAGCTGGAAAACCTTAAGTCTTGCCAATGCACGACTTTGTTGTTTTTTGTTTTTTTTTTTCTTTTAAAAGTCCTCTAATCATCCTTACTTCCTTGCTCTTAATGTATTTTAAAAATCATCCTTTACTTTGGCAAGCCCATGAGAGTTTACAAGTTTACAAACTTGTATCTGAGATGCTGCTAACCTGCTGCTGACTCATTTGGTATGGAATTCAGAAAATGTTCAAAAAAGCTGGTCTGAAAGGGACCTGGGGAGGCCATGTAGACCTGTTGCCTAGTCGTAGGGCAGGGTCAGCTGCTTTTATGCCATCCCTGGTAGATGTTTGTATAACTCTCCCTGAGGGAGAGCCTGTGATCTAAGTAGTCTCTTCCAGCGATTGGCTGTCCTGGCCATTAAAGTCTTTTCTCACACCTAATCCAAATCTGTCTTGCTTCTGTTTGACCACATAATCACTTCCTATAGTAATCTGTTCATTTAATTCTCTTCCTCCTTGCAAACTTTTATGCATTGAAAGACAACTTCTCCTTTCTAAAGTGTTATTTCATGGGTCATGTCATAGAATAGAATCATAGAATCGTTTAGGTTGGAAAAGACCTTTAAGACCATCAAGGCCAACCATTAACCCAGCACTGCCAAGTCCACTGGTAAACCATGTCCCTAAGCGCCATGTCTACACATCTTTTAAATCCCTCCAGGGATGCAGACTCAACCACTTCCCTAGGCAACCTGCTCCAGTGCCTGACAACCCTTTCGGGGAAGAAATTTTTTCCTCATATCCATCCTAAACCTCCCCTGGTGCAACTTGAGGACATTTTCTCTCATCCTATTGCTTGTTGCTTGGCAGAAGGGACTGACCCCTGCCTCTCTACAACCTCATTTCAGGCAGTTGTAGAGAGCAATGAGGGCTCCCCTCAGCCTCCTTTTCTCCAGGCTGAGCACCCCCAGCTCCCCCAGCCGCCCCTCCCCACCCTTGTGCTCCAGCCCCTTCCCCAGCCTCGCTGCCCTGCTCTGGCCACGCTCCAGCCCCTCCATCTCCTTCTGGGGGTGAGGGGCCCAGCGCTGAGCACAGGATTCGAGATGCAGCCTCACCAGTGCCGAGTACTGCGGCACTATCACCTCCCTGCTCCTGCTGGCCACACTATTCCTTATGCGAGCCAGGATGCTATTGGTCTTCCTGGCCACCTGAGCACACTGCTGGCTCATGTTCAGGTGGCTGTCGACCAACACCCCCAGGTCCTTTTCAGCCAGGCAGCTCTCCAGCCACTCCTCCCCAAGCCTGTGGCATTGCATGGGGTAGTAGTCACCCAAGTGTGGGACCTGGCACTTGGCCTTGTTGAACCTCATACAGTTGGCCTTGAACATCTCATACAATATCTCTTAATTTCTGAGCATTATTGTTGTCTCCTATTCTCCATCTGAATCCACATCTTTCTTGAAGTGCAGTGCCCAAAGCTGTGCAATTGTTGCCTTCAAAACATTGAGGAGAATGGTAGAAATGCTTCACAAGTCTCTTCATTTTTTTTTTCCAGTTATGTTACGATAGATTTGTACTCTTAACAGCCTGAAATGGTGAATTTTGTGCTTCAGTGCAGCCAGCAACCCCAAGTCTCTTCTGCATAGCAACAAAATAGTCCATTCTGAATTTGTGCAGGTGACTCATTTAATTCATGTTTTACATGCTGTACCTTGAACGTACTTTAGATGCCCCTTTTTCTTCCTAATCGTGTCTCTGATTTGGTGACATAACTCTAGAAGATGGGGAAAGGTAGGCTGAGAACTCAGTCTCAGCTTTGTGCTGTCTGCATGTGAGCCTATTCTCCATCCAGGCCACCTAATTAAGATATTGTATAGAACTGGGGTAAAGCCTAGACCCAGGTGGAGCCCCGCTTCACTAGCACTTCCATTTGCAGTGGTGAACCATTGTTTAACTACACCCAAAGAGTACTTACTTGCTCTGTATTCATTCATACTTCATCAATATCCCATTTCCCCAGCATGCTTGCGAGCATATTACACCATAAAGTGCCAAGAGATTTATTTAAATTCCAACAGAAATATGGCGTTTCAGTTTCTGTGCTGTTTGTAAGGCTTGAAAATTAGATTGGTCTGACAGTTTTATTCTTGAAAAATCTGATCTTTTTTATGCTTAGTTTCTAGTTGTTTGGTTTGTTTTTCCAGTTCTCTCTTCCACCACTTTTTCCCCATTCCCTGCCCCAAATTGAAGTAAAGCTTCTGGGTCTTTTTGTGTTGTTTGTTTTTTAAGCTTGGATTGCATTTACCATTTTCCAGACTTCTGGTGTCTTGCCCATGTTTAGTGTATTTTGGAAGATAACCTCCAATGGCTCTGAAATCACTTAAAGGCTAAAATATCTTAAGGTGAAGTTAATCAAGTCCTGCTAATCTTGGAAATTCACTTAACCAAGCTGTTAATATAAGTTAGACTGTGACTCTCTGTTGCTGGTATTAATAATGGCAGCCAGCTGTTCACACTTGACTTTCATAGGGAAGACTAGTGAGAAAAAGGGATTAAATACTCTTTCCTTCAAATGCTTTGATAGCTTTCTCTCTCCATTACTATCAAATCAATGCTTTCCTTAAACTCTACTTACGTAAATACATTAGTTCATTCTGTAACTTGTGAGTCGTGATGCTGCTTGCTTTGCGTTTCAGCCTTTCATGTTTTTGTTCCTATTCTGGAGTTTGTCGTTCAGTTATGTCAGGCAAGCACTCTGTACTTTCTTGATTGAAGCGATGAAATCTTCATTGAACCCAAACTGGTAGCCTTTCCATTATTTCTTGTAGTCTGGGTTCATTGGCACTTGTGCCTGTAGTATCTTTCTTTATAGTAACTGTCACCACTTCACTTGTTCTTCTGTTTTTCTCTTTGACTTGTCTCTGAGATGTTACCGCTGTTAGGCCTACTGAAATATCTCGTTCTGATTTTGTTCTTGACTTATTTCTAAATGACTATGAACAGTTGAACACATGGTCACTCACCCGTGTTGCCTTCCAAGTCCTTGCAGTTGGTTTCTGAAATCACTGGCATGTGTTTAAACTCATAAAAGTAAATGAAGACTTTATGTATGTATTTGTATAAAAAAAGTTTCCAAATTTACATGAGGTCACTGGTGCTGGTACAAGCTAGAGTAGTCAGTGGCCAAACTTTGAAGTGGTTTGTGCAACACCAGTGGTTCACATGTTAACGCTCGAGATTGTATGCTGTTGAATATAAAACCATAATAAAAGTAAATCAGAATTTTGGGGGGGCTTCTACTACTTATTTAATCAGGAAAGTGTTACTGAAGTCCGTATAAACTGTTGTAGTCACCTTTGTTTTGATATCCTTGGTCAAATATTGAAGCTTTTTATCGTTCTGCCAAGGGGAAATTCCATTGTGAAAGCAGACCAGGTAGATAAGATGTAGAAATACATCACACACACGTCTCTACTCAGGGGCTGACTTAATCTAGAAACCTGAGATTGTTTGAATCCTTTGTGTTAGAGGCTGGAACTGTTGAATTTAAGTAGCTTTTAGAAGATCTTAAGGCTGCTTTGAGAGAAGCTTCCAGATATGCTTAGTTCATGTGAATGTGTGAAAATAATGAAGTTTGGAGAGTGAGCAGCTGCCTCGTATCTCTAGACCATCACAGCCTGTGAGGGAATCCTTTTATGACCCAAAGGTGTTGGTCTTAATTCAAGGAACCCGTCCTGCAAGTTATTCTGTCATGAATAAATGCGGATCTGTTGCTTAATTCCCTCTGGCTGCTGTGGGAAGATTGGAGGTGTCTAGGAGGAGCAGTGCTGACTACTGGAGCGCTAAGAGAAGAGCTTGGGTCTCTGTCACCTTACCTGAATCATTCATGCAAGTCTTGATCACTGTGGGGGAGAAACAAAGAGCCCAGAGAAACTTTTATCATCTTAAAGAAATACTTTGGATTTGTATAAGCTTCCCTGGCTTCACAGATTTTTGTTTTTTTCCCTTTCACAATTACCTGGAGTTCTGGCGGCAAGGAGAAACGTGAGTGGGGAAGAAGTGAGACTGGGTTGATATTAAGTAAAATTACTGAAATAAAACTCTTCTAGAGATAAAGTGGTACTGTTTTGTAAAACAGCAGGATAATAACAATGAAAACCACATCTTGCACTCAGGAGAATTCAGCTGGAATTAGAAGCAGCTCAGTGCTTGCTTGGTAGAGCATTTATTTGGAGAAACTTGCTTTGCTGTTACATTCCGAAGTCAAAACAATGTGTGTTAATTCCGAGAGTTCATAATAACTTCCATCTGTATGTGAGCACAAATTGTTTCAAGCCCCATATTTTCTATTTGTAAAATTGAATCCCTCACGAAGTTCACAGAGTAGCTTTTTATGTTGGATAATATTAGGTAAGATCATAAATTTCCAGTTAAGATTTCAGCTCTTTGACTCTAACGAACATACAAATGTGTTATTTTTTTCCAAAGGGAAATTAGTGACTTATGTCTAATAATATCAACAAAAAAATCACTGTCATTCCGCAGCATTTTCAAAGGTGAAGCACAATACAGTTGCTAAAAATGGGAGTGAATTGCTCAGCTCTCAAAAGCATTCGGCACTGGGAGATCATTCGGTAGGTAGCTGGCCCCACAACTCTGCGGCTGCTGAGTTACGGAGGTGTGTGGAGTATCTGAGGAAGATGAGGCTTTAGTAGGAAAATGAAATGAACTCTTGTGTTGGTTTTCACAGTAAAAGAGTTAAGATTACACCGTGAAAACCTCCTGTTATAGTGGATGAACATTAGGAACTCACTAAAGCGTTGTGAGGGTTTTTGTGGGAGGCAGGCAAACACACAGCATGGGCAAGCTGGCATCTCGGAGTTCTCATCGCTCTGAATGTAATGCATGTGGCACACAGTTCAGCTAGGGCATAGGCATGGACCTTGCTAAGCTGAGCTCTCACAAGTCTTTGAGCAGTGGTCTTGGTGCTCCAGATTTCTTCCTCTCAGCTCTTTAATTTTTTTTTTTTTTAACCTTGGAGTGTGGGGGGGTGAGAGTGCAGTGGCTTTGAGTTTCAAATCTCAGGCCTGTAGAAAGAAAGAAGCTTTATTGCAGCTTACTGGCTGTTTTTGCTATCTCTTCCCTTCATTCCCAGAGCCTTGATTGCTTGGGCTTGCCTTCAGCGTAGGCTCTTCATTACATATGAAGAGATGATCTTATTTTAGTGACCGTCCTTCCTGAGTGAACACACACCGTGTCACTACTGGAAATACCAGGCCCAAAGTTGTATACAAGATGATATTACATGCTTTTTTTCCTGTATTGGTCGTTATTTCTAACCCATGCATGTATGATGTGTAGCCATTGAAGACAGCATGACCATCTTGTTCATGAAACTTCCAATTCTTTTAGGTATTCAAGAGGCTGTCTCTAGCACAATACTGGACAGTCACTATTCCTTGTCCAGTTGTAAGATTGCTTGGAGAGGAAATAATTGCTTTACAGCTGTAGAGCTGGTTTCCTCTGCTTCCGATCAGAAGGGGATTTACTACCACTATTTTCTTGCATGGGACAATCAACTTGTTTGCAACTCTGAGTATCAAATGATGATCTGGTATTTCAGTCAGCCACCAAAGTGGGTGGAAGCTGATTTATCTCTTGATCATTTGGATTTCTTATTCTTATCTTTCTTATTATAGGGAAGCCCAGCTTCCCTACAGAACCGTAGGCCAGAACTATGATCACTGCAAGACCCCATTGAGTCTTGTTGCTGCTGTGACCTTGGTCACTACTTCCATGGGGCTTTAGTGGACGTGGCCTCAGAAATGGTGGTGTTCTGTCCTTGCCTAAACTACTGGCTCTTGAAAGGTGACTCGCAAAACTGGGTATCAAATGAATTTGGACTGTTCTACAACTCTTTAATTCGCTAGGGCCAAGCTAAGGAGTGACTGTGTCTAGTCTTACCCCAGTTCATCGCTGGTGTTTGTCAGGCAGGCTCTGCGGTTGGGGGCAGTCGGAGCATACCTTCCCAGACATCACTTCCAGGTTTTGTGAAATCTTTTTGGTTGTTACGCTGCGTGAATTCAGGTTTTTTTCTGTTCATGTTGAATGCGTGCTCTCAGTTGCCTCTCAAGGCGAGGCTTCTCTTCTGATCCAGCCTTGATTTGTTTTGTCAGGCAACTGTTGAGTGATGTTAGTCTGATATTCCTCTTCACATTGGCATGATTTGCTCAGCCCTGGCCAAAGAATAGTTCTGCTTTCATCTGACACTCGTTAGCAACAGACAAACTTTGCTATTTGACACGAAAAAATCACTCAAGCAATCTTTCATCAGTTCCCCTAAGGATGTTTGTTTTCACATCAGTGCAATACAGATCCAAGCAAGCAACTTGTGTCTAGCCCTCCTTTCGTGTGTCCAGAGTCGCTGTGTCCACATGGTGGCAGACGACATTTACGTGCTGTATGTAACCTGCTGCAGATGTTGATCAGCCAACGCTGCCCTCGAGGGAATGGCGCTTTTTGTTTCAGTTGCTTGTCTAACACACGAGGTAAGTCACATTCACAGAAGCACAGAAGAAAAGCAAAATACTTCTTGATGTATTTGAGCTGCAGTCAAACTGATATCTTTCTAATAGCTGCATGGAATAAAAGTTGAATGCTTACATACTAGTGCCATATGTAAAAAAACCAAACTGAAATTCAGCTCTTAAACATGAAATGAGGCAAGATGTCCAGTTCCTGGCTCTATTAGGCTATCTAACATGTGAGAAAATCAACTTTATAATAGAAACTATTAAACTTTTCCATGGGAAGTTGAATGGCAGAAATGTTAGGGCTAGAAATTTGTTTTGGCAATAAACACTACCGAGCAGAAGTGTCTTTAAGAGTTCTGTGGGTATTGGTGTAGATGCGGTGGTTATGACCCTTTGAGTGTAGGATACTGTGACTTGCACACTACATCTTTTATGAGGCCCCTAAACTAAGATCATAAAACGTACAGTTCAGAAAGAATGCACTGTCTGAATTTGCGGCCAATTTAACTGCATGGGGAAAAGTGTTCTTGAAAGAGCACAGGTTGAAGCCAGAGTTGAGTCCTCATCTTGTAAAGTGCCAAGCATTCATTTTAATGTTAAGAGGAAGGGACTGCACCTGAAAAACCACAAAGTACCTTCTCCAGCTGCGTAGAGCCAAAAGCTTTTAGGAGAGGTTTCATTCCTGAAAGTCTCCTAGGGTAGCAATGGGCTGATACCTAGCCAGATCATTTAGAATTGGGGAATTTACATATGTTTTTTGCAAACTTGTTGGAAAGCTTTCTTTTTTTCCTTTCCTATCACCCATGCCAAGATAAAATAGGTTGAAATGAGACTGGATTAGCTGTAACAACAGTCACCCTTTCATTCAGATGAAAGCCTGCCTAGCCTTGCCCGTAGGCAATCTGTACTGATCAGCAAAGGCCAATGTTAACTTCTTCTGTGGAGGAGCAGATCTTGGCTCTCCAACCTGTACCGATCACTGCACCTGCAGCTTGAGCCCAGGCAGCACTGGAGGCTGTGCTGCTTGCTCTGGTTGCAGAGTACGGAGCAGATGAGGTGGGGTGAGCAACGTGCTTGGGTGGGAACAGGGGAGGTGGCATCACCAGCTGTGCCTAGAGTCACTTCTCCAAAATAATTTCGGGGCCACCCCTTGCAAGCATGCTCTATGTGTTAGAGTACTTGTGTACTGTGTAGCTGTCATCGTCTCTGTGCGTTAACTCTTCAGCCCACTCAGGTTTTTTTAAAAAAATGAGTATGTGTTTAAAATAGAATCAAAATTTAGTAATCGAAAGGAAAATGGATTCCTGATATAGTTAAGCTGACATAAACACATGTGATTTGCCAAGTCAAACTGCTTTGTAGTGTATATAAGTACTACATTTTGAAATTGGAGGAGATAGGAGAGTGGGAAGTCTGTTATCAAGTCATGGCACAATGTGTTAGCGTAGGGAAAAGATGTAGTACATGATTTTTCCTAATGAGTAGGGTGTGTGCTCTGGAGACAAAGCTTGACTTTCAGATATAAAATGTTAACACCTGTGGAATTCATGGACCTCATTTGTGAGCCCATCTCTTCCTTCGGGAGCCTTCTCGCTTTCTCCCATGTTGCTGTCTCTTAATGGGGGGAAAAATCATGCTAAAATGCATATAATTTCCTGAAACCTTGCTTGCTTTAATGCATAAAAATTATCTGTCATTAGCAATCAAGTGACAAGCTGTGACTTCTTTTTTTTTTTGCTGAGCTTCTGTTATTTTCACTTCTCCTTCCACCCACATCCTTTGTTCTTCTGTTGCATAGTTTAAATATGTATGTTTTGTGTTCTGTGGGGCAGGGTTTGCCTCATACTTCTATACGTAGGATTTGGCACATGGGGGCACAAATCCTGTTTTGAAAGTTTTGGCCATGACAGCTGCTGATAAATCACCCATAAATGCCTTTCTGGCTTACTATATACTGTGGTTGAAGTTTAGAGCAAGTTGTTCTCTAACAAAAGGAATAAAAATGTCTGATGTGTATTGGCTTATTTACTTTTTGATCAGTCCAGAATGCTTGGAAATCCAGAGCTTGAAAGTATTTTGTTTTTCAAGAGACTTGAAACACTAAAGGGGATATTGTGTCTGTCTTTGCTGGCCTTGTGCATAATTCATGTGAATATTTCTCAAGCTAATATTATGTAAATAGAAAAACAACAAGCTCTGGTTGAATTTAGCAAATATAAGTTGATAGTTGTTTTCAGGAAGGCCATTGCTGAACAGACCTTAGTTTAATGCTCCCTGGCCTCAGCTTTTAAGTTTGAAATATGCTCTATCATATGAGAAATGATTTTCAGTATCGGGCTGTCTTAGTGCTGTTTGGTGTTCACTGAATGATGGTGTTATGCTGATAGAAAACAAGTCTTAGGTAAAACTATTGTTTCTGTACTCCTTGAATGAGAGGTCTTCACATTTGATTCAAAATCTAGTCTTTTTTAGAAGTCGGTCTCCTTTGCCCACTAAAAGTAGCATAACGGATACCTGGGAAGCAGTTTGGCTTCAATGAAACATGGGGCTGGGAGCTGAGAATCCCTAAATTCTTCCTACATTTAGGCTCTGTGGCATGGGCCAAATCACTTTGAGTAACGCTTTCTTGAAGCAAGAGCCTTTTCCCTTGAAGGAGCAGGTTTCACAAACCTGGAGGAATGCTTTAGGGAAAACTGCCAAAAACTCCGTTTTACCCATTTTAAACAAGGGCTTTCCTAACATAGCATTAAAGAACAAATAACTGAAAGACTTTGTGTTTGCAATACCTAATGGAGTGTGTTGCTCGTGCACACTGAAGCAATTCTGCAGGTTCCTTTCCTGCAACATCTCAAGGTACAAGGTAAAGCTAGACTGATGCCAAATGGGAAAATGGCCTAGTTTTGGAGGGGATTTATCAAAATATAAAGGTAATGCATAAATGTAGAAGGAGTGAGTAGGACCATACGCAAATTTCCCAAAACTTATTTAGAAACTTTATTATATTGCTCTGAACTGTCATTGAGCAATCATAAAATGGTTTGGGTTGGAAGGGACCTTTAAAGGCCATCTAATCCAACGCCCCTGCAACTGGCAGGGACATCTTCCACTAGATCGGGTTGCTCAGAGCCCCATCCAACCTGACCTTGAATGTTTCCAGGGATGGGGTATCTCCCACTTCTCTGGGCAACCTGGGCCAGTGTTTCACCACCCTCAGCCTAACAAATGTCTTCCTTATATCTAGTCTGAAACCTCATCGCTAGCAGAGAGAGGTTCACAGGCTTGGCTGTGGATGTTCATCTGCCACCCGAGCTGATGGGGTAGCCCCGGTGCAGCCTTTCAGCCTGGCTGAGGAGTTTGGGCTCTGTGCTATATGCACTCTGATTTCCAGCCAGGGCAAGGTGGGTGAATTCGCTGTACCTGCCCCTGCGCTCCCAAAACTATTGCCCTTTTGGTGTTTGTAGGTAAAAAGCAAGTTTCAGATGTTCTCATGCAGTGCAAAATTACACTTGGGAAGCTAAACGCATAAAGAAAACGTCATGTTTAAGATACAGATACAAAATATTACTTGTCTTTCTCCTTCTGGCGTTTGCACATCTGACCTCTTGTTCTGTGCCTGATGTAATGATTTTTAATACAAAAGTTCAGGATGAATGAGGTCATAGGAAGTAAGTGTGCCCATGTCTTATAATCCAATAAATACAACTTTGTGATACCGAGGTGTTTTAAGAAGTTCTGACCTGAACCGGGAAAGGTTATGCTGTATAGTTTCATCTCATCAAGCTATAATGCAGCAAGACTACAGCCGAACAGTGAACATGGTTTTAGTTATTCGAGGGCTTCACTGGGGAAGGGGGGAAGCTTTTCTGAGGCCAGTAATTGCTCTATCTTCTAAATTGCTTTTTTTAATGTTCTTTCTGTAAAATGCTCATGGTATATGAGAGGCACCTTTATGGGCAAGGGGGCCCATATATGTAATTTTTATAGCGAGCCCACTAACCACCAAATCTTACAGGAATAGTTTACTTATGTAAGTGACTGTTTCCCCCAGCCTGTCTTTGGCGATGGTTTTCCATACGCTTACTGGGACAGCAGGCTCGAACCATGAAGGCTAACGCTGGAGACCTCTCTGGAGGGGTATTGCGTTTACTCTCAGGAAGGGCTTCGCGAATACGAGCGAGAGAGTCCTGGAGGAAACGCGGCTTTTGGCTCATCTAAATGTTTAGTTCTACAGTGTGTTCTGCATGTACTCAAACACGTACTCCTATTTCCTGATTTTCTTGTGGTCTATCTCCAATAAACACTATTGCTGTGAAACCAGAATCCAATATTAAATATTGCCTATTATCACATTTCAGTTTTAAAAATTAGAAGAAAACTACTTCATAAATGTTTGGCAGAATATTACAAGTTGCTGAGGATTAGCGTCCAGGCTGCTGCTGGGTTTGAATAATGTTCAGACTTTGTGTTTTGGTGGATGTGAGGGGAAGAAGCTGCTTAATATAATTCTAAGGCAAATCAAAGAAGGTAGAAGGGAATTTGATCTGTTATCAGATGAGAATGTAGTTTCTCTGCTCACTGCTGAATCACTCCTGTACTTAGATTTCATGCATGAATTTCCCCTGCCTTTCAGATGGAAGTGAATTAAAATTCTCCAGCCTGAGAGGCGAGGAAAGGAGACAGGCTGTTCTTGGGGTAGCAAGAACCAGTGGGTGGGAAAAAGTTACCATATGAATTTGATGCAGTTTGTAAGAACCGAATCGGAGCTCCATGCTAACCTAATGTGTGTAGACACTTAACCATAACGTAGAGATCAAAATTTCCTACCTTGACTAACTTTCCTAGCATTGACTGTCTTGGACCAGTGACTTTGCAGCACCTCGACTGTTAGTTACTGTTATAGATCAAAGAGAAGAGGAGAATATCTTATTGATAGCAGCCTCTACCTTGTAAATGGGGGGAAATCAGGCTAGTTTAGACTAAGCATCTTTTAAAAATAACAGCGTGATTGTAAGCAGCCTTTGAAGGGACAGCATAAAATGGAATTGTTATCTCCTGTTACTGCTTTGATTGCTGCTTGTATGCCTTATTTGTTATTGCTAAATCAAAATTGTGATGGGAGGCCTTTAAGATGGCTTTCATGAAGGCTTTAAGTCTGCTGGGTCAGCTTGAAGAGCTTTAAAGCGTGTGCCCAGTGGATTAATGAAGGACATGGGTCTTCAAGGATGTTGATGTAACTTGTTTTTCTTGTTAGTTTAGTACTCTTAGAAGAATTGCAAAGTAAACATCTGCTTTTCAGGGTGAACCTCTGAACGGCGTTGAAATCCACTTGGGAGAAGGAGGCAGGCGTTGGCATATCAAGCTACAAGTCAGCATTTCCATAAAAATAGCTGTGTATTTGAGCTCTTCCTCTTGTTTGGATCCGGGCTGTCACTACTGTGGCAAGCCTCTATTTGCTCCTTCTGAAAGCAAGACTGAGGACTTGAAGACTTGTTATAATCACAGTGCTTGCTACATTGCTTTTTTTTTTCTCTCCTACTTCCTCAAAAAGCTTAAAAAAAAAAAAAAAGCCTTGGTTAGATTTACTTCTAAACTGTGATAGATGTATACTGACAGTCTTTTAAATATGAAAAAATGAATTTTAAATGTTTAGTGTTGAGACACGCTATCTAAAGAGCTAATTGATACCACAATGGGTTTCACTAATGTTGCAGCTTAAGGGTTTTTCAGTAAACCCACGTAGCTGTTCAGAGCTAGAACTAGCTAGATTTAATAAAACAAAGGGAAGCAACATGTTAAGAGTGCAAATAATCTAAAATTTTATAATTTCCCCCAAAAGGTATAAACACACACAACTGTTTATATAGCAGCAGGCATTATTTCACTGATCCCCCAAGGTTGTTTATATAGCAACAGGCATTATAACAACACTTTCTGTTTTCATTATTGCAGTGCTTAGTCATCTGAATCCCAGCCAGTGCTCCTTCATACTCTGAAAAGTCATCCAGGATCTTGTAAAACAATTAACTATGTCATTTTATTAAAACTTGCATTTTACATTTCTCTCCCAGCATTTGACATCCTCTGAAAACCTTATGTAAATGCTTGGCTGCTAACCAATACTGCAAACTTGATTGAAAGTACACTTTTGCTTCTATTTTTGTTTGTGGGTTTTCACATTTGTGGAACAGATGTCCTTTTAAATGCTCGGTGCTATCAAGAAAAACTCATTTAACTGAAAATAATTCAAAATTGCTCTTGACTGCCTTAACAGTACATGAGCTTGCATAGTGTAGTAGTGGGTTGAGTCCACCTCTTGTATAGGTGCTGCAACATCAAGGCCTAGTTGCCTACAGTAGAGAAGTGCAAAAATGCTGGAGGTTTCAGTGTAGACTCGAGTATTATGCATAACATGTACTGAAGTGGCTGGTATTTTGAACTTTATTAACATAGTCTGAGCTGTAAGAATGCTTCCACATGTCTTAGAACAGGATGGATATGGCTGGGGAAACAATATGGTAAATGATGAACAGATGAGTTCAGAACCGGAGTTCTGCGCTCCCAAAAAAGGATATTCCAGTCAAGGTACTCCGTGGTTTCTGGCTGGGAGTAAATATATATATTTGTATACCATTAGTCATTAAATACTGTTACAGGAACTAGTATAGGAAATGGGCTATTCTTCTTTGCCCGTAAATGCAGGATATTGGTATTTTTCTGAAGAGGCAGCCCCTTAGTGGCAAAAGCCCTCATTTTGATCTTGGGTGCAATCTGGTATTACCCAGAAATAGAAAGATAGCTAAGTGGTTTCTTTTTAAGTCAACTTATTTGAAAAACTTTAATAATTCTGGTACATCTTATCTTATGGAATTTATAGGAGAGTAACTGAACCTTTGCAGGTTTGTATTTTAATTAGTTAACAAATGAGGTAGCTACACTTGTCATGATTTAACAAATGAATGTTTTGTCATGGAATTGTTACCTTTAGGAAGGTGGTAAGCTTTTATGTTGTCTGACGTGATTTTAATTAAGTGTAACAGTCTAGTTGACAAAATAAATTACTTGGAAGATGCTTGGATGGCAGGAGTGGTGTAGAGATGCTCAGGGTGGAGCTGATCCTCTGCTGAGGACAGACCATTTCCTTCCAGTAGAAGCTCAAGCCGTTGCACAGAAGGAAATGAAGGTAGAAACTGGAGCAACTGGATATTATTTCTTTTTTTTTTTTCTCTCTTCCTAAAGAGTCTAAACCAATTATGCCCGGCTTGTTATGAGTTTATTTTAATTTGTTTGTCATACCTCACCTACAGCTAATACTGTGGTTGCATTAGCTGGAACAATTTTCTTAGTCTTTAATGGAAATTGTTTAAACATTTTATTAGAAAGCTAATACAAGCTTTAGGAATAAATCTATCTTTCACTCTTGAGAACCATTGTTTTAAATGCAGCTTATTTCAACATTTATGGTTTTCTGTGATGTTGGAATAAATAGCAAGTATAATATAAAATCCCCACTAGTATGATAGGCTGGTCTTCTATAGAGGTAGAGTTGGCCTTAATATAAATTTAATCTCCTCTTTCTTCAGATTCTTCTGTACAGGTACTTCTTGATATTGTCTTAGGACAAACAAACTCAGATTTTAAAAAAGCAGCCTAGGCAGTTACCTACTGCCAGTTATCAATACTGTCGATCCTCTTTTCAAAGCCTTTTCATAATGCTGAAATTCTTAAGTTTATCACGCTGGATTTGTAGCATCAGAGGTTTGGGGCGCTGAGAAAGGAATCAAATTGGATGAACCTAGATTTGTTTTCTAAAATCTTGTAGAAACATGAATATGGTTTGTTTGGTTTTTTTTCCCCAGTTACAGTTTACTAGCTACTTCTTTACATCTCTAATTAGATAACTTTGAATGATGTCCGTTAACACAAAAGCCAGAGCAACAAAGGACAATAAAATGTTGAAATTTTCTCTTCTTGAGATGAGTAAAAGGAATAAATCTGTGTAATTGAAAGAAATTACAAAGTGAGATTTTTTTCCCCCCTTAAATATCAGTACCCTTCAGTTGTTCTGTCTCGAGCTGTTGATAAAATATGATCATCTGCTACACTTGTTTCTGTGGAGTAAGTGTTGCTAGTAACTGGTATGAGAGCAGACTCAGACTCCTGTCTAAAGTGTCTGATGTCTTTAGTTTATTTGTTTTCCAGTTCATGTTTAGTATGTGTTTTTGTTCAATCAAGCAACGTTTCACACAGCACTTGGGAAAACAGAGCTGTATATAGGAGCTAAATATTTGTAAGGAAATGGCAATTAATATTTTATTACTTGAACATCATTAATGATTTATTCCCAGTCCCATGGAGAGTACACGGTCATAAACGTGAACACAAATCTTGGACACTTGTTCACTCAAATTAAACCAGGCACGTTTTCTTTGGATGGCCGGGTCTGTAATATCCTGAAGGAACAATCTCATCTTTAAATAAAATGCTGCTTTTGCAAATGATACTGGGTTCCTTTGGAAACTTAGTGTGGGGTGGGTGGAGATGGGTGATGTTCAATAGCAACACTTGAAATGTGAACTCAGGTTTTTAGGAGAATCGAGAGCACACTGTCACCCCTTTCCGCTTTCATTTTCCTACCCAGACCTCATGTTTCACTGCTCTCCTTCTTGCCTCTTTTCTCTTTACATCTTCCATAATGCTAAGCTCTATCTTTGAGTTTCTTTTAATTCTCCTGGGAAAAGCAGCTGTCCTCTCCCTACATTCTTCTCTTTTTAAAATTGATTTTGGTGTTAAAGGGTACTTGTATGAATCCTACTGTAACAGGTCACAGGTGATGGTCATTACCGTTGTTCAGTGTCTTGCTATTTATTGCATGAGGTGGAGTAACTATCCCTGTATGTGTGGTGTCGGCTGTTAAAAAGTATTAAACTTAAGGAAAGGTGTATGAGAAATGTTTTATGGTTTGGGTTTTGGGATTAGTCCTTACTAATGATGCAGCATTGGCAGAGGGTAAGAGCAGGAGGAAGAAGAGTTCTGCTCTCTTAAGTAAAAGAGAAATCTCTTTTTTTTTTTTTTTCTCCCTCCATGCTCCTGTGTGCTGTACATGTAATGGGTTTTCTCATTGAACAGAGGTAGAGAGATTTCTTTTTTGGGGTATGGGAGAGTACTTCAGACCACTGCCAAGTAGGAGTTAACCTTGTTGCGTTAATGAGGAGGTAACTTTGGAACCAGACTAAAACCTGGGAAGGAACTCATGGCTCTGATGCTTCGACTGATTTTTTTTTTTTCTTTTTTTTTTTTCTTCCCCCCCTCGTCACCAGAAGGCAGATGAGTTTTTCAACAGCTTTTGGGATTACTTGTAGGTTTATTTTGTAAATACATCGTTGTCAGCTTGTGTTGATAAAGACACATAAGGCAATAGTGTTTTGTTTTTAAGCTATTACAAAGCCAAAATCGAATGCAGTTTATAAAGTAAATCATATTTTTTTCTAGAGGTTTCACAAAACTTACATCCTAATTTTACTTACTATGTATCTCTACTATTTGCAATATGAAAATGCGTTTTAGCAGAAACAGTGGTTTTGGTCGTATTTTGATACAAAAGTCTCACATGCATTCCTCTGATCTTGGCTGTTGGAAATAGAGAGATCCCTTAATCCAATTCTTTTCGTGCTCTGAAACCTTAGAATTTAAGGATGACTATAAAAAGGGGTATTCTATGAACATTTGATTGTAGTAGGAGGAACAAATGTAATGGTTTTTTTTTCTTTTTTTTTTTTTTTTTTATTTCTTTTGCCCCAGGCTAGTCCTTTGGTTAACCAAATCCCCTGTAATCCCATCAGGAGAATGTGGTGATCGTTTAGTAATTTATATTGTATGGTTGTCTTAATCCAGGTTCTGTCATTGTAGCAGAAAATATGAATCCAAGCCCACCATATGACTTGACTGTGTCCATATGGAAATAATAAACTGTGTAATAAATGGCCTACTGTTGTACAATGCAGTACTGAGGATGATTTTCTTCCAAAGCGATTTTTCTTTTTAAAACTCAGACAAGCATAGAAATCCTTCCCAATTTTGAGAGCCTTTTTCTGTGAAAAACTGATTGGTCCGTTGTTTGGGAGAAGTCAGAAATCTTTCTAACTTAGAGGATGCTTGCCTACACCTTCTTTCATGAAGTATGGAAACAAGTTGTAATTCTAAAAAAATTTTAACTTTGGGTGGGATTGTTCCATGTTTCAGCAGGTAGCTCTATCAGTATCAAATTTGTGCAGTTGTACGTGTATATTGGAGGGCAGCTGCGACTTCTAGAGGGTGTTAACGTCCGCTGAGAACTGCGTATCACATTGATACTGCTTCATTCGATAGTCTTAAAGATATTGGAATTTAGGGATATTTTTTTTTTCATATTTTAACCACAAGAGAGAAATTTCCCTGCAAAGTTTCCCTGAAGTTCTGAGATTGAAACTTGAAAGGAAGAAAGACTTTTTCCCTCCCATGTGCTGTTTTCTCCAGAGGTATTTTCAGTCTGGGGACTTCTTAAATAAGTAGTTTATAATTACCAGCAGCGACAGTTGTGTCATGTGTACTTCATTTGATAATCTGAGGGTAAAAGCAAGTTGCGGTTTGCATGAATACTGAATCTTTTCATTTATGTTTGCACCCACAGAGGAGTTAATACTTGGGTTAAAGTCAGTCAATATTTGAAGCCTTTCTCTTAGCTACATGGCATTGTATTTGAATGCTGGGTTTAATTATGAGAATAACAGCAGCAGTTTAAATGTTGATGTAAACTGTATAAGGAACACAGATTTAGATCAGTTTGTGACAGTATGTATTTTTACTAGTTGATATTACTGTAATAATCCCACTCCTGATTCCAGCATACATTGATACGCTCAGGATGACAGATGACACTTGCACACAAATAAATGTTTTGAATCTGTGAATATAGAACATTGTGTTGAAATTTGGTCTTTTCACTTAATGGCTGTATTTTTATTAAGCTGTGTGGCTGCTCTCCTGTTACAAATTGGAAACGGAAAAAGTGTAATGAGGTTTAACAGTCAGATTGACTGATTATTTTGTCCCTGTTCTTGGGTGGGTTTTACTAATATGAGGTTATGAGTATTAAATGGAACATTTCCTTAAGGGGAATAGAGCTCTTGAAACTGCTTGATTATCCTCCACTTTCTTTGAAAACCTAGTAAATTAACTGACCATAATGTTATATTTATTGGAATCTGGGATTTGGAAAGCTGTGCTAATTTTAGTTTTTTCTGTTCTTGTAGCTTAGATATCAACATGGGCTGAGTACTCCAGATCTAAGGCAAACCCTTCCTAACCTGAAAAACTTCATGGAGCTTGGGCTGATGGTTAGATGGTAAGTATTTTTTTGTAATTAAAAAGAGGTGGATGCTACAAAAAATTTAGCTGTAAAAAATTTTTCACAAACAAGCAGCTCCTCTTCATAAGAGTTAAGCATGCTTGGTGACGATTGTGACTTCCCCAAAATACAGGCTGTGTAAGATGTCCACAATATTCTACTCTTTTCTTCTTCGCTTTTAATATCATCCACATGATGGGCCCACAACGCTTCTTGCAGGAGTGGGGGGAAGACTGAAAAGTAATGTTCTTCACTAAAGGAAAGTGAATTAATCTTTCTTTTAAGACTGTATCTAAGGGTTGGTAGCAGATGCACCTTCTGTGTTGTGATAGTCCAGGAGGGTAGAAAGGTGTAACAACCTTAGCAGAAGAGGTCTTAGCCTGGTCAGTACCTGGCTTCCCGTTTGCTTTAAATGTGTAATTCAGGTCAGCTGCATGGGAGTCTGTGAATTATAATCAGCACAGTTTGTGTTGAGTATAATTGCTGCTAATGAAAATAGCTGTTGCATGTTGAGTGTTGTTGCTAAATGGGAAGCTACATTAATGAGTAACTGAAGGTTAGAGTAAGCTTCCAGGGGAATTCTTGATGCTTCTGCTCTGATGCACTCTGGAGGATCCAGGCTCACTCTCCACTGTCTGTAGAAAGTCAAAGCAGACTGGTTTCTGTGTTATCAGACTAAAGTTAGCGTAGGCTTATCTTGCAGCAGTCGTTTGAGCATGAGACTTGACCAATTCTTCTTAAACCCACTGAGATAAACTCCAGAAATGTGGAAGGTGATTCAGTAGCAAGTGTATTTCTGCAGGTGTTAGATGCTTTGTATTCTCATTTTTTGCTTTATGTTCTTTGAATCGTGCGCACTCGTGCAGCCTCTTACCTTAAACCGTTTTGTCTTGCATTTTCATCTTCATTCCTTGGGTGCCTGAATCCCACCCAAACATAGCATTGTGCCCTTTTAGGATCCCTAGGTTAATTATTGACTGCCCCAAAGTTGCACAGGTCTTGTGTGGTCGCTGTGTCATACCTGGCCCCGTGCAGATGCCTCGGGTACTCTAAGGTATTGAAAATGCCACCCAGGATGAGCTAACCCCACAGGTTTTGCTGCCAGATGCTCTGGTGATGCTCTGGTGATGCTCTGGTGATGGGTATGGACTCCCTTATTGCTTCAGTTGATCTGAGAAATAATTTCTTTTGGCACATATTATGCTAAATTGAGGTGAAAGAGTGCTTCCAGTCTTCCTAAAGGAAACTAGTTCTTCCTGATAAGGTTTGACTATTAGTGTTTTGTAGTTCATTATCTTAGTATTTTTGGACTAGTATATGGCTTTTAGGGGAGACTCAAACCCAAGCTTGAGCTATTTTTAAATCTGATGTGAAATGACACTAAACATTGTGGCACTGGCCCTTCTGTAACAGTGGAGTTAAAGCTTTTTAGTGCTATTCATATTTATCTAAATTCCTTTCACGTTAAACCAGCAGAAGTAGCAAAGCCTCTATTAGTGTAATGCAGACGAGTGTCTTGTCATGTTCTGCATAGAGGCAGCATAGCATAAGGTGAATTTTCCTAGTGATGGAAATACTTTTTCTGAAATTAAATCTTAGGTTGAATAACAGCAGGCAAACTCTGCTCTGATTTTACTATTCCAATAGGGTTCTTATTGCTGTATTTTAGTAGGGTCCTAAAATGTTGCTAAGCTCTAAAAGTCTCTTTTTTTTTCTCCCCACCCCCGCAATATGTAGAACATGGGAAGAACAACACATCAGTTCTGAAGACAGTATGTGATCACATATCCTTTTATGCAAAAACAAACCCAAGCTTTTTGTTATTGCTCCATTTGAAAATTGTAAGAGCAGGCTTCAAACAGGGTTCGTGCCTCAGCGTAGCACAGCTCTCAATATATCAGACCTTTGGGACAAAAGTTATGCTGCAGTAGGTAACAGTGATGAAAATCCTGTGGGATGTCGTCCTGCCACAGCTATTTCCAGCCCTTATTTCTGTGTCACTCTTCGCCTTTGTTATCTTTTACTCCTTGCACAGAAATGCTGATCCATGTGAACTCCAAGCTAAGTGTCCAAATCGCTTATTTTGGGAGGAGAGTCTTGGCAAAGGAAAAAAACAAATACAGGAGTAGAAAAAGCATCATCTTTGAGCAATACTGTAAAAAGTGTTGCCTGATCGAAATTGAACTCAGCCAAGAAAACAGTGGAAGCAAACAGGCCCCGATCAAAGGAAGCTCAGTCCCATGTGCAGGTTTATGCTGTCAGTAATTTCAGGCACAGCTGAAAAGATTCTCCCTGCTTTTCTTTTTATCCCCTAGCAAGATGCATAAAGAAAAGCTTTCTTCATCAGGAAACTATTACCCTGAGTTTTCATGGGGTATCCACCACTGTGATGTAAAAGTCCTAAGATGACGTGTTGTCCCCTAAGCAAATCTGAAAATGAAGGGCCAAAATACCTAAACGGTGACTTCTGTAGCACTTGTGTGTGCTCATCAGTAGGGTGGGAGGAGTACAGGTCGTGGATGTCTCCTTCAGTCTTGAGTACGCAGAGCTGGACGACTCTGGGACATGTTAAATGGGAATCGTTTTCAAAGCGTAGGTATCTGTCCTTCCCTTCTGCTGTGTGCTGGCTTTGAAGAACTGATAATGGAGGCTTTAGTTAGGCCTTAGAGGTTTTGCCATCGTGCAACCAGGGTTGTTTTTTTTTCTATAGGTGATACATAGTCATTAGCAAGACAAAACACATTTTTTGGCTGGATAATATTTCAAAACATGTAGGAATATTAAGCATAGTTCTCCGGGAGTATCACATTCCCTCTTTCCCCCCCATGAATGTCTATGCCTCATTTCCTCTTCACCTTCAAAACTTGTATGAATAGTTGTTCATTTTTAACTTTTTTTTTTTTAAGGCTAATGATTCTAAACAATGCTTCTTAGTAATTCCTAATAATATAAATGGAAATGAGGCTTTACAGGGAGTCTAGCTCAAGGGGAAAACTGGCTAGACTTTCATAATCGGGCATTGCAGTTGAGCACATACATAGCAGAGTACAGATGCCCACTGTCTTGCGGATAATATCTGATTACATATATTTAAACAAGCATAAAAGCCACCAGCTGTTAAAATGAAGATTTGAAGGAATTTTTTGTTTTCAGGATACTGTAGGTAAGTCATCTGATACCCTCTGCCACAGACCGTAGTCAGGAAAGTATTTCCAGGTTATCCTTCATTTGCAGGATGAGGGCAGGAGCATATGAGGCCGTGATGGGTTTTTCTTATCTACAGATTCAGTTGCACTGCCTGGTTTGTTTGGTTTTGTTGTTTCTGATCTTCAGTTTCCGTTCTTAGCATTGTAGCTGGGTTTTGCTGAATTGAAGTTCTATCAAATCACAATCACACTGGTAAAAAAAAAAAAAACACACTATACTTAGTTTCTCTTTGAACAGGACTGTTTTTGAACTCCTAGCCCATGTATTGTCCTCATTTTTGCTTTTATTTAGAGACATCTATATTTCTCTGGAGTGGAATTGAATCTCCTAGTTATTCAGGGTAACTGAAATACATAGTTATTGCAGGCTTAACGTCTTTCTCTGGTAAGCATCAGTTCAGATTTGAGTACAAAATAGCTTCTTTACCCCTTCAGATTAAAAACAAATGAACCAACCCCACAGCTTTTGTAGAAGAGCCCACCTATTTCATACTTCTATCAGAGCCATTTTGGCAGTTGTCTTTACAGTCTCAGCCTGGAGCTCTGGGGCAGCCCTTGGCCCTGCGGAGGCCAGTGCCTTTGCATCAAGGTTTAATTGTGTTGCTGCTGGATCCCTCTGCCTGGTGAGATTCGTGTTGTTTTGGTTTCTCAGGCATGACACTTAAATGATTAATACCTGTTTTCACATCGCAACACGCGTGATTTATTGCAGCAAGCTTGCAGGTCTACAAGCTCTGCTTCCCTCTTCATATCTCTCCTGGCACCTATATTCTGCTGTGTTTACTTTTCTTCCCCCTTACCCCTGCTGCAAAATATTATTTGTACTGTACGTAGATGAAATCAAGACAGATCTGTTGGTTCCCGCACACACTGTTATGGAGGCTACAGAACTGCAAAACCTTATTTTTCTGGTATCAAATCTGGATGTCGACTCTTATGGTGAAAGATGATGAGCCAGAGTTGTTGTTGATTTAGACTATCCCAGTCGTGGTCCACCAAATCTTTTCTGTTTCCTTTTGGGAATAATTCTCTCTGTTTCCAGCTCTTTAGTCCTGGAGTCTCAAAAAAGCTTCCAAAAAAGCAGCTAACTTTTAAGATTAGCCTTTTGCTGATGCAAGAGGCCCTGTGCAGTTTTTCTCTTAAATTCTTTTTCTTTTGAGTATGCAGTTTATTCCAGTTTTTGAGAGACACCAAGTCTTTACTTACACGTAGTCTGTACATTTTGAACATCGTTTTATTCCTTTTTGCGTTTTTATTCCCTTTTGCAGATTTATCTTTCACAAGTCAGGCTCTTGAGATCAATGGTTCCATTAAATCAAGAGACTCTTTCATTTTCTCTCCTATTCTTCAGCTTAATTTACTCTGTGTAACTTTTGAGGGATAGTATTTGTCATTATTAATGGCAAGTAAAGAGCGCACTGCAAACTTGAGCAGTCCAGGGAGAAGATTTTTTCTTTTTTTCCCCTACTGAATAGATGAGACAAAAGGCTTATCTAATGCTGGCAAATATGAGATATTCCTTTAGAAAGCCTTGTCTGTAGTCAGGGAGATGTCCTTTTAGCCTGCATTTAAAAGCTTTACCCAAAAATACTTGCGTGCCAAGGCTTAAATTTGTGTTTCAAAGGTATGTCTTGATTCATAAACTGCTAGATTCAAGAGGAGGCTAAAACTTAATGTTTGAGTTAAGAAAACTCTGGTAGCTTAATTTATGAAGATTTTTTTTTTTTAAAGCGTGTGTCAGAATTTCTTAGCTGCCAAAAGACGCCATTTCACCTTAACTTCATATTGGCAGCCTCCCTTTGCAGCCCTGTCACTATTGTGCGTTATTTAACCAGTAATCTCTAAGAAGGTGAGAAACTATTATTGCTTTTTAGCACAGTTGACATGATATTGGCTCGGAGCTGCTCTTGGAGCTTCAAACATTTCAGATGGCTATAAACCAACTTAAACACCTTCATTTAGCGTTCTTACTGCCATGAGGTCATAGTTTGCAACAAAAAAGATCAAATGGTGTTTAAGTTATTTTTTTTAAAGTATTCTCATACCAAAGAGCTGTAGCTGTGGATTTTGGCTGTTGGCCAGACAATCAAGATTTAGTATTTTGACCAGCTGTGATCCAGTAATGTTCCTCAGAGGAAACATTTTGTGGGGAGGAAAAGATACATATTTGAGCCTGTGAATTGTATTCTGTCTCTCATACTGCTTTACAGTTTCTCTGAGCCCCTTGCAGACAGATTAAATAATCACAAGTGAATCTGACTGAAGAAACTTTTTATCAAAACTGCAAACGGATTACAACCAGAATCTGTTCACTAAGAAAATAACTTTAGAAATGTTTGTGTCCTACTTCAATTGCTTTATCTCGCCTGTTTACAGCACGGAGTCTGTCTTGAGCCTTAGGTCTGTAAGAATGCCCAAATGGACTAATTATTGACTAGTGAAAACTAATATTTTGGGGAGAAAACAGCTACTTTGTAGTTTTGCTGGCAGTAAAACTTACAGCTGAAGTTAGACTATTATGAATTGGCTTTTGAGATTTGGATGCAATTGAAACATTGAGATTGGTGATGATGTAATTCTCTTATCTATAACGTCCAATAAATCTGGGGTTTCTCTTCTTTTTTTTTTATTTTAATTTAGAAATCCTGCTTCCTGATAGCAATTCAGTGTACGCCTATACGTAACCAGTTCTAGTCTGATCCAAGTTGATGACTAAAAGTCATTAAGGCCTGATGACAGTTCATCAAATCAGTTTTTATACTCCACTAGTCGCAGGCCGTTCTTTTTGGACAGGTGTCCACATCTGTTTGCTGTCTCAGAAGATTGACCAAGTAACCGTGGCTGGAAGCTGAACCAGCTCAACCCTAGTAATTCAGGTCAAGGTTGGACCTTAGAGTAAAGGGCTATGCTCCCGCAAGCCAAACTCTTTTCACTGGTGACGATACCTTACAGTCTCTAAAGTTTCTGGGCAATTGGATGATAGTTTTCTAATGCGACTTGCTTTTTTTTATGTATTTTATTAATTCCGTGAGCTGTGAAGCTGGTAAAGCGTCTCTTTCTCTGGACTTTGGCTTGATGCAGTGCTATGAATTCTGGTAATAGTAGTGCCTTTTCCTCAAGGAACATGCAAATGGGATAGAGACCCTCTGTCAGCTGCTTGTTTTCATAAAGATTAATAGCAACGTAGTATTTCTGAGCTCTGTGGCTCTCTGTAAACATTACTTTTGAACCAAAACCTCAATTTGACTTCTCATTCTCACCTGGAGGGAGGTGATGGAACAGGAAAAGACTCCATAACTGCTTAACCCACTGTACCTAGAGCCATTTTGTTTTTATTTTACTTGTCTGCAAGACTATGGCCATTGTTCTACTTAAAAGTATACAAAGAGCTATTCATCTTCTCGTGTTTGCCTTCTAGACACTCGTCACTCAGCCTAAACTAGTTGCCCAGGTTGCCCCTGTGGTCAAGAGGAGGCATCCCAAGAGGGTGACTGTCCCACTGATCATAAATGGCTCTCAACAGGGCAATCAACTCTTAGCTGGCTGATCTCTGAAGTCCTTCCTGCACGTTTACTTTTATCTAAATGCCTTAGATAATATTTGATAAGCAGTTAAGCCATTCTATTGACTTCACTCCTGCTTTCTCGGATTTGGGCTGTTATCCCCGTATTTTTTCCTGACTGAAGCTAAACCCATCCAATTCATATTTATTGGCAGCAATGGCTGGTTTCAGAAATCTGCCCACATATGTCTCCACCAGCTTAAGACCTGGTTTTGCAGCCTTAAGCAAGGTCCATTTCATTGCATGTAGTTTAAGGAACCTGGCTGCAAGTGCTTTTTGTTTTAATTCATTAGTTTGAATGCTTGCATGATAAATGAAGATCATTCCTGCTTTACTGCCCTGCGGGGCAGCCCTCTATTAACTGGGAAGTTATTTTGTAGACGAGGGAGATTAGCTTTGTATTGCTGCTACGTTTAGGCTGTTAGATCACTTAGTATAGATCATTCTGCCAGTTCAACTTATGAAGGAAGGGAAGATTTTTTTTGGCTGCTGGACTAAAGAGGTATTGTTCAGGCATACATAACGTGTTAGCTTGAGTAGCCTTGTCGTAACAAGCTCTTTAAAAACTCTCCTGGTCCTGCAAACTAATTAATTTCTCACCCATTTGCCTGCAGGCCTAGATTTACAAAGGAATTTAGGCATGTTTCTTTTTAGGAGGAACTTAAGTTTACATGCCCACCAGAACAGTTTATAAAGCTGCTTCTCTCGAGCTAATTAGACACCACAGTTTTCATGTTGGTTCACTCAGACACTTAAATTTCTTCTGCTACTGCTTCTGCTTCATAGAAAAGTTACTGTTGTGACTAAATTGGACTGAACAGCACTTGCTGCAGGTAACTTGGGGTTTACCAGTTAGACAGTCTAATGCCATACTTGTCTTTGCCCTTTAAAGAGCCTAAGAAAAATGAATTTGAGCAAGTTTAAAGCACAATCCAGTGCAACAAATAAGAGTTTCGGGTATTACTCATTGAGATGGTGAAGAGGCTTTGCTTTGGGTTTGATCTCTCCAAGAATTAGTTGCGTTTTGCCCAACGATGTGCCTCTGCAGCACCAGGAGCTAGGATTAAACCTAGGATTGCTTACTGCTCTTCTTTCCCTACACGTCGTCCCCATCAGAGGTGGCTCCTGCTCTTGTGAGATCTTGCATCTTGTGCTGCAAGGTGACATATCCAACAGGAGGACGCACTCCAAGCATGTCTGTAGGCTGGTGTTTGGGCCACTGTGTTTGTAACTTGTCTGGACCCTCTTCTGACTGGTTACATTTCAAGCAAGAGCTTTTAATCACTAAAATACTGTGTAAGAGTAGATATCCTTGTGATTCTTTTGAGAAACACTCATCTGTACTTAAATCCACAAGGTACAGCTTGAAATTCTTCCTGGATTAGATTTTAATCTCTTAAATGCCTGTCCCAGAGCTGTGGATGGTTGAATAAAATCCAGAGAAATGGCAGAATTTCCTACAACCCCTTCTTGTCGTTGTGCCGAGATCAGGCGATAGGAAGCCCTCCCTGCTGTACTGGGTGTTGCAGATCCGATGCTTTGGAGTCAAACTCTTCCCTCTGCAAAGAATACTAACATGATGTGTCTATGCATCTGCCATATGTTGTACATGGGGGAAAAAGCTATTCTTTTTTGCCTGTACATCTTGCATTATTCTATCTGTTCCTGTCTTGCTTTCTGTTTCAAATGTGGGGGGCTGGCTCTCTGGAACCTGCAGCCCTTCTGGCTTCCAGATCAGCAGGCATACACTCCTGTTTCACTCATCCCTGACATCTTGGTAGAAACCAAGAAGAATGATTTTTATCTTTATTGTTGCAGGGGAATGTAATACTGGAATCAGTTCTGAGAATAGCCCGCTTCTTTTGGAAAGGGGTGGCAATAAGTGGCCTTTGAGTTTGAAAAGGAGCTTGTATGCGAATGGCATTCTCATACACCGCATCTTCTTCTTGAATTGCATACATGCTCGCTAATTTACATGGTGTTAGACAACTGATTTGTCAAATAGATCCAGACTTAGGAACACATTTCATCCAACTCATTCTAGAGCTGTAAAACACAAGCGTGTTGCCCTTTGGATCTTGAATTGACAATACAGTACAAACAAAGCAAACTTCAGCAACAGGTTTTTTTTTCCAGCCTAAAATACTAGACTGAGCACAGAGCCCATCTCTTCTTTTTGCCTGTCTCTTTCTTTTGAGCCTCCTGCATTTAGAGCCACGAGGTAATGGATCAGCACCGTGCACATATCCAAGCTCTCGTAGCACAAAGCTTATAGCTCTCCTGCCTTGAGGCTCCCGCTTGTACTCTTCAAGACTCATGGTAGGCTTAGGCTCCTCTTAGCAGCAAGACTGGTCCTAGCTTGTATTTTGGGCTCAGTTTTGTAAGGAAGAGGGGAGAAGGGAGGCCTTTCCTGCCCAGTTCCACAATACACAGCCACTGCTTGGCCTTGGGACGTGCATCTTGCCACATCTCTGGTAAGACATGCAAATCACCATGGTACATGCTATCTCATCCAAGTAGAAAGGATATAATTCAGCTCTGCAACATCTCTATATCTGGAACGGGAAAGGCAGCAAAACCTTAGATATCTTGCACCAAAAAGCACCATCTACTTAATTGTACAGTGTCTTATAATTTGAACAGTGATCTGCAGTAATCGGTTATCACTTGTCCGCGAGGAATTAGTTTACATAAACATAGGATGATGCTCCCTTGGACCCAGAGAAGTGTCTTGAGTGTTACCTGGCTTTGTGAATATATGCACGTCTTGGAATTTGGGTAAATTCCTAAAACTTACCATTTAATTGTAAAGTTTCTAATAACTCGATACAGAGAAAAAGACCTTGTTTTGCTGCATTTTGCTGTTAAAGCTGAAAACATAGTGCACTGTGTTACTTCCTCTGCTTTTTCTTAAGGAAGATTCAGCAAACCTAGAGGTAATATGAAAAAGTTTCTTATCCAAGATTTAAGATAAACAGAATCTACTCACATAAATAATACCAAGTATTCATGTATTTTCTGAATCGAGGCTGCAAGCACTAAGCTGGGGGAAGGCGAGAGGCAAACAGACCATCCCCAATATGTCTGTGGTGCTCATTGCCTAAGTAAACTTCACAAGTGCCCCGCCTCAGATTCTTGTATTTGTCATATTACATCATTTTAAAAATAAATGGTTGATTGTGTAGGGGTTGGTTAAAGTATTTTAAAGTCTTTGGTCAGTAAGGGACTTGGGGGCCGGTCTCCAAGACCCCATATACAGCACTTAATTAGCATCTGTGGCACATACTGATTTCTGTTTTTTCACCTCTGTTAAGAATGCTCCAAACCTTTGCAAACAAAGCTGCAAATGCTCTGCGGCGTTTGCATTAAAAAGGTCTGAAACAGCAGTTGAAATCTAAGAAGAAAGTTGATGTTTTCGCTGCTGGCTGCATGTGTGGTGCTTATCTCCACTGTCCACAACTGTAAATTCTGAAAAGCAGTTTTTCCTTAAGGTAATTTGAGGTTTTTATGGAAGAGAAGGAAGCCCTACACGTGTATTAAAAGGTAACCTGGGAGGAGGCAAAATGGAAGAGGAAATTAAAGAGCAGTAGTCGTCCACGCTGCCCTCCCGTGGGGATGCTTATTTTTCACAGAGGGATTGTTGCAATATAGCTTATCCTATTTACAAAGGGGAGCAAAAAAAGAAATATAATGTGGAAAAGGATCCACGCTAGGGACTACTCATAACTGCTATTCCGAGATTTTTCCCCTGCAAGACAGATCCCAAAATGTATCAGGCCTTGAGTACAAGAAGTTTCTTTTAAATTGAGTTAATGAAGGAGACTCATACTGACAGCAGTTGAATCTTGGAGTTTTATATTCAGCAGATCAGTAATAGCTGTATTTTTTATTTTTTTTTTTTAATTTGGAAGGAAAATGAACCAGTTGCTGAAGTTAATGTACAACATACTATTTGCATATAGGATGGTGATTATATTTGGATAAGGATTAAGCCGATGAAGGAAAATTCACATAACACACCCCAGATGACGTAAAGCGGATGTTCCAAATTATAGACCCAGAGACAGTGTAAGTGGTCTGTGGAACTGTATTAAATAGTAAAATCAAACTTCTAAATTAAGCTTGATTAGTTCATGTGCCTCAAGAAACCGAGGTTGACGTTTGTCCAAAAAGTTTTGGAATGACTGGCACAGAAAAGCAGAAGATCTGGCAAAAAAGAGTCTTCTGCAAATAGCAAAGTTAGTGTGTTTTTTCTCCTTTGTGCAGCTGTCAGGAAAGTCCGCTGTTGGAAGAAGTCGCTCTTAGAGGATTCGGCCATTATTACTCACTTTCGAAGAGTTTATGATGGCCCGGTACAGGCCATAAATACATAAATATACGGTCAACAGTAATAATTCATAAAGTACAGCTTAGTCCTATAAAATGGTGTTAACAGTACGAATTAACATAATGTGGTGATTTCTTGGGTGATTGACTCTTCAAACCATGGAGCTTTGTAAATGTTCCTACACGATCTTACTGGTTTTCAGTAAAGCTGTCCTCTGGGGTGTCTTCTGTAGTTCATACAGCATTAAACACATTTGGGGTTTTAGCACTTTAGGATGCGAGTAGTTGGCCAAACGGAGCCCGGGGTTGTGATAAAATAATTGCTTCAGCCTCTGGTTAAACATCTGTATCGCTCGTGAGCGTGCCTGACAGCTGTGATTTATCCTTTCCTCCTTTTATAGTGATCGACACCATACATCCAGTGCAATTCCCGTTCCAAAGAGACAGAGCTCGAGCTTCGGCAGATTGGATGTTGGCTTTTCCAGTGGGCTTCCTTCTCCGGATAAAGGACTCCGAAAACGAGCCAGCACAGGAAACGAAAGACTACAGTACAAAACTCCTCCTCCTAGTTACAACTCTGCTTTAACACAGCCTGTTGCCATCACAGCCCATGTAGGAGAGTTAGATAAAAAACCTGGATCGATATCTTCCTCCTTGGATACCTCTATGGACTCCTCGAAAGGAAATACCAAGAAAGGCGAGGACTTGTGCAGCAGTTTAAACGGAGAAAACGGGAGCCTAAACAATGCCCAAGACCGGCAGGAGTCTTTCCTAGGACATACTAGTGCAATAAATGGGGCGTTTCTGCCCGGGGAGTGCTCGGGCACTGCAAGCAACGAGCAGCCCTGCGAGTTTCGACCCTCGCTCGGCCCTGTCCTCTGCTGCACTGTGGAGCAAGCAGAGGAGATCATGGGGATGGAAGCGACGGGGTTCAGCACGGGAGATCAGCTCGATGACTTTAACTCCATCCCGGTGGAGCACGCCGTGGCAGTGGAGTGTGACGAACAAGTCCTAGGGGAGTTTGAGGAGTTCTCTCGAAGGATCTATGCACTGAACGAAAACATGTCCAGCTTCCGCAGACCGCGTAAAAGTTCGGACAAGTGAGCTTGGACAGGGATTTGATAGCAGACATTGAGGTGAAATCAGTGGTCTGGAATAGAGCTAAAATTGCACTTATTCTTTATATTAATTATAAAAAAAAGAAATAAAAAAGCTAAAGCTATTCCTATGGTGTTAGACAAATGGACTTGAGCATGATAACACAGGATCATGGTATATTCACAGCCCAGGTAAATTTTGATTCTGCTTTCAGTCCTCCTATGTCTGGTATTTATAATCTGTTGGAAATTTTTTTTTTTAGGCATTGGAATCCATTTATAAAGGCTTTCCTGGAAACAATTTCTAGTGCTGATCAGGCCCTTCTATGAATATTTGTTAATTTCTTAATTATTATTTAGAGCTAAATTTATTTTAATCTTTTCAGAAGAAAAAAAAAACTTAATTTAAAAATACATTTATGGTAAGTCCTCTTTACCTTCTCCCATGTACTCCTGTGTTTTCTTGAGCAATGTAGTCAGTGTTACAGAAATACCACGAATTTGTTATAATTGGACAGCTTTCTCTTGGCTGTGCTCTTGTAGCCTTTGAAGTTCTAGTTTGCACTGATGGGTCTTCAGTTGGTGGTGTAAACTTGCCAGAGAATGAGCACCTGTGTGATATCTGCAGTTTCCTTGCACCTGATTAATCAGAAATGACATATTTTTTCCCCCCTCCTTTCCTCCATCCTCACTGTTCCTACCAGTAGAAGCCTTGAGGACTAAATCCCCTCTAAGGTTTCTTCTAAAAATCACAGCCTGACCATTCCCTGCTTCAGCTGGGCACAGACCTCATCAGCAGAGACCCAACGAGTGCACTACCTACGTGGGGTTCAGCTGCCACCCTGCGAGGTGTCCAACGGGGACAGCGTGCTGTGAAGCACTTCACAGCCATCTTCGTAAAAACCCAGACTGAAAATGCAGTCAGCACTTTGGAATTAGGCGAATTTGCGGAATCGCTCCACCCTTTGTAGAAAGGAGGCACCTGACATCATTCATCTAAATTAATATCCTTTTACCCAGCTGTACTTGAAAGGGAGAAACTTCCAGCGGTTCGCTGGAGGTGCGGTTTGCCGTTAGGTAGGTTACCACTGGCACATGTGTTCAGCTGCACTAATGGGAAAGCAATTTGCAGCCTGCTTTGTGATTCCTGGTATTTGTTTCAGTTTGGATTTCATTGCTCTTGCTTTCTATATTGTATACCCAAGAATTTGGGCTCGGTTGTGAGCTCTCAAATATAAAAATATATAGCAGAATAAAAAACACTTCATCATGCCTGGCTTTTTTTTCCTCCCTGGTCTATGCTTTCTTTTGAACCAATGACCTAGTCTTTTTTCCTAACTTCACCGTAAGGCTAGCCTAAATTAACTTCTTAAAATGTGGATATGTATAATCTCAACTATCTGTTGTCAAAACAAGATGTGTATGTGAGAACCAGTATACATAATAGCACTGTTCTAGAATATGCATTTTTCCAGGTAACACCTTAATGATTGTATTAAAATTATATTCACATTTCTTCTGTTAGCTTTTAACGGTTGTGTCTGCAATTGAGTTGTTGGATCGAGCCTTTCTTCAGGGATTCATTATCTTTGGTCTGTCCCAGTGCGATGTGCTAGATGGAAGCACTCAGAAGCAGAGACCTTGATTCTGTAAGGCGTTGAACGTGATTCCAGGTGCAGACTTGGGCGTGAAGTTGGACACATTCGTGAGCATCTTCACCCCCAAATAAGCTCCTCTGTTCCAACCTCATGAAAAGCTTCCCTAAAGGAAACGCTGCAGCAGCTTAAAGCACTGCCGTCGTCTTTGAGAAGAGATAGGTAGGAAATTCTCACTGCGCTTTGGCATCCTGAGAGCCAGAAATGAACACCAGAAAGCGTAGCACTTGTTAATGAAGTGGGCATGAGATACTCTGTGCCTATATCTATCCTTCTTCTGACAGCAGTACAATTTTAGGTGAAATTCAGTAATGCTGAGTCAGCCGTGCGCCCTGCGGGAGGGGATCTGGCACGCTCAAAGCAACACAGACCTCCAGTTTGTAGGCACGCTCATTTTCCTCTAACGGAAAGGCATTAGCTTGTGTGTGATGGTGACTTTTCAAAGCAACCCAAAGAGTAGTTGTCAAGTCGCTATGTTTCATAGGCAAACACGGAGCGTCTCAGTGCAATTAAGCGACACATGAAATTAGGTTCATAGAGCATAAGCAGGACTTTGGCTTTTTTTTTCATTAGTTGTGCATTTTCTCAGGTTGCACCCGACCAAATGAAGTCTAGTTTTCCTCCCTGATGTTGTGTTGCTGTTCCTCTTCGAGCCCTGTAATTGTCGATGTGTCAAACACGATGGTTGATTTCTGCGTCTGTCGCACAAAGCTGCTTTGACGGGCTTTCTCTGGATGTATCTTTGGTAGGCCTTAAATTGTCCCCACGTTTCTCTCCCACTCTCATCGCTTTCTATACAGAAGGTGGCGTGAAGGGGGACAGCATCGCAGGGCCGATGGAAGCATTGGCAAACGTCTCGTTGCTGTGAGGCTTGTACAGACTGCAGCCACCTCACGGCTTTCTTTTTTGCGATTATTTTCCGCCCCCCCTGTAAATTACTTTGAAAATAGCGTAGTGGGAGAGAAACAAATAGCAGGTTTGAAGGTGAGATGATATATCACAGTGTGCTTTAAACTGTCAAGAGCCTTTCTGTTCCTGCACAGCTGTGACACTGTTAAATGTCTGCAAATGTCTTCAAGTGGAGAAAACATTTCATTGCAATCTTTTCCCCCTCACTAGGAATTCCTAAGATTTTTGAGAATATTAGTTTTGGAAGATCACATCCCACTATATTTTTATAGCAAGCACAACAGCATTGGCTTATCCTTGCTTGACCAGGTATTTAAAATAAGCAAAACCAGAATATCCCATAGTAAATGACACATTAAAACTATGTTGGTAATTGCGGGAAAGCTCATCTGTATTTATAAAATAAAACTGATTAGTATCTCTCAACTTGTGTGTCTTCTCTTAATGCCTCCTTCGTGTTTCTTTTCTTTACAAGCCTGATTTGAACGACAGTGTCCTCCCCAGCCCCCCCAAAACTCTTTGGCTTATTGTTCATCAAGCCCCTATCGACCCAAATGCGAATATTTGGGTAAGAGGGTTTGCTAGAAGACCTGCCTGCCTCGTTGGCTCCAAATCCTCTTTCACACGAGATGGTACTGCAGTTGTTTTTCACGCTCCTTCCCAAAAGATGGCACGCAGCTGGAAAAACAGCCTACGGTGGGGCTGGGAGACAGCTGGATTTGCAAAACTTTTATGGCTGTGTTCCCTCATCGGGGAGGCATTGCTACTCATCCAGCACCTTCTGGGAGCCGAGCTAACAAGCAACACGTCTGCCTAAAAAGCTTACGTTCCCCTCGAACAGGAGTCTGCTGCATGAGCCGCGGGAGGAGAGCGGCCACGACACGGAGCGGCTGGTGGGAAGTGGCGGAACGGGACGAGCTACAGGGACTCTCCAGGCAGCATCAGTGCAACAGGTTTTTTGTTGGTTTGGGGTGTTTGGTTTGTTTTGTTTTTTTTCTTTTCTCCCACCCAGTCTGTCTGTTGGCAGAGAGTAAAATGCCAAGACGCCAACTGTATAGTCCTGGAGCTGAAGTGGGAAGATATAGGAGAGAAATTTTACTTTAAGCTGTTTTCAAATGTCATAGAATCATAGAATTGTTAAGGTTGGAAAAGACCCTTAAGATCATCAGGTCCAACCGCTAACCCAGCACTGCCAAGGCCACCACTAACCCATGTCCCCAAGCACCACATCTCCCCGGCTTTTAAATCCCCCCAGGGATGGGGACTCAGCCCCTGCCCTGGGCAGCCTGGGCCAGGCCCTGACAGCCCTTTGGGGAAGGAGTTTTTCCCAATCCCCAACCTAACCCTGCCCTGGCGCAGCTTGAGGCTGTTCCCTCTCGTCCCATCGCTTGTTCCTGGGGAGAAGAGACCGACCCCCCCGGCTCCAGCCTCCTTTCAGGCAGTTGCAGAGAGCGATGAGGGCTCCCCTCAGCCTCCTCTTCTCCAGGCTGAGCACCCCCAGCTCCCCCAGCCGCCCCTCCCCACCCTTGGGCTCCAGCCCCTTCCCCAGCCTCGCTGCCCTGCTCTGCCCACGCTCCAGCCCCTCCAGCTCCTTCTGGGGGTGAGGGGCCCAGCGCTGAGCACAGGATTCGAGGGGCGGCCTCACCAGTGCCCAGCACGGGGGGACGATCCCTGCCCTGCTCCTGCTGGCCACACCGTTCCTGATACAAGCCAGGATGCCACTGGCCCTCTTGGCCACCTGGGCACACTGCTGGCTCATGTTCAGCCGCTGTCGACCACCACCCCAGGTCCTTTCCCGCCGGGCAGCTCCCAGCCGCTCCTCCCCACGCCTGCAGCGGTGCCTGGGGTTGGTGTGCCCCAAGGGCAGGACCCGTCGAACAGCTTTATTGCAATGTGCGTTAAAGTGAAGAACAAGCTCTGAATGGAAAAGGTTTGTATTGAAATGCAGCTGGAGGTGCTGCTGGAGAGAGTGGACTTGTTCTGGATAAACCTTGGTCAATTCTGTACCTCATCTTGTCACCTTTCAAATGGCCAGAGAGGGTGTTTCTCCTTGGTTTCTGGGTTTTGACCGTTTTCAGGTGGCAGTGTTCGGACATGCTGTGTCCTCTGAACTGCTCTGGTTTAGCTGGTGTCTTTGGGCAGCCGTGAGCCCCTCCTGTCCGCAGGCAAGGTGGCCTTAACCCCAGGTGAAAAAAGGATGGTAATTTTCCAGAAGGAAAAAAAAATATCTAAGACTTCTTTTAATGGCTGGTTTTTTTTCATATCGGCTTATTTTGTATACAGCAGAATGCAACATTGCTTTACAATTTTTCATTATTAGTATGAAATTATTTTTTTCCACTAACTAATGGGTTGTCAGCTCTGCTGCTGCTGAATTTGTCCTATGTGTATTGCACTTGACTAGCCTGACATTTAATCTGTTGGGCTCATCAATCTAACTTTATGATGTTACTTTTAATGGGTCGTTTTGATAAAACCACACTTGAAATTCTGAATTTCCGATTTCTGGAGCAGCCGTATCCATTCTGGTGTGGATTATCTTGGTTTTAGCGGGGACAAAAAGTCCCTTTCTGTGTTGCGCTCCCTTGTTCAAAGAAACTAAAGCACTGGCCATCACAAAATAAAATTTAAAAAATTTAAAAAAGAAAAAAATGCTTTCTGGTAGTCAGGTATTACAAGGGTTTCATTGACACAGGTCCATTAAGCCTTGAATTGGCTGGAGAACCATGGGAACCAGCGCTGCTTTCCCCCGCCGCAGCGAGCAGACGCTGTCCTCTCGTGCAGGGCAGCGTTCTCCCGGGAAGGTTAGCGGAGGAGAAGGTGACCTGCGTTTTCTGCTGTGCCTCCAAGCCTGGACCTGATGCCGAGCGCCTGTATTGATTACCCACGGTAACTGAAACAAGCTCAGGCTGTTTATTTAGGCAAAACTAAACGTAGTTTCCTTGGCTGAGCAGAGGTGAGATGGGGAATAAATCTAACACTTGCTCTAATTATTGATTTTTTTGGCCTTTTGGCAGCAGCGCCTTGGCTTTCCGTCATGCGTCCACCTGCCAGCAGTGGCACACGGTCTGCGTGCCAGCGCCAGAGGCATCGCGTCATCACGGCAACCAGCCCTCAGCTCCTGCAAGGTACCAGTCAGAAGGGGTTCGCGCTGGTGGCTCACTCGCAGGCAGGGCCAGCGAGACCTTCATCCAGGTTTTGTGATTCGTCTTCCCTGAAAGCAGTTAATGCCTTGTGGTGGTCGTGCTTGGAACGTGAGCTGAGCCCAAACTGCTGGACTCAGTCTTGTCAGCTGTCTTACAGGGTGTGTTTTTCGTGTCGCTGTTAAAAAAAAAACCTGTTTGCAGATCAGGTTGCGTGGTCACGTCCCAAGTGTTAAACTGAAATCATGGGCAACTCCTAATGGGCAGCTCCTGAAGGGCTGTAGCACGTTAATGCTGGTATAAACAGATCTATAAACACAGAACGGTCCCAGCGGCCTAGAAATTTCATATAAAATGCCTGTATTTTTTAAATAGCGTAATAAGGTAGTTCGGTCAATTAAGCTGCATATGCATGAAAAGCTGTTAAGCTCAAATGTGCAGTTGGTACAGGTAGAAAACCTGCCAGCCCAGCCGCGTGCTTCTGCCCGGCACGTTGGCCTGGGCGCGGGGACTGTGCCCATGGACAGGACGGGTAGAAGAACCTTAGTACGAGAGGGAACGGCCTCAAGCTGCGCCAGGGCAGGGTTAGGTTGGGCATTGGGAAAAACTCCTTCCCCAAAGGGCTGTCAGGGCCTGGCACAGGCTGCCCAGGGCAGGGGCTGAGTCCCCATCCCTGGGGGGATTTAAAAGCCGGGGAGATGTGGTGCTTGAGGGACATGGGTTAGTGGTAGCCTTGGCAGTGCTGGGTTAGCGGTTGGACTCGATGAGCTTAAGGGTCTTTTCCAACCTTAACAATTCTATGATTCTATAACTCCAGCCGCCGAGGAGAAGCTTCCCTCTTCATCTTCCAACTCACAGAAGGTGGCAGGTCAGGGCAGTGTGGTGCGACGGTTGGGTTACCCGTGCCTGCCCAGATTTTAATCCCAGCTCTGCCTCTCAGCGGCTGTTCTGCTTGCGATTCTCCTTGGGCTTCTCCGCTCGGGAAGGCGATATCCCTCCAGCTGGCTGGCTTATTGCTGCCAATGCTGCCGAGTGCTTCTATTTTCAGCTGAGACTTGCACATGCTACAAGCAAGTGAGGCACTTTTGGGGAAGAAAATCTCCTTTTCCTCGCAGGGTGTCTCCTGCTGGAGGACATGCATGGACTTCTTTGCCCTTTCGTGGTGAAGCTCTGCAGCAGAAATCTGTCTGTCTCCTTTTCAGCCCTTGCTTTTCTGCTTTTGCTTTCAGGAGACTGGTTTTGGTCATTGGTCTGAAATTAGAAAGAGTCATGGCAGAATTTGGGGTTGTCTTCTGCGGTTTTGTCTGCCCTGGCTAGCACTGCTCAGAACATGGCTCCTGGGTTTCCAAAACATTTTCTCATATTAATCATCTTCTCCCTGCAAATTTGCAATGATGGTGAAATGTCACTGCAACCCGTTAACATCCCTGCTGGTTTAACTGGAGACATGAGTGCGCTGGCAGAAAGACAGAGGACCCTTCTGTGCATCTGTTTACTATGTCTTTGGTTGGATGTGCCCTACGTGGGACCGAGAGGGACCGATTCCTTGAGGGGAGATCGGGCATCTGACAGACGCAGCGCAGACGTTTTGATAACATCTCAGCTTTGTGGGAATCTCACAGAGTTCCTCTCTTTCATAGATATTTAAACCGGTGCTGGAAGGAGTGGCAATAAACCAAGTTCACCTCTGCCTAACTTGGTCCCTACAAAGGTCCCCTATGTCTTGATGCCCGATCTGAAAGATGATGAGGATTGTGCCCAGGTGGCCAAGAGGGCCAATGGCATCCTGGCTTGTATCAGGAATGGTGTCGCCAGCAGGACCAGGGAGGTGATGGTGCCCCTGTATTCGGCACTGGTGAGGCCGCACCTCGAATCCTGTGTCCAGTTTTGGGCCCCTCACTTCAAAAGGACATGGAGGTGCTGGAGCGTGGCCAGAGAAGGGCAACGAGGTTGGTGAAGGGTCTAGAGCACAAGTGTTATGAGGAGCGGCTGAGGGAGCTGGGGTTGTTTAGTTTGGAGAAGAGGAGGCTGAGGGGAGACCTTATTGCCCTCTACAACTGCCTGAAAGGAGGCTGTAGCGAGGTGGGGGTCGGTCTCTTCTCCCAAGTAACAAGTGATAGGACGAAAGGAAACGGCCTCAAGCTGCGCCAGGGCAGGTTTAGGTTGGATATTAGGAAAAACTTCTTCACTGAAAGAGTGGTCAGGCACTGGAACAGGTTGCCCAGGGAAGTGGTTGAGTCCCCATCCCTGGAGGTATTTAAAAGCCGGGGAGATGTGGTGCTTGAGGACATGGTTTAGTGGTGGACTTGGCGGTGGTAGGTTAACGGTTGGACCTGAAGATCTTAAGGGTCTTTTCCAACCTTAACGATTCTATGATTCTATGATTCTTGTTGGACCACTGTGCTCCTGGCCATGGGTTAACACCTGTCCCTTAGAGAGCTGAAATCAAATATGCCCGGTTCTAAAAGACCTCTGGGCAGCTACAGCTCTGGGCCTGGAGGAGTCTGAGCTTTTAGCACTGCAATTGCTGGTTTTACTGAGCTCCAGAAGTGCTTTGGGGTTCCTCTGAAATGCTGAACGCCAGCCCTTTGCAGCAGGCAGAGATGCTCCCTGCCATGCCGCAACATCTGCACAGCATCAGCATCCTGGTCCTTCACCTCAAAACCAAAACACGGGTTGCAATGCTGGTTTTTAGTGGTTTTTTTTTTTTTCAGATGTTCACTACAGATAACGCTCAAGCAGTGAATGCAGAGCTGCAGTGAATGCAGAGCTGAGCGGCTACGGAGGAGCTACGGGTCCCTCCATACAACCTGGCTGCGATTGTCCTGGAGTGGGCATCGCGTTGGAGGAGCGCATGTGGTGCGATGGGTCAACAGGAGGAATTACAGCTGCCGTGCTGGAATGAAAAAGCACCTTTTTGGAAGCAAATAAAGGTAACATCAGAGTGGTTGTAAGGGCAATCAGGGTAAGCGCAGCACCTCTCCCGGTGATCGGAAACACGGGACTGTGATTCTGGCCACAAGATATTTGGTTTTAAGAGCAGGATCATGGCTCTTCCTTGCTGATGGGCTGTTCCTCCTCTGTCGTGGGTTGCGTTGTGTGTTCAGGCCGGACACCTTCAGTTCCTGTGCAAGAGAAGGACAGAAGGAAGAGGGTGGTGGTTTCCTGCAGCCCAAGAACCCCTTGTTTAAAACAGAATTGGCAGGCTGAAGGGTAGCTGGGGATCTCTGAAAACATTCCCTATTTTCTGTTTCTCAGAAACATTTGTAACAAAAAAAAAAAGTGAATTAATTTGTTTCAAAAAGAGATTAATTTACCTCACGTATCTTCAGATAGCCTTCGAAGGAGAGAGTGCCCTATGGATTCTGTAGGGTTTCTCCACCCATTGATGTCTGCCACCTCTCCCTTTTTTTTGTGTCATTAGCACTGTTTCATAATAGGTGTTTGCAACCCAATTAATTACAAGCTTCACAGTTGCTGGGCTCTACCAGCAACTCTTAATAACAGATCTACCTGAATATTTCTCTCCTCGGATGTTTGCCAAACCACAAGCCATCAGCAAGGTTTAAGCACGTTCCCGTCAGCTGAAACCATAGGCTTGGTGCTGGAGTGAAAAATGAGTATCGCGGTTGTAAAGAGCTGGCGACACGTGTGTAGAGCAACTGCTAAACGAGGAGATCCAGCTGCATGGGGATAAAGGGTAACAGGCCCTGAGATGTTCTGCTTCATAGATCTTCTGTGGAAGGGTTGTTTAATGTCCATATAACGTTACACGCGTTTCCACTTCCCATCTGCGTTTGCTAGAAGAGTGCGTGCCAATGGGCTGGGCTGAGTTTTAAGACTGGTCTTGCCTAACCAGTTATACTGTATGGGCCACAGAGTTTTACCTAGAGTTTTTAGCGTATTATTTGTCATTTAAGCCACAGTATTTCAGAAAAGCGTGGAAATCCTTCCTAGCACAGAAGATGGTCAGGAAGAGAGAAGGACTATTCAGAGTATTGACTTGGGCAGCTAAAAACTCATCTTTGCAACCACAGCATCTCATAACTTAATTCCCAGTTGAGCTTAAGCACGTTCAGCTGTGTTCCTGTTGCACCTTTTTATCATCTACCTAGTCTAGTTTTAACATCTAGCCTTTGGACTTCATACTTGTCTTCTACCAGATGGAGCACTCCTTTTACAGCTCACCTTTCTAAGACCCTGAACGCTGATATACAGCAAGTGCAGCTCCGCAACCTGCGGCAGCGATCTTTACCTTTGCTTCCATGTGTATCTTTAATAACCTTTTCCCCTGGGCTAGCAGGAAATGCTCTCATGCTGGAGTAGGCGGAGGGCCCCGGTTGGCTTGGCTCCGGGCTTGTTTTTATAGCGATAACTTTGTCAACAGCGCGTAGTGTGACAACACGAAGCGGTTGTTTGGCTACCCCTTCGTCCGTGGAGGAGACTTGTTAAACTGGGGTAGGATTTGTCCTGGGTGAGAAGTCCAAGATGCTGTCAGCTTTGCTGGGAACTGCAGACGGCCGAAGAGGGAAGCTTTAATCCTCCCTGCCCTGACGTTAGCCAGATATCAGGCACTGGAGTACGTGGGCTGATTAGCGTGGGCTTGCTTTGTGCAGCAAAGCTTCCAGCGTTAACGAAAAGCGTTGCTGCCTCGAGCGAGTATTTGTCAAGTTGGGGACCAGCAGAGTTTTTTCATGCTCTTTGGCTGAGCATCTCTGAACCTCCACCTCTGCTGTGATTTTCAGCATAAGGTGAACAAGTAAAACAGATACCATCGACCCCTCCCTACCTGTTAAAGTGAAGGAGACCCAAGGCTTTTCATCGTTTTAATTAAAGGGCTGTCAGGGCCTGGCCCAGGCTGCCCAGGGCAGGGGCTGAGTCCCCATCCCTGGGGGGATTTAAAAGCCGGGGAGATGTGGTGCTTAGGGACATGGGTTAGTGGTGGCCTTGGCAGTGCTGGGTTAGCGGTTGGACTCGATGATCTTAAGGGTCTTTTCCAACCTAAATGATTCTGTGATTTTATGGTCTACCTTCTTCCCTGACAAAAACAGTGTAAAACAAGTGGTGGCTTTAGTCTGACCCAATATCCCTGACTTTCATCTTGATACTGGTGTAGTTTGTGAGACTGGAGTGAATTAGAGGCTGAGGAATACAAACCACACAGGCAGTCACCGAAACAGAGGAGGGAAGGGAGAGCATGCAGTCTCCAAGGGGGATTCTCAATTATTTGGCTGGGGCAAATGCTTGCACCCTGAGCTGTTCCCAGTGACTGGAAGCCAGAGGGATGGGTGGACGGATGGATGGATGGGTGGATGGATGAAGGGACAGAGGTGACTGGCTCCTCATGTGGCTGAATGTTTGCAGGCAGGAAAAGAGGCTGCAAGTGCCCTGCAAACCCCATCCCTGACCTCGATAACTGCACTGGGGCCCGTGGCTGCAGTCTCCCAGATAATTGTGTGTACGCACATGCAAGGGAGAGGAAGCTCGATGTTTCCTCAAAGCAAATAAAGGTCTAATCTCACGGCCACCTTCATAACAAACTGGTTAGAGAATTACAGGGGAGAGAGGGGAGATCTGGGTTTATGAATGAAGTTTGTTTTGTTGTTTTTTGGGGTTTTTTTGTTTGGTTGGTTGGTTTTTTTAAGACTCCAGTCCCATGACATTCGGTTGGGGGAACCAAATTTCACCTTCTTTTTCTCCACATATCTTCTCCATCCAGCCAACCATAAGAGGCTGTAGAGTCTCCATGAGAAGGATTTAGGAGGATATTTCAGGGAATGTGACAATAACTGGGGAGAACACCAAGGTTGCAGATAACAACATTAGCACCTAGCTCATAGAAACTTTAGCAAAACCATTTATTTAGAGAAGGTGTGCATTTGCATCTGATTCTTGCCTTCTATTTTGGAATGGCTTTAAAATCCAGAACATGACTTGTACCTGGGATTTAAACTGCGACCTGGCTTCCCCTTGGTAGGGTACCTTTTCTCATCCCCGTGTGATGGTATTACCCCTCCTGTGGAGGCGAGCCCGTGCTGCCTGCTCTGCACGCCCCGTGGCTGCAGTGAGAAATGGGCAGCAGAAGAGGATCAGCTCTCACCCCAGAGTGCTTGGGATATGGAGCATGAGAAATGAACAGAGATCCCCAGCTTTCCGGTCCAGCTTCCCTGCCTCTGCCTGCATCGAGGCTGCGGAGAAAAGGGGATGGATGGAAAGACAGACACAAGCTGCCTGCAGCCCCTGAACAGGGGCAGGGCTGTGGCCACGTGCCTGGAGAGGAAGGTGTAAATTATCCCTTCTGCCTCTACGCACCTCTCCTCTTGCATCCCGTGCTCCGGATGAATTCCTGTGTGTCTTTAGCCCAAGGCCGGGGAGCAAGAGCTTGTCTTCACCTGCGTGTGCTGAGCATCTGGGAGGATGGGAATCCTGATTGTGCCTGGGACTTCGGGGTCCCAGAATGACACAAGTGGCAGTGATTTAGACATGCGCTAAGAGAGGGATTTAGCCTCCCAACGCATCTGACTAATCCTGAGCTCTTTGGGCAGCCTCTAACGAATCATCCCCAGCCAAGGCAGCCCCTGTGCAAAGTGGAAGAGGGCGCTGGGGAGAGGAGGAGGGGGCTCATCTCCAAGATGCAGTAGGTTTGTTCAGTCTTAGCTGTTGTATTTGCATGGGGAAAAATATAAATCAAGGCTGCGCTGGTCTATATCTGGCCAATTTCAGTCTGGAGTTCCTGACAGGTGACCCCAGGGTACGGTTGCATGCTCTCAGTGCTTATTTTTGACATCGTAATCCAAATTGACATTCAGTGCTTGAATATACAATAAGTTCATTACAGCTAAACCCTCTGGCTCAGGGATTTCCTGTTGGTAAGTCTCGGAAAAATCAGGATTCCCAGTGGTATCAGGCTGAAAACGTTTGCAGATAAAATTCAAGTTAGCAAGTTATGCCAAAATGTTTTTGGAGCCGAGCGGAGCTGTATTTTCTGTCCAGTGCAGTGACGCCTTATCCGTCCTTGTTGCTTGGGAATGGAGGCGGAGGCCCCTGCCCTGCACAGCTCCCAAACAGGGTCTCGGTGCTGCTCTCAAGGGGAGCTCATTAAAAAGCAGTGCATGAATCCACAATCCTATAGCTAAGCATGTGTCTGAGTGGTTTTTTGGAACCTAAACTGTTGCTTTTCGTCCCACTTTCTAAAGAGCAAGAGAAAAATCTGCGCAGCATCTTACCAAAACAGCCTGTGATCAGCCGCAATAAACTCCACAAGCAGATGAGACTTTAGATATCCCCATTACCTCCATGAGCGGGACGTATCTCCCAATCTTCCCATGTCTACATGAGGGTTGCAACACAGTGGGGTTACTACTCAAGCCCTTGACCTGCCGGTTAATAAGCTGTTATGATGAGGTGTGAAACTGGCCTGGGACTTGTCCATGCCCATCTGGCACGTGGACAGCATCTCTCCTGCTTCCACCTCCTCCCCCCAATGAAACTGATACCTTATAAAACAGATACAGCTCTTTCCAGCCGATGGGTCTCAGCTGGGATTTTCAAACTACTGGTGGCATGTGAAGCTGGTTTTCCAATAAGGTGAGTGGAAAACATTGCTGTGTCCCAAAGGGAAAATGTGAATGGGCTCCATGTGGGAGTTGAGTGGTGGGAGAGGAGCTGAGAGGTTCCCCATCATGGGTGGAGCAAGAGCCAGGGGTGATGCTGTTACAAAAAAGAGCTGCATCTCCTGCAAAGCATTAACAAGACAGGATGCAAAGAAGAGAGCAGGGAAGGTCTCATTTCTGTACATCCACTGCCTTGTGGCAAGAAGAAATGCATGTGCACACAGCATGTGGAATATTTTAGGAAAAATTTCAGACCTGTAGAAGTAGAAAATACGAGAGGAGAAAATCTGAGGACACAGTAATCCCAGGTACTGCATAGTTTGAGAACAGGCAAAGACATATAGAGTACCCAGGACTGGAAGGGCCAGCTTTGAAGTTTGATTTGAGGTTGGCCAGGGTTTTCTCAGGAGAGTTTTTAATATCTTCAGAGATGGAGATCTCACAACCTGGACCTCTCTTCCAGTGTTTGACCACCTTCACGGGGAAAAGTATTTCCTAATGGAAATTCTTATGTTCTGACTTGGGCTGGTGACTTACTTCCCATCACTGGGCATCTCCCAGGAGATCCTTTCTCTCTCTCATCTCCACATTGTCCCACCTGGGAGCTGCAGGCAGTGATAAAATCCCCTTTGCCCCCTTGCACACCCAGCTCTCAGCCTCTCCTTGCATGCCCTGAGCTCCAGTCCCAACCAGCTTGGTGGCGTCACTGGGTTCTGTCACCATCTGCCTGGTACTGGGGAGCCTAAACTGGTCCCGGTGCCCTGTTATACAAATGCTAAATGGAGAGGGAGAATCATTTCCCTGGCCCTGCTGGCTCCACTCCTGCCACCAGCACCCACGGCATGGTTGGTCTTCATTGTCCCAGGTCCTTTCCCCAAAAGCTGTTCTCCAGCCCATCAGCCCCCAGCCTGTGCTAGACCATCCCTGAGAGATGTCCCATACCAATGTGACCCTGTCTCAGCAACCGAGGGTGGTCTACACAGGCTCCTGAACTCCTTTCCAGCTCCATGTTTTTGTTCATCCAAATCGCACATCTCCGTAATTCCCTAAGAATCCAATAAAAAGCTTGGGAAAAGGTTGCTATTCTTTCCTCCCCCGGTGCTTTTTAAATTTTACACATCTTAAACCCAATTAATTTGCTAGTCACTGGAAGCGTAGCATCCTATATGGCTCCTGTGAGAAGAACACGTGATAAAAGTAGGATTATCACTTGCATGAGCAGCGCAATGGCACAAGAACAAATATGGTAACGTTTCCTTCTGAAGCACAGGACCTGCTGTGGAGGATCAGCCATGAGCTCTGCAAAGAAAGCTATTAACCACTGGACTTGAAAACAATTCCTCGCTGTGGCTTGCTGTCTGCTTCTCTTGATAGCTTTTTGTTACGATAAATGACACACGATTGCTTTTCCTACAGGCTTGTGTTTGTCTTGCAAAAGTGTCTCGAAGCAGCAGCTGAGGTGGAGATCCTCGTTCCTCCAGGGGCTGCCTGGTCACCTAGAAGGGGATGGGGCTCTTTGGGGTGGGCACATCTAGCCTTCCCCTAGGAGCTGGGGAGCAGAGGCTGCTGTGGGGTTTGGCAAGGGACGGATCCGTAGGTGAGAGAGTCCTGCAAAGTTTGCTCTTTAAAAATGCCCTAAAGGAAGGCACAGAAATCTGCTCAACCTAGAGGCATAGACCTCCTCAGTCCAGACTATTTCTGATGACTCAGAATAGATCTAGGTCTTAAAACGTCACATTCCTAGGACTCGTACATTCCCAAATTGTTCCTTCTCCCTGCCCCTGTGTCCTTCCTTCTCCTCTTCCCCAGCCACGCGAGGGGAAGAGGCTGCCGCTGCTGGGAAGGGAGCACTGGACCGCTGGTGCCCGTAGCTTGGTGTGACATCCAGTTTCTGTTGCAGCTATCGCCTTTGGTGGAGCAGAGGCAGAGCAGGACCCTCTGTCCTCATCTGAGGTGGGACTGTGGAGGTTCCTTCTGGGTGGCACTCCCTGCCCAAAGAGCTGCTGCTCACCTCTGAGGAGGGGGTGAGCTGAATGGGGGGTCTGGTGTGCCAGAGGGTGGCAATGATCCAGGTGCCAGGTCCCTCCTTGTCTTGCACCTCTCAGCCTAGGTGGAAAGAAAGCTGTTGAGGTCAGCTGCAGCCTTGCAGGGTTTTTGATTCTGGGGAGCTGGAGCATCCCTCCCACATAACCAGCACATTGCTGTTACTGGCTGCTTTCCCTATGGCTATAGGGGAGAAAAAATAAGGGTGTCCACCCCATTATGTTCCTCAGCAAAATGCTTGGAGCCCTTGGTGGGGCAGAGCTCTTCCCAACAGGATCAGCCAGGCTTTCCGCTTGTACGCACCATACACAAACATCTCCACCTTTCTGAGGACCACCATCCATGTACCTTGGGGAATCCAGGACCTACTTTTCATCTGAGAAATGCAGTTTGTGCACTCAACTATAATTTAAACCCTGACCCCGGGGAAGTCAGAGCCAAGGACACTGGCTGGTGCCACACTGCTCAGGTGACAGGCTGAGGGGAGAGGGATGGGCTGGAAACAGGAATTTGGTTCAGCTCCATCATGTTTCCATAGGGTCTCAGTTTATAAATAGTTCGGGTCAACCATGTGCCTCTTTGACACTTTTGTGAGGCTGAGGACGCTTTGGGTTTTATACTTAGAAACTTTCCTTTCCTGGCTGCCCCCGTCTCCCTGCCTGCCAGGAAAGTCCAGCACAGGAGTCAAAAAGGTGCCTGTCTGGATTAACCAGGAGCCTGCCACAGCCAGCGCTGAGCTTTGCCCAGGGCATGGCCTGGATGATACCGAGGAGCCGGTAAAGCAAGGGGGGTCCTGGGTGCTGAGCTGCTCTCAGGGCTGGTTCCCAAATGAGGGAGAAGATGGGAGTGGGGTTCCTCCCCCATCCTCAGCAGTGGGGAAGCGAGCTGGGAAGTCAGGTAGGAGCGGTGCTTGCGAAGGATAGTTAAACATATGGAAATTATTAGCTGCAAAGTCACCAAAGCATGCAGAACTATCTTCCTTTGCTGAAAAGAAATTATTTTTGCCTTCTATCCTTGTGCGTTTCTCTGCTGAGCAGACAGTCATTGCAATGCCCACCTGGCTGGATGGTGGCTGCATGGCCAGAGTCTGGGGCTGGGGAGCGATATTTGCTCCAAGAGCTCTCTTCCAGCAGTATTTGGGATGGTGAGCAACTGATGCGCCTTTTGCCATTGGCTGGGTGAAACAGGCATCACAGCAGCCATCTCCTGAGGATGGCTGGAGGGAAAGAGTTTGCTTGCAGAGGTATCTGCACTGCAGATCACTGCAGTTTAACTGGTTGCTCTGGGCTCCAGTTAGAGCCAATGACGAGAAGTGAGCATGGGGTCCTGTTCTTGGGATGCATGCTTTGGGATGTAGCTTTATTTTTCCCTATCAGCCATAGAAAGAGCTTGGGAGGAGCAGCACATACAGAGCCATTCCTGCAGAGCTGCATACCTAGCCAGAACTACAGGTCGCGCTTTTCCTAGGGAGCTGGTTTTCCTTCTTTCTCCAGGATTACGCTGTGACTTCACAACTCAGATGGCTCCCACAAACCCGCCTCCAAATCCCGATGCAGGCAATGCACAAGCAGAACCTGGGACACAGGGTTTGACAGCTCGTACACTTACCTTCAGCAGTGATGCCTTTGCTTTCTTATTCTGAATGGCATGAGAGCTAGGAACACTTGGAAATACTTCATAGTCTTTGGGTTGTGCATAGCAATCACTTGTATGTGGAATGAACCTTCCTGAAGTACAAGTGCGAACGCAAGCCAGAACATGCCTGGAAACACAGAGGCTGAAGCATCCTCTCCACAAATTACAGTAGATTAAGTAATTTTGTTGAGTTGTGGCTTCTAATTCTTCTGTTAATTGCACAGTGGTTGGGTGTGATTTCTTACCACCACCCAGCTCCTCCCAGAAATTAGTCTGTTTGCTGCTGGTGGTGATGGGGAAAGAGAGAAGCCCCATTGCTTTCCTCAAACCAGGTAGTGCAGCAGGATCAGCTTCAGGTTTTTTTCAAGCCCAACACATCTGAAGGGTTTAGGTCAGCAATCTGCAATCTACAACATGGCCCTCAAAGGTGCAACATAGGCGACTTGCAACGGCTTGCAGGGAACCTCCAGAACTTCACAGGCAACAGGCAGAACCTCCTGGTGCTTGGGTCCCTCTGAGGTCTGAACACCAAGAAGCAGGGACCTCCTCACCAGAGACGTCTGAGCTGAGCCACAATCAGCTAATTTAGGAGGCACTGTCATCCAGTTTCTTTGCTTTTCTCTTGGTGTGTTATGGTTCAGACGTGGCAGGAGAAAATGTGGTCTGACACAGCGCTCCTGAAAGCCTGCTGAGCTGTTGTGTGGGCAGAGTATGGCCGTCCCTCACTGAGCAGTACTTCAGTCCACAGCTGCTGTAGGGACGAAGTGGGGGAAGAGAAAAAGAGAGACTCCTGTCGGTGAGATTCTCTTCCTACCCCTTCTGGTGTTGGAAATAGATGCAACTTTTGAGTCGCAGTTCATCCCAGGCTCAAGTAAATTAGTCTGGATAGATGCCGAGGTTGATAAATTTATGCTGTTGACTTGTTCCAGGCTTGTTTCTGTTCATTGTGTTGTTCAGAGGCAGCATGTGATCATCTCTGCTGAGCACAAGGTTGTGTGATTCAGTCTTTCATGCTTGCTAATCACATGCATCTCTAAAATCTGCATGTCTTATTCAGCTGAAACAAGGATGGTGATGCAGCGAGATCAAGTTCTTTTCTTACAGCAGATATCTACACACAGTCGCATCTTCAAGGCTGTTGCAAGGACAGTCATAGCATTCATGGTCTGCTGAAAGTCCCTCCAGCTCATCGACTCTCATCCGCGTTGAGCTGGGAGTCCTGAAGCAGAGATCGTCCTGGCTTTGTTAAAACCAGAAATCCAGCCTGGCTCCTCAGCAAAGTGATGCGTTGGTCAGAAAACTTCTAGAGGCCTTTAGTGGAACTGGTAGATGGAGTTTTTCCTGAGTGCCTCATGTCTTTCTTCAAGTGGAAATGTTATAACCAGTTTTGTTTCAGCCTTGTGGAGACTTTGGCATAGATGAGCAGAGTAAAAGCAACCCCTGCCCCAAAGAGCTTGAAGTCTAAATGTGAAAGGAGGAAGAGAAAGAGGGTGCAGATGACTGAGGAAATGATGAAACAGAGTAAATTAGCGAGAAGGAAATTGTTCTCCGTACTTCAGATCCTTTATCAAATCCTTTGCAAGTATCTTGATGAATGAGAGTTTTTGAAACCCTGGCTCTGCGGTTGGGGGTTACCCTTGAATTCAGGCACTGGAACAGCCCTGGGATTGGTCTTCTCATTTCTGTTTAAAAATCAGAGATCCTTGTGTCTTCTGGGATATCAATCTGTCAGGCTGCAGAGATTATTAGTACATTATAATCATGCATGGAGCACCTGCAACCTTGGCTCTTTATTATTACAGGTGTGCATCTGCATGCGGGAAGAATTTAGGAATTAAAGAGGACAACATTACTGAACAACCTGGGAACAGTGGAGCAAGCTGATTGAACAGTAGATTTAGCCACAGAGTGTTTGGTATAGCAGTGTGTCTTTCGCTGCCTTCACAGCTCAGGGCTAGGAGGTGTGAGGTGATCTGCCATTTTGGGGCACACTTTGCTGTGGAGGTCACAGTTTGCTCTCTCCAAATGAAAGCAGGGAGAACAGCAGCATTTTGTGTGAGAGTAAGGCTGAGCTGAACTTGCAGGATAAAGGTGAGGCTGAGCAACCTGATCTGATGGTGGAGCTGGTCCTGTTGTGAGCAGAGATTGGACCACAACCTCCAGAGGTCAGACCACAACCTCCAGAGGTCCTTCCAACCTCAATTATTGTGTGGTACTGGTTCTCACCACAACGATGATGGGAGCCACAAGTAACTAGCTCTGGTGCAAACATCTCAGAGGGTTATGATAAGTGGTGCAAAGTCCACCTGGCAGCCAATAAGTAGTGGTATCCCTCAGTAATCAATACTGGCATTGATAATGTTGAATGTTTTCATTGACAACCTGGATGGAGTCCGCTCTCAGGAAGCTGGTGGCACCAGGCTTGGGTAGGGGAGTGGCCAATGTGCTGGAGGGCATGGCTACTACTCAGAAGAGGGTCCTGGGCAGGCTGGAGAAATGGGCTGACAGGAACCTGATGAAGTTCAAAAAAATCATGTGTCAGTTCTTACATCTGAGGTGGAATAACCCCATGCAACATTAGGGATGGGAGGCTAAGCCCTAGAAGACAGCTCTGCAGGAAAGGAAGGACAAGGCTCTGTCCTTGTCATCATCTTGTGTGGATAGCTGCACATTGCAGACTCATTCTGCCACAAAGAAGGGGTGCAGGTCATCAGGTAGAAGTTTGAAGACTGTCCTGGATAAAATACCAAGAAATGTTCCATGGGGAGCTACTGCACAGCCAAGGAGAACAGGGCTTTTGCCATCTGTTCAGATTTCCCCAAGAACTGCATCTTCCAACCCCTGCCCTTCCACCCACAAAAATAACAAAATGATGCACTGAGCAAAGAGAGAAGGCTCTCCACCCAATGTGTTGATCTTTGCCTGTGATTATTCCTCTTGATGAAGGAAAAAGATGAAGCTTGGTGGACACTTGCAAGTCCAGCGTTCCTATTTGTGTTCTGCCACAAAGGTCTTCTCCATTAACTCTCCCCATACAGGGATGTCTGTAGGAGTCCTCCTCAGGGGCGTTGTGGTCCAGATCCATCAGAGACGTGCAAAGCACGGAGGTATTCCAGGGATGTGGGTGCTCACACTCAATCAGCTGTGGTGGGGCAGGGTGTGTTATGTCCAAAATGGGGATAAACACATGCATCTGGGTTGCTGCTAACCTTCGCAGGCAGCTGGGGTGTTCTTCAGCCTTCACTGCACTGCCAAGATGCTGCTGAGGGGTCGGCTGGAGATGTTGTGTTGCTGAAACGCCCAGGTTGCCTTCCCAGTGCCAGTCAAAATAAAGAGCTTGGCTTCTTTTCTGCATTGGCTGCTGGCGCTGAGAGCTCTCTGAGGATGGAGCTGGAAGGGCCAGTGTGCAACTGTCCACTGGTGTTGGGCCTGGTGAACACCTCCTTAGGCTGAAGAAGTGAAAAACGACAGTAATTTCCTGCCCACGCCAACCAAGCAGAAATGTTCTCCCATGAAGTTTTATGAGGCTGCAGAGCCTGGAAATGTATGAAAGGCAGAAAGGACAGATCAGCGGAGAGGGAAAAACTGATTGAAAGGAAATTAATGTTGTTGAAACCTTGTGGAAAAGTTAGAAACTCCTCTGAAGACCTGGGGCCTGATTCTGACCCAACCCAACGAGGTGGCAAAATCTCACCAAATCCAGTGCCGCAGGTTTGCAGAGCCACTCACAGAGACTTCAAGATGCTAAAAGTGTGCAGGAGAGATGTAAAGCGTGGACATGAAGTAGATGGGTGCCTAGAGGCTGGTGTTTCCCTGTCCTGATGCTAGAAAGGGTCTAGATATAAATATATAAATATATCTATATAAATATATAAATATATCTATATAAATAGATATCATGAGTCTTGTGGGGTCTCACGGTGTCTTCAGGAGCAACCCAACCACCAGTGCTCCAGGAGGGCTCCCTATACCCTGCTCGTTGGTGAGTCCTTTAGGAGATGGCATAGGAAGGGATCTCTCACTCAGCCCCAGGGAGCACACACTTATTGGCATCTTTTTTCAGATGTCCTGACTTCGACCCTGCGGTTGAGGCACACGTGGGAACACCTCCAAACCCTGGTCCTTCTTGCACCTTCCATCCCCACCAGCCAAAGCGGATGGCTTTCCAGGGGCTAGGTCTTTTTCCAGCCATTCAAGGCATCAGGACCCAGCTTTTCCAACCCCAGTGCCCTCCCAGAGCCCTGTGGCCATGCTGCAGACCCAGGAACAGGAGGTCTTGACTTGGTGTGGCCTTGAGGCCACAGCAGCCTTGAGGCCACAGCAGCATGGGAAGATGCTTCCCATGGGCTGGACAGGACGGGCCGGAGCAGCAACCTCTGTCCAAGATCCACTGGAGAAACTCCCGCGCCAGGAGATGGCTCTGCTGTGTCCTTGTTCTGCTTGTGCACTGTGAGGGATTTCATTGATGCTGGGGAATCCAAGGCAGAGGGACAAGGGAGAATGTAAATGTGAAAGAAATTGCAAAATGGGAAAAAAAAAAAAGAAATATTCTAATTTGCATGTGGGGGTTGGTATTTGTTGCATTCAACTTGCCAAAATGCTGGAAAATACAGTAACTGCACTGAGTGTGGTCATGCAACTTTTGTGAAGTGTTGAAAGAGTGGCTTTTAGAAATAACCACCTTTTTTTCTTTAATGTTTCACTTGAAAATTACTGAGTTCTGATAGAAAAATAATGCTTTTTGAAGGATCCAGCTTGGGCTATGGGGAGAATAGAGATATGATTTTCCAAATGGAGGGCAGCCTGGGCTTTTTTCAATCCCACAGCAAGTTTTATATGTGAACTCATTACTAACCTTGTTGTTAACCTTATTGTTGCTATTTCATAGATAACATCCCTATGTCATGAACACTTTTCCCCTCTGGATCTCCAAGTACTTCTGAGATAAAGGCAGGTTTATTATCTCTGCTTTAGAGATGGAGAAAACAAGATATATAGATGGGATTGGTCTGGCATAATAGAGTTTTTTACACCTGAACTAATTGCTTGAGACTCCCTCTATTATCGCTGGAGACAAACAGACACTTCTATTCATTTCATCCTAATATAGGTGATTAAAACAGGTCAGATGGCCAGCTTCAATGTATTTATGCAGTGTTTGTGATGGGCACCTAAGGGGAGAGGAGCGGGCGCGAGTAGAGACAAGCGTGCATCTATATGAGTATTTTTTCTCTTTAACTACACATGCAAGATATAAATATCTAAATACTCACAGGCTCTTTCCTGTACTAGTATGTGATGATGGATGGATAGATAACCTTTCTCCATAAAAATATACATAGTTAAGGGTAAATTTTTCATTGTCATCTCCAGCTTGTGTTTAACAATTTCTTTTCCTCATTTTTTTTTCCCTTGGAATATTGTTGTGGGTGGAGAGATCTGACCTGTGTCTAACATAATATTCTTGGATGGGTTTTTTGAGTAATGGCACTGTTATTGTACAACCTCCAGCAAGAACAATTTGCAAAGTGTTGCAAACTTTTCGAAATGACCTGACAACAGCTCTCCAACCAAAGTGGTTTTGCAGGGATCTGTTCCAGCATCACAGGGCTTGAAAAGAGGGAGGCAAAAAAGGCATCAGGTCTGTGCAAGCTGCCCTTCACTTCAGGTTTGTAACGTTGGTAAAGGGGCTTGAGGTCTGATGCTGCAACCCTCGCGTAGAGGAGTCGTTCCCCTTGGTGCAAGAGAAGCTCAGTGTGCTGAATGTTTCTGGAATAGCCTAAACCTGGAGTTATAGGGTCACCTTTATGATTATCTCAGAGGGTTTCTCTTCACACATGGCCATCTGCTACATGAGTGCAGAGTAGGGGTGTGAACACAGAGCAACCAGACTTGTGCTCAGACCCTGCGGGGACCCTACAAATAAGAAGATGGTCACACGAATGTAGGTGTTGATGCCTCCCTTGTGGACATGTTGTTCCCCTGGGCTACCAGCCAGCCCTGCCACCGGGGCTTTCACCCCAGTCTCCTTTCTTCAGACCTGCTCATGGCAAAATACAGGTCCCATTGCCATGAAATTAGGGAGAAACTATACCTAGGAGGGACTCTGATGAAAATTGCTGCCATAGGAACCAAGGTCTCCATGATGTAGCATGGGCTGGTCTGATGCATCCAGAAGCCCTGGTGTTATTTTTGCTATCTAAGATTTTTAGAAATTAATCTCATCCTCCCTGTGGGGTTTGGGTGCCCCAAGGGGCTGAAGGGAGCAGGTGAATGTTCATAACCAGGCTTTAAATCTGCTGAAAGCCAATTGTCTGCCAAGATTTATTGCATGAGCCTGTGGCAGACAGGTCTAATGTGGGACTCCCGTGCCATCATGCCAATACTCACAGTGATGAGAGAAATAGGATATGGCATCAGGGTCAGATGGGGTGGGACCCTAACGTTATATTAAGGTGCTTTGATGGTTATTGAAGGATTTAAGCAGGGTTTTTCTGTGTGGGTGAGATGAGGAGCCTGCGGGGGAGAGGAAGAGCAGGTTCATGGTGTGGAGAAACCTCCAGAGGCGTGGTGGGACCCAGAGCGGCAGGTGCACTGATGGCACCCTGTGAATACCGGTGGGGTGATGATGGATGGATTTTCTATCTGTAATGAAGCAGTGGCTGAAAGCATCAGTCGGGCACCTGTGCCAAGGCACTGTACAAACACCCTCCGGTGTGTACCACAGCTCTCGGGCGCCAAGGGAGGTCAGCATCTTTCCCCCTGATGCCGATGGATGCTGTGGGTCCCTCACTGTGCACGTTAGCAGGATCTGGCCTCCTCTTCCACCTCACCCCTTCCAGTGGCCAGTGTCTCTCTTCAGTGTGACAAGTGTGTGGGGCCTCAGCCAGACTCCATGGCCAGAGTGCCAGGCGCTGCACAAACACAGCAAAGCCAAGCCAACTGTAACGAGGGAAAAAGGCTGCCTTATTAATTGCAGGTGGGGAATCAAGGGCAGGGTCGAAGCAAGCTGCCTGGGCTGGCAGACTAGATGGTTGGAAATCTCCCCAAATCGCCTGAATCCTCTTAACCATGTTTTAGCCGTGGGACCGCCATGCTGATGTCCTCCTCACAGCAGCCTCTGCCCATGACATTGAGAGAGTGAGATTGAAAGCAGGGATGCAAGCAGGACACCAAATTTACCTGGACCCCCAAAGATGTGTGACCAACACCCCCTTGCTCCCCACTGAACAAAACCGTGGGCAGCCGATCTCCTGCCCATGTTCCCTTGCGATGAGCCCTTCCTCCTTTGTGCTAGCAGGCTCCTCTGGAAGCAGTAAAGTTGGCTTGAACCGTTATTAAAATAATAGAGAGACCCTAGAGGATCTTTAAGCAGGAGATCTTTAATAATTACTACCTCCAAGACTCTTGCTACTCCGTTTGAACCAGGGTTTCTCATGCTATCTGAGTCCTGGAGCAGAGCTCGAGTCCGTTCCCACAGGGCTACGAGTGCCATGTGACTTAATTGTCCTCGATATTTTTCTAGTCACGTCAAGGGCTTCCTTGGAAATGTTATATAGCTGAGAAAGAGTTTATTATTTGCTGTCAGGGGGCAAATAACACCAGGGCATCTCTGAAGACGTCTATAATGTATCTGCGTAATGTGAAGGTTAAAATAAATCAGTAAAAAGAGCCACTCTCCTGAGGGCAATATACTGTAAAATATTTCATCAGAAGGCCTGGATATTATTGCGCTTGTAATTAATCTTCCTGGTAATAGCACGGCTTGTTTTCTCCTGCCGCGTTATCTCACTCAGTGTTTTCGCTGGCCGCTAGATGTCGGGGAAAAGCCTTTCGGCATTGGTTTTGAGGAACTTTCTCCCAAAGTTGGGAGTTGCTGAGTTTCTTCATTCATTTGAGGTCCATGAAAATGCCTGGTGTGGTTGGGAAGTGGAGATGCCTCGGCTTCTGCTTTCGGCTGCCAGCATATGAGCTGCAAATCTGACGTGTTCCCCAGCTTCTCCCCTTGTTTGCAGCCACGGATCACTTTGTACAACTGAAGAGGCTTAGTGCTGATGAAATTATACCCACAGCACTCACCATCTTTCACCCGCTGCATGCAAGTCATCTATATTTTTATCATTACCCCTCCTGAATTTTACCTGGATTTTAAACCCAGGCTTTCCCAAGCATTTGTAACCCTTCTGTTCTCAGATCGTCACGTTGCAAGCGTGCTGTGACTTGATTTTTATGACCAGAGGGAGTAGTTTGTGTCTGTAAGATGAGTGACGGAGACAAATCTTGTGCAACAAATATATGCCTTCAAGGAGCCACAAATCAAAATGGACTTTGGGAGTCCGTGGTTGGGGAAAGGTGATGGGAGAAGACACTTTGTGGGTGGTTCTTGCACGCAAGGAGGCCGTCTTGGTGCAGATGTTCCCCTCCTATCACGCACACCCAGCTGAGGCATGAACCTCCTCCCCAGGAAGGGTCAGACTCCTTCACCGAAAGAATTCAGCAGGAAGGTGCCAGAGATCCACATGTCACTCCCTGTCTCCGAGAGTCATTGCAACACATTTTTTTTTCACACAAGGGAAAGAGGGAACCAATGCAAACCGTGAGTCCCACAAAACGGAAATGCTATTGAAATGTTTTCTTGTTAATTAGCCTCCTCGGCCCTGCGCTTCCTGACTCTTGAGCAAGAGCTGATTGCTGCAAATAGCTCTGCCGCTCAAAGCAATGACCTGCTGGAGAGGGCTAGTGCTCTCGTGAAGGGTCGTGTTTGGGAAGAGGATGCTTGAAGGTAAAAGGTTGGTGCAGGAGGACAGAGAGGGGCTGTCTGACATTTGGAGACGATATAAGTGCTCCTGCCCGTTGTGTCTCCTGGGAGCCCTCCCTGCCCTTGGTCTGCCTTTGCTTTTTAGTCCAGGCTGCTGCAACTTGAAAGTGGGCTTTGTTCCCTGTGCTAGAAAACAGCAGGTTAGGGAAATCTCCTTGATTCATAAGTTTCCTCCTAATGTGCATTGCTTTTCCATGGGAGGCTGAGAAATGTGCGGCTGGGTCTTCTTTGCAGTCTACATGTTTGAATTGATGCGGTGTGTATGAGTTTTGCTGCGATCGAGAGAGGCTGCAGCCATGGTCATGGTGCTGGGAGGCAGAGATGCTTTTTATAAACATAAATCACAAGTGTGACCCATGTTTCTTTCTTGCCGGGGTGTTTGCTGCAGGCAGGCACCCCAATGCATTGTACCCCAGCTCAAGCAATGCTCATCTGTGTCCTTCATCCAGCTGGAAAGGTTTCAGTGTGTTTCAATACTGCAAAATGCTGAACATTTGCTACAAGTGAGACAAAACAATCTTTGCTCTTTTCTGTCTTCTTTTCTACTGGTCTTATGGAATTTCCTCAACAAGGACAAAATCTCACGTAAGCTGCTTGGAGAAAGACTTTATACTTAACGTTACTGAGAACAGGATTTGATTTATCACCTCCACACTCAACCTGTTGAGCTAAACCTCTTTAACCATAATCAGTCCTTGTAAACTGCAGTGCTCAGAGGTAGGATGTATGTGGGTGAACGGATGTCTCTGGCCACCAGTGCTGGTTTTGAAGAAAAGATGAACATCCCCCCACTACTCTGCTTTCCCTTCTGGTGCTGGTGTAAGTCTGGCTGGTGGAGCTACAGAGACTCCTTTTTTATGGGATGTATATAGCAGAGCCCGTGGAATTTCACGATCTTGGGCATGGAGGAAGCTTTGGGACAGAAGAAAGCTCAAGACGCCACCTAGTCTAAACGCCTACACCAAGGACCATGCTGCCAGTTCATAAAAACCCACAGCAGAAATGAGTCCAGACTTCCTCAGTGTGTCTCTTCCATGGACTTAGTAGGTTTCCTTTGGAGCCAACCTAAATTTGCTTTGCTGCAAATGATGCCAAGACAGTCATCACGTTCCCTCTATGGGCTTCTTTCCTCTAGGCTGTTGTCACCACTCCACCAGTCTTTCTTCATAAGTCATATTTGCTCCAGTCTCTTATCATCCTTGTTCTTCTGTGAGCTTTTCCTGTGTTTGCTCAGCATTTGACTGCCCTTTTTCACAGTGTTGATGGTGTTTAAAATTGTTACAACTTATATCTATTGTTGGATCCTTAAGATGAGGCTAAGATGAAAAGAGAGAGGGTAAAGATGACTGAAAAAAAGCCTTCTCTTTCCGAGGGCTGATCTAATTCATGTCTGTCATTCTCTTCCTTTCTGGACTAAAGTTGCAGAATTTAGTTAAAGAGACATTCAGCTTTTTTTTTTTTCTCTCTCCCCAACCTGAGACACAAGACAATGATTGTGTCTGTTAACTGGCTTACAAGGCACAGTTGATTTCTTGCCCAAACATGAGGTGTCTTCCCCAGAGATGCAAAGACCTGTCTCATTGCTTGGATCTTCTGTACTTTTCCTGGAAACCAAATTAAAATCACAGTCCAGCAAAGGCTGGGAGGCTGTTGTGACAAAATGAATTGGAGCAAAAGATAATCACCTATTGTTATGCTGCAGAACTCCTTGACCGGTTGGGATTTCTCCAAGAGCCAATTGGACATGATGAATAGTGGTAATTTCAGAGCTATGCATATTCTCAGAGTTTGCAGTTTTCTACATCTACTGCATGATGGAGAGAGGGGAAAAAATACGGTTTCTAATCAGCTCCAAGTCAGCAGTCTGGACTCTATCCTGCAGCTTCCAGCTGCTGAGGTGTTTGCAAAGGAACAACTCATGCCTGCAGCAAACATAAGCCACTGTCCAGTCTCCAAAATGCTAATTTATACAGTCTTTGCTAGAGAAGTTGGGAAGCAGGTGTCTCCTTCATCTGGATTGAAAGACGTTACACTTTTGCATGACCTTCCCTACAAAACTGTGCCCTCTGAGGAAATTTTATTTGCATGTGGCATCCTTTACCATGGGAGTTTTCTTTGCTATTCTTTCTCTCCATATAGAACTGATATACCAAGACCCCCAGCTGCACCCATATCTCTTATTGCAGTCTACCCTGTAACGTAACGAGTAACACACTCAATACAGCCCTGTCCTTGCAAAATAAATTCCCCCAAGAAGTTGGATATTGGATTCCAGTGTGACCAAACCGTATTCGGGCAGACTCCATGCTAGAGCCAGGGATGTGAGAATTAATGTAAAAGTGCCCTCTCGTGGCAAATAGGGTAGGTATCATTCATCATAATTTTGGGGAAATCCATAACGTCACTGGGGTTGTGATTTGTGTACGGTTGCTAGTCCGGACACACCTTAAGAAGAGGGACAGTGTCACTGTGAGTTCTTCGTGTTGACATGCTCCAAATTATTCCTCAAGGCACCCAGAGGATAGTGGGGTTGGTTTCCCTCAGCCGTGCAGAGCCAGGAGCTGGCAGTAGGCTCAGGGAGGAAAACGTCTTCTGGGGTCCAGAGTTAACCAGGAAAGGTGTTGGTCTTGCAGCAGGGTGGTGGGTGGGAGCCTGGCTCTCGGGAACACGCAGCCAACAGCGAGCTGTCAGGGGCTGGAGTTTCCTTTGCTTCAGGTAGATCCACTGGGAATGAAGTGTTTGCAGCTGCAGAGCAGAAACCAGACTTGGGCAACCCTCCTGCCTGAAACCATGAGATGGCTTAAAATAACAGTCTCTCTAGAAGAGATGATTTAATAACAAAAACGTAATAAAGCAAGCTGGGGCTTTGTTCTGCCTGTTCTCAGGCCCATGATTCAGTGCTGCTCACTATATTAGCTGTTACTGCACACTGTCTGAAGCAGTCACCCATTACATACCTAATTAATCAGAAACCTGGGTAGACCTGTGTCTCTATGATACAAGCCATAAAAGGGGAGTTTTATGGACCTTTTTCCTTTATTCCCTTTTTATTTTGAGAAAGGACATGGGGTTTTCTTTGCACTAATGATTGTTCTGGAGCACCCACAATGTCTTCCCTCCTCCTGCTTGCTCTTCCACTTCCCTTGCTCCACGGAAGACAGATTTATGGCTGGGCTAGATGGTCATGCTTCTGAGGATGTCACCACTTAGGGAAGGCAAAAAGCAGAGCAGGAATGGGATGAGGTCTCCCATTCCAGCTCAGCCATAAGGAGGTAGGCAGGTAGATGAATGCTACAGGCACCTTGGGATACCTGCTGCTCTTCTGGCCAGAGGAGGTCAACGTGTCCTGGATGGGATGGTTGCTACCTCAATTACCTGGCTTTGCTGTGCAGCACCTCAGTCTCCATGCCTCATCTTCATTTCCAATGACGTGTTGGTGGGTACAGCTAGGATCTCATCTTCCTTTGTGCTCATATGATCAAAGGTGACTGAAAGTTCCCACCTGAACACACTTCTCTGGTGAGGGAGGATGAATGAGAGAGGGCCAAGCCACGGTGCTGCTTGGGGACTGCTGATCAGAGGCACTGTGGAGTCATGGGGCAAATCTGAGGTTAGTCCTTCAGGACAGGAATGAGGTGCTGGTCACCAGCTGATGTCATAGGGTGCCTGTTTGAGGAAGGAGTCTTTTTTGCAGGACCTAGCACAAGGCACACTTGACCCAGTGCTGGACCCTTAGATACTTCTGGAGTACAAATGGCAGCAATGTTAGCAATGGACATACATAGACATGCATTTTGCTGGGCGGAGAGAAGCAGCTTTACAATTGCCTGTCACAACAATGGAGGTAAAAAAAAAGTCCTGAGAGTCATTATTGCTTCCACATATTAGTGGTAAAAGGGAGGAACGAAAAATGACATGAAGTGCCCAGGCCAGGAAGCGATGGGAGGAAATGCCACTACAGCAGAGCCTGGACTGGTCAAAAATATGAGTCAGCCCCTCACCAGCACTTGGCTTGATGTTCGTGAGATTATACAATAACATACAGCTTTGATGGTCATGTTTTTTCAGATCTTCACTTTCAGTTTATTATGACTATGCCAATTAGTGAGCTGCTATTTTTGTCTGGAAGCTCATGGTGGTCCAGTTTTGAGCAGGGGGTTGGGTTAGAGACCACTGCAGGTCCCCACTAGCTGACACTGCTATGATTGCATGATGCTCACATAATCCCACAACTCAAAGGGTAGTTGGGTTTGGTCTTACTCCCAGCTGGGAGGCCTTGTACAACTCATTTCACTTCTTTGGAGCCCTCCTCCCACGAGGGTCCTGCAGGTCCTTCAGGAGAGCAAAGGTCTCCCTCTGAAGGTATTGATCTCCATGGGAGCCTCAGGATGCTACTCTAGTAGTCGTGATTGATAATAACACTATGTTGGGGGGCCACTTTATCAGGAAACACCATGACGGGAATTATAATCACCATTTAAAAGCATTTTCCCCCTTCCTCTGGTGGGTTATCAGATTACAGGAAACAAGAGCAGTTCTGCTGCCTTATTATGAGAGATGGATGCTACCGTTTGGAGCGTTTGCCCATCGATCTACTTCCTCGACACCTTCACTCATCAGGGGATGCACTGCTCATTTGATGTGCAAAGGCTTCCCAAAGCTCTCTTACTTTGCTCCCTCCTCGCTGGTGGATTTATCTCTGCTTTGCAAAGCACCAATACTTATTCCGCTACTTCCCTGAGCTTTCCCCTCCCAGAGGCAGGCCCACTTGCATGGAAAGATGGATCTCTATTTTCTTAAATGCTCAGGCAATTATGTTCATTCTACAAGTGGTCCCAGAGGGGAGCTCTCCAGTCAACCCTGCTTTTGGCTGCAAATCCTTTTTCAATATGGCAAGTGCCTGTAGCTGACCTCTCCTCAACCCACACTGCACTGTTAACGCTGCCTGACCCCCTGATGGCCACACTTTAGGGGAGTTCAGCATCTCTGTGGGCCTCCAGATGGGTTTCAGCAGGGTTTGTAACCCTCTCCCTGTGCCTTCTCCATCCCTCCCTTGGGTGAATGCAAAATTCATTGCAGCCCTGGGTGGACACAAATTCTTGGGTCCATGTCAAGCATCTGAAGGGGAGCACCAAAAGGTCATCAGATGAGACTTGTTATGGCACCCACCACCATCTCTCCAGGTCCTGATATCTGTTAGGCCAATTCTTGTGCCTTGACTAAACCCTTGCTCCCTATCTGTGCCTGGGAGGTGGGACTCAACCGTACTGCTCTCAGGGACAACATGGGGACCTTGACAGAGAGAATGTGCCTTGTTTTCTCCTCTTCTTTATGCTCCTGTCCCTGCAGTCTGGTCTATTATTGGCACAGCTCTGCTGCGATGTCTGTGTCCCGGTGCTGCAGGATGGATGTATCCAGGGTGATTTACCCTGAACAACCAGTAGCAATTTTATTCATCTAAAGCCAAATTCTGCTCTCAGCATGCAAATGCTTTGGCTGAGACTCTGCAATCCTGATGACTGATATCACCTATATTTGCATCACTGTTTATTTTAATTTACCCAAGAGTTACAGCTACCCTCACAGCCTGTTTCTCCTTGCACCCACTTAATCCTCACCACCCTGATCACCTCCACAAGGGTTTCTTTTCTAAGTGCATTTTGGGTTGAAGTCATCTGGCTTGCTTTCTACTTGGCTCCCTAAGAAAGCACAACTTATATGATCATGTTCTGCACATGCCTGTGTCTGTCTGTTTATCTCTTCAAAAACCATTAAGGCTGTTGGCCAGTTTAAGCCCGAGAGAGGGAATTTCTAATATGTTTTGTGAACCGAAGCAAGCAAGAGAAAGAAATCCTGCTGATGCTCAGTGGAAGAAAGGGCTGAGGAGTGAACACAACCCTTGCTAGACATCAGAAAACCCTGAAGTTATGGGGGACCAGGGTCAGTTGCACCCTCATGGGAATGACTTGCAGCGTTTATACAATTTGCTGTTCAAACATTACAGCATCTCAGAGATGCGATCAATTAACCCTGAAGTAAACTGAGGCAGGATTCGAGCATTTCAAGGGTAAATAGCACAAATGTCTCGTAGTGTTTTCCATCTATGTTTTATATCTAGGAAGACTGGTGTGAAGTCACTGGACAGGTTTTTTAAATTATTATTAAAAGGCCGGCTGCCATGGCAGACATAAAAGAGATATCATGTTCATTGCTCATTCCTCGGGCTGCGCCGCACATGTTCAAGAGTGAACTGATCCTGCCGAAAAGGAATTTCCAGTCCAGTTAGACTGATAAATTGGCGCTTCCCCACAGAGACTCCTGTTACACATTTTGGCTTAGCAAGAGCTTGGTGTCATTACAAGGATGCTGGTGTGCGGCACAGAGACTGCCCGTCGCAGCAGGGAGGTTTGCCTGGGTGTCTTGGCAGCCTTCCATGGTGCCGCATAGTTTTCATGCTAAAATATATGTATCATCTTCTCTGTTGGGTGAGGGTGTGGGAAGGGACAGCCAAGGGGGAGGTCTGTGATCCTCCCTGCCCATGCCTGGAAGCAGAAATTAGGCATGGTGTGTCCCTGTGTTCTCTGGAAAGGATGCGCTCCTCTTGTTTGCCCTGGCAATGAGCATCCCATGTGTTTTCTTCCTGAATCCCTGAGCTACCCCAGCTGATTCAGTCTGACATGAATTTAATAGGGCATCACAGAAAATGCTCCAAATGTTATCGTGTTTTGCATCCTGTGAGGGCTTTTTGGTGTGATCCAGGTTGGGGGCTGAGCAGTGCCCACATGCCACGACCCTTGTTTGTGTGTGCTGCCATCCCTACTGAAGCTGATGGGATTAGGCACCTCCAGAAATCTGACTCTGGCTGAAATTCAGCCCTTTGCCAGGCCAGGATCCATGGACTCTTGTGCTGGTTAGAGTGCATGGACTAGGACTGGGTTTCACCCTGAGCCATTGCAAAAGGAGAAAGAGAAACGTATCTCCACTGGAAGGATGGAGATTTGTGGTCTACAGCCAGTTAGATAGTATTAGGCTAAGAGCATCAACAGCAGCTCTAAGGCAATGACGGGTGTAGGTAAAGGCTTCGGTTGCATAAGTAGCCATTCTTCAGCTCAGTGAAAGGAATAATTATCATCTCTCCTGTCTTAGGGACAGTAAAATGCAGCATGGTTACCTCAATGAAAAACCCAACAAGTTAATAAGGTTCCTGTTGCTTTTTTCCCAGTAGAGGATGTCACTATACTGGCAAAATACTCTCCATGTGGCTTTCAGTACACCCTGATATCCCTCTCCACAAGCAAAACTGTACCAGCAAGATGATTCAATTCTGTCTGCATGTGCTTGTTTCAGGATTTCTGCTTCTTCTTTTCATATTGGTCCTATCTCACCTCCAACTAATCATAGAATCATAAAATCATGGAATCATTTAGGTTGGAAAAGATCTTTGAGATCATCAAGTCCAACTGTTAACCCAGCACTGCCAAGTCCACCACTAACCCATGTCCCCAAGCACCACATCTCCCCGGCTTTTAAATACCTCCAGGGATGGGGACTCAACCCCTGCCCTGGGCAGCCTGGGCCAGGGCCTGACTACTCTTTCAGTGAAGAAATTTTTCCTCCCCTGGCACATAGAATCATAGAATCGTTTAGGTTGGACAAGACCTTTGATGGAGATAGATATGTTAGAGATACAGGCTAAGGGAAGACAGAGGGGCACAAACCCCACCCGAATGCAGACACAGACTGAAGCAATTGCCCCTTTTCTTTGATTATTCACATCACTGAGGAAAGCAGAATATTTGTAGATATTTGCTACAAACAGTCAAAATCCTATCAAAAAATAAGAATTGGTTTGTGTCACCTGTTTGTCCTCCTAGGTGAAATGATCTTTTTTGATGTCCCAAATACTATCAACCTCTCAACATCATGGTATGGGATTGTTTTTTCGGGTGGATCAGCAGTTAGTTAGTGTATTTGCAGAGCAGAAGAAACAGTTAAAAATATTGAAAACTGGGAGAGAGGAAGCCAAAAACCTTGGTATAATGACATGTGGAAACCCATGGGCTTTGAGAATTTGACCTTGTAGACACACATGACACAAATCTTTCCTGTCCCTCCATGAGGCAGGCATGACTTGGACACCATGGCTGGGGCAGGACCAGAAAAACTTGGAGTGCTCCAAGGGGAAAAACAGAGCAAGACACATGGATTCGCTCATCTACAAAGGCTTGGCTGGAAATGTAAGAATTTAAATGAACTCTCCAGCAGGAGAAATACACCAGGCCATCACAACAAACAGCAGGAGATACAAGTGCAAATTCACCCCGACATTGTCCTGCCAGACTCCAGCGATAAAGCCAGGGTCGGCAGAGGGGTGGTGGATAGGAGAAGGCAGAGCTCTCCTGGGGAGGGAGGTGCCAGCAGGATGAGATTAAAATGTCCCTGACTTATGAAGGGGAAGCGGAAGAGCAAGAGGAGATATGATAAACCTATAATGCCAGCCGAGGAGACACTTAGGACTTTCTCAACCCGTTGCAATCAGCACTGGGGACTCCTGGTCTCTGCAAGGATTGCTGTGCTTTGAGCAATGAGTAGCAATGCACCCTGATTTAAAAGGATTTCTGTTTTCTGTTTTGGGATCTCCAGTGTCTACTAGCTATGAACCTTGCTGAAGCTTTTACAGTGTTTGGGATGTTCACAGCTTCTCCCATATAGATCTTCTAGGGTCTAATAAGGACAGAAACCACATACCTGCTTTTCCTCAGTGGGGACATTTATATTGTCTCCCTCTTTCTCTTTCCCTCCCTCCTTTACAAAACATGTTGGAATTCAAGTACTTTGGAGACTGCTGCTTTTCTGTCAAGTTAGCTGGAAATTGGTGAAGGGGCTCAAAAATTGCTAGAGAAAAAACAGACAGTCCATCAGATAGATATATACTCCCTCCCACATGCTCCAAGAGTGACTGTACAAACTTCGTCTTCTTACGATGCAACAAATCACTCCCACCTTTGTCAAACCTTGGCAGCAAGGAGAAATTGCAGCCCTCAGTATTTCTCAGCAGTGGAGGTGCTGTACTTATATTTTTCCTTTGCAATATCCTATTTTTGCAGAAGAAGCCCGCAATGCTGTTTGATTTTCTGTAATTCCTTTTGTGCTTGCTTCAGGGTGGCAGTAGTGATTTCTATGAAAAAAAAATTGATATAAATGATTGCAAATTGTGAATGGTGTAGGTAGATGTTGTGGATGTCTGTAATCTCCACTGTGACAGCTAGGGGAAAATAGAGCGCCTCACATGGAGGTGTAGTATCTCTGCATGTCCTCCAGTACAACTGGCTCTATCATGATGGAGGGATAGGTTTATGTGCATTTGATTTGACCAGCTTAGACACCAGGGAGGGTCAGGATGCTTGGCCTGTGATCTGTCCCATGGATGGGAGAAGTCCCAGGGAACTGCTCTACCAACAAGCTCAGTAGACACTTGCCGATGGCTAGTAGACACAGGCTCCTGATGGTAAAAAAACCAACCGTGTGCTCCAGCTGCTGTGCCCTCAGTTGTCCCCGTGTCCTCCTGCAGCCCTGGAGCTGTCCCTTGCCTGTCCCCATAGCCCTCTCCTTCTCAGGCTTGGGGCAGCCTTGTCCCTCTATGCAGAGGGCACCAAAAGTCAACATTGCCTGTGCCATCAAGAAGCTTTGATCCAGCCGTGCCCGTGCACCACACTGTTGCTGAAGAAAAGCCAACTTTGTGATCTCTTTCAGGGTGCAGGGCTATGGTCCACTTTGTCCTCCACAGATCCTTTTCTTCCACACCACGGGAGGAGGTGAGCAAACCAGGGACTTTCTCTCTCCCAGGGCTCCAGCATATCTGTGGGTGAGTCTGACTTTGAGTGCGGGGTTTCTCCTTTTGCTTGGCTGACAGGGTAGACTTTGGGGAACCCGATCAGGTCCATAATTTCAGCAAGAGCTGGGTCAGGTGGTGGAAGAGGAGTCAGCAGATAAACGAGATAAGACTCTGAGAAATGGGGACCTATCTGCAGAGAGGATGGGGAAGCCATGCCCTGCCCTCCACACTGTCTCCTCTTGCCCTTTGCCTGTGACATTGCTTGAACTGTAAACCTTCCAAGGCACTAATGTTCTCTTAACATGTGTCCACACGTTGCTTAGATGCTGAGGGCCTTGAAATCAGCTGTAGCTCCTACACTCTTCTATAGCAAGGACATAAATAGCAGGTACATCAAAGAAGCATTGGGGTGCTGTGTTTTGGCATAGCAGAGAACTGTAGGCTTCTGACTATGGCCTGAGAAAGGGTTGGAAATGACATCTCTCTCCAAGGTGGGGACTAGACCCATCTCTCCTTTGGATCTAGAGTCTTTGCACGTAGGTTTAAATGCTCCCTGAAGGGCTGCCTTCATGTCAGTGCATAATTATTTTCTTGGCAGATATTTTCTTGTCCATATGGCAGAGAAAATATCAATTGCAAGGGAAATCACGGAGCTGGGGTTGTTCTGCCGCGCTGGAAGTGGCTGCAGAACCAGATTCCCAGCAAGAATTGTTGTGGGTTGATATTCCCCTTTCCCTTGGGGCAAGACACATTAGATTAGGCATGGAAGGCTCTCAGTGAAGGCCCTTTGATGGCAGCGGGTGCTTTGAGAAGGGATGTGCAGTGAATATGTTCCCCACAGTGGCAGAGTGAGGCAGAGAAACTTGGGACAGGAGACTGAAACTTGGAAAGGAGCATAACTGAGTTCAGTCCCCTGATTTCACTGACAAGTTTTCAATGGGCTCCTGTGCAAAGAACATTTATTCTTTACTCTTCATCCTCAAAACACCTCCCTAATCATCCTATAGCATGTCAGTACCAATATACTAACTGTAATGTACCACAAGACAAGGTTAAGAGAGACCAGGACATTGCTAGTTTCTGAAGGTTCCCACAGCAGCAGAGTTCCCAGGCATGTGTGCCTCATGCCTCTGGAGAAAACGTGCTCATGGAGAAGCCTGCTGCACAAATGCTCTGGTTTTAAAGTGCTCTCATGGGAGGTAATTTTGCAGCTCAAAGGCAACAGCAGCCAGAGGAATGCCTGAGCCACGGGGAGAGGGACCACAGCCTTTCGTGCATCTTTATGGCACCAGCAGCCTGGTCCTTCTTGGGGTGCCTGCTGAAGTGCAATCACGGTGGTCCTGGGATCCAAGAAAGGAGTTTGGTGGCTCACTCCAGCTGGAAATGGGAAGATACTCCATGACGCTGTGGGTCTTCCAGGTGGGCTTGAGCTGCTACCCAGGGATGCTGTTGTACCCTGAGGTGGGAGGAGAGGGCTCCTCTCTGCATGGACTGAGCAGAGGCAGTGGTGGAGCTGCTGGGTCCTGCTGCAGCTTGGGGCTGTCCTTGATCCCACACTGCTGTCCAGGAGACAGGAGGTCTGGCTGGACTGGATTTCAGCATTATGGGACCTTCATGGTAATTCCCCAAGCTGTCTGCTCTGGAGCTGCATGGAGGAGTCCACCGTGGTGTCTGGCAGGCTGGACGTGATCTGCGAGCTGCCAAATCAAAAGCCTGGTCCTAGAGAACAGACATAAACTCCAGGGGTGGGAATCTTCCCCGAGAGGAGGAAGGAGACAACCAGATGGGCTTTTGGAGTTTTCTTCCTTCCTTAATTTCTGTAAACATAAAAAGAAGTTGGACAAGGCCACAGGTTTATAGCCAGCCTTGGAAGAGCTGATATCCAGTGTTTGGGGGGAGTTTTGGTATTACAGTTGTTTCTCAGTGGGAGACATTCCCATAAAGCTCCCTCGGACTTGGACATGGATATCATTAAAGCAGGTGTCTTTGTTTTTAACAGATGCTGGAGCTCTGATGTTTCTTTTGTGTCTGAAATGAGTGTAAAATTGTCAGTAGGGCTCCTCCAGGCTGTTTGACTTCTTTTTATACAGGCAGATTCACCTCCACCAGGCACTGCCTGCCCAAGGAGGGGTGAGTGCAGGAGGACCAGAATAGCCCCTGAAATCCCATACTACTTAGTAAAAAGCAGTGGGGAGAAGCCCCTCTTGACTCCTGAATAAATCTCCACCTATACATAATCCAACCCATGACTCCCTCTCCTTTTTTCCTCCTTTGAGCAGAGCATCTTCAGCCAAAGAGACCCCCATCAACCATCTTTTACTGCTTGATTTAAAGTGAGCAGTAACGGGTCATTGCATCCCTGGGAGAGGACTGTCTGTTCCTCTTGCACCTTAGTCTCTCCTCCCTCATGGTCCCCGAAGGAGCCACTTTGAAGAAACAACCCCCGCCATGTGCAAAGTAGACTGTGAGAGGCAGACTTGTCTTTTCGGGGCTGGGTCCCAGCAGGGCAGTTTGTTGTTCAGTCCGTATATCACTCCACATGGACCACAACATGACAACCCCATCATAATATTTGTGAGGAATCGCTTCCTCAGCGTCTTATGTTATACTAACATCAACGCTTTAGAGTTGCAAAGGGAGAGTGGGGGTTATGTGTTGCTAGCTATAGGTCAGAAAACATAACAGTCTGAATTCCTCCTTTTTTTCATTTAAAAAAATAACAACTTAGAGTTAACAGACTGTTTCATTACAGTCAGGGCTTGGGAAGGGAGGACTATCACGGCTTTGAAGCAAATGGATCAGTGTTCATGGGTCTTTGCTCACTCAGATGTTTGCATTACTGCTGGACAAAGGCAAAGGCTGTCCCTCATGGATGGGCCTTATCCTGGGAGCTGGAAAGAGTTTCCCTCAATTTCTGGTGATCTCTGTGGAAGCCAAGGCTGCTTCACAGCTCACAACTGTTTAATAAAGGTCTTGTCATTGTCACAAACTGGTGCCAACCTACTGCTCAGTTCAGAGTGTCCCAGGCGTGGACACTTGGCATCTGCCAGCTATTGGCATAAGGGACTCATAAATCTGTAGGTTTGAGGAGTGTGATGTGATTCAGACCTAGACATGTAAAATTCTGTGCCTCTGTGATGTCTAGTCTGCCTTTGTAGTTGATGGAGATCTATTTAGCCAGCCACTCCTGCAGATGATATCCAGTTGGTTAAATGTAAGCATCTAGTGATGCTTTAGTGCCTAGAGCATGCCTAGGGTGTCTAAGATACCTGATTAACCCTGCAAATGCAACCAAAGGCTTATGAAAGCCTATTGCCCTTCTGCAGTGCCAACTGGAGCCCAGGTCAGGTGCTCTTAGGGCATCTCAAATGACTAGACACCTCTGCTGGGCAACTGTGTCCTGCTCCAAGTGAATAGCTCTCTGAGCTCCACAGTCTTTTTGACTGACCTCTCATACAATGGAAGCTCAGGCACCCAGTGCATTTGGTGACACCTTCATGAAGGCACCTTATGCTAAATCTACCCCGCATGTCTCCCACGGTCGCCCCTGCATCTGATGTTATTTCTTCTCCAACACGTGAGGTGCGGATAGGTTTAAAGGACAGCCACTCTCTAATCCCAGTCCTGTCTCTGCTGTGAAAGGTAGGAGTCTTCTGCCCAAATTTAGGTGTCTTCAGTGTAGTGGTTGACATCTGAGTTCGTAATCTAAATGCCTGCTCTAGGCAGGACCAGCCTCACCCTGACATTATTCATCCAATACCAGGGCAAACAGCTGGGTCGGATGATCGGTGCTTCAGACCTGCCTCTTCTTTGCGCTACAGGAGACTCCAGAGACCTAGTTCAGACAGCAAGGGCTGAGCTCATCTACCTGCTCATAGACATCTAGTGCAAGCTGATGCCCTAGAGTACCCCCCATGGTCTCCAGCTTCCAACATATGAGGACATTTGTGTCCCATAGGTCTGGGGTCATATCCACCAGCTCCGAGTATTTATAAATGTACCATGCATTGAGCTGGCCATGCTTCTACTATGCAATTTCTTTACTTTTTCTCCTAATATCTTCCATTTTTCTCTGCATTGGAGCTTGACTTAACCTCATTGGAGGAACAAAAGGAACCACCACTGGAGTGCCCGTTCACTTGAGTATGAGCTTACCATGGATTCAGACCTCCATTTTTTCCATCGTTCCCATGGGGCAAAGGGGAATAGGTGGCAGGACTCTTGGCTGTTACTCTGGCCCCTGTCACAAGCTCCTGGAAATAACGTAACCTCAATTTCCTTATCTGCTGCATGGCAAAGATAGCACGACTTTGCCTGGGGTTAGCGGCAGTTCTGATAAATGTTTGTACAGTGTTTCGAGATATTCGGATGAAAGGCACTACAGAGCTATTAAGTAGTCGTGTTATTTATTGTGCGTTCCCAAGTGGGTCTCCTTAGCAATGTACTGTGTAAGTAGTGTTATTCTAGCACACCCGTTGACATGCAACCTGCCACACACCCCACGTCCCTCTGGAACTGAATATCCTCCGCATAACTTCATGGCACTGCAGGTAGAGCACTCATGCTCGTCTTGTTTCATAAAACACGCTCACCTGCTTTTTGCTCTCCTAGGCTGTTTTTTCCCCAGGAAACCTGTTCAGTTCAGTTGAATTTGATCAGGATGGGACTGCTGTGTCCAGTTTTGGGCCCCTCACTTCAAGAAGGACATTGAGGTGCTGGAACGTGTCCAGAGAAGGGCAACAAGGTTGGTGAAGGGTCTAGAGCACAAGTGTTATGAGGAGTGGCTGAGGGAGCTGGGGTTGTTTAGTTTGGAGAAGAGGAGGCTGAGGGGAGACCTTATTGCTCTGTACAACTACCTGAAAGAAGGCTGTAGTGAGGTGGGGGGTCAGTCTCTTTTCCCCAGTAACAAGCGATAGGACGAGAGGAAATGGCCTCAAGCTGCGCCAGGGTAAGTTTAGGTTGGATATTAGGAAAAACTTCTTCACTGAAAGAGTGGTCAGGCACTGGAACAGGTTGCCCAGGGCAGGGGCTGAGTCCCCATCCCTGGGGGGATTTAAAAGCCGGGTAGATGTGGTGCTTGAGGACATGGTTTAGTGGCGGATTTGGCAGTGGTAGGTTAATGGTTGGACCTGATGATCTTAAGGGTCTTTTCCAACTGTAACGATTCTATGATTCTATGATTCTATGATTCTGTTGAGCTGCACTCTGGAACTGAACAAGACTTTTTTTCTGATGCTCTTGAATGCCATGTTTTAACTTCTCAAGGGCAGCAGGGAATAAAGTGAGAAGACTTGGAGTTTTTACAGTTTTATTATTGGAATGATTTCTTCTTTTTTTGGTCTCATTTACTTTCATTACTTTTATGTTTAGTATAAGGGAGAGAAACAGGCAGTTGGTGAGGCAATTCATTTAACTTACTGAGAAAGCCTAGGTGGAGATGAGTTATGTCCTAAATATGCTCTTGATGACACCACCGAGCAATTCAAACCTCCAGTCTAGAAGGAAGTGCCCTACTTTTTTTTTACAGATATCACCATCAGGATGCTTGGTAGTTTTGAAGTCACCACCATTTTTAACACATCTGGCATGGGTTGCTCTGGCCTCTGTGCTGTTTTGCCTCCTGGTTGTGATGTACACATTGCATCTAGGGGCTGCAGCATGGAAAACACAATTGGAAACCATGTGCAAACGTGCTTTCTGGAAGAATTTCCAATGCTTTCTACTCAGATATTCTAGACAGACTGGACATACCAAGGGGAATTACCTTTCTAGCAGGGTTTCAGTGGACTCAAATCCAGAGAGAAACTAGAAGAACAAAGAATGACAGCAAGCAGAGTCTGGTTGTTAAGGATTTATGTCTCAAAGTTGATGGCTTGTTAAACTGATTTATTTTAAGATTGCCCATTGTTTTCTGTTGCACCTTTAGAATTCCCTTGGGTTTTTTGTACAATTTGTCTACTACAATCTGCTATGTACATCACCTGCCCTGTAGAAATCAGCTAATAGGATAAAAATTAAGAAGAAACTGTTTAGGTTGAAATCACTCCTTTCTCTGAATCTTTATTTTAATGTGGAAATAGGAGTATAATTTCTTTGGAGACCTTCAGCTTTCTGTCAAAGCTGGTTGAAAAATCAACAGGTGCAGAAATCTGTGGGGGACAGATAGATGACAGACTGAATGACCACATAAACCTAATTTCCAGAGGGAAAAAAAAACCAAAACAAACCAGTTATATAATAAAATGGTAAAGTGAACTCACAAGTGGTTCCCTCACTGTATTTCCTGTACTGAATGAAGGAGAAGTAAATTGTGGAAAACCTCAAACTAGGTCTGAATTTGGGGATTGAGGCTATCTTTAAAATAAATTTAATTTTTTTAAAACAAATCTTGATTAGACAAACATTTCACAGATTTTGAAGCACTTCCTTTAGCGCCAAGTCTATCATCTAATTTGTCCATCATGTGCTGGAAGAAATTTGAATGAGTTGTCCAAGTGGTGAGGGAAGGGAGGATATTACAAAATCCTAATTATTGAGTCTTTAGTGAAGATCCTAAAGCAAAGGAGTAATGGCCCCAGCGCAGAGCAGGAGTTATCCTGGCAAAAGATATCAGCAGCGTTTAACTTACACAGTAGGATTTTAGCAAGGAATCGATATTCTTGGAGGACTGGGGCAGGGGCATGAGATTGACCGTAGAAACCAACAGTACAGACATTTCATTGCTGTGTCCCTGTGCCTGATAAAATGGGAAAAGACCTGATTTGGGGTACGTCATCTGTTCAGGAAGACCAGTGAGTGCTACTGTAGGTTGCTTCCTTGCAAGGAAGAAGATAACAAGCTAGGAGGCAACCTGGGAGAGTGGGAGAAGTAGTACTGCAATGGAGAGAGACTTGAGACCTTTGGGTTGGAAGAGTCACCTTTGGGGACACCTTAAAGGAAATGGAATTTCAGCCCAATACTGCCTATATCTGAGGTGTTTTAAACTTCTGGGGGCCAAATGTTTAGAAGTGGAAACAGACCCCTCCAAGCTGGTTGCCCTCTTTCCTGAGACCACAGTCTTCATCTCCAGCAATGGGAAATGTGCTGGGTACAGAGAGCTTTATTTAGATGCTCAGCAAAATGATGTTTGGACATACAGGATTACCTCATTGCTCCTGGTATGTGAAGTTCATACCTTGCATGGCACATTTATCACCCCCTCTTCCCTCTCGGAGGAGGGGGAAGGGAACAGTAGGAGGGAAAAGAAAGTGGAAGGCAAGAGAGGGGGGGACCCAGACAAGGGAGGAGGTTGTGTGGGGTGCGTCTTCCCAGCTTGAGTGATTTATTTTTCTTCTGGGAAACATTGAAACTTCCAAGTCAAAATTAATGGGACAAAAACACTTTCCAGGTGCTCAGAAGTGCAAAAGTACAATAAATCAAAGGGGTAGTCTACAGGAGGAAGCTCGCAGCCGAGGGAGAGGAAAACAGGCAGAAGAGCAGACTCCTGAAGCTGTGTCTCCTCTGATGTGTCAGATGGTCTCTAAGCTCCCGTGGTGCAGTGAGGATGTGTTTTGGGCTGCACAAGGGGCTTTCCTGGGCTGCTGCAGCCTGACAGTGGAGGAACCTGATGTAGGAGCTTGTTGTCTGGGTCTGAAGTGCAATGAGTAAGATGTGACACATCTGGAGAGGGCCAGAGGGCCAGGAAGGACTGAAAGGAAAAACTGGCAAAAGCAGGTGACAGATTCACCGATTCTCTCCCCATTTTTACCCTGGGACCCCAGAGCTGTAGACCAGCTCTCTGCTGATATCCCAATATCTTCCAAAATTACGTTTACTCAGTTCTTCTTGAAGAGGTACGGAGCCAACCTTAGGACAGACGGCCCCAACATGAGATCTGGCTGAGACTTCCAAATTGTCCTCCTGATGGTGAGGAGGATGAGCAGTTGCATTAAGCTTAGGCTTTCTACCCTTGTCCAGGGAAGCACAGCTCTGTCCTGCCTCACTGATGAACGCATGTCAAGGCACACATGGCTTCATCTCACATGGGGATGCAACACCTTTGGCATCAGGAAAGCACTTTGGAGCATGCTTAATTGTAAGCTCATGGACGTTGTTGCCCCATGGCATCCAACATTGGGCATATGTTTGAATGCATTGCTGATGTGCTGAAGGGATGGCTTCATTGTCAGTTTGTGAATGGTTTCCTCTGCTGCAGGCTTCTGGGCAGCGTGGTTAGCTCACTTGAAGTTACTGATCACCAAAGGGACTCCTGGTCCAGGGCAATGCTGGCCTTTTTCATCTGTAGCATTCACTTCACAAGAGCTCCCTCAGTACCCATCATCCCAACAATGCTGACCTTGTTCTGACATCTCCATCAATGGGTTTTTAAATTTTTTTTTAACCAAAGAACAAGTTTCTCAAGTACAACTGGAATTTTCATTAGAAGAATTTGCAATGTTGCGGAAAACGTGTCATCTGAACACTTGGAAAATGGAAGCAGCAATACTGTGTTTTTGTGGAAACATTTCCCCATCTCATGCATCACCTCCACCATTTATTATTATTTCTTATTATTTATTTCTTATAATTTCTTATTATTTATTATTAATTATTATTTTTTATTATTATTTCTATTGTGGTAACATCTAGCTGCTTTGGAGCAGCTCTGGCCTGCGCTGTGCTAGGTGCTGTGCAAACATACAGGAGAAATCCGGTCTCGACTTTCTTTTTTATTTATCTCAAGCTGTCCTGGGCTTAGCCCCAGCAAACATATTATCAATTAGTCAACTTGCTGACAGCTGTAGTGCACAATGAGTCAGTTCCCTACTTGAGATGAGCCAGTGGTCAATTAAACTAATAGTGAAAATCTCTGGGCATAAGAAAGGAAACTTTTATGAGCTAATGGTAAGTGTGCGAGGGCTAAAGGGAAATAAAAGCCCTCTACAATTATAACAGGGGAAAATGAGAACCCAGGCTCATTAATAAACAAAGAGCAGGATGTAATTAATAAATGCCTCTAAACCCGCCAGAATATGGAATTCCTTTCTAAATATGTCATTAGCAGGAAAAATAAAGAGAAAAATTAAGCTGATAAGGACGGGCTTGGAAACTTTGAAAGTATACAAATCATAGGATCTAGCTGACATCTGTCCTGCTTGTTAAAGGGAATTAACTAAGGAGTTAAGGAATCACTATGGAACAGTGGAAATGTGGCCACAGGATAGAAAAGCAAATGGTTGTAGTTTGGTTTTATATATGGCAGAAGTTGTCTGCTGTGCTGGTTGCGGTACAAACACAGCAGAGGGAGATGGTCCCTGGTCAGAGGGGAGCACACCGCTGGTTCTGGTCCGTGACATGATCCCAGGGTGAGATTTGCAATGTGCAAGGAAAAAAAGAAAGATTTCTTGATCTTCCAACCTGTGGGGAAAAAAAAAAAGCTCTGCTACAAAACAGCCATACTAGTCAGATTTGTAGTGGGGAATAATGATACACAGAAAGGAAGCACATTATGGTTTAAAACTACTTCTAACTAACAGTAGGTCAGTCGCTTCACAACTTTTTCATGTCTTGGGCTTCATGTTCACACTCATTTATGGAGCCCCTTTGCTGCACGGGCCCCCAAAGCTCTCCCTTTTATCTTGAGGTGTAACCCAGGAGGGGCATGGAAGGACCCCACCAGCCCCAGATGTCAAAGCACTTGAGTAGCGCTATCTCCTCAACTTCATTTGCTTATGTGCCTTGATGAATCCAAGCTCTGGCCAAGAGAGAGGCATACGTCCGAGAAACCTGAAATGGGCAGCAGATGCAAAACCTGGCATCGGGGAATGCCTGATGCTGACTGAGGGATGACAAGCTTTGAAACAGAGGAGAGGCAGCTCACGTCGGATGCGGCACAGATGGGGGAATCCGAGGAGAGCTGCTTGGGGATGAAGAGACGTGATCAAAGAGATACTCGCTCAGGATGAATATCAGCAGGACGGGATGACGTTTGTCAAGATCAGAGGAAAAGAAGTTCCTGCACAAGGATTCGGTGGTGCAGATGGGCTGGAAAGGGCAGGCTGCAGAGGCAGCATGTGTAAGGCAATGAGCCAGAACTGAACATAAATGCAGAGGATGATCTGACTCTCCACTAGTTAACTTATTTAAATCAAGCAGTTATTTTTCCCTTCAAAAGGCATGCTCTTGCTCAATTATGAATTATTAAGCAGTGGCATGGAGGTCTGCAGTAAGATTGGCTCCAGGGAGACCTTATTGCAGCCTTTCAGTACTTAAAGGGGGCTGATAAGAAAGAGGGGGACAGACTTTTTAGCAAGGCCTGCTGCAATAGGAAAAGGGGTGATGCTTTTAAACTAAAGGAGGGGAGATTCAGACTGGAGAGAAGGAAGAAATTTTTTCTGCTGAGGGTGGTGAGACACTGGCCCAGGTTGCCCAGAGAGGTGGGAAATGCCCCATCCCTGGAAACATTCAAGGTCAGGTTGGATGGGGCTCTGAGCAACCTGATCTGGTTGAAGATGTCCCTGCTCACTACAGGGGGGTTGGACTAGGTGACCTTTAAAGGTCCCTTCCAACTCAAACTATTCTATGGTCCTATGATTGCATGATCATAGAAATCAACCTCTGGACTCCAAATCTATACATTTGATGAAGGTCAATGCTCTGCTTTAGTCCTCCCTGCTTTTTTTTCCCTGTTTTCTTTTCACTGGGAGCAGAATCAGCCCCACAACTGTCTAGTCCAGCTTTTTCCCAGTACACAACACAAGTGACAATATTTTGGCAAGCTATCTGGGATATTTTTTTAGCAGTTTTGTTCTCTTTCTTTTCTAGACTTTAATATGTTTTTCAAATCTTCACTGCAAAACGCAAAAAGTAAATAAAGAGACAATTTAGACGGGTAATATACAGACCTAACAGAAGATGGAGAAGAGAAACAGTAACAAATAAACCTAAATAAAGAGTCAAACTCTTAATAAATTATGTCCGACCACCAGACAACTGCAGCAAAGCAGCCAAATTAGCTGCCATACCCTGATGCTGATAGTCTAGATAAAATATTAAAACAAATCTGGACCAAAGAGAGGCTCCTAGCAATGGTACAACCGTTCACTTTCTAGCTGAGGCAAAAATAACATGTAATCATTTAATACAATTTCTTCAAATAAACTTCATTTCGAGATAATGACTTCCAGATGGATGAAGGTTTATAAACATCTCTGCCACATGATATGTTCCCACTGGGTAACGGAGAGGGTAAAAGAGCGATTTAGTCACTGGGTCTATACCAGTAAATTAAATGTGCCCAGTGCTGATCTGCAGCCCCGAGGCCAAACAGCAAGGAAGGGCTTGTGTCCATATTGCTACTCCTTGCTGTCCAAAATCAGGTGGCTGCTTTCAGACTGCCTGTTTGGAGTCCCTGCCTTGTGCTGCCTCCTGAGCTGTGCCTGGGAGGTGTCCATGAAGCAGTTTGGTGTTCCAGACCTGAACGGTGCCAAGAGCATCCTAAAAATTAAACCATTTGGAGAAAGGAGCTCTCATGCCTGGGAATAATCCCATGTGCTGTTTGATTTATCCGTATGGACACAGCCTAAGAGAAACTTTGCAGAAGACACCACAACCCTTTCTGCATCAACCAATACCCTCCTTGAAACTGTTTTGAAAGCTCATCTAAAGCTTCAGGGCTGGATTACCATGGCCAGCTTTGAAAATATGAAAGCCCACATAAAATATCAAGTCACAAATGGTCATAATCAAAGCCAAGGCAAGAACCTGTTCAAGATGTCCATACAGTTCATCAACTAATAGCCCAGCACCTTTTTGGATGAAATACTAGCCTTGAGCTCCTTGGAGCCAAAGCTGCTAGTCAGGCTGTCAGTGTTACACATGTATTTGATTGCTTTGTTGGGTTGGGGCCCCGCAGAATCAGCACGAGGAATGTGAAGGAAACAATGGCACTTCGCGCTTAGCGTGGAGAATTCTGAGTGTTATTAATTATTTTTCATTTTGCTGGTTAGCATTAAGAGACAGAGGGCTGAAACAAATCCAGGCAGAAATCAGCCACAGTTATTAGTGTCTCAAATCTTTGTCTTGTAGGCTTCAGTCTGGTTAAAACAACAGGAAAAAAAAAAGCTAGACATGTTTCAGATGAAGGCCCCTAAGGTATGTGGGATTTTAGATAAACGACCTGGGTTGGATCCAGCGTTAATTATTTCCCATTAAATCCTCAGATATTATTTTTTGCCTTGTTTACAGGGGATTGTTAGTTTGTTTCATTTGCCTCAGTTTTATCCATACCTCCTGCCATGACATTACCTCCATAGATCCCACAGCTGAAATCTAAATTATCCATGGAGACAGTTGGATTTCATCAAGGACCTGATGGAAAGTTGGCATGTTTCTAGCTTGTCCTGCTTTGTTTTTCACCTGGTGGGTTGGGAGGGGAGTCCTCAGCTTCCAGGATCCCACATCTTGGGCAAATTGACTGCTGTGGAGCTGAGACCAGAGGAGCCCCAGTTCCCAAGCTCCTCTCCAGAACTCCCTGCAGTCCATGTGTGTCTACAAGGACTCCCATGTTGCCAGGTCCTCTGTAGCTCATTGGCCGGGCTGCTCTTAGCCTTTCAAAGCAGAAGCTGTGTGAGTCATGTAGCAATGGTTTGAAGCTCCAAAGTTTCCCAGTCCCTTGGGATTGCACATTTCTGGGGTTCTGGGGCAGCCCCTTGCTGGTGAATGGGCTCCGGGGACTCCTGCTCCACATAAAAGCATGAAACCCAGCACATTTTGAGGTGCTCAGGTAATCACTGAAAGAGGAGATAGACTTTGGGATGATATTTTTAACTTCATGAACAGATGTAAAAGGTAGATCTTGAGACGAAGGGTTATTGGTGGGTTACATCCCTAACTGGGTGTGATGAGACGGTGATACCCAATGTGACTCCTCCTGATTCTGAGCCATGGATGCTCATTAGAAGATGGCATCACTGCAGAAGTTTGCTGAGAGAAGATCAGAAACTTATTTTAAAATATTTCATGTAAGTGGAAGACAAAGTAAAAGACAAGAAAGGATAGGCTTTTGGTTAAAGGCCCTGCACAATCTAATGGATTGCAAGGTTATTGAATGCAACAATCTTTGGGCAGGACTGAAGACTTGACTTCATCCCATATGAAATGGGGCTAGACCTGAAGTTACACTGTCTCCTTGTTCAGAATTATGGATAACACGGGCTTCATAGGAGGTTGATGCAAAGGATTTAGGTGCCACAGAAGGTGCCATGTTTCTAATTTAGCTGTCTCAGCTCCAAACCTGAAGTTTGATGGGCCTGACAGCAAACAAAAGGGATAGAGTGTTTTTCTATATTTGCCTATTCCATGGCAAAGGGTGTCAGTCCAAAGACAGTTGGAGGTTCCTGGATATCTGAAGGGAGACTCTGATGAAGCTTTTCAATGGCTGAATCTCCTCTCTGCCAGTTTTCAGGAGCAGCTCCAAAGGCCTGGAGCACCTAACAAATATCTGCTATGCTCAGTGTTGGGGCCAGTCGTGTTCAATATCTTTATCGATGATCTGGATGAGGGGATTGAGTGCACCCTCAGTAAGTTTGCAGATGACACCAAGTTGGGTGGGAGTGTCGATCTGCTGGAGGGTAGGAAGGCCCTGCAGAGGGACCTGGACAGGCTGGATTGTTGGGCCAGTGCCAACTGTATGAGGTTCAACAAGGCCAAGTGCCAGGTCCTGCACTTCGGTCACAACAACCCCAGGCAACGCTGCAGGCTTGGGGAGGAGTGGCTGGAAAGCGGCCTGGCTGAAAAGGACCTGGGGGTGTTGGTTGACAGCCACCTAAACATGAGCCAGCAGTGTGCCCAGGTGGCCAAGAGGGCCAATGGCATCCTGGCTTGTATCAAGAATAGCGTGGCCAGCAGGAGCAGGGAGGTGATAGTGCCCCTGTGCTGGGCACTGGTGAGGCCGCACCTCGAGTACTGTGTTCAGTTTTGGGCCCCTCACTTCAAGAAGGACATGGAGGTGCTGGAGCGTGTCCAAAGAAGGGCAACGAGGTTGGTGAAGGGTCTAGAGAACAAGTCTTTTGAGGAGCGGCTGAGGGAGCTGGGGTTGTTTAGTTTGGAGAAGAGGAGGCTGAGGGGAGACCTTATTGCTCTCTGCAACTGCCTGAAAGGAGGTTGTAGAGAGGTGGGGGTTGGTCTTTTCTCCCAAGTAACAAGTGATAGGACGAGAGGAAATGGCCTCAAGCTGCGCCAGGGAAAGTTTAGGTTAGATATTAGGAAAAAATTCTTTACGGAAAGAGTAGTCAGGCCCTGGCACAGGCTGCCCAGGGATGTGGTTGAGTCTCCATCCCTGGAGGTATTTAAAAGATGGGTAGATGTGGTGCTTGAGGACATGGTTTAGTGGCAGACTTGGCGGCGGTAGGTTAACGGTTGGACCTGATGATCTTAAGGGTCTTTTCCAACCTTAACAATTCTATGATTCTATGATTCTATGCTATCCTCTTCTCAGCTGAAGAGACAACCGAGGCTGGGCCAGCTCATCTGGGGCGAGGTAGGGGCTGTGTTTCCAGTCTGGAGAGCAGAACATCACCAGTTCCCAGTCTGACCTCATGCTGAAATTCAGGACCATGCACAGATTGCTTCCCGAAAATATTTAACTTTGACTGTAAGAACAGCCGTGGGTGAGTCTCTGTTGCTGGTTAGACATCAATGTGTTTCTCATCAGTTCATATTCCAACTACATTTAACAACCATCTCATTAAATGTTAAACCCTGTGTGTTTTCGTCTCGAATCCTTCGTAAGAGTATCAGCTCCACTGCTGCCAAGCTGGATGCCAGGTCTTAGGCAGGTGGGAGAAGCCACATGCCTATTGTGCTACCCTTGAACTATATATCCCAGCAGTACTGTGGAAGTCTTGCTCAACCAGCTCTGCATGCCAAAATCTCCCCAAGCTTCCTCCTTCACCCTCCATTGACACAGCAGATACTTTTGGACACCTTCCCAGTTTCATCAGGTCAGTTCTCAGAAGGCTGGAAATCTCTGTTTCCCATACAGTCCCCCCCAAATATAAACAAATATCATCTGTGTTGGAGCTGAGCAGTGGAAGTGCGTATGTCCTGTTATAGATTCATGTTTACATTATTAGTGGGAGCAGATTAGGTACTTTCATCTTTTCATAGTTTTTTCATTTTCTTGCATGTCCCATGGTTTTGCAACGCAGAGAAAATACTGGGACTCCTTGTGGAAAGAAGTGGCTTAGAGGGGCTTCAAACCTCCTTTACTCTGTCTGGATTTTGCAAGCCAAAAGTTGCCTATCTTCCACCCCAACATCTCTTCCATAACCAGGATTTCTCTTTCATGTCCTTCTCTCCAGCTAACCACTGCTAAGTGTTCATTCCCATCCTATGCTGGCATAACAAGGGTAAGTATTGACTGTAATCAACACTGCTCAGTTGCAAATGGCCTGGGTGAACTCTTTCCTATGTGTCTTACACTGCTTCTCTCTGTCATTGGAGACTTCACTGTCCCCGCAGTAACAGCAAGCATGTGAAAACATTGCTTAATGAGTATACAACCAGCCCAATGTGCTTGCTAATCAAGCCAGCGTCCCAAGAGCTGGCAGAAGAACTGAATGCTCGTGCTGAGTCAGCATGTGGGCCATGAATATTACTTTCCATAGAATGCACACTTAACTGCTGCCAACTCTGGGCCAACTCTTCAGCATCACTGAAACCAGACGAGTATCTGGATTAAGGTCCCAGACAAGTCCTGCCGAGCTTCTTGCTTGCTTGTTTTGTTTTTCACCAGTGAACCACTAAGCCCCAGCAGTGATCTTTCCAGTTGGAAAAGGACTTAACTGATCCAGTTTGTGCAAGAACCTTTCAACCCAGGAACTGATGCATCTCCTGCCTGCTGAGTCAAGCTTATTACAGAGCAGAGCCTGTTGTGCTGTTGCAGGGGTGGTGGAAAGGGGAGGGTTAAACTCTGCAGGACTGCCATGACCTTCAGAGAGCCTGGGAGCAGGGAAGGGGTGGCTTTGCCTTGTTTTGTTTTCATTGGAGAGGATGAGAGTTGATTTTGGTCTTGACACTCACCGTGCTACCGAAAGGGTCAGAAAGTCACCAGCCAAACTTTACTGGAGACCAAGGGGGAAAAAAATGGTGTCTTCTGAGACATCGACCAGCGTGTGAGATTCACAGCCGGGTGATGGAGCCCAGAGGGAGGGTGTGTGTGGCAGAGGCAGCATGGCCAGGTCATGCTCCAAGACTGACTTTTACGGCTGTCAGCTAATCTTTCTCTCTTTGGGGAGCTCTAGCTCATGTTACTAGCGGTAGGAGGTGAGAATGACCTGTAACTGGAGACGGACAATGGCCCATAAACTGGATCTCCTGACAGCTTGCCGAAGTCAGTCCCTTGTCCCTTGAAAGGAGGCACCTCGAGGGCAGCTCCTTCTTGAACCAAGTGCCTCTGCCCCCTTTTTGGAAGAGGGAGGCACACAAAGCTGTTGTGTCTGCGGTGTTAGGCCCTGATCTGTCTTTCCCCCGTAAATGCTTTTCATCAGAAATTCTACTGTGCCCAAAACGCTCCCTCAAACTCAACCTTTTTTTAATGAAAATTTGCCTCTTTTAGTGAAGCTTCATGATTTCTCAACTCCACAGAAGAATATACTCCCAAAACCAAAGACAGACAAGTATCAGCCCTAGAGTAGGTGATCACCCCAAGCCTGGGGAGGGCAGGGAAGCGGGTAATCCTGCTTTACCAGCTTCTAATGGGACCCTCGTTGTCAGTTTCCCACAGTGCAGATGGTTGCCATTCCCACTAATCCAGGGTAGCTTTTCTTGTTCTCTTTCTAATGGTGTTTCATAACGCATAGGGAAATATTCATTGGAGCAGGATTAATGGAAAATTTCAAGAACGATCAGATAAATTCTCCACGAAAAAATTATCACAGAGAATGTTAACAAGGGGAAATTTCATGTAAAAAGTTTCATTTGGGGGAAAAAGGTCATTTTATAAATAAAAGCTTTTAGTAAAAACTATTCCTATGCCTTTCCCTGCCTCTGTTGCTGGTGCTCTGGCCCATCAGCATTTATTCATCCAAAACACCTTCTTGTTTCTGCCTTGTGCATCCTCAGGATCAGCGAAGATGGCACCTTTGAAGTCTGTACCGCACTGTCACTGCTGGTGGGAACGTTGCTTCTGTCCTTCAGGGGGACATCACATGTGGGTGGTGGTGACCCAAAGATGGCTCCATCTCATGGGTATGCTAAACCATACAGGTCTGCCATGCCTTGGCATGAGGGAGCGTATGAACATAGACCTCGGAGTATGGCTCCACTTGGCAAGGCTGTGCCATGTCTTAGCCCAGACTGCTTTTAGGCAAGCCATTGGCCAGGTAGGGCTTTTAGCTGAGCTTTGGAGTGCATGCCACCCCTCCTATCCTTCTCATATGAGACCCAGGGGTGACTCACTCTGTCCGTCATTTACCCCCAAGGGCTCCTGGGCATCATGTGGTTGATGCTGAGCAGTGAGTTGGCCAGAAGGTCCTTGGAAGGTCCGTGATCCTTGGAGCATGGATATGATCTACCATGACACATCTGGTAAAGCTGATGACATAGGAAGGGTACTTCAGTCTGGGTAGACCAGTGTGGCCATGCCTCCTAAGCTGCATGAATATGGCGATAAAGGAGCACACTGCAGTTCAGTCCGTGCTTCGGCACGGGCTTTGTCAGGATCACAGGATGCAGCCCCTGCTTCTGTCCCAGCTTTGATATCAGCTTTCTGTGTGACCCTGGGCTACCTTGCTCAGCTTCTTTATCCGTCAGACTGGGACAATAATGACTGGTTACCTCACAAGTGGAGTTTACGAGTTCACCTCCGGACCCATTGTCCCAGCAGAGTGTTATGGGGTGGTTGGGGTCATTAAAGATCTGATGGAGTTGTTTTTGTGTTTTGCCTTTGCAGGAGTACACAGGGCATTACCCTAGGCGTCCTGGCAAACCTTCCAGCTTCCTTTCTGCTGTCGTGATGAAAGGGGGCATGTCAGCCCCAGAAAATGCATGTTAAGCAAGAAAGAGGAGACTTCTGGGAAAGGACTTCTTTTCTGCAAAATTAGTTTTGCTGAGTTTACAAGGTGTCGAAGGCTATTAATACCGCATGCTTTGGTACCATGAGATTGTAAACAAAGTTTCAATATGCCTTTCTACAGAGCCATTTATCAGCCTCCATCTTTTTCCCTCTGGCTTTTTTCCACTTTTTTTTTTCCCCCCTCCCTCTCATTCTTTTTCTTTGTCTCCTGGACTTATTCCCATTCTCTAGGTTGTCTTATTAATTTTCCTTTTTCTCAAAGAAAAAAACAGGCTTGTGGGCTGGAGACTTTACAACATTCTCTCATAGTCCTGGATTTAAAATGCCTAGCCGGGGGTCTATAATGTAGTGACATGGAAAGACTAGACTTATTATTAAACTAATAATCTAGGAATTTTTATGAACTTCAGAGCTCTGCAATCTTTTCTAACCATATGGCACGGGTTGCTGAGGTATTAGCAGCCATCGGTGAAAAGCTACTGTGGCTGGACACGCCAGCTTTGTCAACACCTGGGAGCAGGGCTGCAAAGACGAATGAGCCGAGGATGTGGGTGGAGAGAAATGGGATGCACGTAAGACCCCTAGGTGAGATCTGCCTGCTTCCTCCCAGGTTTGTACCTGGTGTGTTAGCCAGGTTATAGCCTCCAAACTATAAATAGAATCATAGAATCATAGAATCATAGAATTGTTAAGGTTGGAAAAGACTCTTAAGATCATCAGGTCCAACCGTTAACCCAGCACTGCCAAGTCCGCCACTAAACCATGTCCTCAAGCACTGCATCTACCCATCTTTTAAATACCTCCAGGGATGGGGACTCAACCACTTCCCTGGGCAGCCTGTTCCAGTGAATTGGGGTATCAGAAAATATCTTGAGTAAAAGGAGATTGCTAGGAGTTGGGGTGTATACTTGCCTTATTCTCTACTTTGGCCACTGCTACATACCAAGTGAGATGGATCCTTGACCGAAACCAACGTAGCTATGCTTGTGTTCATATGAGAGGCTGAGCTGGTTAAGGTGAGATGCGGCTACACTTCTCATTTTAACATTTTTTCTCATGATAAAGACTAAAAGCCAGGATTTTCAGATGTGACTGATGATTTGGAGTATGTGTCTTGAAGACCTTATTAGGATTGATCTTTTAAGGGTGTTTATGTTGGGTTTGTTTAAGGATCCATCTAACTTGGTATCTAGGAGTACCCACAGTACTTTCCAGCAGCTGCAACACTTGGAGATGCCTTGTTGCTTACAAATATCTTTGCCAGGCAAAAGCATATTCAGTGCACGGCATTCAGATATGAAGTGTATTCAGTCAGCATTCGGAACAACTGCAATGCTCGCTTTGCTACCCAGCAAAATGCAATCCCCCAGCTTGATGCTGCTCATTACATTCTCGGAGCATAATTTCAAATGATGCGTGAAACACTTTTTGCTCCTTGCTCTGGACACCTGGGCAGCCGCGTTGGTTGGTGCTAGGCAGCCCCACTTTACATTCGGGAGGTCAAGGTATCTTCATGGTGATCTGTGCATGGTTTTGCTAAGCTTTTTAATGTCCTTCAGGGCAAAAGCCACCAGGGGAAAGAAAGACACACAATTATTTGAGTCGCAGTTTAAGGCAGACAGTTGACCTTCTGTAATGTGATTTATATTATTGTGTGAGCTGCCATTGTATGAGATGTTTTTTTCCACTGCAAAGCATTTGCGAGACCTCCACTCCTTGCATTTTTTGCCTGCCTGTCAATCTGCTTATCTTTCCATTTTATTTAATTAGAAACACTGGTTTTGACAATGCCTCTCCTCGGAGATTGAACACGCCAGGCAAGTCTCCATGTAGCTCAGGTGGTAGAAGTACATTGGCTGCCCTGAAGTCACCTGGGGGAAAACAAAGAGGAGGAAAAGCTCGCTATCTCCCTGTGATGGATTACTACCCCATCCCTGGGATATTCCAGAGAGAACAGACACGCAGCCCATGTTGAGGATGAATTACTGGATCCTATTATAACAGGAGGAATTAAAAAAAAAGGAGAACTTCTCCGGATAATCAGCACCAGCTGCCATTTGCGGGGTACCCCCATCCTCCAGGCAAGCCGCAGCTGTGATTCATGCCATGTCCCACGTTTTTTCCTGCCCTTAACATCTAAACAATATGACATGTTCTGCTTTAGTACATGCATATTTCTTCCTTACGCGTGAGTTTCCGGCTGCTTACCAAAGATGTAACTCATCCGTGAGGAGGACGATAGACGAGGGTGAAGGGGAGGAAAGTTTCCGGCGAGTCTCTGGATGGGAGACATGGATCTTCTTTTCTGCGTCAGCTCCATGTCAGAGTAATTGGAAGCAACAAGGCAGCACTGGAAAATGCTGTCATGGATCTTAAGCCTTTGTGGGAGTCACTCCTCATAATATATGGAGTGCTTACAAGAAGCCGTGACAACTCCAACGCATGGCTGACATGCTGAGTCTTTCACCTAAGCCAGTGAGGCAGGAAAAGAAGCTGAAAAGTTTCATGCAGTCACAGGGAGAAAAGTCCCAGGATTGTTTTAGAGGAGAAGAGGGCAGAAGGGGTAACGGACTCATGGTAGTTTCTAGCTGGGGAGGCCAAAATTAATTCGTGAAACATAGCATGTGCTTGCTAAGATAGCAGCAGATGGAGTTTAGGATGTCTTTCCTAGTCCCTTGTGCCCGAGACACTCCCCACCGCTGGCACAAGGGAAAAAGGCACAGTCAACAGCAACCGCAGGACAGTTGTGCCTCTGCAGGGGCACAGCAGGAACTGCTTGGGAAGTACAGCATACCTACAGCTCCTGCCAAGAGCTGGCGAGTGCACAGGCTGCCACTCCACATGTATCCTCGCAGGCTGCCCGTATTCCCCCTGCAGCATCCCACAGACTGACGCTAACGTTACCAGGTATTGGTGGGGTTTTCTTTCCTTCTTTGGAAGTTTTCCTTCTTGGAAGGAAAGTCCTTTTTCCTTCTTGGAAGTTGTGTCTCACCTGGTGTGTGGTTTTTCTATGTTTCTGGCACTAGCCGTCAGCCCACTGCCTACTGCAGCCTGCTCTGCACCCAGAAATCTTATAAAGCCCCAGACGTGTAGTCTTCACCTTTCAGGAGAAGATGGACCTGTGAAAAGTGTTTTTTCTGCCAGGGAAATCCCATTCGCAGACTCAGAAGCCCTAAACCCAGCCCAGGGAGTCACCCCTTTCCACCCAGTTACTGCATAAGGGCGGCCATAGAGAACCAGTGCCTGGCATCCTCATGCCTGGCACCAAGGACCACCCAACACAAATGAGATGCCATGAGACAGAAGTAGTGTGTCCTTGTGTTAATTGGTCTCAGAGGAATTTTTCTGCTGGAAATTTTTCTGAATGCTGTTTGGTATCACCTTTAAACCTTATTTAGAGTTTAGAATCCATGTATTTCATGTGATGTACGCTTGTTCCTGTGTAAAGACAGCTGCTGCAGAGGGCTGAAAAGTTGCACTGTGTCCTCCAAAATCACCCCTACTGCACCTCCCATGAGCACTGGCTGCTGGGCACAGCAGGAGGGGAGTTAAAATGAACCTGCTTCAGGGGGATGAAAAGGAGGAGCTCTCAAACAGGGTGTCGCTTGCTCTGGCTGGGCTGTAACCCCATCCAGGAAAGCTTATGCCATTCTCAATCTCATCCTTTGATCACTTCTGGAAAGGCAGTGGATCTGGGGCCTCCACCGATGACCTGCCGCCAGGACCCAGCAGGGTGGATGGACAATGATGAATTGGTCTGAGGTAAGATGTCCTACTGCAAAACACATATGTTACACATCTTCCCTCCCTCCTGTTCCCTGAAAGCCATTGCAGGAACCGGGTTTCTTCTCTTTTTGGCTTGGAACCAGTGGAAAAAAAAACCACTTCAGGGGAGAGTGTGATTGTGCCAGTGTGCTGGAGCGATGCTCAGCAGAATCGGTCCCTGGATGGGTGTGCAGCAGGTGAGTCATGCTCGGGAATCGCAGCTTCACTCCTCCTGTCCAGGACTGACTCTTGACCACTGCAAGGACAAGGGATTTCTTCCTGACTGCTGTTAAGCTCCTTCATTTTTGTAGGGAAAAGGGAGTATTTGCAGCTTTGCTCATTCACCCCCATGCTGTGGTAGCCTGGTACTTTGACTCCAAGGGGTTAATCTCATGGCCAGAGGTAGAGATGCAAGGAGAAGTCCGTACCAAAGGGCTCTGTGTAAAGGTGTTTCTGTCTGACTTGAGTGACATTATTTTTGCTGCAAGGAAGCCTGTAAGGTGTAAGCAAGGTCAGGATGTCACTGTGTTAAGGATTAGATATGTAGGCTGAGACCTACCAAACAGTATCTAGACAGCTATGACAGACAAGAGTGGGGAAAGGAAATATTACCATGGGAAAATGAGACACAGAGAAAATGGATTTCTTGAACAAAAGCTTCAAGATTTGAGTAGTCTAGGTCTCCAGTGCCATCCCAGTGCCTCCTTCTGATACTTGTTGTCCTGAAATTATTTCTTTGTATTAAGGGCTTTCCATAATCCCTTGTGTTATTGCAGCTCGACACGTTTTCTCACTGTGGTGTGTGTGTGCTTTTGCTGTTGAGCCATGAAAATGAGCAAGGGAGACGGGAAACAGATAGAGGAGCTAAAGAAATGCTCTTTGGGGGATGTGAAGAAGTGAGCTGTGTCTGAGGCTATGCAGGAGTCTGAAAGCGGTGGGAAAGCGCTATGGTTATGGAGGGCAGTGCAGAGCTTGGGGGTACAGAAGCAGGAATGCACTGCAGAAGGGCCACGAGGAGCTGGGCACCCCTTCCAAGCCCCAAAGGCTGTCAGCTCCTATGGAGAAGAAGCAGCAGCAGACCCCACGCAGGCGCCTTTCTGGCAGGCAGATGTTTCTATTGCGTGTTTGGCAACCAGGTTTTGGAGAGGGGATGAGTGGAGAGAAATAGGCTGAGTGAGAGCAGAAGATGCAGCCAAAGCCTGGTGAGGCTCAAGTGTCCACGTGCACTTTGGAGATGTGAATCCCACCTCAGAGCACATGGCTATAACACAGTTGGCATGCGCACCCACACATGAACACACACACACCACCTCCAATGGCAGGTGTCTTCAGAAGGCTTGCCCTGAACTGATAGGTAACACAACTAACAATGGTGTTAGGCAGTTATTCTCTTCCATGTATGCTCCACTAACTTCAATGCCACTTTGTAAAACCTCTTCAGGTTAAGGGCTGTCACTTCATTATGTGCCTGTGTCTTGTCAAGCATGGTGAGACCTTTACATCATGATCACTCTTTCACGGGATTTGAACAAAAGCCCTTTAAAAAGGTAGGGATAAGTCCAAAGATCCCAGCCATTGATGCTGTTCATGCTCTCCCAGAGGGAAACTGCCAACCTCAGTTCAAAATGGAAAGGTGGTCAGTGTCAGAAGAGCAATGTTTCTGGTTTTTTTGGGGGTATTTTTAATCACCTAAAGTCTACTAGAAAGCTCCATTAATATAAATGAGAAGGCAGACACCAGTTTTACTATAATGTGCTCAGAGCAAAGCTAAATAGCATGAACTTGTATGCTGATATTAAGCTAAATGTAAGAGTCAAAAGTAAGAAGCTCTGCATCTAAGGTTTTTGTGATCTCTTCCTTCTATAATTCTTCCCTATGGCTTTACTTCTTGCAATAACTCACACTAATTTTTTTCTAGCGAAGGACTCAAAGGACTGCTAAGAAGTTTACAGAGGTCTTACCAGTTGACCAATCTTTTCATGGAAACCTTGGGGTCTTGAGCTCAATGTATTTCTGAGAAACATTGTATGACATGGTGCCTGAAATAGCAAGGACTTGACTCAATGTCTGTGTTTGTGCAAATAAATGACATGTGCCCAGGGTTGTCCTGTGACTCTGAGGCCATCTGGCATGGAAGAGCTTGCATCCACGCTTTTAAATTTGAGTAGCCTGCAAATCTAGGTAGCTTCATCTGAACTGCTCTTTGGGAAAGGTTTTTGTCCTCTGTTAGATTCCAAACCACAGATGAACATGTTTACATGCCCAGAAGTGTTCTCCAACACTCTTCATGAGCTGGTACAGAAATCGGTCTTGACTCCAGAAGCTCTTTAATGAATTATGTCCCATTTAAGGTCCAGAGTGGCTGGACTCTTGGACAACACTCACTAGCATGGTGCCCACTTTCTTGGCTGGGTAGAGCTCCTGCTGCTTATAGCACAAGGCACCACATGTGCCGTGTCTCGGTGCACGGGGTAGTGTGTCAGCTCAGCACAGAGTGTCACTGGTAACATTTATTAACCCAACTCCATGGAGTGGGCACCATGGGAATGTCTTTGGTTTCAGTAAGAGCAGGAACAAAACCTTCATCCATTACAAACCAGAAGGAAGCACGAGAAAGCCAATGGCAGTGGGAAAGTGCTCATGATGGAAAGAAGCAATGACTTCCCTTCTCATTTCAGTCTGTTTTGAGAGAATCACCCATGGCACCTTCATTCTTCCTGACAAGGTAGTACTAGACCTGTTAAATGAATCCCAGTTGCACCAGCTGGGCCATAAAAGCAGGTAATTAAAAAGCACTACCTCTCTCAGCTATAAGCTCAAGAAGAAACACAGGTGCCTTACAGACAAGTGTACACAGAGCCTTTGTCCTTGCATGAGAGGCAGAAATCTTGGGTACCTTCATTGCATAATATTCATAGTGAGCCTTCTTGAATTGCTGTGAACATGGTTTCACCTCTATGCACTGAGTTGCAATCAAACTGAATTTTACTAGAGGAGTCTCAGAAACTGTGGGTTATCTGAGTGGTGTCTTTTTGTCCCAGGTTTGCATTTGGGTCTCGCAGTTTATTTTCTCACACCAGGACCTTGAGAATTTCCCATTCCCAGCACTTTGCAGGAACACTAGCTTTTGTTCTCAGATTGTCCCAGGCACAGCAATGAGTTGCAGTGCAGACGTAACAAAGGGTAGATGGGACAGGTTTTTAACTCCTGCTAAAGAGATATGCAGGCTAAAGCCTACATCACCTAGGAGATGACGGTGACTTTTCCTGGGTACAACATGCTCTTGTTTTCTGTTCTGGAGCCACTTTGTATGCCCAAGTGCAAGATGAGGTCTTGGAGGGGCTGCTGGTACCTCTAACAGGGAAAACAGTGCAGCAACTGGGCTGCAAGGCAAATAAATTGCAGGAATGTGGCCTCTGCTGTGCTTCTCACTCCCTTTGAAGTGAAGAAGCAGTCTGGGAGCTCGAGGGAAGCCTCCAGCCCAGCAATGTGGGCTGATACCAAAAGACTACCAAACTCTTGATAGGAGAGGAGCGGGGGAGAAAAGAGGGTATATTCACTGTGAGACAATACTCCATGGCTGCTCTGAAAGATGACGGCTACAGCAAGTCATCTATAATTTGTCGGAAACGTCTCCTTCTGACTACCCTTGCAGAGGGGAGGAACGGGACCAGCTGTTGGCCTCAACCCATCTCATATATTATTATCTGTCTTTGGGACCTGCTAGCAAGGCTTGATTGTTTTTTCCAGCATAAAATGTAATGGGATTCCTTGAGGTTTTGCTAACGTGGTCTTTCATCATAGAAGCAGACATGGCTATGGGCAAATGAGCTGCAATTTTGTCGAGGGAATTTGTATGTGCTTGGAGAGACAGGACAAGGGATGAAATTACAGACACAGGACGCTGCCTTGTGAGGGTCAAATTATGGTCATTCCAGGCTGAGTGTTGAGGGTAGGAAGAGAAAGAGAGAACTTTGGGAGCATCTACTCTTGCTGGATGTGCCCACCAGCCATGCTGCAAGCCTTCAGGTCTTTAGACCACCTCAGACTAACACCCAAACTCTCTAGTGGAGGAGACTTTGAGGAGCTTTGGTAGCCTACCTGGAAGACAGCTCATATTTTTGCAAGCTAAACATATCTCGTATGGGTGAAGCTAAACCCACTGGGCCACTCAGGTCCCCACTGGATGGTGCTTAGATCTGGAGTGACTGTATGGGCTGATGGGGAGTGGTGTTGAGCAGGAAGAACATAGGCCATGTTAAAGCTTGATCTTCATTTCATGTGGTGGATGCAGCTGGCAAAGACTGTCTTTACAGCGCATCGGTTCAGAAGTAAGAATAAAGCTTCAAGGATTGGGAATCACAAAACCCACTGGGGCCAGCATGGTCTCTGGGGAGGGTATAGGTGATGGTAGCACTGTGGTAGGCTGGCCACGTAGAGCTGAGAGCAAACATCACCGCCTCAAGGGGACTACCTGCATATGTATACTCGTACAAGCCTTTCACAGTGCTCCACTGTCACAAGTCCGCAGGCAGCAAGACTTCCCTGCCACCCTCATGCTGTTGAGCAGAGACCTAACAGCTTTTGTGCCACCATTACTGGCCAGGGGTGAGACAATGGAAGGACTGCATTTATCTGTCCCATAAGTGAGTGTAACACCCACAGGAATGCATGGCAGCTCATCACGCAGCTGAGGTTAGCCAACAGCATGGACATCAAATATTCAGCAAGAGGGGATTATCCAGGGTTCCCTCTCCCCAGTCTTTGACTATATAAAAAGCGCTGTAAAGAGGAAGGGAATAAGCTCTTCTTTGTATCCTCAGGGAACAAGGCATGAAGTCATGGTCTTAAATGGAGCCCTGGGAGAACTCTGTTAAACTTGAGAGGCAAGTTGCTAACAGTAAAGCCAGTTAAGCACTGGTGTAGATTGCCTGGGGAGCCTGTGATTCTTGAACCAATTGAGGTCTTTAAAAACAGATTAAACAAACATCTGTCAGGAATGGCTTAGGAACAGCTGATCCTGCCTTGAGGCAAAGAAAAGGCCTTGATGACCTCTCCTCATCCTTCCAACCCTCTTTTTTTATGATTCTGTGACTTGGCTTTCCTGCTAATCTGCACTGTATTTCATGCTTAAGAAATTTACCACTCTCTCAGGACCGAAGAGATGACTTACAGCACAGGTGGGCAGCAAAGGTACTCAGCAAAAACCTTCTGCAGAAGTTTCTTCATCACTAACATGCTCTTTGCATCATTCTCCAAAAGAAGCATCTTGATGCTTTGGCATTGCTGGCACAATGTTTTGATAAAGCCAGTTGCGTAGCGCTGTACTGTCTGCATCCCTTTATGAAGACAAGATTATGGCCCAGACTGTTCAACTTCTTTCCTGCTTTATGAGACCACATCCTCCGTAGTAGGAACAGTTAAGGATGTTCCCGAATGCTCCTCACTGAACAGTAGCTTGAGCTTAAAGACATTACACTATGTTTTCAGTCACTGTTAGCTCAAATCACCGTTGTGATTTGAATCTGGATGAAGGCAGGCCAAGGTGTCAGTATGAATTATAAGGCATATCTTCCACCATCATTGTTTTTGCAAAGGAATGGTCTTAGAAGAGAAGTTGGTAACCTGAACAAGGGTTGAGGCCATGGTATGCAAGGAACTATACCTTGAAAAAAAGGAGAATCTCTAGCACTGATAGACATGACAGGCAGGGGAGGGGAGAAAGAAAGTGTTATCGGCCTTATTTTACAAATGGAGCTCTTATGCACAACAGGTTTTCTTGTTATTCGGCCTTCTTTTGGAATCGCAGTGGATCTCAGGAAGAGCTTGGGCCGGGACTAAGGGTAACATTAATGACGTCTAAGTTTCAGTGCGTAGAGGATAGTTTGCAGTCTGAACTACTCACAGTAAACTCCTTTCATTGTCCATGGAGACAAAGAGGCAATTGCAGAGTGCAAGTCATCTGACTGCTTTCATACACTTATATTAGCAAACTGATGGTAGACTATTTTATTCATCTACTTGACAATTTGTGACCATGGACCTCCATGGGTCAGCTACGAGTATAGAGAGACTGTATATACTATTAATGCACAGATTTTTTTTCCCTCTGGTTTCTATTTCCCCAGATTGAGGAACCAGTTAAACTGCTTATATTGCTTATGTAGGGGTGCCTGGCATCTAAAATCTGAGGGGGAAAGACGAGAGAAGATGAAATGTGGAAAAATGGTAGTTATTGGTCATTTTACAGGTGGTGGGTCCCACAAATGGGGGATTCATCGTTCTCCTGAAGGTCACATACAAAATCAAGTAGAGGTAGTTCCCAGCTATCCCAAGCCCACTGATGAAGCAAAAACCTGTCCTTTCTTTTTTCCTTCTTTCCCTTGGTGGTGAAACCTTCCAAGCTAGGACATAGAAGAAAGCCAGGGTGTTTTCAGGAATGATGTCAGATGGTCATTGTTTGGGGGACAGGACTATTTGTTATACCAAAGGACACTGTGAGCAGGAGGTCTCTAATTCTAGACCACCCCACACCAGAGCCATGCTCCAGCAAGTTTGTTGTGTCTCTGCCCGTGATCAGTACCAGATGCCACAAAAATAGCTACAAGAAGCTCTGAAGTAGGCAATGATGGAAAAAAGAGACATCTGAAGAAAGTTACCGAACCACTCCGCTCTGGCTTGTATCAATAAAAAAAAAAGGAGATTGAAACAAGGTGTAATGGAGCCAACATTTGTAGGATCTTTGAGTGCTCTGCTTGGGACATGGCAAAGGGATGGAGTTAATAACGTGGAGTTTAAAACATCTTCAGGTTACCTTGGGATGGGCACCCCAAAACTCTGCGGTACCCAAAATTGCTCTGCATTCTTACAAATTGTGGCCAGTGTTTTTTAAGCCTCAAGGTCTAGTTTTCTTTCTGCTTTCTCACACATATAATTCAACAAATAGGGAAGAGCTATGCAGGGCCATCAGAGCATAAGCAGATTGCCGGTTGAGGAAAGAAAACAAATTTTTGGTGTATTCCATTTCTGTCTGGTAGGTAATTTTTTTCTTTTTCTTTTTTTTTTTAATTGGGTTGGGCCAATATGAAAGAAAACATTAGCAAACCCCTCACTGATATATGTCTCGGTGAGTTTGAAATGGCAGCTCCCATTTCCTATGTTTACTGTTGCTTTTGATGTTACCTAATGAACATAGACCCTCTAAAAGATTCTCTTTAGGGGCTTTAAATCTGGAAACCATTTGACAATTAAGCCAGAAGACGCAACAGGGTGTGTTTTATGGGCCCTATTGATACGTGTCTGGGGGCGGGCGGTGCTGAAGTGTGGCCTCTGCCTTCACCCACCCATGCTGTGTATTAACGGTCTGATAAAATTCACTCCGGAGTGCTTTATTGCTATGATATCATTTAAAAAAAAAAGGGGGGAAGGGGACAACAGTTTATTGTTCTAAGGAAAAGCCCAGCCAAGATTAGAAGACAAAACCAAATTGTGACAAATAATCTTCCCTCTGATCACTCCCCTAACACGCATAGGAAATACCAATCCTGCCACTGTGGGGTGGCCACCATGCTTGGCAGCGTGAGCTATCTGCAAGGCAGCAGCAATGCTGTTTCTACTTGCACTGCAGGCAAAACATGTCCAAAAGTCATCAGCATCAAGGGTATGCTCGATGTCCCTGAGGGTTTTGCCTTGTGTCTTCTCTGAGTGACACTTCTGTTTCACATGGACCATGGCAGGAAAATGTTTTCAAGGGTTTCGAATTCATGGTTTTAGGACTAATCTGCTGCAAGGTGTTGAGTAGTCTCAGTTTCTGCTTCAGCAGGTGCTGAGGGGATGGGCACCATGCAGAACTGAGGTCTTTGTTAAGCTGCTTGTTGCCGTGGACCAAAGGCCAACACCAACTGAAGGACACATCTACCAGCAGCAGCCTGCGTGGGAAGCCTACAAAGGTCATGCAATGTTTCTCAGAACTGACAAAGTGGGTGAGGTGAGCAGTTCCAGCACTTGCTAGGTTACTATACTACCCTCTTTTTGAAAAAGCCTAGCTCTCCAGGTAAAATTCACGTAGTGGTCCTGATTACACTGTGGACTCATCTCATGATGCGGGCAGTGAAGTGTCTCTGTAGCAAAAATAACAAGAAGATCATGCTGAGGCTGCTAAATCCAGAGATGTGAGGACTTGACTCTCCAGGGCCCTTCTGCTGGCATCACTTTCAAACACTGTGTTCCTCCAGAATATTATTTCGATGAAAAAAACCACGGTGGGAATGGGAACAGGAGCTTTTCCAATCCAGTCCACTCTGCTTTGTGGCTCCTAAGGTACATGGCTGCAGATTGTTACTCATCTCAGAGCTGAGGACATGAATGAGCTTTCTGTTTGGAAAGCTTTCAGAGACGTGCTGAAGCTGGTTCTTACACAGCCAGCAAAGGGAGCCATCAGGGCAAAACATGCCTGAAAGGAGAAATTGAAAACAGCCTTGGAAGAAAATGTGTATACATGTGGCATGACATTTATTTATTATCCTGTGCTGCAGAGCTCTTGCCCAAGCAGAGTTGAAAGCTTAGTGAAAACGGTGGATTTTTCTAAGCTCTACCAGGATTTAGACCCTCCAGCGAATGTATAAACAAGGAACATTTTCAAAGTCTTCTCCTACTAATGGTTATTCATAACTGTTTTAGGGACCTGCTGTTCCATTTGACTGACAGCACTGAAAAGAAAAAAGATCCCAAATGCGGTCTTTCTACTCCATGATTTGCCTAACAGCTGGACATAATGCAAAGCCCATTTTCTGCTCCTGCCACAGCTGGTTTGACATTTGTGTAATGGAGGAGAAGCAATGGGGATTGATTGGGCTTGGGAGATTAAAGGTAATTGCTTTTGCTTCCTATGGCTCTGAGAAAGAGGGTGATGGACCAGTTCTTGCTATAGGGGACAAACCCATTTCACTGTTCCTGTTGGCACAAATGAAATCCTTGGTAGCAAACTGGGAAAAACACGCTGATTTCTGACTTGAGAGAGGAAAAGATATGAGGAGACACTGAATGCCAGGACCTGGCATGCCCACCCTTGGCTAAGTGAACGTCTCTGGGAAAAATCTCTTAATTTTCCTACACCTCCCTGTCCCCCCATCACCTGTGGATGATCGTTCTTCATCATCCTCAGAAGGCGGCTGCAATTCCTGGGTCATTGGTATTGGCTAACCAGCAGTGTGGCATTAGGGGGAGCTGATCTTGTCTCAGTACAGTGGGATGGACTCGGCAAAACTTGCTGTTTCCTTCACCCCTATCTTTTGTGATACTGTGAAAATATCTGGAGGCGGAAGATTTTCAAGATTTAGCCTTTCAGGGCAGCCCTAAGACACTGAAACATTGCTGTGGGTTTTCCTTTCACTCTCTGTGGGCATTTCAGCTTCCCAGGCTGGAAGTCCAGCACATTTTGAGTTGTTCAGGAGTTATTCAAAGCCAAGAGCTGACTTTTGTAAACATAATGAGTCTGTTTTTGAGAGTGGGCTCAAAATGGCCCTCCAAAAATGCTGTATGATGTACCATGAAGTCTAGTCAAGGTGCTAGGACCTAGCTGCTCACCTTTGTATAATCAGAGCCTCAACACACTGGTTCCAGCAGTCTCTTTGTGAAAACTTTGTGACAGTATGGTTCCCTACATGTTTTTGCTTTCCCCAGCCAAACCCAATGCCTGGAACATGAAGGGAAGATCTGCAGGTAACTCCTAAGGCAGTATTATCAGATAATATTAGTTTAGTAACTCCATCCAATATAATCAGACTGCGGTAAGCCTGTGAGCAATGACTGTTTTGTGCCCTGATGTTCAGCCATCTCAGCTCCTCTACACTCTTCTGTGGTTGATGCCTTCCAGTTTATTCCTGCAGCATATGTGAAGTCTGTGATATAGGAGATCCCTGCCCTTTCCTTCACCTGGCTCCTTACTTCTAGCAAGAATCACATGGAGCCACCTTGCCAGCCTTGTATTTGCAGCTGAGGAACTTCTGCTGTCACCAAAGGTTTAGCTTTGACTGGCAAGTGAGAAGAACCATCCTCATGTGATATGCCCCAAATGCCTACAAACAAACTAGGGTCCAGTCCCCTCCAAGTCCCCAAAGCCCCCTCTCTTCCATGTCCTTTTCCCCATTCTCTCCCAGTTGTTGTCCCACCCACTGCTCCAAATGTTATCACCACAGAGAAGGACAGAGTTGCTCTTTCTAGTGTTCTTAAAACATCTTTGGATCCAAAATTTACATGCTGGCACTCATTGCCGGCTCTCAGTATGAGTACTACAGCATGCCAAGCACATCTCAGGGTGACAGCTCTGGAAAAACAAGGCAAGCATTTCTTAACCTCTCGCCTGCCTTTTTTTTTTGTCAAAAGCAATCAGTGGGCATCTTGCATTTACTTATTTATTTATTTATAACAGGGGAAAAAACCCAAAACAACAACCCTGCACAAGGGAAGGAGAACATTTGAAATGAATTTCACAGAGGTTTCCTTCTTTGCCCTTGACTCCACCCCAGGAGAATGTTTGTCTGAGATGATGTGAATACAAGATTTTATTAAAAGTAAACCAGCATTATAGGAAAGGAAGCCACGAGTTGTTGTTAATGCCAACCAAACAAACCTGAGCATTAGGCAATATAAATGTAATCTACATGATGGTTCACATATGTTTTCTGTCTATCTGCTATAAAATGCAACACCCCACTCAGGGTATAAAACAAAGCACCTTTTTCTGTTTATATACAGCAAATGTTTGGGTTTGTTTTTTTTTTTTAATTATTATTGCCAAATCAGATGTGCTCATGTGGCTTTCAGCGGATATTTCCATGACCCAATCAAACCTGTTAGGTTGTCAGGCCTAATCCATCAGCCCCATGAATTGTGCCTGAGGTTTCAGATTAGCACAATCTTTTCTCTGGCTTTCTGTAAGAAAGGTATGAATATGAAATAATACAGCCATGGCTTAAGAAGGAATGTCCTGTGGCCTGTGACTTTGTGCTGAAATACCTTCAATCTGATGTTCAAACCTCTGGCATTTGTGCCTTCAAGATATGCATGCTCCATGCCATGCTCCTCATCAGATGGACTTTCAGATGGGACTTCACCGAGTCTCTAAAAGTGGAAAAGATGCATTCAGCTCAATCCAACTGTCTGACCACAGTTGTTTCAAGTGACTCAGGAGCATGTGCCTGCCCAGCCAGTGACTGTGGAGGTGATGGAAACAGAAGCAGGAGTGATGCTATCATAAAGCCTTGCCTGAGTCAAGCTCTGGATGGCCAAAAGCCTTCAGTCATGAGATCCAGACATGCCTGTGTTCTGCCTGCCCTTCCCAATGCAAAGTAGAAATGGCTTGAGTCACAGCAGTCCAAAATGAAGCTTTTCAGTTCATAATTCACCCCCCCAGATAAGCAATTACCATGCCTCAGCTGAGACCATGTTAATTAATACTGTAAAGATGCTTTGCCATCATTTGAAACCATTGTCTGGCCATCAGGACTGTTGCCAAAACCTGTGAATTTCTAAACATCCCTTACCCTGCTGGGGCCAGATTTTCTGACATCAGTCTTAGTATATCAAATCTCCAAGGAAATTTGAAACCCCATAAGAACTTGGAACTATTTCTCATCAGCTGCAGTACAGCGAAGGAAACCCGGCATGATGCTCCAGGGGTTTGTACTGTTGGAAATGCCAGTTTTACCTCTTCTGAGTTAGGAGGTAAAATCAGCGTGTGGATCAAGCTTGATCATCAAAACATGGTATGGAATGTAGTAAATGTTGGTGTGCCCTAAGGGAAAAACACCATCTCATTGTGGGAATCCATCTCACCTAACTTTAGCAATGAGATTAATCTCAAATAACTGCAAATGTTTTCAGTGTAGATATTCATCCCAGTTGAGCATTCAGGCTTTTATGACAGTACAATGGAGATCTAGTCAGTACCGAGAACAAAGAGCAATAATAAATTAAGTAAATTAAGTAAATAATAAATAATATGTATAAAATATGTATCTGCTTGGCTGGGTTGCCCCCTAAAACTCCATTGGCTGTATTGACCAGATTTTGCACCATTGACTTGAGTGGAAACCTAGATTTCTATCTCAGAGGAAAGCATGGACTTTGTAAACATAAAATACATGTTATAAATCCCACCCTATATGTTTACATTGCAAGTAATTATATGTTTGGACTCTTTGCAGCCAATGGAGGGAAGCAGGCACTTGCACGATACGATTCATCTTATCCCAAGCAGATATTTAAAACAGATTAAATTATCTGTATTACATGTGGCCATATCTCTCCGACCAAAATGAGAGCTCAGGGCATCCAGCTGGGATGGAGACTTCTACACTCCAGACATTCAAACACGGGTGACATGAATTCCACGCAATTTACCTCCTCAAGGTTGGGTTGTTTTTTTACTAATTTTCATTCTGTGCTTGCATTCCTTCCTGAAAACTGCTGTGTTACCGACATGGCTTGGCTACTGCCCTCTTCCCCAGCCGAATTACAAAAGAAAATCAGCAACCACAGTCTGAGTCTTAAAGCACTTGAGGATATATAATGCAGTATGAATTTAAGTTATTAGTCGACATCTCCAGGAGCCACCTTAGTTTGACTTGACAGATCTGTCTTTCAACATCGGCATTTCTTGGATTGTGTCTCCTCAACCTCATGATCCAAAAGAATTTTCCAGCTTCCTTTACTCATTCTTTGGCATTGGGGGAGACTCATAAAGTAATGTTAAAAAAGGCATTCCTGTGCGAGCATCTGTGTGGGTGTGTGTGAGAGTGTTTGTACGTGAAATATTTAATAAGCCATTGAAAGACATGGTAAAAGAAGACTTTTTTGCATGCCAGATTTGATTTCTTTTGAGTTGTTTGGGCTTGGCAGTAATAATTACAGAAATCTTTGCTTTCAGCTTAGAGAGGGGGTGTGAACAGGAAGGAAGGAAAAGGAACTTTTGTAATTATACTAATAAGAAAATGAGCTAGTTTTATATGACATTATGTTACGAGCTACTGCCAGTTTTGTCAACAATGACCTGTAGTCATACCTATAATTTTTTTCAGTTTTAGGCACCAAACCTGAGTTTCTCAAATAGCATGGAGACTAAAGCACTTGTATGGGGTAGATGGGAGAGGTGAGCTTTCTATGCTGTCCATGATAAAGATACAGGAGAGAGAAAGTGGTATTTAAGTTTCAGGTCTCTGTTGGCACAAATATAAATGGATGTAAATTGGGCCATGGCTACTTCTGAAGTGGAAAAATTAGCAGATGGCTTTGAAGCATCAGAGGAATGAAATTCTGGAAAAGGCTTTTAGTAGCATTAAAGGTGTGAATGGGAACATATGGCAGAGTACCTGTGACAGCAACAATTTGATCAGATGATTCAAGAGGTCCCTCAGCCTCCGTATTCTTCTTTCATGCATTAAATTATAATATAATGATTTTCCTTTCCTCCTGGCTTCTTCTTTGGCAATTCCAAAGGGACTCTGTGAGACATAATGCTGGGACCTCGATTTTTTCCCTGTGCTGGGATCTGAAGTTGTAGACCCTTAACATTTCCTCAGCACTGGAAGGCAGAAAATGGCTGTTGTGGTTGTGCAGTGCAACTACTGGCACACTAAGCTCTTGAGCACCATGGCCCTTGAGCTCATAACTGAGGCTTCTGCATGTACAAGGGTTGCTCTTGCATCATGACCATCTGTACAGTGGATACATCTGGTCTTGAAGGTGGCCTAGAGATGCTCTTCAGAAAGCAAGACATATAGTTCCCATTCTCTCAAGTTCAGCCTGATTCCCAAAAAAGCAGCATATGTTCATGCACTCTTTTTATGGGAGGAGTCAAGGCTATGTGCTAGCCCCAAAGGCAATTTGTGAAACTATAGAGAAATAAAACTGAAAGGCATCTTGAAGCATTACTTCGCTTGTCTTTCTGGACCAAGAAAGGATCAACTATAACTGTGCCATTCCCAGCAGAGACTGACCTTAAATGTCTAGTTAAAGAGATATTGCTTAATGACCTACAGCGTTGGAGACTACAGAGACCTCAGACAGCTCATTCCAGAGTCCTGCTCTCTGCTAGCAGGTTTTTCTTAACATCTAACCTGAATCATCCTTTCTGCAAAGGAATCTCATGATTTCCTGCCATGTCTACTCAGTATCTTGACTATGCAATGCTAAAAGGAAGATATTGTTCTCTCTGCTATGAAAAAGCCTTTATTGGTTTATTTGGGCCTGAGTAGGACATAACAGAGATCCTGGACCAAGGTTTCATCTTGAGAAGTCATTACAAGCAACCATTGCTATCCAGGGAACAAATTACAGCTGCGTGGAAGGCAGAGCAGAGAAAGGAAGAGTGTCAGTGCTGGGCACCAAGGATCAGACTGTGATGGCCTTAATGCTATAGATGGGCTCTGCCTCTTGCCCTCTGCAGACAACACAGCTAATGCTGTTGATAAAGTCAGCAGCCTATGATGGATTTTTTCCTGGAATTGCTTCCCTTTATGCCTCAGTTAGGAGGAGGCTGGGCACTCATTTTTGAAAGCCCATTTGCTCAGTGGTCATTCCAGAGGTCCTGAGATTTGTAAGTCACACCAAGGATGGCTGGTTAAAGAAAGAGACACCCTGTCTTTCCTAGTTAGACGTATTCGTGAATGCTGAACATCGCCCAGCCAGGGCTTAAGTAAATTTTAAAGTATTTTTAAAAACCAATGTATCCATTCTCAAATTTATCATTTGAATGTGTTAAAAAACATCATGGAGGGGAAAAGTAGGTTGTTTTGCATTGGGACTTGTGCAGAATTTATGGCCCACCTTCTTCATGAATGAGATGGAGACTGGGTGGCAGACCTGGGATTCCCTCCTGCTGGGCCAGGACTTTTTTTATTCACTTGTTTTTGAGGAAGAAGGCTTAGAAAAAAAACTGCCTCACCTTCAGAGAGGGATCAGCATTCAATAGGAACCTACCGGCCAGACTTTGCTCTGCAGTAATCCTCAGGGTCTAGTGAAACTGTGAACAGGGTGCAAATGCTGAATCCCAGTCCTTGGCCACAGTGAACAAGGCACAACAGCAGGAATATGCTGGGGCTTCGTACAAGGCTCTTGAGCTAGTCTCCAGCTTCTTGTGTCTCCCATCCACTCTGAGTTCCTTCCCCATCCCCTCTAGGAAGCAGGGTCCTCCTCACAGTCCCTTTCTTCCTGCCCCTTCTTGCTTGACTGTCTTTGGAACTTGGGAGAGGGCATCTCCTCACTCCCATGACATGGAGGAGTGTGTCCTTAATCAAGCCCAAACCTGTCTGCTCAGATGAAAGCATAGCACGATGAGCATGACAAATCCTTCTTCTCAGCTGGTGCAAATCCATACTTCTCCTGGTTTCCCAGAAAGTGCCCAGAGAGGCTATGTGTGAAAGATAAGCCAAAAGTCGACACTGGAAGCTTGCAGAGGAATTTTTGGATGGAGTGCAAACAATCTGGTTCACATCAGCCCTCTAGCTTATTCATTCCCTTATCAACAACCAGATGTTTAATGCACAGCACAAAGGCTGGTGAGTGACTCCGTCTTCCTGGCTTACAGGAGCTGCTGTCTGTTTGTCCTATGGTAGTGAGTGAAGTGTTGTAGTTCAATGGGGAGGCAACCAGAGTAATGGTGTTTTCAGGGACCCTTTGCAAAAGCTGTCTTGGCAGGTATCTTATATGTTGTATCTATCATGCATCCCTGAAGAGTTCAGCTGCAGTCCAGAAGGGTCATGTCCACGTGGGAGAAGGGGGTTTCAAGCTCCAGGGCAGTGTAATTAATCAGTGGATTTGCAAGGAGATTGAAGAGAGCCTGGCCATGACTCTTAAGCCAATAAGAAGTTTCGGGCTCAGGAGACTGTCCCAGCAAGTTGGGACCCAGCACCGAGCTACCTGAGAAAGAAGGTAAGAAAGTTCAGCTGTATGGTCACTAAACGTGTTGTGCCAATCGTGCTCGGGGTTGGAAAATTGTCCCTAGCTTATTTCATGGAGCCAAACAGCTGCAGCTATTGGATTGTTCAGTGTGGAGCCATAAATCCTGCAGCATGTGGGCTGTGGAATGGGATGCTGCTAGGAAGCATTTATCCCACATCCAGCCCTTTGAGATACTCCCCAGTGAACACTTAGAAGCAGGTTCCCTCATTTTATTTTTTTTTAATTTTTAAATTTTCCCTCCTAAAAGGTCTTTTCAGTGACCTATCTGACCCCTTATTTCCAGTTTTCTTCTGTCCCCTCTTTGTCCCTATTACTGCCTTCCAAATTCAGGGCCTGTACTTTGTGTTTCCCCATCTTCTTCCCTTCACCAGTGCACACCACCACTCTCCCAAATCCTTGCATATGCTGGTGGCTCCACCATGGATATTTGTGCATGCTCTTAGCTCAAAGTTCATGGGAAACCATGGGGTAGTCACTGCAGAATGTCTGGTATGTAGTAGTTTGATGAGTAGAAGGGTTCTCGGGACCTTAGAGATGTGAACCTCCAAACTATTGCTTGGACTCCTTATGCTTAAGGCCAGCACTGTCTTGTGGGGCTGTGGTGGGTTGACCTTGGCTGGTTGCCAGGTGCCCACCAAGACGTTCTATCACTCTCCTCCTCAGCAGGACAGGGGGGAGAAAATAAGATGGAAAAAACTCATGGGTCAAGATAAAGGCAGTTTAATAAAGCAAAAGCAAAGGCCATGCGCGGACACAAAGGAAAACAAAAGATTTATTCTCTACTTCCCATCAGCAGGCGATGCCCAGCCACTTCCTGGGAAGTAGGGCTTCAGTACGCGTAGTGGTTGCTCCAGAAGACAAACATCATAATAACAAATGCCTCCCCTCCTCCTTTCTCTTAGCTTTTATTGCTGAGTGGATGTCATATGGTCTGGAACATCCCTTTGGTCAGTTTGGGTCAGCTGTCCTGGCTATGTCCCCTCCCAAGATCTTGCCCACCCCCAGCCTAGTGGTGAGGGGGAATGTTGGAGAGACAGCCTTGATGCTGTGCGAGCACTGCTCAGCAGTAGCCAAAACCCTGGTGTGTTATCAACCCCTTTCTAACTACCAGTACAAAGCACAGCACTATGAGGGCTGCTATCGGGAAGATTAACTCCATCTCAGCCAGACCCAATATAGGGGCCATGCACCTTCTGCAAGAAGGTAGAACAGTCCCAGACCGATTGAGGATTTTTTTCTGGGGATTGGTTGCTGAAGAGGTCCTGAGCAGAGGGATGCCAAGGTGGCTCTGCCGACAGTTGCTCCTGGGCTTTTCAACCTCCCTTCCGTGCCTCTGCAAATCCAAGGCTTATCCCACCTTGCCTTGGTATGAAGGCCATCAACATTTCCAAAGCCCCATTTACATAATTCTTGAAGCCTGGAGGAATTAGAAACCTGACATGTAGGACAGCAAAGAGCTAACTTTAGCTCTGGTGCCCTTGGCCCCACAGAAGTCATACTGTGGATCAGCTCCAGAGCTGGCAATGAAACTGCTTGTCTTCAGGCAGTCCATATGGCTGTATTACCTCAAAGCAAAATGCCTTCATAACCCAGACACTGATGACATTGAGCAGTTCATGTGGCATGACTTCCCAGGAGCAGCAGAGCTGGAAACCCTACCTCTCAAGCAATGTTGGCAGGAAAGAAAAAAAAAAAAAAACCAAATCATCAAAGCACAGAGGAGTGAGTAGAAGAAAGAAACTGTAGTGCAGGAAGAGACAGATGAAGCACATGTTGCACTAAGAAACTGCACCACTGAACACACCATCCCTGCTGTTTCCTGCACTGGGGCACATGGTGCATGTGTTAATCATCATCGTCATCTCTTTTCTCTCCTCTGTCCCCCAATTATAAACTGGGAACACTTGTGAAAAAAAGTCAGTCTGCTGGATGAAGCTAATGGATAGGTCTGAAAGGCAAGATGTTGCAATGCTGAAATGTGGAGGAAACACCACTGGAAAACAAGAAGGACCATCATGCTGTGCAGCTTGGAAATCAGCACGTTTATTAATGTTCTTTCTTCCCCCAGTCTTGTGAGGCAAGGATTTAACGTGCATGTCATCAGAGCTTGACTGCAGTTAAACTGAGTGCAGCTGAGGCTGAATAGCTCTGAGAAAAGCAAGCAGGATGATCAAAGGACACGTGTACATCTGTGCGCATGTGCTACGTCTGTTACAGCCATATACAAATATATGTGTAGGTAGGAGAAGTTGTACATATGTCTATGTAGTACCTACAACAGTGACTCCCTAATTCTTCCTTGCACCCTTAGCAACTGCTGCAATGCAATTATTCATGGTTTAGGAGACTGTCTCTCATGGAAATCTTGGTCTGAGTCTCTTGTCTGTGCCTGTTGTGATTTAAACCCACACCCTCCACAACCTGCAATATGAAGTGGAGATTCAGTTCCCTAGTGGCTCACCTGTCCCAGCTGAGAAGGTCATTCACTATCTTTAAAATCCCAGTAGCTCTCTGATCCATGCCAGAGCCTTCCTAGAAAAAAGCAGATTTCACAGTTAAGGCAGACAGCTGAGCTGGTTGAGTGGCTCATGGACGCACTAATTGGCGTTTCTCCTCTGCCCATCCATCTGGCTGGCTGCTCAGGCTGGTGGTCAGCTGTAGCAGGAGCAGCAGAGTCACATTTCAGAGAGGCACACCGTCTGTGCTGTGCAAGCAAGGAAGGTGTAAAAATTGTCGACATTATCCTCAAAGGATGTTCATGGACTTGAGGCAGTTCTCCCTTTTGTCACTGTATTAACTGGACAAGGAGTTTCTAAGCAGAAGAATATGTTTTGGAGTTAATTATTATAATTTTAATTTCTGATTCTTTTACTATGTAAGTGTTAATAATGAGCAGTTTCACTAAAATCAATGGAGTAGTCCCAGTGTAAATGGAGAAAGTCACACTCAGGTACCAGACAATGTGTTTTGAAAAAAACCTGGATCCATTGTGCTAACAGAAACAGCGATGAACAAGATCATTGCTGTTGTAAATCAGTGTAGCTCCAAAGATTACATCAATTTCCATTGGCTGAGGATCTCTCCCTCAGTCTCACATAGCACCATGCATAACCTGTGTTTGCTGTGCATGTCCACGTTTGGACAACTAGAGATGCTAGACTGATCGATTTGCATATTTGGCTTGTAGAACTCTAATGGTAGCTCTTCAGTGTCTATACTGAGTTTGCAAATACTGTGAAACCAAAGTGCCTCTTCTGATCACTTCAAAGCTACCACATTTCGACCCCTCAGAAAATTATTTGTTCTTGTAATACACGCTAAAAAGCTTGGCCAAAAGTCCTCAAATGAAAACTGACATTATACTTATTAGCTAAAGAACAAGTTTTCAGACACTAATGCTAAGCTCAATATAAACCCAGCGAAGTTGAGACCATGGATCTCTGCGATTATATCTGCACAACACCTGGCATAAAGCCATCAGTGCTGGAGCCTTGGGGTATTCTTGTCACGTTGAAGTCAAAGATGCGCTAAGCCCAGAGATGGGAGGGAGTTTTCTGTATCTGTTCTGTCATGTTGGTTTAGGAGTTTAGCTCACAACCAAGTCAGACACCATGTTGCTTAGATGTTGATGCATAGTCCCCTTCTAGGAGGCAAATGCATGTGCTCCCTGAATGCCTTTGAAGTCTGCTCCAGAGTTTGCTCCCTGGTTACGTGGAACTCTTCTAGGGTGGGATTCATTTCCCCTAACACAGATATCTATAAATCAGATATTTTAATCTCACTTGTGGCTTTTGGTACCAAAGGACAGAAGTAAACAACTCCAGAAGGCAACTGTCTTGATGGTGTAACCTAGACACCATTGTAGACTGAAATGGTCACCCCATGTGTGGGTTCTCTCTTCTCCAGTGCAGGTGTGTACAGACTTGAACACCTAAATACGGGGCGGGGGCAAAACCCCATCTTTAATTTCTACTCCAAACTTGCTCAGGTCTATGTGATAGCTGCTTCTTTTTGTACCAATTTTTCCTTCAGCTTGAATGTTTTTCTTCTTTGCTGATGTTTCTTTCCTGATGTAAACACTGCCAGGAACACTCAGTCACGACAGTTCAGTTGCTGGAACATCAATGGCAAAGTTTCAGCTTGTGCCAACTGGGATGCTCTCAAACAATGCTAAGGATGTTCCTGAAGTCAGCATGGATCATGAACTGCCCAGTCAGCAGGATGGATATAACCACCTTGGACATGGTTTATTCCTTCTTGGTGGACCTCAGTGTCAGAGAACCATCTTTGGAATGTTTAATTTACTAGTACAGATGTAGTCTATGAACCTACTTGTTTTCCTTAGCAGAACAAGCCAAGCTCTTTAGTTGCTGTTCGTGAGATGCACTTTCTTGTCCCTTTGCACCTTTTCAACTTTCAGCTCATCTTGCTTGAGTTTGGGTGACCAGAACTTTACAGCAGTTTAGATGATGTCTCAGCTGCTCTCTGTGCAATGGCATTAATACTCCCCTGTCTCTACTGGAAACATCTTGGCTGAGATATGTTACGACTGCAGTTGTTCGTTTTAAGACCACTGTGCTCAGATAGACTAATTCAGGTCCTTTTTCCTCTACCATTGGTTACCTTGAACCAATGAGCTCCCACCTTAGTCCCTAAGTGCAGTCTCTTACTCTTTGTTACTGTTAAAATTCTCCCATTTCTCTCACTCAGCCTTCCTTCAAGGTCATCCAGCTCTTCCCATATCATATTCTGATCCTCCCCTGCAATAGCAATACAGTCGCTCAAGTTTGTGTCATCAGCAGATCTCATGACCAGGCGCCTACTTTTTTTCTGCCAAGTTCATTAAGGAAAATATTTAATAAGATCGGTCCCAGGACTGATTATTAAGGAACACGATGGAGTTTCTCTGGATTTACTCAGAAGTAACAGACAGCAAATGTTGGCCCCAGATGGTATTTTGTTCAAAACAAAATAATGACTTCCATCTGTCTCATCACTTTCCAAACTGAGGTCTGTGGAGCACTTGCTGGTGGTCTGTTCAGTGCTGGCTCTTTGCAAGGTGCTGGCTCCTCCTTGTTATTTCCAGCTGCTAAATTCTACTAAATTAAGCTAAAGCTTACAGTAAATGTTTTCCTAATATTATTTTCATGTGTAAGTAACTGTGGGAGTTGCTGGCGGGACCGTATGTGATTGGAAGGGGAGCTCACCTGTGAGATAATTCCTGAACTGGGATATAGTCCAAGTGAACTAAGACCTAGGGAACTTCTTATCTGTTTGTTGATAAAGAGTGTATTATTTATGTCACAGTAGCACCAAACAGTCCTAAGCAGGGACACGACTACAAACAGGCTGAGCCTTGCACAGGCTCCTGCTAAATGCAGTCCTCTTCTCAGAAAAATTACAAGCTCCAAAGGGAGGAAAAGCAGACGATAGGTGAACAGAGGAGGAGGACACATCCATCTAGGCACAGTTATCTTGTCACTATGAGACTTCTTGTTTCCTCTGCAGCTGACACATAACTATCATGCCATGCAGCTGCAGATTTGTCCAAATGTGCCTGCCATGCCCCAGTAACAAGCATGGGAGTTTTCACATTGTTCGTAGCATCTTTGCACATCTTGAGGGCTCAGTCTGCACATAGGAACTCACTTACTAGAGCCAATCCAGGCACTTGCTGCTGTGAAGATAATAACTGAGTTGCCTGGAGAAGATGTAAACTCTTGGTCAGAACTTTTAATACCGGGTTTGAAAAACATCCTACACAATACAGGGCATGGAGCTGAGTTTAGGGCAAAGAACCGAGCAGATGAAGTCCTCTGTCCCTTTTGTTTCTTTGATTGTAAGGTTGTGGGCTAGGTGCTGAGCTGGTAGTGAATCTGTCACAGTGTCTATATGGTAAAAAAAGGGGTCGTCTTCATGGTTAGGATGACAAGTATTGACTTCAATGGCTGAACCATCCCAACAGTGCAGTGAAAAGGGATTGGTCCATTCCTGTAGATCTGGTCCTAAATCTACATGTGCAACTGCTTCTTTTGAGCCAAATTCTCTGATGGTGGTTGTTCCAGTGGAGTCTGTGCACTGTCAGCACCAGGACAGCCAGCTCCTTGTTGCAATATTGATTTCTTCTGTAGCGTCAATAAGTATTCAGCTAATGGTTATGAACTTAAACTCAGCTTACTGCCATTACATCCAGTGTGAAAAGAAAACACAACAGTGACAAGGTAAATGCGCTGTGCTCATTACTACTAACCCACCTTGCAACTCCAATGACAGCAACCAAAAGGCTAAAGGAAAGAAAAGGTATCTTTTACTACATGTCTTAATGGTCTACAAGCCAACGGTGGAGGAACAAAGAAATTTAAAAAACAAACAATAAGGATTTACAGTGCAGGTTTTCCTTTCCTCTGCTTTACTTGTGTCTTGCACTGAGGTCTGACAACAATGTGCAATTGTTTTTTAACATCTGAAGCAAGAGTTGGTTGCTGTAACTTCAGACTGAGGTATTTCTCAACTGTTGTGCTACTTGGGTGTGTAAAAGTTCTGGATTTTTGCATGCCACTGTTTAGAAACGTGAGCTGAGATGAGGGCTCTGTGGTGCCTGAACTTACTCAGGTAAGAAGAGAGTCCTTGTTCTGAAGAACCTGCAATTGCCTAGACAGACAGAGTTCCCTCCACTTTGCAAAGAGGGAACTAAGCAACAGAAAGAGTAGTTGACTTCTCCAAGGGTCACACAAGAAACCTGATGCAGAATCCAGATTGGGTCTTTAACCACAGGACTGTGCCTGGCTTCCCCAGAGAACTTTCTGTCCACATGGGGTTTACTTGTCGGTGGTTGTTTGGACACCCTCGTATCTGTCCTTACACTACTGGGAGAAGGGATCAAGTTCTGGACAATTTCTGCCTCAATGAGTTATTTTCATCTTACTGACACAGCTGCTGAAGTCCCAGGCAGAAGAGCCAACACAATCACTCTGGAGTTGAACCAAATCATTGACTAACCAATGGACTAAAATCCCACTGAGCTTCTCCAGAGCTGTGTCTACCACCAGCAGCAGAGGCAAACACCCTAGATTTCCAGAAACAAGATTAAAAAATTATTCCCAAGAAGAAAGACCCAACAAGATCCCCTGGGTAGTTCCCTCTAACTAGATCCCCCCAAGTTTATCTTTCATTCCCTGACAGAAAAAGCTTCCGGAGCCTTAAATTGTCCAGCATTTTCATAGAATCATAGAATCATAGAATGCTTTGGGATGGAAGGGACCTTTAAAGGTCATCTAGTCCACCCCCCCTGCAATGGGCAGGGACATCTTCCACTAGATCAGGTTTCTCAGAGCCCCGTCCAGCCTCACCTTGAAGGTTTCCAAGGATGGGGCATCTACCACCTCTCTGGGCAACCTGTTCCAGTGTTTCACTACCCTCATTGTAAAAAATGTCTTCCTTATATCTAGTTTAATTCTCCCATCTTTTAGTTTAAAACCATCACCCCTTGTTCTGTCACTACTGGCCCTGCTAAAAAGTCTGTCCCCGTCTTTCTTGTAGGCCCCCTTTAAGCACTGAAAGGCCACAATAAGGTCTCCCCGCAGCCTTCTCTTCTCCAGGCTGGACAAGCCCAGCTCTTTCAGCCTTTCCTCATAAGAGAGGTGTTCCATCCCTCTGATCATTTTTGTGGCCCTCCTCTGGACCCTCTCCAACAGGTCCATGTCTTTCTTGTACTGAGGACCCCAGAGCGGGACACAATACTTCAGGTGGGGTCTCACCAGAGCAGAGTAGAGGGGCAGAATCAGTTTTCTCAAGGATTAACTAGAGCTGCACACTCCTGGGCCTCTGTACTTAAAAGGGGATGACTAAGATGACTAAATATAGGTTGAGCTGGTTTCCTTATAGACAACTGAGACAAGCAAGCAATTCTTTGATGAAATTCATCTTCTCCTGAAGCAGAAGCCTAAAATAGGCCAGACAATTCATGAGCTAAAAGTGCTGACTGGTCACCATAGCAGCTCATACCAGAGTAGGCTTTAAGAACTGATCCAATGACCAGCTCTGAGAGCATCCTCTTCTGTCCGTTGTCTCTAGCAATAGCCCTGAGTCACCATTTCCACAGTAAGTAGCTGAAGTTGGGTGGGATGAATCCAACTTTCCATGTCCCTGAGTATTAGAAAAGGGATTATGTTTCATAATCACCATTCAGAAAGGTGGCCAGAAGAGAGACAAAATAAGCTGCTCTGTCAGTCTGCAGTGCATGAAATTTCTTGACTGTATGGCAGACTATCCACTGCCTGTTACCAGACAGGCTGCTGCAACATCATCTTCAAATCCTGCTGGTCTCCTAACCAATTTCTTCCCATGCCCCATATCAGCCTTGGTGGATCTCTGTGAAAAAAATCAGGAAAGTATGGAAATGCAGGGGCACAGCTACATTCAATTGCAACAGCTGGGGTCTTTGTCCTAGTATCATCTCTCTTTGCAAAGCTTCTAGAAGCTTTTTCCTGAACTGAAGTTGCAATGATTGTACTGGGGAACACTCATGATCTCTGACAAGGGGGAAAACCCAGATGAATGGCATGAAAAAAAGAAAGGGCAGGAAGACTGAGGAGTCAAAAGTAATGGGAAGAGAGAGGTAATAACCAACAAATCTTCTCTATCCAGAAAGCTTTTTTTACTCCGGAGTCCTAGAACAGACTGATTGAACTGCAGCTAGTGGATCTGAACTGAAGAAAGATCTGTCTCACAGTTTCACTGGCAGCCAAGGGCTTTCGTCTACAGAAAAGGGAGGTCAACTGTTATCTGAGCTGCCATGGAGTGATTTTGGCAGGATCACTTGAATGCAGACTGGTTCTGGAATATGTCTTTAGCTGATGTTGTCCTCAGTCACCATCCTTCAGACTATCATCTTTCTGGACACTCAGCATCACTCTAGGAAATATTCCATGGTTAACCTTGAGTGAGCAATACCGGACTGCAGTTAGCAGGTGAAAACACAATCCTGGAGCACGTGCTTTGTCTTTGTGCAGTGCCAGTGCTGGTGTGCAGCAGGTTTGTTTCAATGGGGGTCTTTTTGGTTCAGCTGGACATCTGTGCTGAGTATGCTAAATGCTTGCACACTCTCCAGTTGGTAGAATCTCACCTTGAGAGCCTTTCCCAGTCTTTATGATGCACAAAGTTAGGCATGCTCAATTTTGGGGGGGTCTGCCTAGGAATAGGTAGGTTTCGTTGCTGTCCCTGATCAGGCGTGAAACTAAAAACCTCAGGAGTCAGTACAAATGGTCCTCTTGAGTTCACCTCCAGGCCAGGCATCTAACGAACAAATGTCTGGCTCAGAGAAAACACAGATGCACCAACTGGCACGTGGGTTTTGGCATGTAGATGCAAAGTGGATCTGCAGGGCCTCTGGGCTGGATAGATGTTAAGTCAACTGTGATCCAAAAACTAGCCCAGTTTAAAAGCCCAGTTAAAGTGGAACCAAACCTTAAACAGTAAGTCCCACTGGATATATCAGCTTGGATTTGGCTATATGTTCCTAAAGCCGTGGGGCTTCTAGGTAGCTAGAAGCATCAGGTGGGTCTAAACATGTCTCCTTGCATGAGACTGTGTAAGCCAAGGGCTCCTGAGCAGAGGTGCTGGTGCACCCCACAAGCTCTACATGACCTGCACCACAGTTCATGAAGGCGTGTATGTATCAGAGACCTGATCAGGATGACATATATGCTCACATTAAACACCCTTTCATGGTCCTTCCCTTGTTTGCTATTTCACTACCAAGAGAAGATGAGATGTTTTACTGCACCAGTCAGACCTGCTGGAAGAGCAGCATTGGGAGATATGTATCGCTGTCCTACATAGTTAACCAGTGACTATCAGTCCCCCGTTTTTTGAATATCAACCAAGTTCAAAAGAGCTGGATGTCATCCACATTCCCACTCATTCTCTGGACGTGTTTGAAGCTAAACTTCCTCGCTTAATTTCCGTGAGCCAAATTGTTTGCACTGAACTGGCAAAAGATGAATCCCAGAGCTCATACTTTGTTTTGACATCTGTGTTAGCAGCGCGGTGGTATTTTGGTTTAGTGCTGTGTGTCTGTGGATTTCACTCTGCCTGTGTCTTCTCATCATTCTTCCATTTGTTTTTTGCAGGCCACTAGAGATATGCTAAAAGACCCAGAGCTTCATGGTCCAGGTTGCCAACATTTACACCTTGTCATTACCAAGCTGATGATACATTATGATCATCAGAGGACACTGAATCCCCAACATGCATACATGTGAAGCAGAGTATGCCCATTGCCTGTGCATGGTCTGATTTGCTTGAGAGACGTGGAAGCTTTCTGCAGGAATCATCTGCAACACGACTTTTCCTTAACCCAACAGGTCTCCCACACTTGCCACAAGTCATAGAATCATAAAACGGAATAGTTTGGGTTGGAAGGGACCTTTAAAGGTCATCTAGTCCAACCTCCATGCAATGAGCAAAGACATCTTCGACCAGATCAGGTTGCTCAGAGCCCTTTCCAACCTGACCTTGAATGTTTCCAGGGATGGGGCAAAATAGCAAGGATGAGTTGCCAAAGAAGATGTCAACAGGGTCTCATGCTGTCAACGTTTATCAAAATTACAGCAGGTTCATTAACCTCTGTCAGAGCCCTTCTGCAGCTGCTGCAAGAGAGGGACAAAGAAAAAAAAATTGCAGGTAATGCTCCAAAATCAAAGCTCTGACATAAAGCTGGGTGCCTGACTTTTATGCAAACTGACTTACAGGACAAAATTAATCTCACCTAACATAGGCATCTACATGAAAGAGGCCTCCATGCAAGCTAGTCACCCCAGGCTCCTTTTATAGTCAGTGAAGAGAAACAGAGCATGGTTCTGACCTAATAGAAATGTCTACGTGAGGCTGAGATGAATTGCACCTCTGAAGTGCCTGTTTTCCTCTCTTGACTCCAACGTCTGGGGAGCGTAGGGTATGCAGCTCAGATGGAGATGTCTGCAGGCGCGGGGCTGGAAAGCCAAGTAAGATGGATTTCACCATGATGAATTCCCCCGGAGTGACAGTGAAGGCGCTTGCCGGCGAAGCATGCCAGATCTCAGCTCTACTATTTTAGGAGTTAAATGCATTCTTTGCACTGAAAGTAAAAAAAGACTGAGCAGAGAGGGGGCAGCACACATAAAAGCAAACTCACTGTACTCAGAGGCAAAAAGAAGGCAAATACTGTCCTAGAGCTGAAAACGAGAAAGTACTTTGCGTTAACCCAGCTTGACCTACCCAGGGACACTGGCTGGAGAAACACCGCTCCCCCCACCTCAGCGTGTATAAAACCCGGGACAGACAATGAATCGGAGGAAGGAGATGCCTTAATTAAATATTCTGGTCATGCAGTGTCTTGTGATAACTCACTAACGTGGTGCATTGCCAATTGCATTTTAGAAGAATAAAACTTTTCCCATTTGCAGCTCCCTCTGGATATTTTTAATCAGCTAATTTCTCCCAGGGCAACCCAGGCAGGCCAGAGTTCAGGCAGGATTCCCATTAGAAATAGGAAAGACCTGTCTGATCACTGAGTTTATCCAGCTGCGTAGTTTGCAGTGAATAATGACCACTGGGGCTTTAGCAAATTGTGGGGGCAGTGGGGCAAGGGAGGGAAGTGACGGCTATGAATCATCACAGGCTTGCTGGCTACGGAGACTTGTTACGGTATTTCTTATTGATGTGGCTTCTCTATATATGTTTATGCATGTTTTTACACAGTTATGGCATCTTTCTGCTAGATTCCCCTCGTATGTCTTTCCTTCATCTAGCAAACCCATAGGCAGAGCTGGTTTGTGGGGAGAAGACACTTTTAGGGATCAGGGCAGGTGCAACCCTTTTTTAGGATAATTGCACTGTATCTGGGAGTAAATCTGATTCATTTCTTCTTTGCATGGAGTATGTGATCTCTTGGCCAGTTGTCCCAGCCAAGGGCATCTGGAAGGGTCTCTCTTCCCAGCAACTCCAGAAGAAGCCTCAAGTAGCTGCCTGCTTACCTGAAACAACCCAGTAGAGCAGGATGAGGCCCATGTGAGAAGTTTTGATTCATGTGAAAGGTGTCTCACTTCAGGGGCTGCCTTGTGAATTTGTGTTTAAAGGTCTGTATGGTGTAACCATCACCTGATCCTTTCTCTGTATTGTCCTGCAGCACAAGGATAATAGAGTCCTTCATATCCTGGAAGGTTTTAAGGCCACATTTCAATGAACATGATGAACTGTCACAAGCTGTCACCACCATGGGGAAAAGGTACCAAAAGTGTCACCACCTCCTCCTCCAGAACAAGCAATTCTGGGTGTTGCACCAGGTCAGGCAACCAAACTGAATTTAAATGAAAACTTCTCTTCCTGAGCTATTTTGCAGGAATATCAATCCCTGCACTGACACAAATGGTTGTGGTGGCCCCAGGGAACTGGTGGGGAGAGGATGGGGAAAAGCATCCCTGGCAGGAGGAGCACAGGACCGCTGCTCTGCAGGGCAGTGCTGGCATAATGTGTTCACTGAACGGCTGAGGTGTTTCTGCACTATCTAAAGTCACTATAGCCCTAGGAAAACCAGGTATATATAATATTGCTATTATTTTTTCATGTGTATCAGTGGTTCTTTGTTCACAGCTTGCAATTTCAGAGCTTATGTTTGTGGCCTCAGTAAGCCAGCCTACGAGAAACTGTAGAAAATAATGTAGAAATTGAATATAAATGAAAGTGAAGGTGACTGGAAACTGGCCAGCATAAAACTGGTGGTGATCAGCCTGCATTTCCCTTGTGAGCTGAAAAATGCAAAACAAGCATTGCAAAGTGACACAGGGAATATTCCCCTTTAAACATTTATTATTTTTTCTGTGCTACAGTTGATAGGCTAGGAGGTATCTATTTTAAAAACATTTTTGTCATGAGATTGGCCCTTGAAAAGTTTCAAAATTTGGCTAAATTAAAGTCTCAAAACTGCTAATGCAAGAGCACTCCAGGTGCAAAGAGGAGCTGGCAAAGCCGAGTACAGAAATAAACAGTCAATCGTCTCAGAACAAATGCATCTGGTATAGCTGGGAACAGGATCTTAAAATCAAGTAATAGGCTTATGTCACTTCTCTTGTCATGTTGTAATTAAAGAATGAGGTGTTCTGTGTGGGGGAGGGGGTCGTTTTGTCCCTTCTAATAGTCTGTGAGCACTCACGGCTCACGTTTCTGTATTGCAGGGCACAGCTAAGGCTGCTGAGTTGTAAATCAGTGGTCCTGGCCGGTTGCTTGCAGTTAATCCCTTGCCATCCTTTGGCCCTCCTGGTACTTGTGTGGTCTGTTCACATATTGTTTAAAAGCAAAATAACATGACATCAGTGGGACAGACCCTCAGCTAACATCAAGAAGCCTGTCTCTGCTGCCAACCTTGCTTTGCCCTTGTTCCAACTAAGCTATTTATAAGGGTCAATGTTAATGTAGTTGTTAGCTTTTTGAACTTTTTTTTCAGTAGGCTTCCGGACCAAATTAAATAATTAGGGTCCACCGATTATACTCCAAAGGATTTTTGTTTGTTTGTTTGTTTGCTACTCTTTTCCTCCAAAAGAAAACATGAAAGGAACAGAAGAAGATGTAAAAGGAAGAAATTCTCTTGGACTTGAACGAGGCTGGAAGAGTGGCTGATATTTCAAGAAAAGAGAGAAAAAAATCATCGTTGAAGACCAAGCTCAGCTGCCAGAGAATTTATTGGATTTCCCCTTCCAAACAAAAGGATTTACTTCAATGACATTCCTCCAGCCCTGATTTGTGTCAGCAAAGTTACATGTGAAGTGCATTTGACAGAGGATATTTTGATGGGAAATCTCCCCTCCGCACACCTCTCCTGCATTACAGCCCGAGAAAGGAGGGACATAAAAAAACACCGAGATGAATTCTCCAAGAGCAGCTTAATGTGGCTCTGGAGGAAAAGCTCAGCTATGGGAGACCAAGCGTGTGGTGAGACTGCACCTTTAATGACAAAAACAAGGCGAAAAAAAGAAACTTGGACAGGCAGGAGGAGTTCTCCAGGGAGCTTTTCAGTTTTCACCAGTTGGCCTCCTCTGCACATTTTAATTCCTGGGGGACAAGTTTGCCTCTGGTGCAAGCGATGGGTCTCACATATCCAGGCTGAACTTGATTCCTTCTATGGTTTGTTCTTGTTGTTTGGAGCAAGAGGAAATCATCAGCAAATCAACTGCAAAAATGGCAAGTCATCAGTAATTTTGGAACGTGCAGAGGTCTGGCAGGTCATGGTGAAGTTCTGAGCACAAGACTCGCCTGGGCAGTGTCAGCAGCAGATAACCTCCTGGCACCGACCTCTTGCTGTGTCTCTTCAATCAACACCGCTGGCCATCACCTGTAAGACATGACTCGCATTGCAGCAACCCTGTTAGACAAAAATGCCCCTTTGGCAGACACTGAATTTGCAGATAAGAAAAAGGAAAGTCCAAAGTCAAGTGGGATATCTTCAGCATTCAATAAATTAATCAGCTGTTAATACTGACAGAAGGTCATGTACCCTTCTCCTCACACAGGAGTATCTTGGGCCTCAGTTTCCCTGCATGAACCTCTGGCTGGAAATGTCTTCTTCCATTCCCTCCAAATTATTATTGACTAACGACTTCCTCATAAAATGAAGATTTTCAACCCAGGCCTTTAACCCCAGTCTCTATTAGCACCCTGCATAAGCAAGCTGGTAAAATGCAAAGCCCATGGGCACTGAGATTCCTTTGCTCTGCACATAATACAGACCTTTCCCATCTGCATCTTGAACTGGTCCAGAAGGCTACTTCTTTGAAATGCAGGACTGGTCCTAGTGAACCTCCTCTTCTTCACCATGCCATACCCCCTCCAGAGCTGCATGGGTAGGGTGTTCCGTGGAAGAGTACATGGACTTTAGCCAGAAGAACTCCAGAGCTCCCAAAGATGTCCCAAATCCCAAAGATCTCACCAAATCACTGGTTGGGGAGAGCAAAGAGGTTTCCCTCCCTCTTTATATTAGAAGGGCCATCTCAGGTTTGGACCAGAGAATGGCACCACAACTTTTGAAACCAGGTCTGGCTTGAAAGCACACAGGCAAAGCACGAGATCTGAGATGACTGGAGACACTGTAGGCCCAGGTGATGGGTTGCCAGCTGCCAAACTTCAGCTAGGAAACTCCTACCATCTCAGCACCTACTGCCAAGCAACCAGAGCCCAGGAATTCAGCTGGGCAAGTTAACAAGATGGTCAGGTGGGTTACCTTTGAGGTGGTATATCTGGTGCACTTCATTAAGAGCTATCCTGATGTCTGCTTCAGTCTGCACAAAAAGTTGGTTGCATGAATACCCCTGCAGAAATCGAAGTGTGAGGTCACACATCTTCAGGGGGTTTTGTTGTACCAAAACAAAACCTGTGGCACTGTGAGATGTTTATGAGGTGATACATATACCTGGGAGATATGAAGAGAGGAAGAAAGCCAAAGTGCACAGGTAAGTAGCCTTAAAATCTTGCCAAATTCACCTTAAAAAATTAAGTCACTGATATAACACCCCAAATTTCCCCTGTATTTGCTATACGAGTTTCTAAAGACCTGCACTACTGTCCTTCAGACACTTGTCTCTTTTTTTCACAGTGGTTGAGTTAGTGATAGGAGTGTCATTGTCGCCACAGGGGTGTAAGGAGATAAGAAAATACAGGAGCCAAACTTCTGGGGGATCACTACAGGCAAGAAGCAGAAAGAAAGGGGAAAGGTGAGGATGGAAATACGTATTTTGTGTCTGAAGTCAGGTAACTGGCTTCCATCTAAGAGAAAACAGAGACAAGACATGGTTATGGATCTACAGGGAAAAGAAAGGAAAGGAGAAGAACACCGGAGCATCACCAACAAATAAAAGCTACTGGCCGTGAGATGAGATAATATCGTCTGGGGGAATTTGGTTATGATCAGCATCTGCTTTGTATTCAGTTTCACTTTCACCAGTGTCTTCACTGGAGATGGTTAGAAAAGTTGTCTTTCCACCGTTAAGTGTGTGTGTGGGAGTCAGTGCTCCAGTCCGATGGGTGTCAGCCAGGTGGGCGAGGCCAGATGCAAGGCTCAGATTTACAAGTGATTCCTGTTGCCTTGCAAAAGGCGGACAGCTGGAAGGGAGGTGCGAGTGTGCTGCTTTGGCTGGAGAATAGATGCAGGGTGCTCTGATCTGTACATCATCGTGCTGGGAGTCAGGAACTCCTGCTAGCTCTGACAGTTCCCTGTTCAGCCATGGATGTGTCGATGAAACAAAACTCTTCAAAGCCAGCAGCTTAAGATATAGGCCCCCACAATGACATGGCTTGAACTTCAAAGGAGCTGAGTAACCAGCAGGTTTCATTGGTTTTGGCACCTCTGCAATGAAATAATAGGAACTGAGTACCCGAGAGCATTTCCAGGAATTTGTTTCATTTTCTTTACCTTTTCTGCCTCAGTTTTCTCCCTAGTAAAAGAGGATTATGCTTGCCTCTCCCATGGGATCACAGTGAGGAGCTACATGTGAGATCTTAAGAAAGGGACAAGTCACATTTTTGGCTTGGATTTGTGGATCAAAAGGGAAACTTCTAGTTCAGGCAGTGATGAGTTAAAGATCATGAGTGCAAAGAGAAGAAGCCCTGTCTTGAGTGATGCAAGTCATAGTGTGAAAGAGCTCCCTTAGGGATGTCTCATGTGGCATAGTGGCAATGGAGAAGGTGTTGTATTACTGCAGCACCCATTTGTGGCTTAAAACACATGACTTGAGTTACGACACTTCATTTTGCAGCTGGGACAGGTGAAAAGCGACATGAGCATTTCAGGAAGGTGAAAGGTAACTTGGTTTGCTGCCGTAAACTCAGGGTGTAGTTTAGTATGGAGGGGCTAATCCTGAGACATGGATGGCCATTATCTTAAACAGCTGACAATATGATCTGTGGCCCATTTGTACAATTTGCCTGATGCTCTGCTGAGGAATCCATCAAAGCAGAGAAGCTTCCTACACATGGTGATTTCCTCTTGGGTGGGCAGAAAACAGTGAGCTCCAGACCTCAGAACAGAGGCAGATCAGGTCTAAAGCTGGGTCAAAAATGAAATGACTGTGCCATACCTCTTAAAAAGCCACATCAAACTCTTGGGTCTGGACATATTGGGATTTTGGAAGTGTTTAACAATTTCTAAGGCTAACCTATGGCTTTTCCTTTAAAAAGAGACTTTTCCAAGAGCTGAAGAAGCAGCACTTTGGCTGTCTGTCAGCTTGAGAAGCCCTGTGTTTCATCTGCCTTTGACTGGAGGGAAAAATGTAGGCATAGCAAGACAGTAGCTGTGATGCATTCACTGGGGCTGCAGAGCCCCAGCCAGCCTGACAAAATGCTGCAGAGGTTTCTCCATTGATCATGTCTGGCTTTTCTTGCCAAGCAATGGAGAAGAATGATTTTCCTCTCTGACTTTTGCCTCTCCAGAAAGTCATTTGCAAACAGCTCAGTGGGCAAAATGCCACAAGTAATCACTCAAGCCCCAGAATAAGCCACCAGGTTAGGGATTAGTGAGAAATAGCCTTGCAGATGAATGGCTGAGGAACAACCTAATTAACTGAAGTCCCTTCTTCAGTTCAAGGACTCAGCTGTTTGGTGGTGGGTTAGGTTAAAATCTTCCTCTGCCTGCTTGTAGCTCTTGATACCTTTATGGGATAGTATTTGATGGGAAGGTGAAAGGTGATGTCAACAAAAATGCATTCACCGGTACGTGCAACAGAAGTCTTACCTGACAGAGGAGTCCCCTGAGCAGAACTGTCTTACAACCATGCAAGAATGAAGACCATCAAACTGAAAATAGTCACTGCTTCTGGTCCACTCTGTCTCAACAGCAAATTGGCCCCCACGACTTCCCCTTGGCACGAAAGAGCGCTGTGCTCTTCACTGTGCTCTTCCCATGTTAGAAAACTTGGTTGTGTAAAGTGGGAGAGGCTACACCACATCCCCTTTGGTCTCATGCTGTGTGACATGGAGAGCTGAGTTGAGAGGCTGATGGCCATCTCCCTCTCCCTTTCCTTCCTGGGGAGAAGTTCCCTTCTGCCTTGTGTTCCTATATCCTAAAATGCATTGGTAACTCCACGTCCACCATGTGAGACAGCAATGTCTCAGGCTGTGGGTTGGGAGACATGGTGGGACAGGGTCTTCTTCTTGGCTGCAGCAGGGGGATACAGTATCTCTGGATGGGGACCCTCTAGGCAGCACATCAGTGTTACTGTTCTTCATGCAGCCTAGGTTTGTGGTGATCTATACAAGAGCTGGATACCTCCGGGGTCAGCTTTGCTGTGATTTCAACCTCAATCAGACAGCAGAGTGTTGAGTGCTTGGGTACCTTTGGGGGAAGGAAGGACAGAGCCCTGTCTGAATGTCTGTTGTTACTTTCACCGCCAAGAGAAAGCTCTGGGTTATGGTAGGGAGAAGGCCAAGTCTCGCTCAAATCACAAGAGAGAGAATTTGGCAGCCTCTTCCCTTAGTGCTCTCCCAGATGTTTGTCATCATCACAGAGACACCGTCCTGGTTTGGCAGCTCCTGCTCGGGGAAATCCCCATGGTCCTGGGAAAAGTGGGGCTGGAGGATGTGGAGTAGTATAAGGTAAGGCTCAAAAAGGCTTGAGGGGAAGTGGTATGGGTCAGAAAGCACTGAAACCTCCTGCACATTTATCTGAACCTTCCTGCTCTGAGCAATGAATATGAGACTCCTGGAGTCCACCAGCTGCATGGCTCACCTGGACTGGCTTTTTATAAACTTTTGGGTAAATGGGCAAAGGCACGAGAACAGCCTTGGCTTGTCAAAACCAGGACACTGTTTACAGCCTGGTACACTACTCACCCTGCTGCCAAGCAGCTCTAGAGAGCATGGAGCGGGACAGAGGTGACCATATTCTTTTGAGTGAGACTTGATGTGTTCAGTCCTGGCAAAAAGGGGGCAGGAGCTGCACCCAGGATGGGTGCAAGCAGGTCCCACTCTGGGACTTTATAGATTGTATAGAGGCAACTATATGCCCAACAAGGAGATGGTCAGCAGATGACAGAGTGGGCCGGGAGCTAGGTTTCACACCTGGGGTCACCACTGGTGAGAAGTCTGGATGCCATACTACCAATGTGTTGGAAAAGGACATGGCCATGGAGGAAGGGAGATGGGAGTGAATGCCAGAGCCTGACTGCTCTGGGAGGTGCAGAGGTGCTTGGTGAGGGCTGCTTTGGATGAAGACCTGACTTATTTCTGTTGTGGGAAAGGCCTGGTAATGTCCTGTTCAAAAACCGCACCTTAAAAAAAGTGAGGACCACTACTACAAGAAAAATTTCTTGTACCATTTAGCCTTCAGTCTGCACAGAGAATTGCTTTTCAGAACCGTAATGCTGAAAATCCTACCACATGGAGGGAGGTGGAGTTTTGATTTCTTTCTTTTTTAATATTGGAGATCCATTTGGACTGCATGTAAGGGCCCCCAGCTGACCACACTCCCATACAGGGACTACGTGATCGCATCCCACAACATCTGGCTCAGAACAGGTCACAAGAACTTGGGCCATGTTGAGGAAAACATTTAGCCACGTGCTCTGGTCCTTCCTTGGTCAAGGGCGTGCTCAAAATGTAGGTTTATGTACATTCCTGTCTCGAATTGGCACATTATGTACTATCTGTTGGTAGACATGAGTGGGGAGCATAGTTAATGCCAGAATGTATTTGACCTTTCCTTTTTATTTCCTTTGCAATTTTATTCCCCTCTTTCATAAAATTCCATTCTGCTTTGCTCTTTGTGATCAGATCCACCCAGGTCAAGCGAACGACAACCACCAAGATGACAGCTGCTGAAACCATCCGTCCTATTAGTCTAGCCCAAATGTACATGCATTAGCCGGCGTAAAGCCACCCCAGTCCATCGGGGAGATTTAGTAATATAACGAGGGGAAGGAATGAAATCACCCCCTCATCTTTCACGGTTTCCAAATAAACAGCAAGAAGGGAGATGGGTTTTTTGATGTGTGTGTGTGTTAGGGGTTTTTTTTACATGATTTTTTTTTTCCCCTTACTGCAACAATTCAAAAGCCAGAAGAAAGATTTAAAAAACAGCCAAACTCAAACCAACAACAACTAAACTCACCGGTTTCAAGGTGGGTTCACAACGTGCAAAGCTCATGCCAGAGCATGTGTTATTAGCAATTAAAAAGTCCTTTATTTGTCCCTCTGGGGAATTTCTTTCACACTCACTTTTAAAAAAACTACCTTTATTTGTTTCCCTTCTCTTTCTCCCCCCCCGCCCTCTCTCTCTCACACACACACACACACACAACCAGATCACTTAAATAAAACTAAGTTTTATATTCATTCCAGGCAGGGATTCCTGCCAAAATCTGTGCCTCCTTTTCTCCCCCCACTCGTTTTCTTATATACAGACCAGTGATGAAAACACAAAAAAATCTGAAGCCTATGAGGTGACAGATGAACAAGATGTAGAGGCAAATTATCCAAATGGTGCTGCGAAGGAATGGCTTTTACTGGCAAAAGGGAACATATTTTTGCAAAGGTTAGAGGAATTTTTCTGTTTCTGTTGGATTTTCCAAGGCTGGAAATTTTAGTTTCAAGAGAAGACTAAGATCCTGCATTTCAGACGTTCCAGACAATTCTTTTGCTTGATTTGCTGCTTTGTTTGTTTGGGGTTTTTATCAGCAGTGAGGATCTCTGGCTCAGTTTATTTTATGTGCAGAAATCTCATTTGCGTGAATTTGATTGCCAGACATGCAATGGAGATTGGCACCACTGATAGCAGGGCAAGGAGAGTGTTGGCTGCAAATTGGACCCAGAGCTTTGCTTCCAAGGACAACCTTGCAGTCCTACTTGTGTTAAACTGTCCCACATAGGTAGGTTTTTTCCTGCTGTCTGTCCACTCCTATGAACTTCTGCATGGTCCACTAGTGACCAACATGCCTGTCACATCATCTCTGTTAGGCTGTGCAATTAAATGTTTGTCTTTGTAAGCTCAGAGGAGCAGATGAACCATCACAGGTGGAGGAACTTCAGGACCCCCATCAGAGCAACCCTGACTCTGTTTGCTACTCCCAGGATTATCAAAGGAGGAGGATCAGCCCATGTTCCTGCTGTGAAACCCATGGTCCTGATGTGAAATCCCCGAGAGAGGAGACACAGGGTTGCCTTGCGGACTGAGGGAAGTTGCTTCCTACAGGGTAGGGGACTCATGAGATGCCAAGGAAAAAGCACTTTGGGGTTGTGTGAGTCTTACACAATGTTTAAGGGAAAGACCAAAGGTGGAGAAAGGGAGGAGAGCCTTGGGACCCAAGTATTGGGGTGGCCATAATGCTGAGCCAGATACTGGAGAGACCAAGGCGTCTGCAATTGGCTATTGGAGGGAACTGGGAATCCAAGCCAGCTATGGGGCAGACCCTCAGGTCTGGTGGTCAGCTGCTGGTAAGTCCGTGGGTCTGGGCCAGCTACCATACACGTGTCTGTGCATGAGGCAACTGTGAGACTGGGGCAGCTACTGGGCAGACCGAGTGCCTAAGGCCAGTATATACGTGTATACATGTGTATATTTTCCACCAAGGGGCTTTCACTCTGTTTAGCCAGAGAAGATGAGGCCATTGGCATTGTTTCTGTTTATGAGTGCTGTGTTTTCCGTCTCTGTTGATCTGTGTGGCCAGACATGTTTATGTGCATACATGTATATACATACATATGTACTGTGTGTATGTGGGAACATGGGGACATGGAGTTGCTGCAGTCTCACCCCTATCAGGCTATCAGATTCAGCAGCTCCTAACATTTTCTAATCCTAAGCTGATGTTGCAATGTTCATGGCTGAATCAAGATGATTTTTTTGGTAGGTACCTATACCTGTGCATCCCACCCTGGATCTGTTACTGTGCTTTATAGTGTCTGTGGAACTGGCATTGGACATCACTGGAAGACTCTGAGTTCAATAGACTTCAGATCAGCCCAAGTTTGCAAAACATCTTCATGGATGGGTACTAACAGGGACTTCTGGCCAATGCAGCAGTATAAATATTAAACGATACAGATAGCTTCTGCCAGCTCCTGTCATAGTACATAGGGTTGAAATATCCACAGCAAAGTTAGCTCATGTTGCAGCAAACTCTACTTGACGTAAGTGGACAGGACATTCATGCTGAAGCTTAAATTATTGTTTGCCAAGTACTTGGACTGAAGGAACTACCAAAGTGCCAAAAATGATGCTTTATGGCCTATTTCTAGTCTCCTTTGAGACTGTAGTCATAAAAGAAAATGACACTCAGATGACAGGAATTATAAGAGGAGACTGAAAATTGAATGACTTAAATCACTTGAAACTCAGGAGAGAGGAAGAGAGGGTGCTGATTGCTAGCAAAGGTGTGAAGAAGTAGAAGCAGTTGTGCATGGTACCACTTGGGTAACAGCCAAGGTCTGGTCTAAAGCCGTAGATAAGAGCAAAAGGAAAGATCTGAAGGCAGACCATCTCAGACAAAGAAGAATCACAACCCTGCTGAACTTGCAAGGCATGGGAGGAATGAAATGTTGGAAGAGGCAATGCTAAATGTTCTTGACCTCTGCTCAGCTGACTCAGAGGGAACGTAAAACGCCCAGAGGAATCGTGATTGTGATCTTAGAATGCACAGAGAATTTTACTGCAGAAAACTAGAAATAGTTGGAAGAGTTTGCAATTTAAATTCATCGTTGTTAAGCCTCAGTAGGATTAAAGGGCAGCACAGGCCAATATGGGGCCTGAAAGGAAGGTGAAGATTAGCATAGGAAGAATAATTCGGAGGTCTCTGAAAAGAAGCAGAAGCAAGTTCAAAGGATAATTCAATAAACAAATAAAGAGATACACCAGGGAAAGAGCAGAAACACATGAAGAAGGAAATAATACTGTGCTACACAGACCACTAAGGGAAACACATTATTTAAGAATATTTTAAGATGAGTGAAGGCAGATGGATAGGTCCTCTCAATGTGGGGGGATCTTGAGTTGGCTTCAGGGATCTCCTTACAAAGATTGAAGAATGATACTCCTTGAGAGTCATGTACTGGGGATAGTCTACAAGGCATGTGTTTCAGGATCACTAGTTTGGAAAGCCCCATGTCTCCCCCTTGCTTTTATAAAGGCTGTTAGATGTCAGCAGGCAATTCTTGTTGATGCACCAAAGCCTCTGGGTGGCTCTCAGCGCATGACGTTTGGGCCCCTCATGCCTGGAGAAGTTCATTGGGAAGCTGTGGTATTCCACAGTTTCCCTTCACAAAGACCTTCCTGATCAAGAAGTCACCCCTTTATGCAGTCACCCCTGTGCTCACACTTGTCCTCAAACATGACCTCATCTCAAAGCTGCCTTGTTTGTGAGGAAAGGCCTGACTAGGCCACATGGAGGCACTTCTGGGGCTTGCGGTTCCACTTATATTGGGTTCAGGACTGGTTTTGGTTGTCTGAAGATCTCCTGGGGCTTCAACAGAAGTAGTGCGAGTCTTTGTGGTACGTTCTTTCAAATCTGTCATCTGTCAAGCAGATTGGAAAATGGTGCAGAGAAGAAAGAGGAGGAGTGAAGGACTGGAAGAGAGGAGAAACTATTTCCTTTTTTCAGACATTGTTCAGATAACCACTTTTCAAGTAACTGTTGTGCCACATGACTCAGAAGGGAAGAGAAAGGTACAGCTTTGCTCCTTTCCAGCTAAGAAACTGGAAGGGTGCTGGCGAGCAACTCATCTCTCCAAAGGATGGGGAGGCGACTTGTTTGAGCTTTGAAGGTTTTTCTTTCTTGAACACCATATTTGTAGGATCATTGCCAGAGTTAGTGCTAGATAGCTGAGCAGATTGATGGTTTAAATCTCTCACTACAAATCATTTTCTTCATGACCTGTTTTTTTCAGGCCTGCAGGGCATTTCTCCAAGCCTCAGGAGTAGGGTTTATCCCAACAGACTTTAGCTACATAGCAGTTTTGTCCTGTACAACTAAAAATAGACACCCACAGTGGACAAAAGTCATCCCATTTGGAGATGAATCCATTGTTCAAAAAAGACCTGGACAACTCACGTGGTCTAGATGCCTGACTTCTAGAGGTCATTGAAGTTAGCAGAGAAGTTAGGCTTGCAATGCTGAAAAAGCAGGCGAAGAGGGAAATATCTTACAGCGAGAAACTTAAATACTCAGTCTGCTCAGCCATCAAGAGACAAATTGAAGTGTGACTTGATTACCATGTAAGGTATCTTGTAGAGGAGAATACAAGTTGCCAGGGGCTCTCATGCAATGGAGAAAGAGCAAAGCTAATGTGAGCAGATGTCTCATAGACAAGGCATGACAAATTCAGATTATAAAGCATGGATGTGTGGAAGTAAGTGCGGTTAGTGCTGGGAAAAGACACCAAAGGAAGTGGAAGATATTTCTTGTGTCTTTGAAAACAGGCAGGTTTCTTTACCCAGGACAAGCTGCAGTCAAACACAAATTACTGGGCTTAATATACCGGTAACTGGGTAACATTAAATAGCCTGCAATATACAGGTCAGATGAACTAATAGTCCCTCCTGGAGTTACACTATGATCTAAAACTGTTTATTAATCTAAAACTGGTCTGTCTGCAGGCTTTTTGGCGTGTTTCTGGTTTCGGATATTAGTCCAAAGCGTGTGGATTTGATTATGATTGCTGAGAGGGTCCAGAACCAGAGATAGAGGCTTCTTTTTTTTTTTCTAAAAGCATGCAGCACACAACAGAAAAACCTTCTCCTTTTGCTCCAAAATATAGAATATCTCACACTCTCAAAATATTCTTTTTTCAAATCTACAAAGCACGGTACTCAATCTGGGAAATTATTTTAGCTGTTTTTAGAATTTTTTTATGTGTGAATTTAGTGCTGTTCTGTAGTGTTTCTGAAGCCCAGGATGAGCAAGTGGAGAGAGGTCCTGAAATTCCATCTTGCATTGAAAGAGAATACAGACCTTCATTTCTGGGGAAAGGAGCCTTAAATGAGAAGCAAGGAGTGATTTAAAAGATTTTCTGTCAATAAAAGTATCTTCTGGAGGTGTCATCAATGCAACTAGTTGTGGGAATCACTCATCACTTGAACAGAAATGGATGTCCAAGCAGTCAAAATGCCAGACGTACAAAATCACAGTCTGCAGTCGGTTCATGCTCTGTAGAAATCAGAAGACAAAGGAAAAGCAAGATGTGTCTTGTCCCAGAAACACCTCCTGAATCTTGTGTTGATTTCATTACTTCCTAGGGTGGGCTTATGATTTTTTGGATGGCTGTGCTGGACAGTAGGGGCAGGTGATGACACCAGCGCCTTGAAATACAGGAGGAATGAGAAGTTGAAGGAAAACGCATGCTGTCCTTGGATACAAAACACTGCCTTTTGTCTCAAGTCTTAGAAAGCTCCAAGATGTTGGCCCTTGATGTACAGGAATGCTCTATCCGTTATTTGTGGATGTTAAGAAAATATATTGGCTGTAAAGATGGTGTGGACTAGGAATGGAGAAGGGAGAGGCATCTTTGCAAACATTTAGCAGTGTGAAGATCCCTAGTGCTTTGGGGTTCAGTGCACTGCTTCCCATCACTTCAGAGCCACAGATGAGGCAACAGTGCTTGGCTGTATGTGAAGTTTTGCGTTACAAAAACAGCAGCAAAGGGTTTCAAACTGAATTTTGACTGCTTTGGTTGGGGGAGGGGGCAGGCAATGAGGCACCTGCCTCTAAGATAGGTTATTCAACACCTTCTGAAAACAAGGTCCCCAGAAAGTTTTCTGGTGTAGATAGCCAGAGTCACCTTCAGGTTTTGGAAATCTGAGAGTTGCAGGGTAAAACTCAGTCTCCACCTCTGCCTGTTGGCATGACATTGTTTTAATGCTTTAATGAACAGTTGGAGCATGCCCGCTGTGGATGGATTGAGGAAGACTTAGCAACTCCTGTCATGTCCCTCAACCTCCAGCCAGCTGACCCCATCCTTTGAAGTAAAGGGAACCATTTTTGCTGCATCAGGGTAGCAACAAGAAAACAAGGCAACAAAAGAGAATAGCTCCATCCATCTTTTGGCAGAGTCAGTAGTTTAAGTCACTTCCAAAGCTGCTTTGATATGTCCTTCTCCACCCAGAGTGCCACCAAGAGTTTTCCATTCAGGGAGGCTGCATTCTCTATCATTTCAAATAGATCATTTCAGATCTCATCTGAAAGTGCTTTGCAGATATTTTTTGAGTTAAAGCTTCACAAAATACCCAGGGCATCTGAAGGACCCACTGTTGGTCTTTAAAACCGCTGACCCCAAGAGAAAGCAGGAGGAGCAGGCAGTGCTCAGTACTTTGGAAAAGCTGACTTTTAAAGCCATTTGCCTGTGTTTGAGCTATAAATAACCCTTCCTTCTCCTGAGGCCCTGCAAGGCAGTCCTTTCCCCTCCTTGAAAAGGGCTGTAGGTGCTGAACAGTTTTGGCTGAAGCCTAGGGTCAGTTAGCTTGGTCGGTAGATAGCTGGCTCCAGACCAGAAAACACAAAGTGGACATAAATGGTAATTTCTGTAGGCAACGCAATTTTCAGATGGGGAGAGGAAGAGCGAATAACAGAGTGAGGTACAGTGTCAGCTGAGACGGAGAATAAAGTCAGATAGGTTACACTTAAACTTAAAACTGACCTTCCTTTGGTAGTGATTCCTTATGATCTTTTTGAGCCACCCCCATCACGCCAGAAGCTTTTTAAAGGTTTTCTTAGCACACAGCACTTTCTGTTTCTCTTTCATCCTAAAAAGCTAGCCGTTATTCCAATGAAACCTCTTAAGTAATTAACGTTCAGCTCTGCGAGGTGAAAGTTGATCAGGGGCTGGGGATCAGGCCCACCACTTTGTGGTGGTCCCAGCGGTTTCGGTTTTGTGCAGTTTGCTTTCCCTGCCCAAGATCTTGCGTTTTGACATATTGCTTCAATACAGCACATTTTATGACACCTTTGCTGGAGGGCCAAAGGCCACATTCCTTCTATCTATCCTGCATGCAATTTTCATTCTCCTGTTTTCAATGCATTATAGAAATTTTTCTTTCTCTCTTTTTCTTTCTTCTTTTTCCCCCTCTCCTCCAGGATATTGTGGGTTATTACCTCAATCCTTTTTCAGCTGAGGAAGGTTTGAGGTAATGACCTGAAACTTCCTGGAAAAGATCCCAAAAATCCCCAAATGGAAACCACATGCAACGTATTAGGGACCCTCATTGCATAAAGAAACATTAGTTCAAGTAACGAGAATGTACATTGATCAGCTACTTATGTACCAGCTGGTAAAAGGCATGTATGATCAGCAACGCACAAGAACCAGGTGGGGGAATTAGTTGCTCTGCTAAGTTATAGCACGAAAGGTGTAAAATATATATTCTCTTTTAGGAAATAGTTTCCTTAATCACCATCCTTGCAGCTGAGTTGGGGATCTGACTCTTTGTGGTAGCAAAAACCTGGAAGAGATCCACAGAACCTGCATGACGCCAAATGCTGTCGGGTTATGAACCCACGGAGCCCCACCAATGCTTGCTTGATGCTGTAGTATCAATGAGGAAATGCTTGAGAACTTTTTATTGTTACCACAGGGAGAAAAGAGTTTTCTTTTTCTCTATGCCCAGTTAAAATAATTTCCTTTTTCATCAGTGACAAGAAAATGCATCTTCTCCCACTCTGCACCCCCGGCAATCCTATAGTTCTACAGGGACAGGCAAGAGGGAATCACGATAAAATAGCCATTTTGGCCCACCTCCAGGAAGGTATTTCAGCTCTTGATTTCCACTGAAGTCAAATACACTCATGGAAGTAAAGGTGAGTTAATATTGAGTGGCTCTGGGCCTTTGGTGTTGCAGAGCCATCTCGTCATCTGATTTAAATCTCACTGTGCTCTATCATGGGAACATGACTTGTGCTTTTTTGTAGTATTGTTTTATTTAACCCAGATGATGCAATTCAGCCCAGAGCCCAGCGGTATCCATTCTTCTTCCAAACCAAGGCATCATCCTGCCGCAGAAAGGTGCAAAGTATCAAGAGAGCTGGAGGAGTAAGAGCAACTTGGGTGCTGCAATCCAGTATCACCCATCACACATGAGTAGGAACATGAGCTATGATAACTGATCTACCATCTTCCAAACCATGCTGATCCAGAGCCCTCCAACACCGCAGATCAAGGCAGAAGAAGGAGCGGCTGGCAAAGAAGTCTGTCTAGGAACACAGCAATAGGACGCTTATGGTGGGGGAAAGGACCCTCATATTTAGTTTCCCTTCCCCTCTTTCCCTTCTCCTCTTTCCCTAACACTAGATAGCATAAGTTAATGAGAAAAGAACAATGACTTTTGAAACATGAAGTCCAAACAGTTACCAACTCTCATGACTTCATTGTGCAGGTCATGATGTTTATGTTTTTTCTTAAAGCTCCAGTTCCAGGAGCTGAATATTTGGGCTTTCATTTCTCCCTCCCTTGGGGGGGAAAAAAAAAAAAAAGAAAAAAGAGTTTATTTTAGCCCTCTTGAATGTTGAAAAAGCTAGAATATATGTCCTAAATTTGCCAAAACTAGGGAGTCAATGGAAAAGAATCCAGAGTACATTAATTCTCGTGATTTCTAAGCCAGTCTCAAAATTTACGAGCCTGCTGCTTCAGATTCATCATTTCTGCATGATTGGCAGGGATGCAATGTAATATAAGAAGCAGCTGAGAGGGAGAAAAGGGAAAGGCTGGGTATTTGACCTGGGTCTCCACGGTGGGGTGGGCTGGACAATTATTTACAGTAATTCTTCTGTACCTCAGTATAGTATCCAAAATTGCCTTGCTTGTCACTTCTGCATGTCAAAGATATAAATGCCAGGTTTGAATTGGAAAGAGTTTGATAACATTTTCAGAAAATTTTGGAATATTATTCCACTTCTATTTTATTCGGTCTGTGATTTCCATCTCATTTTTTTTGCCTCCTGCCCAGCAGAGGTTTTGCAACAGGTCTTTGCCCCAGGCATGGCCTTTTTGCACATTAAGAAGCACAAAAGAAATGGAGAATAAAAGGCGACCTCATTTTTGTTTTTGCAGGTTTCCTAAAGAAGAGGTTTGCCATCTGGGTGGAAATCTGACAAAACATCACAGGAGGGGTTGGGCCCATCAGCCAAGCTGAACAGCTGCGGGGAAGCTACATGAAAACCAAATCACTTCACTGGAATAATTTATTGTGGCTGGCTTGAGGGGATAATAACAAAAAGAAATTCAGCTCTTTTATCTGCTGTTGCAGCATGAGGTCCCATGCCAGACATTTGCAAAGCACCGTTTCCAAGCTGTGGCGAGAGCTTCACCTGGGACGTTGTGCAGGAGTCAGCTAGGAGGAGGAATGGCACATGGTACCTCTGTGGCCCTGTAATGTGGTATCTCAGGGCTTCACAGTCCATCCCTTCACCACATCCTGCTGGTGAAGTCCTATTAATCATCCTGTGTTAATCTCAAGATGTTAATGCCCAACTAGAGGCATTTTTGGCTGGTCCTTGACTTGTGGTGGTCATGTTCCCGTTGGGTGGAAGTCACATAGCCAAAAGCACTGGCCTGATGTACTGTCATTGGGGACTGGGAGAGGGGACATCTCAGACCATCTCACCTCCTCTCTACCACCAGGAATGTAGCCCATAGGGCTTAGGAAGACTTTTCATCATTTGGGTCCTACTGAATCTGAATGCTTATAGTTTACCATTTGGGTCCCAGATCTCTTCCACCTGAAAATACACTGCCAGACCGTGACCTCCTTGCCTTTGGTTCTCAAGGATACAGCACTGCCTACCTTCTCTCTTGGCTAGATGCATGCTCAGATGATTGCACTGACTTTATGATTAATCAGTGGTAATTTATCACTGCAGGACTAGATGCTGGCAATTAGCAGTGAAGGTACTTCAATCAAATCAATCAGAGAAATAAATAGCAGGGAAAATATAGAGAAATAAGGTTGGCTGAGAAACCACTTCCAATTTGACAGAGTAATTCTCACTCACGTTCAATAAAAGTTCGCTTAACTTTCAAAACAAAACAAAATCAGACCAATATTATTCATGCAGTCCAAGAAGTGCTAGTAGAAGGTGACCTCTGGAGGTCCCTCACCCACACAAATGTGAAAGCAGCACAATCTGTTGCCTGTTGTATTTGACACTACAGAAAATGATTTGGCTTTACCCATCTTTATAACTATTCCTCAAGTAGTTGGAGGCTGCTTTTAGATCCCCCCTTCAATAAGTCCAGCTCCCTCAAACTCTCCTTGTAGGTCTTGCACTCCAGGTGTCTGACCACGTTGGTAGCTTCATAGAGCTTTGTGTTTCTGGTTTTAAATCTCATCTGGAAGGAAGGTGGGCCAAGATAGGGGCAATGCAAGGAAATCAGAAAGAGCCTTCCCTCGCAGGAGTGCTGGCTCAGCTGTGGGGCCTCGAGGAATTTGCACGTCTCTGAAAAGATGCTGGTAAGTGCAAGAGTGGATTTACTGGGTAGGCTGGGAAAATCCATCATCTTTTCCCTCTTAGCGCTGCCCCATCTATCACACATGCAATGCTACAAGATGAGGAGCCAGACTGCTGCCCTTCTTTATGTTACAGCTCCCTGTAGCCCTGCAGCACTTAAGCCTGAATTCAGAAGTCTCTCAGACTGTTCCTTGGCAATGGAGCATAACACACAGCATGTAGTTTGTTCTGCCTTTCCATTACAACCCTCTTTTAAGTTGCATGTGACTTTGCCACACTTCAGCAATTCAACTTGACATTTCCTATGCCTCAGGCTGATTTCTTGGTGTGAAGCTTTCACAAAACCCGTCCCTCAGCTTGTGAACATTAAGTGGCTTTGCCAACGTCTTTTTTTTTTACTTTTTTTTTTAATTCATGGGGTCAGATTCTCGGCTGGTGTCTACAGTTCACAATTGCTATGTACCTAGGCCAGCTGCTGCTGCTATCTAGGCAAATTGCAAACTGTGCAGAAAGCATTATGTTTTCATGATACTGTTAATTCTCATTTAGGCATGAGCCTGTTTTTCTCCTTTGTGAGTCAGGGCTTGCCTGGGCCATGGCTGCAGAGAGCTCAGGTCTATGTTTTGCGATGCAAGGCCTGAGAGCTGGGGAGCATCACGTGCCAGTGTCTGACCCAGGTTTGCACAAATAGTGCCAAGATAATGCTGACACTTGGATGTTTCTGCATGATGCTCCACAGCGTGTCTCAGAGGCGGTGCGGTGCCTCATCTGAATAACTTCTGCACAAGTGCACCTTTATTTTTAGTGCTTTGATTTTCAATTTGCATTTAAAGTGTTTTGCTTTTTCTCCCAGAAGTCGATGTGTAACATCTTTACCAAAAGCTGCTTTCTCAGTCCAGGTACTGCGGACTCCCAGAGAGGAAAGTCCACCTAGCTCATTGCAAGGGAAGATCTGGCTCATTAGCCAAACCTAGACTTCCACAGGGCTCCCCTGATGCCAGGATTAGGACTTGCACATGGGTGACAGCAGTGTCTAAATGGCAGTATGTTGGTTAACTTTCCAGTTTGCCTTTCCCAAGCAGCTTTTTCTTTTCTTTTTTTTCCCCCCACTAACTCAAATGAGATATTTCTGCTCTGGTTTGCACAGCCAAAAAAATATTCATCTTCTTTTCAAATAGCCGTGTGTCATCTGTTAAAAATAATCTTGTCAAGGCCTGCGCAGGGCTTGAAAAATGTGCTAATATTAAGCAGATTTTGCTATTAAAATCCCCATATCCCATGCAAGGTCAGTCAGTTCAGTTCGCACACTCCAGGAAAGACAAATAACGGCATTAATGACTGGACCTGGTAAAGAATTAACTGCAGTCAAGTAAGTTTCTAAGGCAGTCGTGGGGTCAGGGCTGTAATGTGTTAATTACCCACATGGGGTAGTCATCAGGCTAAGCCCCCCTCACTGAGTGGTTATACCAGTGTGGTGTACATCGTAGGTCTGTGAACCTGAAAAGAAATCAGGTTTCTGCTGCCTGTGGTGGCTTCTTGTTGTCTTCACAACACAGCCCCTAGAACTGGGAAAGCTGGGCTGGGGAAATTTGTCTGTTGGGGACACAACTGGGGTAAGTCAGCAAGGAGGCAGAGATTGAGGGGCCTCAACTGAGGTCCCTCAAGGAGGGACTGAGCTCTCCCGTGCAAACCCCTGACATTGAGGAAGGTGGCTCATTACTGTCCTCTAAGTGCTCTAAAATGCTGGTTGCACCTTGGGTTATAGATGGAAAACACAGGAAATCTGGACCTATCCCCATTTTGCCACAAATAGGTCTCTCTCGGTGCCTCTGTTTCTCATATACCTTTTGCATCTCTCTTATCTGCTCATGAGGACTCTGGACCTGCCTCTTGCTATGTGTCAGTATCGGAGAGTCCCACATACAGGCATCTGTCTGTATGGGTCCTGCTCATGGAGGAGCTGCTGTGGAAGGGACCGAGTACCATGGAGCCTCTCCTCATCCCATCTGCATCACAGAGCAGAGACTCAAGGCTCAGCCCACCCCGTTCCTCCTCTTTGCCCTTTTATTTCTCCCAGAGAAATCCACCAGTCACCCAATCCACAAAAGCCTCCAGGGAGAAGGTGTAGAAACTTCAGACCTGAAAATCTCAGGCTTACCCACCTCTCCTTCCCTTCTCCACCCTTCTCCCTGCTTGAGTCATATTTGAGAGCAGTAGTAAAGCAGCAGGCAAACAATATTTTCTATTCATGCCCCTGTGCAGGGAACCAAGAAGTGAACCAACTTCCATTGTTTCCAGGCTGCCCAGTGCTTCCCGGGATCAGTGACCATACAAACACATCCCTGTCCCCCTGGAGCTCGGACACCCGGCCCCGCTGTTGGCAGCACCACACAAGCCTGCATTGTGGTCACCTGTTATTGCAGCTCCATGCTGCCAAGATAAGAGCCATCTGAAGGACTGGCTCTGCCTTGAGTACCAGACTTGCCTGGAAAGTCGTGCCAAGATTTCGGAGGGTTTTCTGGCAGAAGGGATTGGTGCATTTATTGGTTTTATTTAGAAAACAAGGGCTGTGCCATGGTTGGAGCATGTTCTGTTTTCCATGCTAGCTTAGATGTTGCCGTGCTGCTTCATGGTGCAATTTTACAGGTACTTCAATATTAAAACCTTTCCCAGTTACAAATGGCATAAGTATAGCAGGCAGATGCTTGTCCTTCAGAAGAGTTGGGCACCTCCATCAACTTCACATGAAGCCAAGTCAAGTCATTCAGATAAAAGCTTGAAAAAGCATCAAGAGCTTTCTTAGCTTTCACTTTGGTCTTCTCCTGTCCTTCAAATGAGGCTGAGATTGTTGGGTGAGGGTTTGGCTGCGCTGTTTTTGGCTGTTGCATGGAGAGGAGCCCTTTTAGGGAGTGAATAATTACTGTGGACACCTCCAGGTCTTAGAGATAAGTGGAGACGGCCATGGGAGACCACCAGCTAAAAGTAATTAATTGCCCAAAACCTCAAGTGTATGGGTAGGAAAATGAAGGGAGCCTGCTTTAGTTACCTTGGACAACTTTCATGCCCACTCCATTTCTACGTAACATATTTTCTAGCCCCTTAATCAAACATCCTTGTTTTCATGGGGCTTTCAAAAGCAGGCTCCATCTTCTGCCTGCCATACGAAACACTGAGCAGACCCACCAAACAGCTAATTGCTAAAGGGGACAGGGAGAGCGTAACTCTTTCAATGCCCAGAAAAATGCTTGGGTTTAAATATGAAGAATGGGTGAGGAGTAGGAATGTCCATGCTGCCATTGCTCATGTGTCACAAATCACACTGATTTGCACCCTTAATCCGTGCAGCGTGTGATGAGTTTGTCTGTTTGTTTGTCATCCTCTCAGCATCTGGTCTCAAAAGCAGGTGCAGTGGGTGCCGCGGTGGATGTGCATTTCGGTAATGACCCTCTGCTACCTGCAGCAAAAACCTTGAGTTGTCTCATTTCAGACTTTTGCTCATTGGCACTGCCATTCCCATGCTTAAATTTTTCAGTTGCTTATTTTCTAGGAATTGCAAGTACACTGAGCTATCTGCTGCAGGTACTTGCTGCCACAGCCATTTCAGAGCCATCCTCAAACCCTCCCGTAATTTTCTAAACCAAAGTCCTCTCTGGCCAATCCATCCTTTCCATGAAGCAGTTTCTGGGCTGCAGCCAGACCCTCGCGTGACCTTTTTCCCCTGGCTTTGGGAGGAAGACCTGTCTGTGATTCTGTGTAGCTCTTGTGGACCAGTGTCTCTTGGAGGAGGTGCCCATGTCCATCCTGCTCCCTCAGAGCAACCAGCAGTGCAGTGGCCTTTGGTGTATGCCCGTTGGTAGCCCACTTACAGGTCCTTGCTCTGGAGTTCATTATAGTCCAAGAATGACAAAGAACAATTATTTGGAGAAAGCAAGGTATAGAAAGGTACAGTCAAATTTTCTTCCTCATCTTCAAATTCCCTCTAAAAAAATTCCCCAAAACAACAGGGAGTTCTGTGATTTCAACAGAAAGATCACAACCATAGATACCAGGAGAAAGGGATTTAGTCCTTTTCTAACTCATATTTGCATACTGGCTTGATCTTTTTCCCTAGCTACATCTACATATTAAAAAATCAGATGCCTACAAGGGATCACAGCAGTCATCTGATCTGTGTCCTGTTAGTACAGACAGAAGTATTTAACCATCAATTCCTGCACCAAGCCTACAACTAGTTTGCTGGCTAACATCTATTTTTAGAAAGGCATTCTATCTTGATTTGGGGACTTCACATGATGAAGGACTCAGCACATCTTTAGATAAGCAACCCAAAGGGTTCTTTATGTTTCTTTTGAAAAGAGAAACGTGCCTTATCACCCTTCTGAATTTATCTGGTCTCTGCTTCCAGTTGTTGCACCTGGTGACACTTTTGATGGCTTTTCAATCTCCACTGAAACCTACAGAGGACACAAAGGTGCTGCTCACTGGTTCTGGTAATTCACTTTCATGTAGAAAAAGCACACAGAGGAATAAGTGATTTGGGGTCCTTATTTACACTGAGACCTTATTGAGCCTGAGAGGAAGCAAGAATTGCACCCAAATATGCAACCCAGCCCATGGCTGGATGAGAGAGCTGTGAAGTGCTTCAGTGGGGCCAGGCTGGGTGAGAGCCCTTTTGGAAACAGTTTATCTCCAGGAGGGTATGAGGGAGAGCTGTGGTCGGGGCAGGCTGCAGACCTGCAGCAGGACATGCCAAAGTATCGATCCCTTTATTTTAAATAAACAGCGTGGCACCTCAGCTGGGCACGAGCCCCGCAGCCCACTTGTTTTACAGCGATTTTGTTACTTGACATCACGTAGGCTCCTGAAATCCAGCCAGATGGTTGGTGCCCGGCTGGACCTCTCAGGTTGTCTCTTCTCCACCACACATGGCAGCACTGAGGTGGATGAGCCATGTCAAGGGGAGACGCTGGGAGATTTCCTCCCCCTTGTCTCCCATGTGCTGAGAAATGGTGCCACCAAGTCCTGCCCACCCTGAAGCAAGATCCCAAGGAAGGCTGATGGGTGCAGAAAGGGACATTCCCAGCCCTCCAGCACTGGGACGTTGGGCATGGGGAGGAGAGACATCATGCCATTGTCCTGCTGGCACCAGGGTTTTCAGCTCTGGCCACTGGGCTGCAAAGCAAGTGCCCAATAAGTGTCTCCAGAGGTGATGCCCTCATAGCTCGTGACATCCTTATCTAGATCTCAATTTGTGTGCACGAATCACATCCATGTGGTTAAAAGTCTCCTGGAGGTTATTTTTGCTAATAAGCACTTGGGACACATGCACACTTTTAAAAACACTCTGATAAATAGGGAAGAAAAATCCTCAAACTACAACTTAAACAGAAAATATTGCAATGAAATTAACAAGGAGAGCTGGGCTGAGAGTGAAGGCTGCAAGATTTAAATCTCCAGAGACTGCAGCCAAGGCATGGAATCCACCAGCAACTTAAAGAGAAATGGGAAAAACTCTGTGCTCTGAGTTTGATGGGTTTTAGTTATTTTTAGAGGAGGTGGGCAAATGTGCACGTGTATCTCCAAATGCGGGCAGGGAGAAAACTAAACAACAGCAGAAGCACACACGTAGCAGGTTAATCCATCGGCTGTGGGTTTACCACTGCAAAAGATGATAATAACTTCTCTGGAGAGGCCACTGCAAGATTGCTGTGCACTAATGCTCTCCCTTATCCCCCCAGCCTCTGCTTCTCCTCCCTGGGGGCTCACGCTCCAGAGAGTCTCTGGGCTCTGCCTGGAAACCTAAACCTGCTAAATCCCTCCCCAGAGGAGCCTGGCTGCTTGCAGGCACTTTCCGCCCAAGATGGACATTTAACACTAACCAGAGCAGCACTCTTGATACCGAACGGGCCGCTGCTTTCCCAGCCTCTCACCCCAGTCTTCACTGGGTGCATTTGTCCTCGCTGCGGGAACATTCATTGCCATCAAAATTCCTCTATCAGTGCGGTGGGGGCTGAAAGCACCTCTACTCCACATGCACAACCTTGTGGAAACCAGCTGATGTTGCAATTGCTGGTTGAGTTTAGATCCTGTTGCAGGTGATTTGGGCTAAAGGGAATTTGTGATTTAGAGCCGGGCACTAGATGTTGCAGTTGGGAGGTCTGTTCATCTTCCTACATGAGGATCATAGAATCACAGAATGGTTTGGGTTGAAGGGACCTTTAAAGGTCATCTAGACCATCCCCCCTGCCATCAGCAGGGACATTTTCTACTAGATCAGGGTGCTCAGAGCCCCTTCCAGCCTTACCTTGAATGTTTCCAGGGATGGGGCACCTACCATCTCTCTGGGCAACCTGTGCCAGTGTTTCACCACCCTCAGCCTAACAAATTTCTTCCTTATATCTAGTCTGAATCTCCCCTCTTTCAGTTTAAAACCATCACCCCTTGTCCTATTGCCACAGGCCCTGCTAAAAACTCTGTCCCCGAAGGATGTGCAGCTCAGGTGCTCAGCCTTGAGGTGACTTCAAATTCATCTCTTCCTGTATCAGTGCCTCCTGGCTTAATGGAGATAACTTCTTTCCTGTGGTACTTTGAGGTCTGTCCATGCAAGTTATCCTGCTATTCCTTCCTCTTTGCATGGGAGCAGGCATCTGCAAAGACATGGGATGAAGCACACCCCAGAGAAGAAAAACTCCTGCGCAGCACCAGCACAAACAGGGCAAACATCCAGCGGCGGAAATACAAACGCCTCCTATAAAAATACGAACCAAGAGAGCAAGTGAGAGAAATCATTCCTGAAGTTTCCTCTCTGCTGAGAGAGATGGGCAATAAATGGTTTCTGACACATTCTGCAAAACGAGCCATTACGTCTTTTCTGTCAGGTCTCACCTGTTGTTATTTCTAATGTTTCCTCTTCCCAAGACGGGGCAGGGTTTTGCATCGAGGTAATATAGTTGCTTTTGTTCAAGAACCAGACGAGTTACCCCATCTTGTAACCAGGACTTTGTCGTAAATGAGCAAACATCTGTTAAATTGAGCTGTACTGCGTGAGAGGGTTGCTTTTTTTTTTTTCTTTTAAAGAAAAAAAAACACAAAAGAAAATGGAGTGGATTTCTTGAGCAGTGTGACCGGCAGGATATACTCAGGTGAAGGCAGGGAACTGTCTGGGTGATTTACAATTTGTAATGCTCTTCAGTTAAGCATCTGAAACAGAAGGAGGGGGAGAAACGCTGAACTGATCCGTTCTTCTACTGGGTCCTGCTTTGCTCTGGGAGAAGCATCTTCATTTCGGCTCAGCTCTTTACAACACAGACAATGAGTTATTAAAAAGAGATGTTTTTCAGGACAGCTCAATGAGTGCTAATTGCTAAGAGACACAATATTCTTCTGATGGTTCTGGGATTTTCAGCCACAAAGTCCCCAAAGCTCTCAGTCAGGTTCTTAGTTGGTGAAACTCAATATAGCCCTCAGGATTACAGCACAACTTTCCACAGTTTGCATCAGCTGAAAAATGCTCACCCCTGAATGCTTAGAAACAGCAATTTTGAATCAGAAATATATATATATATATATGTGTTTGTGTAATTAACTCTTTGTAGTCCATTCCCATGGAAGTCAATAGCAAAGCTACTGATTCCATGGGCAGTCTAGCAGTGTGAACTTGAATCTCTGCTTTAGTGCTATTCCCAGAAAGCCGTTTTGTATTTTCCATAGGTGAACCTCTGCCAGGTCTTCCCCAGGTTCCTTGTGCAGCACCAAGCAGTGGCACTGCAATTCAGCGACCAAGTTGTGCTACAGAAAACTTTGCAAAAACTTGGCCCTACAAAAAAAAAAACCCTCTCCCATCTCATCTTGCCAAAATCTAAAGTCTCCTAACCCTGCTTTAGGTGCAAGAAATCTGGTAGATAGTATTTGATTCTCACCTGCAGGAAAGGGGGAGGCAGGGAGGGATGCTAGTTTTGACCTTGTTTCTTGTCCAAGTCTTTGCTTTCATTCTGCAGTCCCAATGGATAGAAGGACCCACCCAGCCCCCAGGCTCTGGCAGAAGATGATTAGAGAGAGGCCTTAAGCGTAATGAAAAGTGATGTAAACCATTTGCTGAAGGTTATGCCGCGACAGAGGCTGTGCCTTCTCCCCGAAGGAGTATGATGAGATATCCGACGTGCAGCCTTGTTTGTTGTGTTCAGTCAGGAACAGATCTGAGGGCAGCTAATAAACTTATCTGCATCAGATTAAATTGCCAATCCTGCCCTCCCTCTCCCTGCCCTCTCTCCCTCCCCAGATCAGTTACACACATCAAGCCAAATAAAGATAAATGCATGACAGAGTTCATTCGAGTGATTGAAAATCAAGATGGAGCAGCATATTTTTCATCAATGCTATCCCAGGAAATAAAGATAAATTCCCCCACTTCATATTTTAACTTAGCTTATCATAATCACCGGTAATAGCAACCAAATGTTTTTCATTTGTTACATTTTAAAGGGGGCTGGGGGAACAGTTTCCTGGTTGTAGGCTCATCGAGTCTAATTTTAAGCTAGTGTCAGGGGTCACTTCCACTTTATGTTGCATTTCTGATGAGCGGTTTTCACTGGAATACCTGGCTTGACTAAACGACTGCAAGAAGGAGCCAGGCTATGGAAATCAAAACAGTGATGGTGGGTCAGAAGACTTGGCCACTGGGCTGGGATACATCACCAATGAAATACAAACTTTTGGAGATCCCATGTTCTGCCCCTGTCTCTGACATTACCTAAAGTGTCTCCAACCACACTGAACTCTGCTGAACTCTGTGGAGCTTTGGTTCCTTTTTTTTTTTTTTGAAATGCCAATGTGCAGTGGGAAAGTGTCCTCCAGGACTTTCCACATGTAAGCCAGTGGTTTACTAATTGATCTCCAAGGATCTATTAGTGCTGCTCTTCTGCTCTCTGTTCCCATTTTTCCCTGGGTTCCTGAGGCTTCTGATGGGATACGGATCAGTGCAATAAAAAATGGAAAGAGAAAACCTTCATTACGCCAAGTAATCTGAACCTGTATAATACTGGTTTATGGTACAGCAAAGGCCACACATGGCAATATTGAAACTCTGACTCCCTATTAAGGGAACAGCAATATTGTCACACTGATGAAAACCTTACATTCCCATCCAAAAGTGAGGACTCCTTCCCAGGAGGCACATGGGATAATGCATTGGTTGCAAACTCATTGAGGAGATGGGGAGAAGGCGGCCGCAGAGGTGGTGGTGAGGGTGTGAAGAAACGGACCTCCAGGTCTGGCAAGTAGATAACTGAGGTGCATCAAAAGTGGAGTTAGAACAGCAATGGGCATCCCTGTAAAGCCGGGAGTTGGGACACAGCCTTAAGAAGACACCATATAAATTCAGGAGTGTAAAGACGTCCATTGGGATTGGGTTTTTTTGCAGGAATCTCCATTTCTTCAGAGATAGTCTTCTCCATTGGAGTTTATGGGACTTTTGCTGTCAACTCTAAGGGAAACACTTTCAGACTTGTCATCCTACAAGCTGGCAAATGGTTTGCTCATTAATTCTTTTGTTTCCTCCTCCTTCTGCAAATGTAGCCCTGATTTTTTAACAAAAAAAGCATCAGAGAAGAGGAGGCTAAAGTTGGGGAGCAGGCTGACCTGTCAGACTCCAACCCATAAATTTCAGTAGTTTATACTATAATCATAATAGCAATAAAAAGGGGCTTTGGAGCAGAATGTCTCTCGATTGCAACAACATCTGGCGTGTTTGTGTCCTGGTGGTGGATTGGCAGCAATATCCCATATGGGACAAGAAAGGTCATGGCTGGCCATGGGAGGGGAGCTCTTTCCTAAGGCCTGAGCAGAGAAAGTTGAAAGGTAACATCATCCGGTGATAAGCTACCATTGCCTTGCCCTCTGGCAAAACACACACGATACGAAAGGAGGGAGAGAGGAGAATAATTAAATCTCAGGAATGCAGCTGGAGGGTGATGGGGAAACCCAAGTGGCTTAAGGAAAATTTAAGCTTGAAACCTTGGGTTTTCAAGATTTGCGTTTAGAAGGTGTTTGGGAAGCTGCATAACAAGAGGGAAAGTAGCACATTTCTTGGGATCCTGCTGAACAGACCAAGTTAGAGAGGTGAGCCGGGCTCTTGGCTCCCCACCTGCCTCGGCTCCTGCCTGGTCTATGCGCCATGTAGACAAGAATGTGGGAGAGAGAGGGTGATGCGCAGGGGTCACACTTCAGTATTACAGAGCAAGTCCTGAGCCCATCCCTGCACCTCTGCTTTCTGAAGTGCCCCTGGGTTCTCTGGTTTCGGTGTAGCCTCATTGAGGACACCAGCATAAATCCAGGATTAATCTCTTAGTGGAGTGATATCAGACCAAAGCTATTGCAAAACTACAGCTGCAAGAGTCAAATGGCTCTGGTGAAATACCCTTCATGGAGCAGAGATGCTGCCTGGGCAAGAGCATCCCTACACACTTATGGTGGGATAAAAGAGGTTTGACATTGCACTGGAATAGATTAGGAATATGTACAGCAAGGAGGAAAGGTAGAAAGGAAAATATTTTGGATTACCTGTTTATGTTCCCTGTATCTACTGAAGCTGGAGTTTTGCCAGGACATTCGGGGCGCTGAAAGTCAGCAAAGAAAAGGGGCACAGACTCTGTACAACCTCAGAGAACAAGACCTCAGCTTTGTATCTGCTCCAAAAGATAACACTGCTAATACAGTAGCAGTCCTCCCTGGGAGCTGAGGTCATCACTTCAGTCGTATTTATTCAAGGGAAAAACACTCCCTATTGTAACCCTATTGACACTTTTTGACATCCAAACAAACCTGATGGAGCTTCAGTCCACCCTCCTGACTTCAGAGCAGGCAGCATGAGCAAAATGTAAAACAACAAAAAACCCCACAGCTATGGACGGAAAACGAGCTATCCCCCCCGCCTGCTTTTCACTCGCTAGATAAAATTTACTGCAAACCTTGCTGTGCCATGCGGACTTTGCAACAGGATTGAAAATGTACGTTAAATAACAACAAATCCACAAATCATAAAGAAGGGCCACATAATCTCTCTGTATCTCGTTAAGCAGTGGATTTATGGATTGTGCTCCTTGCCCTGATACCCAGACCCTGCTGTTGCAGACAGCAGCGTTACCAAGGGCTCGGACAACTGAAGTGTGAGCAGACTCTCAACAGGGGATGGGACATTTCAGATATTTATTGGCCAGACTTGCATGGCCAAATCCACAGAGGAATTTCTGTGTCTAACTTCTGTTTAGGCACCTGATTTCTCATTCATTTCAATAGTAAATTAAGTGCTGAAACAGGAGCTGTGCATTGACATCTGTAAATCTGGGACCCACTGACTCCAGCAGAGCAGGGAGGGTTTTTACGGTGGAGCTAACGTGCTGGGCAGAGACCAGCCACCACACCGTACCTCTGGGTGTCTTTATGGCCATTGTCTTATTTTTAATTTCCCTATCTGCTCCAGCGCTGAAGCAATAAGCACAGAACAGATCTCCAGGCAGGTATGGGTAGATGAGTCTGGTGCCAATGGAGAACACCATGGTAGACTCTGTTCTCCTCCTGTCCTTCTTTTTCTCCAGCAACGTGATGTGGTCCATGTGCTCTTGCATCCACTTGAAGCCAGAGCTTGACTCTATTAATACAGCATTGCCAGGGTGAGCTTGCAATTCACAACGTGGTGTTCCTGGTGTTGGCTATCTATGTGTATCTCCATCCAGATTCCAAGTGACCATAGTCCTGCAGAAACCCAGGTGTTGCTGTGGGTCTGAGCCTGCTGCTACTCTACCTGAGCTGTGCATCGGAGTCACCCCATGGAAGAAAATGAGCCTTTTTCCAACCTTACTCATCCCAGGGTCACACCACTATAATGGCCTTAGGCCAAGTTCTCATCGGGGGGGAAAAGGGCACAACCTAGATCTCAAAAGGACTGTGACTCTCTGAGCAGCTGAGGGTTTGTCATCGTTGGTGGCTTAAACCATATTCAGGTTTGGCAAAGATGCAGTGGTGTAAAACTGGTGCAAGGAAACATCTAAATGAAGCTATTTGAAAAAAAAAAAAAAAAAAAAGCTGTGTGAAAAGTAGTTCTGCTGTATGGTGTCCTCATCTGCAATAAAATATCCTGTAACACAAAACTCAGTGTGTGTAAAAATGGCTTAATGTCACTGATACCTATAGAACTAGCCTCTTTTTAGCTGTTTTTACCCAATATTGCTGCTATACGGCACCCAAACCATCACATGGTGCAACCAAATACCACATTTTTCACCTTTCTTTCTGCAGTATGGCTCAGGATATGTCCCTCTCCTGTGGACAAGGAAGTAGAGGTACCCTGAAAGGCATTGCTAGCCGCAGAAAGAATGTGTCTGGGAGAGCAACCTGCTATTGTTATTATTCAAACAGCTCAATAACACCAAAAGAAAACACTGCATGAAGCGAAGAACCTGCTGTGGTTTCTACAACCAGCCAGGCCAAGTAGGGGAAGTATCTTATTCCTTTCCCAGCCATGACGGAGCACATGCACTGAATTTACGACAACCATCCTGACCCAACTTTGGGTTGATGACTGGGGAGAGCCATATGTGCACTGTATCTTGGATTTTGCTTTCGGCAGACCTGTGCGGAGACAGGCACGGGTTCACCGAGCTGGAAAGGAGAAATGAATCTGCAGATTTAAGGGTGGGGAGATTTTGCTTGGAAGAGAAGAGATGGAAGGAATGTTGGGGAAGTGAGGAGCTGGGAACCACTGGGCAGGGAGGCCAAAATCCATTGTTTTGGGAGTCAATGTGCAAGACTCTTCCTATCTGCTTCTCAGGATGCTGGTTTAAATGGCTGGTTGTTGAGTTGCGATCTTAAGCAGAGGACAGCACTGACTCTGACCTGTTTTCTGGGCTTCTAGGAGACCAGGGGTGTGCAGAATATGGCTGTGTCCATCTCCAGAAGGAAGCAGGAGGGAAGCTCTCATTGCTTCCTAGACACTGCAATCCCGAAGTTGCATGTGATACACAAAGACACCATAAAAAGCAGAATTTTAATAAGGTCATCTGAAGAAAACTGAACAATGTACCAACTTTCTGGGGTCTGCCTGGGGCTTGCCATTACCACCAGCCCTTGGTGGGGGTCACACATAGGCCATCTCCATCCCTCTCTCAGCTCTGATGCTGAGCGATCAGTCTTCGGGGCAGAGAGATAATTCAGTCCTCATGCCAGAGGAGGCCCTGTCTCAGTGAGCAAAGAGACACACCAGTGATGACGATTACCTTTGAATCCTAGGCTATAATTTTTGGATACTGAGCTCAGAGCAGCTGACCTGTCATTCTGCAGCAAGACCTTGAGCCAGGGCCATGGAGGTCAGAGAAAATAAGAGAGCAAGAGAGCAGCAAATGATTCATTCTTTCAGTCACTCAATCCTCAGGAGCAATAGCTATCTCAATCTTCAGCATGGAGGCTGATGATGAATGGTTTTATTTCCAATGATAATTTAAACCATGTGCAATGTTTACCATATTACCTGTTTGCCTCCCTGCCCTCAGCTATGGGAGTTCTGCTTTAAGGCTACTTTCACCATTCACCTCCTGTGTTGGGATGGGTGAAGCAGTACAGCATGACAGAGGACTTTCCTCGTTCCCTTTCCAAAAAGCTCTCACTGAGCTGGGGTACATTTCTCTCCCCTTAAATTGCCTTTTTCCCCCCCCTCTCTCTCTTGCTTCTTAAGAAAGTGCCAGACATCTTAAACACATTTAAAAATGTATGTTCTCCACTGTAATCCGTTATCTAAGGTTCCCATGTGGGCTCCATCATCAGAGACCTCCAGATTGATAGTGTGGTTAGCATGGGGGCCCCAGCATGGGATGGGTTGGAAACAGGATTAGTGCACACAGCACATCCTCTGTGTTTCTACCTTTATTGGAAAGGGGGAATGAGCTGTGTCAGGTGAAGGCCACGAGCAAGATACAAAGCAATGATCTAGTTACATGGGATAACAGAGGCAAGATGGAGACCAGGGAGGTGGAAAGTAAGGGGGAGCATAGAGGTTCCCCTGAAAGAGCTGAAATGGCACTATCCTTGCTGATGGTTTTCAGCTGTTTGGGTGCATCTGGAGATTTCTGTTTTATTAAAAAGGGTTCACGTTCGAGATAGGCGCAGGCTGAAATCTGAACTCTCACACACCTTGGAGGGGTTTGGATTTAGACCTGGATGCAAACTGCGTCTCGCATATCCAGGGCTGAGAACAGAGAAAGGTGTCGTGTCAAGAGGTAAATGACGAGGATTCAGAAAAGCAAGTTGTACTACTCTTGTTACCATCGGTCAGCTAAATCAAGGGGGGTTGTTCCCTTGCTGGGCTGATCAGCAGCATGTGTTTCTGGAGGAAATACACACGTCCAAGTGTAAAGTATGTGTTCTGTGCATGGTCTTGCGTTAAGCTGTTCAATGCACAGTGTGCTGTACCTCTAAAGCAACCGAGTGAAACAACTATGGCTGTGTTCAGCAATGACTCCCACAGAAATTGTCGCCTCTTTCCCAGAGACATGTAATTCTGATAGCATCAGGTCATATTTTTCCAAAGCTGATTGTCCTCATGGTTGCTAGAAAAAGCTTCAGAAGATCAACCATAATGGCTCAAAAGCAAAAAGCTAAATGAAAAGTTTATCAAATGTATTATATTGCAAAATCTCATGGTTTCAGTGTCAAAGTCATGTTTTTAAGTGGGTAGGACAGACAGTTCTTCACTTACAGAATCTGGAAATGGACAAATGTGCATTTAAAGAAAGCAAATTTCTTTAACAATTTTAGGCTATATCCAGGTAGTATGTCTACCCTGACCCTAGAAAGACCTCTGGAAGCTTCTTGTAGAGTTCTTTCTGTTCTCCTCTAGAGGATTCCCAGAAGTATTTGACAATCATCTACCATAATTCTTTTGCAGATCATTTATCACTCAATATCAGTCCCAAGGAACCTCACCATCAGGTTGAAAATTGATCATCCCTTCCTAAATCTAGTTTTCTGTCTCTTCCGTGGCCCCATCCTTAACAGAGCTATCACTCTCCTATTATGACTGTATTATTTCCATAATCAGTCTCTAGTGATGAACTTCATCAAAGCTTAATTAAATTCTACCTTCTCATTTTCAATCACCTGCCTCCCCTTTTTCAATAACATGTACCAAGAGCTCTACTAGACCTGGGATGACTTCTGAGGAGAAGTTATGCCTGTTTGCTCCCTTGGGTCTTCTACCAACTATTTTAAATATTACTTCTCAAAGTTTGATTGTATCAGGGAAATCTCTGGCCTTCAATTTGCAAAATATCTTAAGTAACCGGACACAGCATTAGCAAACCATCAAACTGCTGTTTTGGAGGCTGGTTCTTATAGGAGGGCTGCATAGTTTTGGTAGATACTTCCTTCAAGAGCCTTGGATGAATGTTGTCTGGTGCTAGACTTGTTCCCTCATAACTTTTCAGATCCCAAGCAAATAAGCAGACTCATTTCTCATCCTGCCAATCTACGGTGTGTGTTCCTGCAAGCCTAATTGAAACAGCAGGGAAGTGGCAGAGCTGTATCAGGGGCAGTGTTTAGCTCTCAGTTTCTAGCAGGAATGGGGGGATTGTGTTTTACCCATGTCATCACAGAAAAGCTTCTGATTCCACACTGCATTAGTTAAACCCATGCTGAAGTAGCTCAGCACATCCTCTTTGCAACACCTACAACGCCAGCTGAGGTGTGGTGAAGATACCTTGCAGGTCACCTCCAGCCTAATAGCAAGCAGATGCAAGTCCACTGAGACCCACAGTGTCACAGCCACTTGTCTTGGGTCTGGTTTTCTAGCAGAGCAGGGGCATGTTTGCTTTTAACCTGTTTTCCTTTAACTCTCTTGGGTTTTGTCCACGCAGTGAGAAATGGGAAGAAAAAGCCCACCTAAGGCACTGAAGTGGGATGCGGGAGGACTTTGGTACATCTCTTGCCCAAAGTACAGGCTGTGTGTGTGACCCTGGGAAATCATTAAGTTTATGGAGTTTCCCCATCAATGTTATGGCAGCGCTGTTTCCTTATTGCATACTGTCGTTAACAGCAGTTAATGACTGCACATAAATAGCACCCGGAGGGGAGCCTGAAGCAGGGTGAAGATGGAAGACAAAGAGCTATACAAAGTTTTGTCTCTTCCTCTTAAGTTACCATCTCACGAGAGGTAAAGCTGTCATGAGAGATGACCACATCAGTAGTTTCTGCAGTTCATTCTCTCAGCATTTGCACTTAAACCCAAGGGAGAGGTTTCTCATTCCCAGTATTCTCCTTTACATGTTTTATAGCCCCAGTGGGAGACTGGTGGCTTTAGTGCTGAGATGTGCGACAGCCATGTGGCAAGCATCACTTCTTTATAACACTGGACATGTGCTGGGTCTGGATGGGGTCAGGTTGCTGCAGTGAGTTCTCAGCTCTGGAGCTTTTGATGTCCTTCCAGGTCTCCCCAAGGTCCTGAGTTCAGGGAGGTCTCTGTCTTGATTGTTCATCTGTTGGGGCAGGAAGGAGGATTAGTTAGGCTGCCTCGTTTGCGGGCAAGCTGAGGCTGTTTGCAGCGAATTTGCTCCATAATCCTCTCTCAAGGTCCTGCATGCAACCAAACACATTTGGCTACCCCTAGTGGTTCATTAATAGAGTTTGTAATGAAACACTTGGAAAGAAAGCAATAAAGTATGATCCCATAAAGAGTATTATTGCAAAGAAGGAGAAAGGGATTCAACCCCAAACGCAAGCTGTCAATCAGACCTTTGAAGGTGATGAGGCATGCAAACACAGCCCTAGGTTGTGGTTCCTCTTATTTCCTTTATATTTAAGCAATGACTGGAAGTGGAGAGCATGGGCCCCTTGTGCACTGTGCATACACGTAGTGAGAGATAATCTCTAAATGGAAAAGCCATACTAACAGGGAGGGGAGAAAAAAGAAGGAAGAGATTTGCTTGCTCTCATCTTTTGTTTCTGCCTTAGATCAAGCAATAAGCTGAGGTCTCTGGAGTCCAGTTCAGTGACCCACTCAATCTCATGGCCTCTTCTTTTTGGTAGAGGGCTAGATAGAAGGGTGCAATTGCATTTCCTCCTCATCTCCAAAGAACTACAAGCCGATCTATGGACTGGCTTTCCGACCAGAGTCCAGGTCTGTTCCCTGGGAAATCTCTTGGGGGGTATTTCTGACCTCTCCAACACACTCCCAGCCCTCAGGAGCCACTGCAATCCCTGCTGTGTGTAGGGGAGAAGTGATGTCAGGATGTAGGAAGGCCAGACAAGGAAAATTCACTTCTGGAGGGTTACGGCATGTGTTTTTCCCCGTGGGGCCATTGCAGCACACTGATTCTCAGACACCATCTGGGTATGCAGGCAGCTCTGCTTGGAGGAAGTGTTTCATGAGGTGGGTCTGTGTTTGAGGCACAAGGAATAACATAGGACTGTATCAGTGTTTGGGGTTGCTGCTTTTCTACTTAGATTATGAGCATGGTCCTAGGAGCAAACCTAGGAAATCAAAAGTGGAAACTACCAGAAAAAGGAAAAAAGTCAGAGAGAAATAACATTCCTGGCACTAAATTACAGCCCTGACCCCCACCAAACCCTGCTTAGCAGCTTGATGCTTTTTGCCCTGGCATTGCAATGGTTAAAAAATAAAGCTAAATACAAGCTGCTGCACTACTAGCTGTAGTAGGCAATGGCTGTGACATGCTCACCCCTCCTCTGAATGCATCCACGACTCACCAGAGGACGCAAATAAATGTTAATTGTACTCCAAAATCACTGTCAGCCCACAGAAAATGTCACGTATGAAAGATTTGTGACAAAGGTCAAAAATCTGGAGAAACAATAGATCAGACCACTGCCAAATTACACAAAATTTGTAAGAGGAATGAAAGATTGGGAGTCTGAATGAAAAGGCTCAGTAGACTTACTTACCAACTGTCAGGTTTTTCCTCTGGCCTGTGCAGATTTTATTATTAGTCCCCAGCATGTAAAATTTGGAAAGAAGGGGGTTTCTGAAATATGAATAGCAGGTGAAGAAGCTGAGGACAATGCCCTAGAGCCACTGAAAGAAGTCACCCTGAGCACTGCATCAAGGGCCAGGCTATCCGACAGGCACTGCAGCATATAGACTGGATTTGTCCTGAGTGGTGCTAAGCACCGAAGCAAAGCACATAGGAGTGCATTCCCTGGAGACTCGCCTTTATTGTCAGTGGAAAGAAAGAGGCAATTCCAGAAGTGGGTTGAAATGTCCTCTGAAGTTGTCTCCACTGGTTGCAACTAGTCAAGGGTGCTCCTGACCTCAGTTGGCTATCTGAAGTTGGGTAAAACGAGGTCTAAAATCTACAGATCTAAATATCTGCACATTAAGAAGCTAGAGGAGGAGCGGAGGTAGAGTAGAGGAGGTGGAGGTGGCCACTGAGTGGCTGGAGGAGGTTGAGGTCCTAAGTGGATTGAAGGTAGGATTGAAGTCTAAGGCAGGAAGATAATGGGGCTGGGGAGTGAAGGAGGCAGGACACAAATCTTCTTTAGTGAATTCTTGGATAAAGAGGAGAACAATTCTTCACAGCCATCCACATTTGTCCAAACCAATTGTCAGCCATCATGCTCCCACAAGAACTCTACCAAGAGCTGTGAGCGTAGGAAAAGCAGGTGACCTCCCACCTATGTGAAAGTGCCAAACAAACATGAAGTTCACCAGATATGAACAGGATGCACAAAAAGCCATGGAAAAGAAGACGGAGAAAGGCTACTAGCTGGAAATACAGCGATAAGCTAGTTGCATGGGATAGACAGATCAGACAGAAATGCAGCTGAATCACAACACCCAGATTTTTGGGAACAGATGCACTCTCAAGAACACACCAGAAAGCTAGAGGTGCCTAATACTGGCCAAATGCGATCAAGGATATCTGAGGTCTGGTGAGCAGATGTTATACAGGCAAGGAAATGCTGGCCAAGCAACAAACAGACACAATGAAAATATACAGCATCCCCAGTAGATTTTGGAACAAACTAGGAAAGGACCTTTTCATCACAAACCACACAAACTACCTCATTGTTGCAGACAAGTGTTCAGACCGAGGGGAGGTAGATGAACTGTCAGACGAAATGCAATAAAGCAAAGAAGCATTTCAGCAGGCACCTTGTTTGACTTGCAGTAACTTTGCATGATTTACCCAGGAAGAGAAATTCTGTCCCAGCATGTCGCCCTCTGACCGTGACCAAACAGCAAAGCTGAACCAGCAGTTTTATTTGCTAAGATTGTACTGAAGGAAGCAAAGACAGTGCCTGGTGAGTCATTCTCTAGGGGAGAAATACTCTCATTGAAGACCAGCATGATGCTTCGATTCAAGGACCAAAGTCCAAATACTTGCACAGTATGAAAGAACCAAGAGGAATGGAAAAAAATACAAGATGAGAAGGAAGACAGCCAAAGACCAACGCTTACCTTTCTCACAAGCTGGAGACCTTGTAGAACACTTTTTGGGGGTCTTTTCCAGGACCAGACTATTTTCTTGGAACAAAGTGTGAAAGTGTAAGAGCTCTCCATGTACTGAGAAGTAAAGGGCGTATAAGAGAAAGCAATTCTTTGAAGCCACAAGTATATTTGCCCGTTGCACATACGAGCTACAGGCGCAGATGTAAGAGATTACAGATCCACTGAGACTTGACCGGACGGACACAGAAGGAACACGGGCCACGAGCTAGCAGCAGATACAGAAATATATGCAAAATATCACATACCCCCAGAAGAAATACATTCTGGAGAGTTTCCTGTTCTAAAATAAAGGTCAGCCCCAGTTCACTGCAAGACGTACATGAGAGTTTGAAAATAGTCAAGGTCTCGGCATCAAGGGGTGAGGTCTCTGGTCCAGCCCACTGCTAGACCTTATCTCTTGCCTTTTCTTACTCTGTGGGACAGCTATGGGCTCTACATTACCTATACATTCCGTAGCTAAGCTATAGACTAAGATGAGATGGAGAAACCTCTCTGAACTCAACATTTTGTCTTGTAATTCTTCAAAAACAATAAATATTTGTCCGATCTTCCTCCAAAAGGTGTTGCTGTGAAATGCTGCTAAACAATGCATGACATGAACAGAGATATTAAAGGGAGCATGGTTGAATGTGAAATATGGAAAGAGATTTATTACTATTACCTATTTGTATTTTCAATTTTCCTCTTCAAAAAAAAAAAAGGAAAAACAAAAAAAAAATCACATGGAAAAGGGGACTTCACCAAAGGTAACATCTGCCCAGGGGAAGGTAACATGATAGCATGCTTATACTTAAAGTAGTTTTGGGAATGGAGGGACCCCTAATTGTGGGAAATGGTCAATAGGGGAGGACTGCAATTGGAAAGGAAGGGATCAGGTCTGAGTATTGAAACTCCCTGTTTATGCTTGAACTCTGACATTCGGTACGGCAGATTTGCTGGAGGGTAAGTGAAGAGGGTTATGGCACAAAAGCAGAGGAAAAATGCACGGGCTGGGAGTAATTTCTTGCTAGTGTTTTAAGATTGAGGAGATTCGACAGATTCATTCCCTGAGTTTCCTTACACCAAGCGCAGGTTTTTGGAGATTGATGTAGAAAAATAGTCCAACAATCTGTCTGGCTTTTGGTACTAGAAAATGCATCTGTCTGCCTGACTGTCAATCATGGTCTTTATATCTAAACATTATTTCCTTATTCAGTCGGAGGACGGGCTGCACCAGGAAAGTGATCATCTGCAAGGCACTGAAAGCTCGCATGGCATTGAAAAAAAATCCCTTTCCCTTCCAATCTGTCAGATTGATGGACCAGAAATGGTATCAAATCCATCAGGGCCTGGCTGTGTGTGTTTAGTAATAATGGAATGCAAAGCACATTTGGGGCTCACCTGTTGAGAAATTCAGATGAAAGTTTCCCTTCAGGATGTCTCATTTTCATAAACACCAAAACCCTGCATGGTGAGACCTGAAGAAACTCCTGCTGTTACTCGGCGTGAGGATTGCACAGCTGGGATGAGCTCCGTTAATAAACACTGCATTCAGAAAGTCCTCCTCTGTTGGGCTGTGTGTACTCTACCAGGAAAGCAAAGAGGCAAAGGGCTGCAAATCTGTGAGTTATGATTTTGCATGCTCATTTGAGATACTTTGATTTTCACAAGGTGCAAAGTGGAAGTTTCAACCTCTGAAACTTGAAGCACCCTAAAGCAGCAGCATTTTTGTTTCTCCAGTTTGGCCCTATCCGTCTCATTCAATGAAATCCACATAATTAAACAACCTTGCATCTAAAACTAGCCTTCTGAAAATGATCTTCTTGCTTCACACAGGCAAGATATTCCCAAGGGCAGCAAGCACTGAGGAAGCCTTGGTCATACAGCAGATAGCTGCAAAACCTGGTTTGACTTTAGTGGAACAAGGACTGAAACTAAGTTTCCTAACTGCTCCTCATTCACTGATTTGGGGTGAAACCAAATCCCTCGGCCGTCCTCCTTCCCTTGTTGGTTTTGTCTAGCTGGACTCTGTATAGTAAGGTTTCTAGTGATGCTTTTGGGCCTTCCTTGTGATTGCCAGGTAGAAACGACTGTCCCTGCCAGCCCTGTGTGTCTAAGAGTCACCGTATCATCTCAAATGACAACCATGTGTAACATTTCAACACTTACTTTGGGCAGCTCTATTTGAAACATCATCTGGCACAAAGGATCCATTGAGTTCTGTTTTTTCTAAAACTGGTGGGCTCCAGCATATAAATTTCATGCTTTCCAAAGCCAGAGGGTCACTCTAAGAGAACCCATGAGTACATGAGAAATGCACATACACCTAACTTTGACTTACATACCACACAGACCCAGGCAGAAATGAAGTTACTCCTTTGTGGTCCATTTTTGCCCCATTGATGTTTAAGACAATACATCTAGGGAGCTCCTAGATGGGAGAAGCTGGTTGTGGCCACCTGCAGAGGTCTGTAGTTGAACCATAATCCCAGCTGATATAAAGCTATACCCTGGAGGTATGTACAGCCAGGTCTGGTCCTGGAACTACACTCTGGTTTGATCCTGTTTGAACAATTTCTCCTATCACCTTTGGAGGGTTTTATTCCAGTCTCAGCTATAAAAAGCCTATTTCATAGCAGGCATTTGCTATAAGCCTCTTTAAAACTTTTATTTTTAAAAAGCATAGCTAGGAGCTGCCTGAAATGCAGTCACTGGAAAGCAAGCTCAGCAGACACTGTACTTCACTGCGTTTGTCCGTAGTCTGGACGGACCATCACTAACAGAAAGAGGGTTGCTTCCATCTCCCCAGTGCTCTCCTTCTGCATCTAGGATGGTGTGAGGACCAGCCTAGTACTTCAGAGACCCAGGCTCAGCATCCCACCCTGCAACTCACTTCAAGGGTGACCTTGGCCTTCATCTCAGTTCCCCTCTGGGACAATAAAAGCAAAAGCAAGGGATGACATCACAAAACATTCAATATCTGCAGAGGTGGGATCACAAAAGTTCTCAGGATCATGGCTCCAGTGCCCACTGTTTTCACAGTGCAAAATTTGCATCTCTGTGAGAACTGGCAAAGTTGCTCTCCCTCGTGTCTTGCTATCCCTTATCCCTCCAGATGAAGGACCTAAGGCACCAGGTAAGGGTGGCAGGGGTTCATCTCACCTAAGGTTAGCCGCCTGAAGGATCCAGAGTAGGACCCTGTAACAGCCTGGGGCACATCCGAAGCCTCGTACATCCCACCAGCCTTCATCTTCTGCAATAGGGATGGAGAGAGGGTGCCTGCCTCTCTCCTCTGTCTCTAGAAGGTTTTGGGATCTACACAGTCAACAGAACCAGTGCATAGGCTCACCTGTAGAGGCTGGCTGAGCATTGGCATACTCCTAGTATGGTTTTGGCAACATTGCCTGAGCACTGGCCAGAGACCATTCACCATGCACAGTTTTGGGGCAGAGAAAGGGGATTTTAACTGTGTGGACGTGAGTCTCAATCTGAGATCAAACCTGGCCTGCTTTCCTTAGGCTTTCCTTAGCCTGGATGGTCAGTGTTGGCAAGAGATTGAGCTCAGAGACAGCAAGAGTTGGGAGAGGCATATGCAGAACCTAGTGACCAACTCGGCTGCACAGGAGGGCTCATGGGGAGATGAAAAAGCATCTTCTGCACTCTCAGTCACTACCCAAACTGGAGAAGGAGCCTAGCCCTTTCAGCAGGGAAACCTGGACTCACTATCAGGGTGTTGGTGCCTTTCTGGGAGGGGATGGCCAGGCATCACCATGCTGAGGACATCCTGTTTTTGGAGCTGGGACAGGGATTAAACTAGTGTCTGCACTTAAGGCTGAGTCTTAAATTCCACCCTGTCAGCTGCTCTCTGTCTCTTTGTTGTTCATTGTCTTGACCTGAAGATTTTCCTGCCCTTATTTGAAGAAAAAAAATAGCTGCAGTGTGGAAAAATGAAGGTGGGTGAGAACAGCACCCTGCCCACAACCAGAGCGATGCCGGCCTTGCTGCATCTGCTGACATGACTCTCTTCACTTGAATGTTCACGTGGGGCTCTGTGGTCCCTCTCGCTTCATTTCCAAAAAAGTCCTCCCTTGTCCGTGACTGTTGGTGTAAGCATTAACCACAACCATATTAGGACCAACAGTCAGGCTGAAGCTAGCAATAACACGGCTGAGTGATGACATCCTCTCTTCTGTGACAAAGGCTCCTTCCCTCATCTCAGATAATGATGGTGTTTTTTATTAATGAATAAGCAAATTTCCAGGGGACGAGAAGCAATAAAATCAGCCCAGGCTCAGCTTTCTGGGGACGCAGGAATCCATGCTAAATGGGATCCATCCCATGACTGATAGTATAAATTAAGCAGTTTCTGGTTTAAGTGCCTGGAGATGCACATGCTTGTCAGATACTAATAGTTTTAAATAAGTGACGACCCTTGTATGACTTGAGTAAGCCCTGTCCAAACCCTTACATGTTTCAGAATCATTCAGGCCTCGATCTGACAACCACTAATTGGAATAGTCTTTCTGGCAGACTAAATATTTGCAGATTCCCTTTCCCTGGTGGTGTGGGCAAGTGCTGGAGTCTCAGCACTGACATCCTCCTGGCGCTGTGTCCTGGGTACCGTCCCCAGGGAAGGCGATGTTGGATTTGGACATTATCTGGAGCTGATTAGCATCAGATCTTCTGGCATCTGTCCCAGTCTTCCTCTCCGTCTATTTTACGTTCTCCCTTTTTCTATTATCCTTAATTTTTTTTCAAATAAAAGGAATATTTTTTACTAGCATCAGATTTTGAGAGAGACTGAAGCACGTCAGGGGTTACTTAAAAGATTCAAGGCAATGCCGAGCTTGTTGATTTTTTCAGGGCTACTTCTTTTCCTGGAAGGAGATTATTGTGACTTAACTGTGGCAAAGACTCCAGGGTAATGTAACTGCCAGCCACAGTTATGGGTTGAGGTGGTCAGCTCCATGGGAAGGTGCTACTGGAATGACAGAGATGTCGTTAAACTCAAAATAATTGCTTAATTCCCCATTTTGCTATAGCCTTCCTTTATAGATTTCGCTGTATCAGTTCCCTGGATGAAAAACAGAATTAATCCATCCTTTTTTCCACTCTTTCAGTTGCACTTCTTACTGCATGTCTATGAGTTTTCCCCCATCGAATAATGTAGGAAAGGCTGCACTGGGTTAGCTTCTCTGTCCTACCTCTGAGAAGATGCAGGAGCTCAGGAAAGAATGATAGAGCCTGAATACAGCAAGACCTATTTCGGTTCTGCCCTCATTTTGTTCCAGGACATTAAAAGACATTTGTTTTCCATCCTCCTTCAGTTGCTGGCACTTTTTATTGAGGCAATAGACTCAATATCTGAGTCCATGGCAGTGCTGGGTGCTGCTGTTAGAAATGTAATGGAGGATACCAAAGGTACCTTCACACCAGCAGCCAGACAGGGCGGTTGCTTTCTGCCCCTATCAAGCCAGACACACGGCGCAGTTTGTTCCTTATCTCTTTTCCACCACTTCAATATTTTTCAGAACTGTGTCTGATCTATTTCACAAGTTGCTGGGGGTAAAATGCAGATGCACAATATCACTGACAATCCAAGAAGCAGTTTGAGATGGCTTCATTTCCATTTTCTCTATCAATCAGCTTAAGAAGTGTGTGAGTGCTTCCTGGCATTTCTCTATTCAGAGATGTTAAGGGTGGCAGAAACCATCGAACCCCTAATTTGATCTCCTGTGTAGCACAGAACAGACGCTTTCGCCTCGAAACTGGACTGAGCCCAGTGACCTGGATTTGTTTAAAGTATCTTTTCCTGAAGGCACCCTAATGATTGGCCAACCCTTTAACCATTCCTTGATAGATTGCCCCAGGCTGTCAACCTCCCCCTTCAATTTACAAGGTTCACTTGCTTGTAACCAACGTTTTTTTGGCTTCAGCTCCCAGCTGTTGGCTCCTGCTATTTTTTTCTCTGAGTAGAGGCCTTTATTATTCCCTTGTGTTAAACTAATATGATTGTAGTTCTTGTTGGAAGCATGGACAGTTTTCTTCTCTGAACTTACAGCAGTTCTTACCCCATATCTATTCTCAATTAAGAGAGCTCTCAGTTAACCAGCAAAAGGGGGAGGCTTGAACCAACTCAGCCCCGGATTTGGCAGAAGACATCTCCCCTTTTCCCAAAGCTATTACCTAGCGATGAAATCACAGTCAGGTTTCTTTCTCAAGAGGCAATAGCTCCAGTTCAGGATCCCTAGTCAGGGACATATTTCAACACGTACCTAAGAATGACTCTAAGTGTTTTACCAAAAAAGGGGTACTTAAGCAAGTCTTTAAGTAGTCTCTGCTGAAGGTGGTGAGATATGGGCAAGGCTAAATCCCTGTTGCAACAGAGTAACGCTACCCAGAAAGCACAGCAGTGGGATAACCCTAGTGCCTCCCTGCAGTGAGGTCCCACTTCATCAGTTCACTCTGCACTTCAGTGATGTCCCAGACAACCTGGCAATTTTGTCGATCGTCAGACAGGAGTGGGAGATATTTATGATGGGGTTTCTGAGCACCAGGAGCCCCATGGTTCCACCTCATAGACTGCCTGGCATCCCCGTACTGGTGAGACTTTGCTCTGTCTTTTTCCCCGTCCTCCCTCTCAGCTGCACCTCGAGTGTCGTCCAATGCCTACTGAAGTGAAAAATGTTTTTCCATCGACTTCAACAGCCTTCAGCTCAGGCTCCCAGCATGTGTATGTGTCTCTCACTTCCAAACACAGCTAACCCAGTTCAGACGCGGTGTGTCTGAAGGCTCCTGGCATCCACGTCCTGCAGCTTTCCTTCTCAGCTCTGAGCCACATGGCCAAGGACTTCACGCCTTGAGTATGGGCCATCGCCTGGCTGAATGTGTGGCTGCTTCAAAATTGCCAGCGTTAGCACCTTGTCCATGTGCAACTTCAGCCCTGACCGGCGTGGCTGTGTGGCTGATGACTGCCCACCTACAGTTCTGCACCCCCCTCCCTCCCATCATGCACACATAGACACACATATGCATGCGCAGAGCCATGTGCATTTCCTGGCTTTGTTTCAACAAGCAGAAAATAAAAAAAGTGGGAACCTCTGGTCTAATCTGCAGGGACAGGATTCCTGAATTAATAAGTCACCAACATCTAATTCACCTCCCTGTCCTCAGCAGCAAGCATAATGATTCCCTCTTTGCCTCTAACAAAAGCAATAAAAAGAAAAAAATTAAAGTAGAACATTCCTGAACAATGCTTTTCTTTTCTTTTCTTTTTTTTTTTTTTTTTTGTGCTCCTAACATCAGTAAGTGCGGGTACTTCCACAATCTTGAAATTAAAACAATCCAGACAAACAATATGTCGAGCTCTGTCCTGCTTCCTGCTGCAATTATTCCTAATGTTTGGCCTCAGATCAGAGGCAGCAGCAATCTCTATAAATACGACAGCGGAGCAGAGAGCTATTTCCAACAGAAACGCCTCCCGAATCATGTCAGGAATTTATGAGGCTGAGAACGGGCCAAGATTGAAATATGTTCTGGATCAAATGGCATTGCATAGGTGGCTCTGATCAGCTTGGCAGTGGTGGGATGAAGGAGGAATCCTCCAGATGGAGGAGTGGAGGGATATTTATTGATTTAAAAAAATAATAAATTAAAGCTGAGAGTGACAAGAAAAGGCATTGGTATTTTAAAACTCAGGCTTTGCCAGACAGAGCCAGCAAGGAAAAGGCTTTAACAAGTCTAGACTCCTCTGCATCTTTTTGTGTGTATGTGTGTGTGTTATTCTTACTGTTAAAGATCCCTGGACCACTTTGTGCCTGGTACGTAGGAAGAAGCAATCCTTATACCTCTACCTTTTCCCCTCTAAATCCCATCTTCCTGGGGGTATTCTTGCAGATTTAGGGGCCCGCTCACTGCAGACCATTTAGAGAAGATGTCATCTGGTGGGTTTTGTTCAGTGCCTGCCTCCCATCAAATATAAAGTAAAATATTTTGCCCATCTCTCTTTCTGCTGAGACCACGTCAGGTTAGATAGAGTCCTCCTCAGAGCCAGGTCAGCCTCCTACACCTAAATAAACAAGATGGGGAAGGGGAGAGAGAGCCACGGGGAGATGGGCTGGCATGCTCTCTCCCCTCGCCAGCTCCGAAGGTGCAGCATTGAGAAACATTGAAAGTTGCAAAAGAAGCACCAGCATCTATTTTCTTTCACTGCACTTGCAGAGATTCAGTGTTAGACCTTTTCACCCCATTTTCCTGAACCATGAGGTAACCAGTGATGCAAGTAACAGACTCACTTCTACAGAGACACAGTGACCAGCAGAAGCTCAGACAGAGCAACACTTTCTTTAGCATGCAAATTGCATATATATATGCAATATATGCATATATATTGCATATATATATGCAATATATATATTTGCATATATATATACAATATATATATTGTGGTATATTGCATATATATTGTGGTATATTGCATATATATTGTGGTATATTGCATATATGTGTGGTATATTGCATATATATATATATATATATATGCAATATAACAGCTGCACAGCCTTAGACCAGGATTTTCCAGGGGTAAATGCCTGGTTCACACCTTAATAGGGCTTTTGGGCAGGGACAGCATATATGGTGCCACGTTGTGCTGGGTTTGGCTGGGATAGAGTTAATTTTCTTCATGGTAGCTAGTATGGGGCTATGTTTTGGATCTGTGCTGATAACAGCGTTGATAACACAGGGATGTTTTCGTTATTGCTGAGCAGTGCTTACACAGAGTCAAGGCCTTTTCTGCTGCTCACCCCACCCCACCAGCGAGTAGGCTGGGGGTGCACAAGGAGCTGGGAGGGGACACAGCTGACCCCAACGGACCAAAGGGATATCCCATACCATATGACATCATGCTCAGCATATAAAGCTGGGGAAGGAAGAAGGAAGGGGGGGACACAGGAGTGCTACAAAAATGATCAGAGGGCTGGAGCACCTCTCCTATGAAGAAATGCTGAGAGAGTTGGGGTTCTTCAGCCTGGAGAAGAGAAGGCTGCGGGGAGACCTTGTTCTGGCCTTTCAGTACTTCAAGGGGGCTGACAAGAAAGATGGGGACAGACTTTTTAGTAGGGTCTCTAGCAACAGGACAAGGGGTAATATTTTTAAACTAAAAGAGGGGAGACTCAGACTAGATAGAAGGAAGAAACTTTTTACACTGAGGGTGGTGAAACACTGGCACAGGTTGCCCAGAGAGGTGGTAGATGCCCCATCCCAGGAAACATTCAAGGTCAGGTTGGATGGGACACTGAGAAACCTGATCTACTTGAAGACATTCCTGCTCATGGCAGGGGGGTTGGAATAGATGACCTTTAAAGGTCCCTTCCAACCCAAACCATTCTATGATTCTATGATGTTCGGAGTGATGGCGTTTGTCTTCCCAAGTAACCATTACATATGATGAAGCCCTGCTTTCCTGGAGATGGCTGAACACCTGCCTGGCAATGGGAAGGAGTGAATGAATTCCTTGTTTTGCTTTGCTTGCATGCACAGCTTTTTCTTTACCTATTAAATTGTCTTTATCTCAGTCCATGAGTTTTTTCACTTTTACCTTTTTGATTCTCTCCCCCATCCCACTGGCTGTGGAGAGTGAGCAAGCGGCTGTGTGGTGCTTAGTTGCCAGTTGGGGTTAAACCACAACACAGCTTTTGTGAGTCTTAGCCAGATTCCATGAACACCAGGCTGCTTTTTAAGGACCTGTGCCATTCCCAAAGGTCCCAATTAACATTTTGCACTGAAACCACTCCCAGATGTCAAACTCAAAGAGCAATATCATACGTAGATCAAGGTGGCATCACGTGGTTGAACAAGCACTTGATCCCATGCACACACAGGGAGTAGGGGGGGTCATGGAAAACTCATGCCCTCTGTGAACTTTTGGACCAATTTGCTAACTGTCATGACAAATTAGCATTTGGTGCAACGCCAGCTACACTGTGTCTATAGTCAATGGACGGAGACAGGTAATGGAAGAGGACAGTTTATTCACCATGCTCAGATATTGAAGATGAGGTATTGAGGGAACGTGGACAACAGTTTTTGTCTAGATGCCAGCGTTTAGAAGGAATGCCTGTCCTTGGCTTCTGATTCATATGCCAGCTCAGGGATGGGCTATAAACTTTATTTTTCACACTGTCAGTGCTGCTGACAATATATATGATGAGGGGAGCTTGAAGGGAAAAGTAAGAGGTCTTTTTTGAATAAATGAGGATATCCTACAGAGCCATTGGGAAGTGCCTGTATACTGCTCAGGTGAGCACGGCTTAGAGCTGGCGTGTCTAACAGAAGGAGATAAGTAGCAGAAAAGAGAATATCAGTTAAAGTAGCCCTTATCTCAGGGTCAAATTCTACTTCAGCTTCAGTGGCAGTTCCTGAGGGTGAAATGTGGGTCTGGTATATCTGCATTTGAATACAATAAAACTGTACCCTAGACTCACCCATGTCAGAAGCTAGGAGGGTATTGCAAAGGAAAGAGGAGTCATTACTTGCTTTTTTAAATACTTTTTCAAACATTTGTTTCTGACTACAGCTGGGTAGGACACTATCTATGTATACATGGTCTAACGTAGTCATTTTTTTATCATTACTTTTGTAAGGACAAGGTTCTGTGTAGAGATGACTTTTTAAAGTGTCTCTCCCCAGCTTGTGAAGATTTAATTCAGTTCTGCTGTGCAGGCAGATGAAGTCATTTTAAGGGCAAGATGTTGCCCCAACTCATACCTACACAGCCTGTGGGGTTGTGCTGTATCCTCATGTCTTCTCCAGCCCCTCTGCACATAAGCTGCAAATATTTAGATTTCTTGGCTCTCCCTCACCAATGTGTAACTTAAACCCTCATCTGTGTGACCCCTGACTTTTGCCTTAAACCTTACAACTTGTATATCATTACTGAGTTCCTGCCCCATCATTCCTGGGCCTCCTTTGGACTTTTCCATCAGCTTCACTGGAGGTGGAGTTCCCATCTTTTTCCAATATTCTTCCACCCAGCGCACTCATTCCTGGGGCCGGTCCATAACACACAATGTTCCTCTTCATGTTCCTGCCAGGTAGGTCTTTATTAGTTTTGGTCTACGTGTTGGATCATTGTTTGGATCGTTGTGCGACTAAGTCCTGGACAATAACAGGATTCTGTGCATTTGCTAGTGTTTCCGTCATCGTTTCCAGTACTAAAATTTCCCCAACTAAAACGAATTAAGAAGAAAAGGAAAAAAAAGAAGAAGCACAGACCATCCACTGCTACCCTCTACTTGCAAAAGACATCTCACCAGTGAAACAATGCTCCCAAAATTTGGTTTCAGATGTTACAGCCCAAGCACAATAGCTTTTGTCACCTTTGACAGTTTTTTATTGCTGTTTCCTTCAACACTGGTCAATATTTGCATAATAAAGTTTCTCTGATGCTGGAATGCAGCCATGTCTTTGGAAAAAAGCCCTGGCTCTGTCGGGAATGCCTCTTAGAATGAAAGAAATATCTGAATTTCCTTAATTTGTGCAGGGATTTCCCTTTCAGTAGCTTGGCTGGCCCTGGTGGAATAATAGCTAAAGGAGACATTGTGCCCTGTTATTTTCTTCTTTCTCTTCGTGCTGCAGAGGTCAAGATTGTATAAGCCTCAGCTCTGCTAAACTGGAGGCAAATCTTCTGATAATCACTGTAAAGGCACAATAGAAGATACAGCTGGATTTTTGCAGGGGAAGCAGCTGTGGGATCTGTTTTGAATGGGTAGGATTTGGGGAAATTCCTAAAGGCTGGGAATACGTGTGGCATTTCTGAAGTGCAACACACTTGGCAGACAGATAGCTAACATCAATGTTTATTATAGCAATGACACCCATGGCCTCTGAGACTTGAATGCTGTACAGAAGGGAGACATTCAGGGGCTTGTAAGCCTACTGGGATATGCTTTGGATGCTAGTTCAAATCCAGCCTGGTTTGATAGTGATGAAAAGCTGCCACCTCCTCACTGCCTGGAGTCAGTAAGTAGACATGTACCCATCTTATAAAAGCCACAGTTGCCCCTCTGATATCCCTGTCAGCAGAGAGGTGAGTGCTGAAGGAGCTGCCTCTACTTTCAGGCTCACTGAAAGGGAGACAGTTTCCCTTCTATGTTATCTATCAAGCCTCTCATATTGTTTGACTGAGGCACGCCACTTCCACCCTTGCAGATGAACTGGTATCTCAGCTGGCAAGCCTGCCTCGTTCATCTTACCTGACCTGGGATCTCCAGAGCAACTTCACTCAATGATATCTGCAGATAAAATATGGGGACAGCTATCTCCTTTGAGGTGGGCCAGATGCAAGGTTTGAGGAATCTTCTCCTAACACCTACAGAAATGGGCCAGCAGTGTCCTTGTACTCTCAGGGATGAAGGAAAAGGCTCATGAGGTTGACTGGCTGGGAGATGAGTTGTTGGCCTTCACACCTCCACAGGCTGGCTCCTCCAGGCCAATGGTAAGGCTGCTGTGTCAAGAGATGTAGATTCCTCAAGCCAAAGCCAGGATGGCATTTTCAGTAGTGGCCTTTCAATCACTGAGCAAACAGAGCCCAAAGCGTGTCCATGATGTTATATTAAGTCATTGCCTAAGGCACCTACCTACCTCTTCCTACACTGTTAAGTCACTCATATTCCTGTAGACCACATCCAGGCTATCGAACAGATTTAGACAACAAGCGTTTTGGCACAAGATCTTTTTGCATATATAACAACATATCCATGCTTATGCTGCATGGGGACCTAGAGGTTTGCTGTAATATCTACATCAATGTCAAGATATGCCTGGAATGTCAAACCCATGCATTCTGGATTAAAGACAAGCTGGGTTTTCTTTCTCAGAGAGCAGTCCACATTTGCCGCCCCTTTGTGGAGATGCAAACCATCATCTGTGAACAGCTGGATGCCAGGGCTCAAACACACAACCCAGTTATGGCAGCTGAACATATTGCCACGTGTTGGCTGAGATGTAGTAACTATCCCAGTGCATATTCTCTGTGCAAGGCAAGTAGAAGTTGGACACTACTGCATGGTAAGTCGAGTTGATGTGAATGACCTCACATTTGGCTGCCATGGATTACCTTGTATTTGATAACCCTGTTAAACTGCTCTGTTGTACTGCGGACTTAACCAGGGGTATTTATGGAGACTTGGGTTTTGAGTGTTGCCACATGTCTTACCAAAGGAAGATTTCTCTGAGCCACAATTTTCATTGCACGAAGGTGAGCTGGTAAGTCAGTCAGATGTATGTATATCTCACAACCTATTTCCAATGTCTGCACTGGCAAAAGTCTTTCTTGCTTTCTAAGGGCATGGTTCCTCTAAATACACAACGATTTCCTCTGTAGTGCTAAGGCAAAGAGGGTTGTGCTCCCATGTAGCCTTGAAGTCCAGTCACACAGCCTGGTTTGTATCGCCGCACACAGCTTGGGGTTGCCAGCAGACTGCCTGGTCCACAGCACGTGGCATTTGGCCTTCAGCCTCCTCTGGATCCTGTGTGATGCCCCATGGCCCTAGTTCATAGTAATTATTGGAGGAGGGATGGGGGGGTTCAGTTCAAAGTGTCTGAAATATTAAGTGGGCTGTGCTGCAGCCTGCCAGAGTAATGTTTTTATAGTAAGAAGCTGAGGGTAGGTGTTACGAGCTCTGAGATGTGGCATAAAGACTTGTGGGGGTGTCTGAAGGTGCAAAGCCTGCTGGGACAGTATTGAAGGACTGTGCAGGGCAGAGGGAGCCAAAAGCAGTGCAGTCTCATCAGCAACACCTACTCTACTAAATAAAGCCGGCCGGGGCTGGTTCGCTGGCCCTGAGGCCAAGTGTCACAGCATGGCTTGTGTCCAAACACTTCGGCTCTCCTCTGCCTGAGAGCAGGGTTTGGGAGTGAGCTAATGGTGAAGCAACATGGACAACTGGTGCTCCAAGACCTGAGCTTGCACCCTGGACCTCTCTTACTCAGCAGGGAAGATATTCCCTGAGATCCCAGGAATGATTTCAGGGATCTTTAAACCAGCTTCTCTATGGCTTAGAAGCAGCAAGGACCTTCTTGTGGGGACTGCTAAGGACTTCAGATTGTATTTTATAATACAGTCTGAAATTAAATGGTTGCCCATCTCTCCTTCATCAAACACAACAGCAGCAGCACTGTCCACCTTCAAGTACAAGGACACTCCAGAAAAGCAGACCACCACATCTTCTGGTTGCCCTTTCCATAGGCCATTCACACAGGCAACACCGTTACTGAACAAGGCTATTATTAAAAAGTGTCATTTCACATGGGAGTAGCAGACTGAGCACTCCAAAGACGATGAGAAAACATTCACTGATCTCCTGCCACTAACATGAAGTGGACCCACTTTCTTGGAGGTAAGTGTCTGTCTCTCATTACTGTCACATCTGAATGATCCTCAAGCTGATAGAAAAGTAAAAACCTTATCTTGCAGATAGGGGAAAAAAAGGGAAATACAGATGAAATATCACAAGGAAATGTCACACCAAAAATCTAGGCCTTTCATGTGAACCATGTCCACACCAGTGACAAGGGTCACCTTGTTAAAGAAACTCAAATTTTCTACCATGTAACTCAATAGTTTTGTACAACATCATAACATACCAGTTATATCTTCTCAGCATCTTCCTGCATATGTTATGCAAAAGTTGGCTAATACATCCCAAATGTCACAGCTGGTTTATGACCAAATACACATTAGCCTGGCTAGCAATCACTCAGAAAAAGGCTTGTTAGGCAGCTCTTTGCCATTAATTTTTTTTTGCTCAGACATTAAACAGCCTCGTCCACCTAGATCATAAAATGTCTTCCTAACCCTGCAAACTGTTAAAAAGTGTGCCTGCAGACATTTACTGTCACATCTGGAAAAACCCACGCTATCATAATGACTTCAATACAGATTTCATCAGAAGACACATGGAAATTAAGCTGGATTCACCAAATCCCTTGCAAGCTGTTCCACACTAAGCACATAAGAGCTGACTCCCTCTGTTTTGGGGTCTGCACAAGCTGGTGGTACTCAGCTTGGTTTGCAGGTGAGTCTCCAGGACTAATGTTGGATCAAGCTGCCAGGCTAGAGTTGTGCAATTTTCCCTATTCCAGCAATCCTGTCCCCAACTCTGGCTCTGCACATTTTGGATTCCTGAATGCCCCTGGGACCCTGGTGCATGATTCCTTCTCTGATACTTGCTACCATGATGAAGTCATATTTCCTTCTCTTGAAAAGAAACCTTTGTGGAAATCCCAGGCTTGACTCTGACTTATTTAACGAGTGGTTTAGGTCAAGACACAGTCCCAGTGTTTGTTGCAATGCTAGTAGGGACTGGGTGCTCCCTACTTATCTATGAGCTGAGATGCCTACTAACTCATCCTCTTGTTTTCTAGTTGTCTCCGCTTTGTGGTGTAGTGTAAAGGCTGCAGTGAATTGCCCACGGTCTGATATAATGATATGGTTTAATGGGTGCTCCAGAAACTCACTACTGCACATCTTGTGGGTTGCTGTGGCACTAGCTGTGGCTGGAGGAGACCCAGAAGAGCCTTTGGCCTGTGGTTGCACTGCTCCAGCTGATGGAGCACAGATCAACAGGAAGACGGCCATGCACTTTGCAATGCTGTCTTCAAATGATCGAGTTGGCAGCATTATATTTTCCTTGTAAATGTCTCAATCCTCTCCTGGGGCTGGAAACCTGTGGCTCTGGGGACTTTGCCTACAAAAAGGCTGTTTCCACATAGATAAGTGAGTACAACGTGAAATTTTGCAAAACATCATAGACACAGAGAAATGTTTCTTCCTAAAAAAAAAAGCAAGCTTCCAATGTCACAAATCCAAGTATTGGAAATCTTGCTGAGAAAAAGTCTTTTCTCTTGGTGAACACAGACAGGTTTTTACTCCCAAGTTTGATTTCAAGCCAGGAAGGACAAAAGTCCTTTTCATGAAACTTTAAAAAACTGGGAAAGAAATACAGAGTTTACAAATTCCTTTCAGTGCTCCTCCTTATTTTACCATCATTACTGGAAACCCACTGGACCTGAAACCTTTCTGGCTTGAAAACCAATCAGGTAACATTTTAAAATACAGCCTTGAGAAGCAATCAGTGACTTCATTCCCTTCTTTTCCTTGATTGTTGCACTTTTTTTTCTCCATGATTCCCAACCTTCTGCCTTCCAGCCCACCCTTAAACCTACTACCTGTCTTTTTGTGCACAAAAAGGACGCAGACTTCCCACTTATTTCTACAACCAGATCACAATTGACTACATATGCTTAAAAAAAAACCCACACAGGCTGTGCAAGGAACTCCGCCTTGAGCCAACCAACACTCCTGATTCTCTTTGCAGATCCTTTCCCATGGACACAAAGCAATGATGAAATGGCTGTCAGTGCCCCCATACACACTCTTTTGCACCCTCCTTGCAGACCAGTCAGGCTGCAGGCTGTGAGCTGGGCCAAGAAAAGGTCTGTATCTCTTCATCTGCCTTCTCCTGGTGGGGAGCTTGGCCAGCTCTTGGAGAAGAGGGCACGTTTCTCCAGCCTGCTCTAGAAAAGGTCACAACATCTGCTTGCCAGGGAGGAAGAAAGCCACAGTACAAAGATCCCATCTGTTTTCCGTCTTGCCATGAAGCCAGAAAAGCCAGTTGGTTTTTCATTTCCCCAGATGTTTATGGAGCTTAGCTCCTCACCCTCCTATCCATGCATCAGGAATGGAGGCTACCGGTAAGGTTTGGTGGTGCCAAGAAGGTTCTTGTGGGTTGGTTCCCCAGCCTCCTGCCCAGCTCCTCAAGACAGGGAGGCCTCTGCTTCCCCTGCAGATCTCACCTTGTGATACCGGAATATGTCTCCATGGTGTCAGAGATGGTGCTAAGACCTCCGGCTGAGGCACAGACCTCTGTGGCCCAGGTGAACCCCATGCAATGAACCTCTCAGGAGTTTGTTCTTGAACCCCCCGTGCCCAGAGTTAGCTGAGGTGAGGAGACAGGGAAGCTACCTGCTCCTGAAGCATTTTGGGATCAATCTCTGGTTCTTCATGGTGTGCTCCTCTCTCTGAGCAGCATATGAAGGGATCTCATAAAGGGGGAACAAGCATACTAGAGGTAAAGGGGTTTCCTACCAAATCTGAGAGATGGGGAAAAGAGCAGTTTGTTTCTAGTCCTTCCAGGTTAGGTCTCCTATTCTCCTGTCCCATTGGGAGATACGGAAGGAAGGGGGTTTTGTGATCTCCTTTAGTACCCCCCCAGGGTGATACATGCTTGTTTTACTCCAGAAGAATATTTGGCTGGGCAGCCTTTCCAACTACATCTCACCTACATGCAGGCAAAGCGCCAATCATCGTTCCCAGCCTGCCATGGGGTTCAGGGCTTGCCAGCACTTCCATCCTCTCTGTCTGTCTGCAAAGGGCTATGGAGAAAAAGCAGTAGCTCAGGAGACCCAGTGAGGGACCCACTGTTTCTTTCTCAGTCTCATCCCTCAGCCTCCAATTTATTAAGCCAGAAGGTAGATAACTAAATCAAAACCTGACTTGGTATCACTGGTGAGGATGATGTGGTCCATATCTTGTGGTTGAAAGATTGTTGTTTTTTACCTCCAAAAAGTTGTTTCTCTTTCTCCTGGCCCTTCACCATGTTGTGGCCCAGGAGCACTGTTTGAGCTCTCTCCTTTGGGTATGAAATCTCCTGGTAGGCTCTAGGACAAGAAAAATAAGCAAATGTGACACAGCCCTACCTTGGCTATCCCCAGTGAGTGAATCCTGGATGGACATCACAGTGACTCCTGCTCCTTGCAGCCAAAAAGCTGCATGGGTTCATTTCTGAGGAGGGATAAAAAAAGAGGTCTACAACCTGTGTGTTGCTTGACTATTGGCTATAGCTATAGCAGGATATCCCTCTTATGCCTCTGTTATTTATCCTTGAGGATTATGAGGGTGCTAGCTACATGAAAATGAGAGGATGTCCTGGAAGGACATCCAGGAGGGATGAAGAGGGATCTCTTTCAGTACAAGAACCTTCTCTTGTAGAAGGAGGACTAAGGGACACCAAATGAAGCTGTTGGGAGCCAGGTTCATGACAAACAAGGGAGTTAGCCCTTCAGCCAACAGAGAGGTGAACTGCAGGACTCTCTGCTGGGATATGAAAAAGTGACAGGAGCTCAAGGGGAGAACGTACAATTTCAGGAAAAGGAAACCAAAGGGTTAGGAAAAGCTTTAAGCCTCCAAGGCTTTGTCTGTATTAAAGAGCCAGCTAGAGCCAGAGCAATGGTTCCAGCTCTGTTCCATGATCATCCAGACTACTTAAATCTTAGCTTACTCCCCATCGTGTCTGAGGCCCACACCAGCTAGTGAGTCCAGACAACATCCAGGCATGGTCATCCTAGCAAAGGGTGAGGATCATTGACAAAACTCAGTAGGGATGAAGTCATCTGTTTGGGCAATAAAAACCATCTGGTTGCAAGTTCTGCTGTGCCACTTGCCATGGGCAGCCAGCGAACAGGCTCCAGCCTGGTTTATTTACTAGTCAAACGCAGCCAACGATGCAGGTATCTCGGGGCTGTACGCAGGCGCTTGAGTCCAAGAAAGAAGTGTGATTTCCAACACGTCTCTCTCTTTGGCAGTGCCTGTTGGCTGGGCTGAGACATTCCCCTGTGAAGCACTTCAGGCTGCTGTGATGCTGAGGTGCCAGTGGTCCTCATTTAGGCATGTCCATCTGGCCTTGCCCCATCTGCTAGCAGGGCTGTGTCTCCACTAGACCTCTCCTCATTCCTCTGATCCAGGTAATTTTAAAAAACAAGTACGATACAAGCTGGCATGGGTACCAGAAGGAGCATGGCACCCATGGCAGGAACACAATGTCCCATTAGTACCTCACACCTTCCATGAGTAGCAGACCTGTTCTGGTTGAAATGGTTTGTCTGATGGGGTTTCTGCAAGTGAGAATAATGTGGTCCATCTGGTAGCTCCAGAGCTGGGATTTAAGCCCAGCAGCTTGGTCAAAGTCCAAACAGAAAGTTCAGCCGTAGCTGGGACACCATATTTAAAGGATAATATGGTTTTCCACTCTCAAACACACTCTTATGAAATCCTGGTTATAACTGAGCACAAAAGAGAGCAGGAAAATGAACTGGTGTTTCATAGAGAAATGCCTTTATTTGACTTATTATGCCCATAGATTTAGCATGTTTCAAGGCCAATTTAGCCAGAATAGAGACGGGAACTCAGCTCCAAGAGTTTGAAATTATTATCACTAAATTAATTTACCTAGCTCTACAAGGAGTACAGTTATTTCATTTTTTCTTCTGAGTATCCCAAGTATAATTGATCATTTAGTAGACTAATGCTGAACTACCCTGGCAATGTGCTACCTTAATCAGAGAATTTCTGGGCTATTTTACACAAGGATGAAACATGTTCCTGATGCCAATTTCTAATCACTGCTTATAGAGGGCGTCCAGGATGAGTTAGCTCAGTGACAGAGCTAGCATATCTAGACAGATGGGATATCGTCCCCCTTTGATGCTCTTGAAACCTCAATCCCCTGCCAACGTTTGCTGGAACTGGCCACTGAGAGCAGAAGACATCTGAAAGGACGGAGGATGGACACACAGACATTCATGAAGGCAGAAGAAGCATGTCGGAAAAAGCTCATATCCTTAGCAAATCAGGGTTCAAACTGCAATCCCTCCTGCTTACTAGAACTCACCACCTCCCCTACAGCTCTCAGCTCTAATAGACAAACTCTGGCCAAGTTTGCTAGGAGATTTAGGATATTGCCACTCCCAAGTGTTCATTCCTTTCGTAACCCTCTGCCAGACCTAGCTAACCCTGTGAGAGGAGCAGAAGATGTTCACTATGTTCTCAGATGCCCCTAATCAGAGGTCCACATATCAATTGTCACTCCTTGAATTCATTTGCTCCAGGAACAGATCCATCATTCTTTCCAAGAAAATGAAATATGTTTCCAAAAAAAAACCCCAAATGCTGCTTCCTATTTGCCCTCATACTGCACTGTCTTTCCCATTCATCACCGCAGTGGGTGGACACCTATTCCCACCTCCTGCGTATCCAACCTGTGGGCTGCAACCATCACAGCTCCAGATGCCTCTGGAGGCCCCTTAGATCCCTGTAAAGCACTGTGGGCTCCAGTGGGGCTCACAAGCTGTCAATACCTCATATGGGATATTCAGCACCTCAGCTTCAAGTGACTTGCCCATGATGTAAGAGGGAGCTTAGACCATTATCAGCTCCTGGTCTGTTCTGCAACGACAAGTCCATCTTTCCTCTTGTTTAATCATGCAAACAACGTGGGAATATAAAGGATATGGAAAAAAGATGGCATAATATACAACTGTATTTTTACAAAATGTTCTTGTAGCTAATATAATACACAGTCCAATGCACTTTACAAGGCAGGGCCTCTAAAACCTGCTACCAAATACCAGAATTCATATGTTCAGCTGGTATAAATCATTGCTGCTGATTTACACCAGCTGAGAACCAGGTCACAATTGCCTAATTAAATAGCTTCTCTTTGAGCAAAAGCTATACTTTTTAAAAGTGTAACTGTGAATTACTTTATATAGCCCATCAATGGAAAGAGAGAGAAAGTGAGAAAGAAAGTGAGAAAGAAAGCAAGAAAAAGAGAGAAAGAGCAAGAGAGAGTAGAAGAAAGAAAAAGAAGGGAAAGAAAGGGAAGGAAAGGGAAAGAGAAAGGGAAAGAGAGAGAAATAAATAATTTTTAAAACTTTATTTTGGAAGCTCAATTCCTTTCATTGGGAAAGAATGGGGAAGTTTGGGAAGCCCAGACTAAATCACTCACAATGATAACAGGGTGATACTGAGAGCAGTAAAACTAATTTATTGGGCTGAGTTTATCTGATTCCAGAGAAAGTGAGTACTGCTGAGTGCAGCTCTGACTGTGCTTGTGTCTGACAAGACACACAGTTCAGATGCAAAATTACATTAAGCAGATGTAGCCCATTAAGAAGCTGAGTCTGAAAATGTACTTTATCCTGTCAAGGCAAATCCTAGTTGAAAACTTTGGGCCTTTAAAAAAAAAACAACCCTGCAAGAAGATGTTCTATTTTGGGGTTTATTGCTTTAATCTTTTGTGTGTCAGTCCTAGTTACAGGGTGATGATAAATATAAACCCACCTCCACTGGATTTCTAACATAACATAACTCCATTACCTAGCCTCAGCTAAAGCGGTGAAAAGTCCCTTAGCGTGAAACCCAGCAGAACCGGTCCTGGATTCAATTATAATCCAGAATTAGGTGAGGCTGGCCAGATCTCAGAGGCAAACCAGGTAGAACACAAATCATATGTTCCTACCCCAGACCAGGCTAAAAGGTAGAATAACAGAAAGGGCACGACTAGTTCATCCCTTCCTCGCACCCACCCATCATGAAGACGGTGCTGGGTTAGCTCGGATGTAGGTGTCTCCATCACTGTCACCTGAAGCTGCATGAGATGATTCTCATCCCAGGTGCCTCTCTGCATGAGAGTACCTGAAAAAACATGGGATATGGTGCAGGAGGAAAACTAAAAGAGGGTGGGAGTTTTATTTAATAAAAATTTTGGTGAATTTCCGGACCCAATTCCTTTATATCTGTCCTATTTATATACCCACATTAGTTGTAAAGCTGGGAAGAAACAATTGGTCTGGACTAAAACCGGACAAAATATATAATAATATATTCGTCACTGAGACACTCAATTCTCACTATTGAATTTAGGTGCCTAAAAGGCACTTTGGAGCATCTTCCCCCCGAGTGCTGCTTTTTTTTGCTTTGGAGTATTTCAGCTCATTCTCCATGATTCTTTTATTCTCATGCATTTCATCCAGTACACATGCCATCAAGAGAAGTGTTCAAAAATACCAGCAGGATATAAGCAACAAGAAAGAAGGTCAATCTCATTAGACCAGCCAAGATCCTTTTGAGGAGAAAAAGGATGACGTTGAAAGGATGATCAGTGTATTTCTATGCAGGAAGATCTCTCAGCTTATCTAAGTCTCCTAAAGGTAAGCCAGGGCACTTAGGCTGTTAACCAGACTACACAGAGTAATGGAAAATATTTTGCAAGGAGAAACCCTCTACTAGCAATTCAGTGTTCATGTAAAACACAGTTGCTGTATGGCATTCATTTTGTTCTTTGAAGCTTCTTTGTTTACATTTTATTATCTGGAATAGCCTCTTTAATGGTTGGGGAAAAAAAGTTACTTTGTACCAGAGCAATTAACAATATGAGTCAAGTTCAGGGGCCTTGAGTCTGACATTTGATTGCAACCACAATGTGGACAGTGCGCTTGGATGACTTGGTTTTCTTTTGAACTCCATAAAAAGTAACTTTTTTAGTTTTCTTGGAATTATGTGCAAATCCCAAGAGGAAAATGTTCCCTCTAATGGACAGAAGAGGTAAAAGTAAATCTAACCAGCTACATTTACATGTTTACAATGCTTGATTTCATCCATTGAGTTTCATTGTTTTATTTGGAAGTGTCTTTAAGCAATTTATGTCAAATAATAGATGCCAGCTGTAATCACCTTGGGCATAGGAGTTATATAGGATCATGCTCCGATGCTAATAGTCCAGCTATGCCTAACAACTAATTAGCTTGGTTTATAACAAGACCAAACATCAAAAGAGAAGGACCTCCACGCCAAGCATCAGGCTAAGGATAAATGTCATCCAACTTCTGACGTCCGCTCTATGGATGTCTACATGAAAAGGGTCACGCTAACTCCCAATGGACACACTTTATCTTATCCTGATCTCCTCTTTGGACACATGCCACGTTTCTAGCACTCTAGAAATATCTTTATTGACAGTGCAGGGAGCTGAGGACAACTTGCTCAGCAACCTGTGCGCTGTCAGAGGAGGTCAGTTCCTCCTGGAGGAATTAATTCAAGAACTTGGGACTTTTCACTAAGGTCCTCTTTAACTTAGAAGCCCCTTTGGTGATTTGGGGCTGTAAGGATCAGATCTAGAGGTCTGACCTGGCCTATGTGTGTCAGCGGCAATTATGAGGCAGGATCAGCCCCATGGCTTTGCAGAGCTCATTTTTGAGTGTCACCCAGTTTGTTGGTCTATGGCGGTCCTGGAAGAGCCCTTGGGATCAGTGCTATGGAGGGAAGAAAGTGTCCTTGAGTCCTTGCATCATCAGATGCAGGGGTGCAATTCAACTGGTTAAATGCCAATGCTATTTGAAATGCCCTTGGGTGCACCCGACGTTCCTCTTCCAACCCTGACGGGCAGGGGACTCCTGCGGGGCCAAGGTCACCCTGAAGTCCTGTGAAAAGCCTTGAATGGCACCACATGCTCCACTGCAGACTGCTGAGAGGAGACCTATATCCAGCAGAGGAAGAGTTATGTGCAGGGGTCAGGGCGAGCTGGGGAGTTGTGTCTGCCTTAAATCAGCCAATTCTTTGCAACTGTCAGCTTGATGCTTTTATGTCACGCCGAGGGCTGCTCCTTAAGCGTGGATATACAGGGAGTTGCTAGCCATCATTTCCCACTTTTCCCAGATGCAAAGATACTTCCAGCTCGCACCTCCTGCAGCTTGCACGCTGCCTGCAGCAAGGAAGGAAGCACCTGCAGAGGTGAGCACCGAGGTGGTATTTTAATCTGCCCAAGCCAGATGAGGAGAGCAGCCCTGGACAGAGCAGGAGTTTAGAAAAGAAAACAGTTTTCCTGCCTGAGCCTGGCCCTGGTCAACATGTGCAGCACTTTGTAAAAATAATTGCATATTGAGCAGGTAGCAGAATGGAAAGTAGCTGCAGGTGGTGCGTGTTTTCGGTGTCTGCATGCAGCAGAGAAAGATCTGGATCCTTCTTTGCATGATCAACCTCCTGGACCTGGGGGGCATTTGATCTGAGATATGCCCACCGGTTGGTTTTCTTTGGTGATGCAGTTGCTGCTATTAATGACCTTTATAATGACCCAGATTATAGCATCTCATCCTAAATTTCAAGCTATTTGGGCTAATATCTTGAAATTTAGGATGAGATGCTATAATCCTAAATAGCTTGAAATATAGGATAAGAAACAACAGGGAAGGAAGGAATCCCCCTAGAATGATGGACTTAAAATCTCTCTTCCCTTTGAAATTCAGTATGAATTTTGAGAAAGCAGCCAGTCTTCAAGGATGTTGAAGTTGAGCTGTCACGCATTCCTACAGCTTCAGACAAACATGGGGTTGTGAGCACCCAATTTTACCTGTTTTTATTTTATAATCCAGCCCTGGTTCATCGTTCATCACCACTGCGCAACGCTACAGACTCAATCCCAGACTGAGTGAATTTGGGGCCCAGTGTTAGAAAATCTGAAAGAAACGCGGGTCTCCGTTTTAAAAAGCCCATGTTTGTCAGCAGTTACCACTTAGAGAGATCTGAGATATCGATAACTGGCCTTCATAGGGTTCAATTCTCCAAGGTTTTCAGTGCTTTGGCCCTGATCCAGAAAAACACTTATACACATGTCTAGCCTTAAGCGAGCCCTCCCCATTTGAGCTGTCGCTGTGTTGTACGAGTGGGCAGACTCTCAAAGTAACTCAACCCACAGCAATTTTTAGGTCTGAAGCTCGTCCCTGTGTGGATGGCAGCGCAAGAGACCCAGCACAGTGTTACAGGTCCGATGGCTTTCTCATAAGCTCTGCAGGCTTTGCAGCATTTCCCTTCACATCCCAGGTCCCGGAGTCATGCAATTACATGATACCCACTTCTGCCTTTTTATTTTCTTAAGAGAAATTTTGAGGCCATGTGGTTCTGGTGAATACCTTGAAAAATTCCACTTAAAAGAGCAAAAAAACTCCACACAACCCAGAAAGGATCTTTAAAATAACTCATTTCATCTTTACAATACAGACAAAATACAGTCCACTTACTCTTAACAAAAAGCAAATAAAAATGATCCACAATGCATACCATTGTTATTATTTTTATTATTATTGTTGCTCTTAGAATTAGAAAACAAAGCTAATGCTGTTTCCCTGAACAGGGGGTAACTTTTGCTCTAGATGAATAAACCATGGCTCTGCTGAGATATTTAATCAAACTCTGTCTGACTGATGAAACTGGTCCCGAGGGGAAAACAAAACAAAACAAAACATGTTGTACATGTTAAAGTCATTAATCTCAGGTGGATTTTAAGTTTCCTGTTCTTTCTCCCCCTCTCCCAAATCTTGTTTTCTGCTCCATCTCCCATGTTTAGAGGACAAAGTCATTTCTGCGCTGGCTCCCATCTGCTCTTGGAAGCAAAGCGATGGTGTTTCATGACGCTCTGCCCGATGCAGGGAAGGCAAATCCTTCGTGGTTGGGTCAGGGTGTTAAGGACAAGCGATCCCAGGGCTGAATTTTCCTCTTGCTCCTCACATCCCCAAGTACCTCCAGAGCCTCCTCCCAGCATCTTCCCTGAGCAGGTAGCCCAGAGCTGGGCAGCGCAAGCACAGCTCACTTGGAGGATGCTAATGGTTGTCTACAGGGATCTATTTTCTAGCAGGAAAAGGGATGGTCCCTCAGGGACTCTTTTATCACTTTCCTGACAAAGGCACTGTTAATTGTAGAGATTTTTGCCTCATTTCCGTGCCCCCCCCCCCCGCCGCTTCGCCTTAGCAAGGGCTTTTGTACTTGCACATGAAATGCTTGTGGGCTGCCTCCTTTAGCATGATTAAGATGATACTTTCTGTTTTGCAGACTAAACTAAACAATCAGATGGGAGTTTTCTATAATGGATGTTGTTTGCCTACCTTAGGGAGAAACCTAAATGCTATAAAACTGGCAGGGAGTGAGGATGGGGGGAGGATTCATCAAAAAATATAAAGCCAGCTGGATGCACGCAAGGTCTAAATCCTCAGATTTGGAAATAGCATTAAGTCCAAGCTGTTTTATTAAATCATGGATATTTTTTCAAATGAATAAATGCTACAAAGCCACCGACATAATACTTTTCAAGATAGCTTGCCCTTTTCCCTCAGGGGTAATAGTATAAGATTTTGAAATAATAGTATTTATGGGAATATATCAGCTGTATTTTCCCAGCTAGTGTAAATCAACAGAGCTGTGTAGTAGGACATGGAGCTGGGCCAAATTATACCAGCTGTTAGGGTCTGTTAGGGCATGTTATAAGAGAGAGAACTGTAGCATCACCCGACAGAGACATTCACAATAATTAAAGCCATTTCATTCAGAAGCTGAAAGACCTCAGTGTTTCGGAGCAAAGCCTTGAAAACTGGTTGCTGAGGGGCTGGGGGAAGGAAGGAGACTGGTACATGAAGGTCTTGCCCTGCCGTTAGGGATATATTTTCCTTGCAAAACTGGTTTGTGACAAGTGTTCTCCCAAATATCTTTCAGACCACACATGCACAGAAAATAATTTGGCAGCTACATTTTGGATTCCTGTTGCACCAAGCATTGCAACTGAGAGCAAGGACACTTCTCTCTCCTGGCCTCTCTGTGCTTTGCTGTTGATGCCAGGAGGAAAGCATCAGAGCCGGGTTGCAAGGAGCAAGATGCACCATGAGTTGTTCCACTAGTACAGTCCCGTGTTACAGTCTCTCTTTTTATTCCTAGTTTGTATTAAAAGGAACACAGAAAGCACTGCCTCCCTCTCATAGAAAGCCATTTTCTGAAAAATTGGAAAATGCCAGACCATCAGGAGGGACATGACCCTAATTTGCTGGATGATGCAGGGCTGTGTAACAAGGGAGGCTGCAGTTTACCAGACCTTGCTCTGTGCATGACTCTGGTCTCAGTAAGGCACATCACCCTGGGCCCAATGCTAATGCAGGGTGCAGCCGCTTTGGAGAAGGACACTGAAACATAGGAGTAATAGCAAAACTGGTGTAATGGTGTTAATTCATAGACCAACAGCCTTGGACATGGTCTGTGGCCACACGGACTCTTAGTTTGAAGAAGCAAAATTCAGATGAAGCCCATGATGGATTATCTAGAGGATTATCTAGAAGATTTTGAGCCTGAATGCCCCAAACTACAAACCTCCAAACACTGCAGCCATTTCAGTTCAGCATCTTCAGTAACAGCCAGCCATGGGCAGAGGCAGATATGAAGTGTGAGGTACCAACGTGTCTAAAGGTCTGCTGAGGGGTCATTTCCCACCTGATGGACCTGCAGATGCCTGGTAGGCTTACTCACATCTTTTCATTCTCTGCAAAGTTATGGTTTCTTCTGACATGGGACAAGCAGCTGAGGAACACGAGCCTGACACCGGAGGAGTGAAATGCAGCTGAAAACAATGTGCATTTAGAGCATTTCTTCCATCTCACTACTTTTTCGCCAAGCAGAAAGACTCAGGACATCAGCAAGGGAGCAAGAAAAAGAGTCATTACAGAATAGCATTGAAATGCTCAAATTTTTCTTCGGTCAGAACATCCCTGCCTTGTTGGCTTCATCAGAAACTGGAAATAAAAATAAAATTCTTTAAAAGAATGAAAGTAGACCATTTCTTTACATATCAAATGAAGCCAAATTCTCGCTTTGGAGAGCAGTGGGATTTGTGCCACCAGCCTGTCTGCATGTCAGCCTAAAGACACCCACCGCTCATCACACTGCACTGTGGAGACATTTTAGTCCACCAGCTTTTATGGGGTGACAATAACACAAACCACTGACAATCTACCAAAGGCCTCTTTTTGCCTGCTCGTGGCTGGGGGAGGGAAGGAGACAAGGAGACCAAACCCGTTACAGCAAAGCAAAGCAGCTGAGGAGTACAAAATATCTGTAATTTTGCTCTATAACCGGCAATGCTTTTCTCCTCCAGCTTCCCAGGGCTCATCAGAGACATGTCAGAGGCAGTTGCCTCCTAGAGAGCAGCTGCGTAGGGAAAAAATGGGATTTGGAGGAAGATTGTGCTGTTACGGACATATTTCCCCCCAGGAAAGTGGCACTGTCCTCCCCCATTTGTGTAGGAATGTTTTTTTGGCTGCTTACAGCACTTTCCTTGGGGAACGGGGTGCCCAAAAATGATCTGAAGGACCTCACAGGCTCTGCTGCCTTCTGCTCCTGGAACAGATGTTCTCCAACATCACCTTTCCTAACAGGGACACAGATCTGGATGCCCATTGCAAAAAAAAAAAAAAAAAAAGAGCAAGAAAGGTAACCTAATATAAGCTAAAACTTCCAATGCACAGCAACTCCTGCATCATGCAGGACTGAGGGGCAAACCACCCGTGAGAGGTATTAGTCACATTTGTTATTATGCTCCTTGGGGGCACTGGGATATTTTACTGACGAGAGTGCTGATATAAAAAGCAAAACAAGAATGGTGACTCTTCCTTTCTCCAAGTGCTCTGTTTCATTGTCTTGACTGTAGCTTGGCTAATTCTGCTCAAAATGAAGAGGCTGGGGAGACAGGGAATAAAGGAACTTATCTATCCCACGCCAGCGAGTGCCTCAAGCCATGCTCTTCTCCCATCCTTGGGAGGGAAAGCAGGGTTGCTTTCCAAGTAGGAGAGTGAAACATAATAATCTAACATTTTGCTGTTACACCAAGTAACTTCAGCATTTATTTCATACTATTGTTAATGCTTGTTTATAATATATAGATATATTTATGTAGAAAGTAGAGTAGAGGAAAGCGCAAGGTATATCTTATAAATATTTCTGTATGTCCGCATACAAAAGAAAATATGTACAGCCACAGATAGTGGTTCTCTGCTGTGTCAGGGCAGGGCCACGTGAAGGACTGACACGTTCCCACTCCTTTCTGCAGGGAATAGCTGCTGCCCTGCATGGCTGCACTCCCCACAGTTGGGACTGGACCCGCTCGGCTCTCTGCAGTTTCCTGGGGCTGGGCCAATAGTTTTGCAGGGGGAAAAGAGGCAGCGGCATAATTCCCTAAGGACTTGATGGCCCAACGTGGCAGAACATCGGTGACTAAGGGCATCACACCCAAAGGGCAAGAGAGAAAGAGAGCAGGAGCTGGTTTTTTTTTTACGTTCCCCACTGGATTTTGACTTCACTTTGTTACTTTACCCTAATGGCTCCACTATGATCTCGTGGACCCCATAAAGCCTTTCTCAGGGTACCCTATTCTCATTGCCTCCGGGATCCCACAGGAGTTTTTGCACGGCTGAATCTGAAACCCCATCCAGCCTGGAAAAATCATGGACAGCTTTTCTTGCAGCAGTAACTTCAAAGTCACAGACCTGCGTAAAAGAAAGATTAACATGAGTTGTTCATTTCAAGAGATTGACCTGAAATCTTTCTACCTTTATCATCTGGAGTGGAGGCTTCCATGCTAAAAATTAAGTCTTTGGCAACAAAGGCAGTTATTGCTGAACAGTTGCAGCATTTTCCCTTCTGGGATGGTCCTAATGCAGACTCAGTACCTGTGCTAGAAGGCATAGGCAGGTGTGAGCCTTAGTTATTTTCAAACAAGAGTTGCTTTTCTTCCCCAGGGAAAATTTCTACTTTTGTTTCTCAAAATACTAAGGCACTTGATGGCTGGACGTCGTTGGCAACCATAGGAAATATTTTGGAAGAGATGAGATACCATCCCAAATGAGTTTTTGACTTCTCAGAGAGCGTTTTATTGGTGGGGGGAAACGTTTGTGGGTTTGGTTGTATTTTTTAAGGGTCTTATTTTTACTGGCGTGATTGCTTTTTTTTTCCTCCTACCATCTTTCTTCAAGTCTGTGTCTTTACAAGATAAACGATGTCTAGTCAGGGAAATGTTTTCTCTTCTCTGAATAGTGCTGGGGTGCCACTGGCGTCTCAGCTCCCGGGTGGAGAGAGGAGGGTTTTCATTTGCACACATATCTCTCGACAGTCCTCTCGCACTTTTTACAGGTCACGTAGCAGCACCAGTGGTACTTGCAGTGGCATCGCTCCACCACTTTGTCCATGTAGGGGTTGTAGCCTCTGCCGCAGCACATCAAGTCGCAGCTGTCGCTCCCGTTGGAGGTCTTGTTGCATTGCCTGAAAGAAAGAAAATGCAGTGAGCAAGTGTAAATTCCTTCAGGGCTTTCCAAACCAGTGTCCTGTGGTGGTGCTGGGGCCTGACAGCTCTGCAAAGTGTTGAGTGCAGCCAGCATGGTTGTATCTCAGCTGCAGCAAGAGCATGGCAGTGGTGAGCACCCAGCCAAGCAGCCCTCTACACTTGTAAGGGAGGCAGGGAGAGCCCCAGAGCTGCACTTGCATCGCCTGCTCTGATGCCCAGGATTGCACTTGCATCACCTGCTCTGACACCCAAAATAACATTAAACTCCTGTTCTGACTCTCAGTTCGGGCTTAGCAGCATTCAGGCTGCCTGTCAGCCAGGACAGGCAGGACCTAGCTCCTGTACAGGCAGACAAGCAAAGCTGTCATGATACCTCCCCCAAAACAAAAACTCATAGTCCCTAGTAATCTGTATTCCCACGCAGGCTCCAAAGCTGTCTGAAAGGAGCTGGAAGAAGATGATACCCTAAAGAACAAACACCGGTGTTTGTCCAACACTACCTAACCTGAAAAGGATGGAGGAGGAACCCTGCAGCCACAGACTATTTGCAGAGGCTCCATGCCAATGGTCCTGGGCTGGGAAAGCTCCTGAGCAGGCTGTTACAGCCACTATCCAGCCCTGACCCTAGCAGGGAAATCACAACTGATACTAGCAGGGCTGGACTCCGCACTTTCCCCCCGCCGAGTGTCTCCCAGCATAGCATGAGCAGCCAGGGAGCTGGTTCTACAACACCCCGACTCCTGACACAGGAGCAGGCAGGATGGCAGGAGCACAGTGTAGGATGACAAGTCGCCAAATATCACACAGACTTTCACTGCTTGTTTTGCTTCTGCTTTTAATTAAAGCCAGACTCGTCGGGATAAGTCGACCATTGTGTGGGGTTCCCTCGCTTTGTCTGCTTGCAAGTGGCTGGCTTGAGGTTTTCAGAAGTAACTCATGAATTGGGGAATCCCTTTCATTGATCCATTGATCATGGATCCCCAGCCATTCTCAAAAACCAGCTATCTTATTCTCCTAAAATACTCAAAGTTGGGTCACTGGACATGACAGCGCACCAGAATTTTGGATGAGATTAACCATGTTGTAGAGATACCATTTCTCCATGGACTGTAAGATAGCCCAGGGGGAAATGTTCATGTTTGGTCAGATACTTGGCTGGACACTAGCACTCAGATCTCATGATGCACCCAACACCATGGGGCTGTGAACTTGATGGAGTCTTGAAACTACTGTAAGACAAGCAGTTTGGAGAGTGGGGGGAATTGCCGACATCTCTCCTAAATCTTATTCTGCATTGTTATTTTGGACAGAAACACTCTAAGGCTGGTTTGGGGCACGACAAGGAGAGAGGAGCATGAGTTGGACTCTTGAGCTGACTCCATTAGTAGATGAAAACAAATCCATGAGATTTATAGGAATTCCTCATGAGGTAATGCTTTAGGAGGTTACGGGATTAATGAGGTGTTGAGATTTTGTTCTTGTTCTTCCCTTATTTTTTTCTGACTCAGGCGGGCCTCCTGTTTGTTATTTCTGACTCACATTCCTCTCCAGGTTCAGTGTTTAAAGGCCCCCCCTACTCCCCCTCATTCGGGAGTGTGTGTAAATATTTACAAACCTTTGAAAGCCTCTACCGAAGCCGAAGTCTGCAACCACACTGAGCATGTTTGCCTAACGCTGAACCAAAGGCGTTGTTATTGCCCCTGCGAGCTGGGGCCCCTCCGCCAGGAAACCTCCGAATGACTCCTCATAAATGTATTAGTAAATGCATTAAATATTCAGAGCAAAGGTTCAAATATAGGCATGTTGACAAGAGGGGAGGGTATTTGACAACCTTACTCAGCTTTACCAGTGGATGGAAAAGTTGTTGCCCAGAGGTTCACCTAGGAAGGATGGGGAGTCTGCAGAAGCACAGTGATGGACATGCAGTGCATCCATGCCACCTCGTGCTGAGAGCTCATTAAAATGGCCAAGAAAAGGAATACGGGTCCACTCTGACTCCAGTTCACCGTTGAGGACATTCACTCCCCAAATGTACAAAGCACCCGACAGTCAAATTTACCCTACTCAAACAGAGAGCAAAACTCTTCTATCTGCTGTACTGGGACATGGGAATCTCCCTTTCCTTGCACCCCCTCCTGTGGTTTGCAAAAAAAAAGTGGACCTACTAGGAGATACACCTTTCCATAACTGTCCCCATCCCACCCAGCCTGAAATAAAGGAAAAAACAAAAATCTTATTAAAAAATACCCAAGCTTCCCTCAGTTTTGTGTAAAGGAACAGGACATTCTGGACAGATGGGTTGAATAGCCAAAACAAAGCTATTGACCCCATCCTGAACCTAAATGGGCTTCTAATAAGCTTTCCTGACAATGCCACTAACCAGAGATTTTCTTTCTGTTTTAAAGTGTAGGCCTGGGTGAATTGTCTTTATTTTTCTTTAAACAAGCTGAAACAGAGGTAGTTTCTCAGCTGTATCTATACATACAAAAAGCAAGTGGGGAAAGACAAAAGAGCCCAAAGACCAGAGTTTACCCACAGAAGCTGCCCCCGAGCATCTGCTTCCAGAGCCCATGGCTGTGATCTCACCAAGCACCCCGCTGATGGGTTAAGTTCAATCTCATTTGTTTTGGGCTGGATCCAGCATGATTCCAGCAACTCAGAGAAATGCCCTCCTCCCGAGCCTCGGAGAGAAAACACGAAGGCAGGCGATTGCATCTTAACACAACACCGTAACCTCTAGAAGCACTTGGAAGACCAATGAAAAATGATGCTTCAGCCATAATCCCAGCCAAGGTCTTGGCTCAGGAACAGGCTTTCACATTGTCACAGTTCTTTTTCCTTCTTTATGCAAGAAGGGAGGAGGTCAACCCTGCTGACTGGACTAATCCCACTCAATATGCCTGTCCAAAATCTCCCCCTTCCAGCCCTCATTTGCAGAAACACTGCAGTACATCGTACAGCCTCATCATGGGGGTGGCTCCTCAGCAGAGATGGTGAAGGACATCTCAGCACTTCTAAGAGTCTTCCCCCAGATGGAGAGGCTAAGCCATCTCACAGTTACCTCCTGGGGGATTTTCATTTTAAAAGCTATGGGGAGATGTCACAATTTCATTTTGGATCCCAGTTCACTTCTGCCCCATCAGCAGATATAAGGATAGATTTTTTTGGTTGCCCATCTGGCATCTGAGAGCCAAACTGAGGCCAACTCTGTACGGTGTCACCCACAATAATGACAGATGATGACAGGGATGGTCCAGAAGTCCACTGGTACCTCACTCCATCAGTCTTATTGATAAGTGGAAGCTGCTTATGAGTACATAAGAAAAGTCATTCTGGGTCACAGCAACTGCCTGCTGGGCCCATTACTCTGCAATGATTGTGGGAGATGGTCTTCAGGGAGGAAAATACAAATCTGGCTGCTTTCTGTAGTCCATCCCCTCATACCCCACCAGCACCTGGGCTGTTGCATTAGAGATGATAGAAGGTATGTTCCTGCCTAGACATCTCAATATCCCCTTGTGGGCATCCTGGCCATGGGTTTGTCTCATCCTTTTCTGACCTCAGGGAAACCATCTGCCTCCATGAACTCCAGCAGCCACAAGTCCCAGAAGACAGTACTGCTGTGTAAAGAAGTAATTTATTTCTTCTATTTTAAATCAAATTCCTGTTAATTTCTTTAGTGCCCCTTGCTCTGGTAATGTCAAGTTGTACAGCAGTATACAAAAGAAAGAAAGAGAAAAATAATTCAAATCCCGCAAGAGGTGTGTAACACAATGGACATATAGCTAAAAAGACATCAAAGTGCATAGCTTCATATAAGATTTTGAGGGCAGAATCTTAACTACTTTTAAATTGCTTTCTCATCCACAAGGAATGACTAGAGACTGACACCGAACAACTGTACGAAAGAGAGTTATCAATAGTACATGTCAGCGAAGAGATGTCAAGGGAGATCCTGGAAGCAGCCTGTATTTTCATTAATGAGGAGTAGAGAGTGAGCTTAAAAATTTGTGGATAACGCTGGGGCAAAAGGAGCTGAGAGCATTTTGTGAGAGTGGATTAAAATGCAAAGTAAGCAACACACTTTGAGAAAGATCCAGATAAATGTGGGAATGTTCCCAGGAGAGTCAGAGGAGCAGTTCAGAAAGTAGAAAAAAATGAAGGAACTGATTTAAAGAAGTTTGTAAGAAGAGGTGTCTCCCCATCTATAAAAGATCTTGCAAAAAAGAGAGAGAAGAAATGTTTTTTTATATGCTGAAGAAAGAGGACAACAAATTATTAGTTTGATTTCAGATTATGATTAGTTTGAATTCAGATTAAGAAAAACATAACTCTGAGGATAGTAAAACCCTGGAACAGGTTGTTTAGGGAAACTGTTTTTAAGACCAGAGTAGACAAACATGTTCAGTAACAGCCTAGGTGGTCTCAGTTCAGTCTTGATCCTAAAAAGATCAGGCTCCGCGGAAAGTCATTCCTAGCCCCGATACTCCCTAACTCCAATGCTGTTTTGATGCAGAGGGACTAAATGTGTTTAGGAGAGCTGGCTGCAACTTTTTATCCCCTGAATCCACTATCCACTGCAATTTTACTGTGTGAAATTACTCTTTCCACCAATAAATTTATTATTCAGAAATCTGTTCAGGAAACTTTATGGTCAAAGTGGGAAAGATTCAAACTTCCCCAGGGATTAACTGAGAAAAAGCCCCAAAAAGCACATCTGGCCCAACTACTGAAATGGGCACCAGCTATGAGCACATTGCCCTGGGAAAGTAGAAGTAGCAAGGCAGGTGGGAGGAACAGAAAGCTACCATTTTTCTGCCTTTCCTCCAGCTTAAATCGCTTGTTACTGGGGAGAAGAGACCGACCCCCACCTCTCTACAACCTCCTTTCAGATAATTGTAGAGGGCAATAAGGTCTCCCCTCAGCCTCCTCTTCTCCAAACTAAACAACCCCAGCTCCCTCAGCCGCTCCTCATAACACTTGTGCTCTAGACCCTTCACCAACCTCGCTGCCCTGCTCTGGACACGCTCCAGCACCTCGATGTCCTTCTTGAAGTGAGGGGCCCAAAATTGGACACAGTACTCGAGGGGCGGCCTCACCAGTGCCGAATACAGGGGCACCATCACCTCGCTGGTCCTGCTGGCCACACTATTCCTGATACAAGCCAGGATGCCATTGGCCCTCTTGGCCACCTGGGCACACTGCTGGCTCATGTTTAGGTGGCTGTCAGCCATCACCCCCAGGTCCTTTTCAGCCAGGCTGCTTTCCAGCCACTCCTCCCCAAGCCGGTAGCGTTGCCTGGGGTTGTTGTGACCGAAGTGCAGGACCCGGCACTTGGCCTTGTTGAACCTCATACAGTTGGCCCTGGCCCAACAATCCGGCCTGTCCAGGTCCCTCTGCAGGGCCTTCCTGCCCTCCAGCAGATCGACACTTCCACCTAACTTGGAGTCATCTGCAAACTTACTGAGGGAGTAAATCATACCATCCTAAGACACCTTGGGAGACTCTTAAGACTAATATTATATATTGCAGAAAAGAACGAATACATGAGCAAGGAGCAACCACCAAAGAATGGCCACGTTCGTTGCCAAAGTGAATCAGCTAAGGAGTGGTTGCTGATCAACCCAGCTTAGCTTCAGTGCAACGTTGCAGCCCGATTTCTGCAGAGTGAGAGAGCTCCTTCCCATCTTCAGCAGGGAGGAAGCAGCGTTTGCTTGGCTCCAAGACTGCTCTGGGAAAGATCAGTAGTAAACAGCTCAGTTATCTCTGCAAGGCTTCAGGGGCTGGAGGCTTTTGCATGCATGGCAGAATTTCCCTTTCCTTGGATTCCTTAAGGGACCTTAAACAGCCTTTGAAATATGATACATTGCACCCTACTGATAAAGAAGGTTAATACTTTTGCTTCTTTTCTCACAAAAGAGATCTCAATTTTATAATCTGCTATTATTTATCATTTACTCGTAGCTGATAATGAATTTTTCAGGCAGGAGAAACTGAACTACCTTGTTAAAAGATGAGCTATAGGCTGCTTTTGTCCAAGAAAGCTCTGAAACGGGAACATACACATTTTTTCCCAGTGGTTAATTTGTTGTATTGAAAGTTGTACAATCCACTCACTGCTCCACAGGTCAGCTTCTTGAGATTTTTCTCCAGACCATTTTTTATTAGCTATGAAAGTGTGATGGTGGCATATAAGCACATGGAGTTTGGCTGGAGTCGATGAAGGCTGCGGTTGCAGCAAGCCTGTTTGCAGGAGCCTTGGACACCGGTTGCAAAACTCAGCTGCTTAATCAGATTTTGAGCACTTCAAAGAGGCTTCAAATCTCAGGTTTGGGTTCAGCTCCCTGACTTTGAAATCTGGATACACCCCAAGTGCTTGGAGGCATGCAGATTTCCAAACCATTTCTGATTTCAACAAACTAAGAAGGGCCAAGGTGTCTTAGAAAACATTTCAGGCTTGTTTCGAAGAAGGCTTTGAAATCCTTTCAGCAAAGAGCTCTGAAAGGCTTTTGAGTAACTGGGTACACATTTTCTAAATGGATTTTCACGTGGTTCTACTACAAGGTAATTCAATTCCCTTTCCTGCCTGAAAAACACACAATAAGTCCACATAATGCGAGCGATAATTAGAGAGATGGAACCCACCGATTAGATTATCCCTTCCACCCACCTGCCAGTGCAGGATTGTTCCCTACAGCATACGCTGAAACCCAATACGTGCAAGGTGTTGCAACTGAGCCATCAACCTGTCCTGCTTCCAGTATTCTCTGAGCAAGCACTGGACCTGGGGGAGTGGGAGCGGGGAAAGGACTTTTTCTCCATATGATGCAAAACTATTCATTTTTTGCAATGAAAATGCAGCAATCCAAATTTTTTAATCCAGTAACAGGAAAGGGGGTTGTTAATGAGGTCCCCTCCTCTCTGCAGCCCTTTGGAGGCAGAAAGCAGAGCTGGAAAGCTGCTGAAGCTGCCCAGATCGAGGTCTTCTGGAGCGCAGTGAGAAGGGTCTGCACTGTAACATCCTGCGGGCTGACCCCTGCACCCAAGTTCATGGCCAGAAAAAGGCCAAAGAGCGACTAGGCAGGTGGTGGAAGAAGAGAAAAAAAATGAACTGAGGGACCACCACGAAAAATCCCTTTTTGATTGCATTTACCATAAAAGACCTTAAAAATTAGCCTAGTAGGAAACAGTGAGATCTCCCCCCAGAAAATTTTGATGTGCACAAGGATAAAATGTTAAGATGCCACTGGGACTTGACTAATAAAATAAAAACCTGTTTGGGCTATTTCCATGTGAGTGCTTTTACATCTTTGCGGAATAAGCATGAACCACATTTTTCCCTGCCCTCTCTAACAGCATCCCTTTTGTGTTCCTTCTCCCTCATCCCTGTCATTAGCCACTATCTCTGCAGCCCCGTGGCTGGCTGGAACAGAGCCACTACGTTTGAAATATATTTAGATGTCCTCTCTGTAAGAGAAAAATTGAGAAGGGAAAAAAGCATCCATGGGAGGAGGAGGTTAGGGAAGCTCCCCTCCTTTTCCCCGCTCCCCCTGGGAAGAACAGACCGATCTGCAAACACATTGTGTGCATTTTACACTTATTTCCTCTGCTCATTTAATGTAGAAAAGGGGCTGCTATGGCTTGTGTTATACATGTCAATTTTGAGACACCAGGCATCTTCTCAAAAGCTGGCAGATGGATTGCGATGAAAATGAGTGTAGCTACACATGACCTTAAAACTCAGCCTGAGAGATGCCTGCAGCTCAACACGGGACTATCTCGCCCTCCTCCCCTCCCACGGCCATCACCATCTTGTACATCCGAGAACAAGGAGTATTTCTTGACAGGTTCCTTTTGAAAGTCATCCCCTCCTGCCTTAATATCTTGGCCCTCTAAATCCTCACTCAATCTCACTTCCCGTGGACCCTCGCCTGGCAGGCTCACAATCAATGCTGTCGCCCAGCTTGGGATAAACGGATGCCTACAATACACATTTTCCTATCCTTGGGGGAAAAAAAAATCATTCAAGACCTTGACATATTTTTTACCCTTAGCTGGGATAAAAAGGCAAAATCTGCTGTAAAATGAAATCAGATGAGAAAAAGCCACACCTCCCTCCCCCTTGAAAGGATTTCAGTGCATGGAAAATGTTTTACTTGGCAAATCTGTAATGAATTCAGTTTGGTTTTGACACAACCTGTTGATTTCATGCAATTCCTATAAAACTAATTTCTAAATAACCTCCACAACTTTTTCATTCCAAACAGAATGACACAACAAAGAGGTCTTTTTCAAGGCACAAACTTGTCAAAATCCGTACAAATCCACAAAAACATCACTTCCACTCAAATGATATTTTCCCTCAGAAACTGGTTTTAATCCATGCTTTTTCCCTACAGTCCTCAGTGATCCATAAACATCTTCACTCGCTAATTACTGGTCCACCGCTGGGCCGGTGATGAACATCAGCCTGGTGTTCCCACCACAGACCTGCCAGATAAACACTGTCATAGAGCAGTCCAACCATTGGTTTTGGTCCTAATGGAGGATACAAAACTGTAACTGCCACAAAACATCAGAGAATAAAAAGGACACACTTGTCTCACTCAATTGTCTTCATGTCCTGATCAGCTCCACCAGTTAAATGTTGATACATTGTCTACAGAGTTGTGGTTACAGATTAAATGGCCATTGCCAAAGGATATCTTCTAAAGTCCCCTCATTAAACACTTTGTATGAATCAAAGGTATCCAAAGAGGATGTATCTTCTCTGCATTTGGGTCATTTACTTCATTTCTGTCACAGTAAAACCTTCACTCCATTGAACTTCTCAATACACAATGGAAAGACCACTACGTCCAACAAGAGTTAAAATGAAGACACCCCACAAAAGGGCAGGCGCATGCATCTTGCAACTTGACTGTCTGAGTCTCCACCACAAAGTAACACAAGGAGCAAGGAAGAATTATGAGAACTATCTGCAGAAAGCCAAGCCAGCAGATAGCAACTAATGAGACAGCTTGAAATCCAGCCATTGCAGCCACCTAACAAAAAATCTGGAAATTCTGTGAAATTCTGGAAATACACAATTATTTGGCTGTTGAAGGGTCTACTGCCCACCTAGAGATGCTCAGACTGCTGAAACATGGAATTGGTTTGTCTTGGAGGGAATTAAACACATCCTGAGAAGAGACAGGCATGTCTGCTGTGTGCTCAGTGGAAGTTTGGGTATAATGACCTTAAATCACAAATATTAATGGGACGAAGCACACTTGGATTTTTAAAATGCAGGAAGAAAAATCCTACAAATTCACCTTTGTAGTTTACAGGGTTTTTTTAAGGCTGGGAGCACTGGTCCTAATTGGGTTAACCTAATTGGGTTGCCTACTTAGAGGAGCCTTAAAGTAGAGTGACAACTCATCACATCAGCAATGACTGCAAGAAATGACTTAGAGAGACTCAACACAGTAAAAAACAGCTGCTGGTTCATTACAAGTTCCTGCAGAGGTGGGCCGCTTAAGGAATTTCAAAAGGTATCTTGTGCCTGCTTGTATAACGCAAAAGGTGTCTGCAGCCTTGTCTTGGCCACAGCAACCACTAACAGGCTTGGGCATCTGTAGACCATACAGTATGTTAGAGATGTCCTTTACCTGCATGCATGTGCTACCTCCCCAATTATTTGCCTCTTATTCATACATGTTCCCCTCTTCCCCTTCCCTCCTCAGGGCTCAGAGTGCAGTCAGTACCTGCTGCAGAAACCCTCACCTGTCCTGGGTCCCGTGTGACCCCACTTTCTCGTTCTTCATGCAGAAATCGGGTGAGCTCTGCAGGTAAATCAGCTCTGTCTCTTTAACCGGCCTGATATCAATATCCTTTGGCACAAGGTATTTGCGTGTGCCCATGGGCCGGTGAACGACCTTGGTGGCTGATAAATACTTGTTTTTGAGGTCCAATGCAATGTCTCGCAGCTCTTGAAGGCCCTTCCAACAGGTCTTGATAGAGCATGACCCAGAAACTCCATGGCACTTACATTTCATTTCAAGAGAGGCTTTCAAGACCTGCAAAAAGGAATGCAGGAGTTAGGAAATGCCCTTCTCTTACCTCCAAACATCCCACAAGCTTGCTAAAGAAGGCACTTTCTTAGCAGGGACTGCCATAGAAAAGGACTGCTGCTCTGATTTCTGCACAGTCACTCTAGAGTAGCTACTGTGCAAAGGGAATGAGACCCCACAGCTCCTTGGTGATCACTATCAGCCCAGGATTACTTTCACCAAGGCACCTTTGCAGCCAGCAGACAGAAGAGTATTTTGAATTTTGATCAGATCTCTACATAGGGCTGCATTTCCACCCTCTAAATTCCTAAGGAGCTGAAAACCAAAGCAATCCATAAATAGAAAATTAACATCCATTTCTGCCTCCAGCAGCTTTGGGCTTTGGGTAACAGAGATGTCAAGGCTCTGATGAATTCAGGGCACCCTCACCCTGCCTTTCTGCTGGCCATGGAGCCAAAGGAGCCTTTTACTTTGGTTCTGTCCTACTCTCATTTCTGTAGAACATGGCAGGACACTGCCAGGAAGGAATGAATGCACCAGTCATGGCAACACTGTGTCCCAAACAAAAATCTGCTCATTACAATTAAAACAAAAACTCGACATTACTAAAATAAAAAAAACAGACAGAAGGGGAATGGTAGAGAAAAACACCCAGGGGAGGCAAGTTCGGCATGGTTGTGCTCTGCAAAGGTGAGTTCAGCCTGTAGCTACACAGTCAGCTGCCAATGAGCTCAACACGCTCCAAGTTTTATCTGCTCCAGCGCCCAAGCACAGGCAGCCCTGGAAGGACTAAGCTAGGACCAGCCTAGGGAACCGCTGCAGCCCCAGAGGTGCGTGCAGGGCTCAGCTTTACAGTCCCCCACCCATTTCTCCAGCTGCATGGAGGGCTGCAATAGGGATTTGCACCTCGGTGCACATCAAGCTCTGCTCATGGCAAGCATTATGCCTCCACTAGTTGCAAACTGTTAAAAGCGGCTTCTGCCAGGTATGGGAATAATCATTAGCGAAGCAGTCTGAAAAGTAAAAATCAGCCCTCCTGGTTGCAGGGATGGCTGGGAGGCAGCTGCTGATGGATGCGTCTGGCAGATGATAATCCTCCACGCTTACACAGCACTTCACCTGTGCAACACCCTTGGCAGAGCACGACAGGACCCATCCCCACCACACCTCCTGGGGTAAGCAAGCCAGAGCCATCCTTGGCTGTGGAAAGGGTGGCAATGAGGCATCCCACCCACGGTTATGTAGGGCTCATAATAGCATTCAGAACCTCCTGAGTCCCAGCGTGAGTTATATAGCCACAGTCTTCAGCAGGCCAAAGGAGTTCAGAGCAATCTGGGAGAAACCTGCTCCTTTTGCTAGCTGATAGAGACACTGAGCCTCACAGAGCAACCGACCACTACAGATGATTGTACAATTACAATAACTCTCGTGGATTTGTTACCTGTCTCCCTACTTCACTGTTGTGCAGATGCATCAGTTTATTGGCTTGTGATCCTGATTTTTTCATCTTCATGGGAGCATCTGAAAATTTGGACCCCATGATAAGACCATAGTTGAGGTTGTCTGCACATCCTCCCCATCGATACCCAGGTCCAGGTGTCTCACCTGGGATGGGACCACAGGAACAGCCAGGGAGGTCCCCGGTGGTGCAGGCTCTGGCAATGGTGTGGCTGATGGCAGCAGCAGAAAGGGCATACACAAATGCTGACTCCCTTGTGCCTGGAAGAGACAAGAACTCCAGCTCAGCCTCTTGGGACACCTAAACATTCCCCAAAAAGAGACCTACACAATCTGTGCCCCACTGAGCAGCAAATGCACCAGCTCACTGCAGCTGAAACCTCCCATGGCATCACCAGCTTGGACCACATCTCCTAAGTGAGCTCTTCAACACGAGGTAACATCTCAACAGGGCAAGGAGGCACATGGACTTATGCAACTTGTCCATCGTGGTGTGATCTGCTCTTGGAGCACGTGAAGAAGCCCTGCCATGGACTCTCCTGCCTCCTTTTGCCCCTGTGCTGGATGCTGCTTGCCAGCAGGTCATGGAGCTGGCATGCATGAAGCTTGGGGAGGTGGTGGGAGGCCATAGAGCTGCAGCACAAGTGTGCAAGGATGCTCTGACCCATGAAAGCTGACTTTGCAGCCTCAAGCGTAGCGTGTGCTGCTTGACAAGCCTGCATGTCTTAAACAGCAGCTCCATGGCTGTGAGCAAGTGCAACCATGCCTGCTAATGAGATGAGCAGACCAGATTGGTGTCATGGTTTCTAAGAGCTGTGGGAGACCAGGTCTTGGACTTGAGAGCTCCTGGGCATGACTGGCACCATAACGATGAGCATGCTCTTAGAGAACAGGACAACTAGGCTATGTAGTCCCTCCACATCCCCTCTGGTAGCAAGACCCTTCCCAGCCCCAGCACGCATACACACGTGCTGGCTGACTCTGCTCACTCATGTCCCCAGCTGAGCCAGCAGTGCTGTTTACCTCTCTCTAAGTCCAGCAGGTAGTTAGGAGCCAGCTCAATGGAAGAGCAGTTCCACCGCATGTCTGAGAAAGTTTTACGGCAGGTCTTTATCACTTCTCGTGCTGCCTGGATGATGGTCTGCATTAGCTCCAGGTTGCTGCGGCACAGCTGCACCTGGGAAACCACCAAGCCTTCGAGCTGCTTGCAGTGCTGGGTTTGATTCAGGGCCAAAGCCGAGGGAGTCTTGGACAGAGCTCTGAGGAGACAAGCACATGCAAAAAGGCATTAAAACCCGCAAAAAAGTTAATCTTCAGGTCAATATTAATTTCTCCACTACCTCCAGTTCAGTGAATGCTTTGGCCTGTGTTCATCTGACTTAATTTTAGCTACCTGTAAACAGGTGTTTAGTTTAAGCTGGTGAGAAAGATGGGCAGCTATGAAGAGTGATTTATCTCATGTAAAGTAGGTGTTTAAGTTAGGTGGGAAGAAACACCCTCTAGAAGTGTGCATTTCTCCCCATCATCTAGGGGAGCCTGGACAAAGCTCCTGGGGCATACGCCAAGTTGACTGACTGTGTAAATCCTTATGGGATGTTTTTTTTCTGAAGAATGAAGAGAACGGACCTCCCAACAGAGTGAAAAATGACCCATCAGTTCCATGATAACAGAAAGCTGGATCTTCCAAGACCGTGGTATTCAGAAAAAAAAAAAGCAAAGTTGGTGTTATCAGTGTTTTGCATTCAGCATCTGTCTCACACACTCTCTAAGGATTATGCTAAATGTCATGTAATTAATTATGGAGAAAATCCCCTGCAAGGCCCAGGGAAAAGCCACCAAGTCTGCAAAACTTAGAGTTAACGCCAAGGGCCTCCACCAGTTCCATCACTGTTGCACGTAGATAAGTCTGTTTCTCTAGTCTCCAAAATTGTAGCGCAGAAACATGATGAGAGTATGTGCAGAGAGAGTAGCATGGTCAAAACTGAGAAGGGATCCCCTAGCACCAGCACCATGGAAGAAACCAACAACACTCCAAAGACCCCATTGGTTCTTCTAGTGTGCAATTGCCAATGTTTCCAGGTAAAAAAGAAAAAAGCAAATGCTGCCATGCATCATACAGGGCTGTGCTCTTCTCCAAGCACCCACAGTGATCAGCAGAAGCCTGGTGTGTAACTCTCTTTGTATCTTTATGACCTGCTTAGGGCAGTCATAAATGTTATTCACTCCCATAAAACAACTTTCTAGCTGGCTGCATCAGTAACTGGCATCTGATCCTGGCAACACAACTGCCTTAACACATATTTCCTTCTCTCCTTGTTAAATCTGTTGCCTTTCAGTTTCATCCTAAGCCATCTTGGTTAGGTTGGCTTATTAGCAGACACATTTCTGGGCGCATTTCACTTTATTACTGTAACATCCACATCCTTCAGAAGTTAAATGAGATGGAAACAGAGATAAAATTGAGCCCTAACCAAGATCGGGGGTATTAGCTCTGATCTCGGTTTTCAGGAAAACACATTTATGTTCCACCAGCTCCCTCAAGGTTGTCTTGAACCAGCTGCTGTGTATGTTGGAGCTCTCTCTGGGCTGTGCATAACTGCTAACCCCAACCGCTCTTCCAGCAGGGAAAAGCTACGGTCCTTACTAGGGCTGAGTAGGTCCGCACTGACAAATTCCCAGGCGGCTGGAGTTTGGCATTTCTGGCACTAGATAATCAGTGGCAAACTTGGAAGGGAAACCACCACTCTGCTAGCTATGTAAATATATACATCATACATATATTTAAAGAGGTCCATTAAATATACAGTGAACAGAAGTTTTGGCCAGTGAATTTCAAGGGAAAGGAAAAAGTGGAGTATTTAATCATCAGAAATTCTGCCCTGTAGTTCATCTCAGTCCCTTGCACACTGTTGCTCATGCAACGCTCCCTGTCTGGAGAGGGGCACCTCCAGAAGGCAACTCATCCTGCCTTAGATGTGTGCTGGACCTGAACTGGTGGAGACAAAACCTGTTGGTGATATTCTAGGTGCTCACGTATCTCAGATATATCGCATCTTTTAAGGTAGAGGCATCAGTCTTGGGACAGTACGAATGTCACCTGACTGCAAACCTCTACAGTGTGAACCTCATGATATTCCTGCAAGGTCCTTCTTCAGCCCATGGAAAGAAAAAGCCATGTCTAGGGAGTAATTCGTCTGATGTGCTTTTAAGATCTACAGTAGGATAAGATGACTCATGCCCTCGAAGTGCTCATTTTCTGCTCTGGCTATAGAGGGAACCCAGGCACCGAGCTCGGACACAAACATCTGGACTGTATAAGCAGAGAGCTGGGTGAGATGAGTCCAACCCCTAGCACTTGGCAACAGAAACCTGTGAAAACTTATCCCAGAAAGCCTATCAGCAAGTCTCAGGAATGGGCTGAAATGCAAATCAGGCAAGAGGCCAAAGCAGCTCGTCACTAATAGAGTAAAAATGATAAATACTCCAGCACAGTACGGCCCAGCAGCAAAATAAGCAGGCAGAGTGAGGCAGATGAAATGAGAGAGCTTCACAGCCTGAGCTTCAGGCAAATGAGGAATGCTCCAGGTCTCTGAGAGATGCTGTACTATGGGGCACCAGCTCAGTTTTCTAATCAGAGGTGCCAAGTGACACTTTAGAGGCCTTGGGATGCTTCACCTGGCCCTCCAAAAGGATGCATATATCTCCTAGGTCCTGCACCATATTTTCTAATCCTGTATAGAGATCTTCAGCATCTTTAAAGGACCAGGAAGCCTACATTGAGGCACCTGCATCTCATCATTACAGACAAGTCAGGAATAGCAGAAATAACCACCTACAAGTTGGGATGAAAGCTGAATTCAGACTGAAACTCGTCCCCATTGTGAAAAAAGGGGATGTGGTACAACAAGACCATGTCATTACAGATGGCCTGAAATGATCACCATTAGAGAAGCAGATTTATAGTGCAACAAGAAAGAAATTTGCTTTGTGGAAGAGGGAAATATATCTGCCAGACAGTGAAGAGAGGAAGGACCGTGGCCCCACTGGGGAGAACTCAGTAAATGGCAGCAATGGCTGTTTCTTGTCGAATGAGCTGAGCTCCAAGGAGCCCGCCAAGAATAAAAATGCAAGACGCAGGAAGGTGTTTTCTGAACATCTCCCAGGCCTGAACTTCATGCCTTTGCTTGTGAGAACCTATAATTGGAAACATCTCCAAGCGTCGGGAGGAAAAAGTAAAGGGTAATGGAGATGGAAAAGAAAACTCACAGTTACTGGAGTCACTTGCTGAGACCAAAAAGTGCATTTATAAATCACAGATCAGGAATGTGAGAGGCCTATTAGGTCATCTAGTCCGTGCCCTGACAGCCCAGGTTTGCTCAGTCTCTGTCCTACATTCAGAAATGTCTTATCCACCCCTTGTCGCTTTAAACCTTCCCCGTGGAAAGGCACCAACCCTCCCTGCTCCCCAAATTCTGGCAGCACCAGGGAGGGATGCCCACTGCCTGCAAAGGACATTGTTGGGGAACAAAGTCCGTTTGTGGGACAGTGGAAAGGAAATCACCTTCCCTCAGAAGAGTCTTGTCCATGATGGGATTTGGTGGTGGGTCTCTATCCCATCTCCACCCAGTCTCTGTTGACCACCAGCACTGGGAGGGGAAACAGGCAGACTGAATTAAGCAGCCCTCAGGGAAGAACAACCTTTAGTCCTCAATCTGGTAAAAAAAAGCTGATAAACATCTTTCTTTGGACTCACACCCTTCATCCAAGAAGCAGCATGTGGGGATTTTACCTGTTGCCATCCCATAAATGCTGCTTTTCACTGTTTCCTCCTGCTAACACTGTGCTCTCCTCTCTCCTGCCCCATCTTTCATTCTCCAGAAAGCTGAGGACAACTGAGGGGTGGTTGTTTTTTTTAAAAAATATATGTATTTGACCCATCCCTTTAAATAAACAGGCCCCAAACCAAACATCTCCTGCTTTATATATAGCATAGCAGGGCTTTCAATTGAAGTTATGGATACTGACAGAAAACCATAAACGTAATTACAGAGGAAATATGATGCATGGATGGATCATGACTTTCGTTTACTCTTTTAATTATCTCAGGCAGTTAATAAATTCATTTGAAAACATGAATGCTCTACAGTGTTAGGTCCTTTAAGAGGTATGGGACCATTCCTGCAGGTCTGGGCTCCGTGAGAAGACTATTCATAGGAGCAGCAGCTTGGGAGAAGTACCTTCAGATCTGAGCAGACATCAATGAAAGCCATACATGATTTGATTTACAAGGACCACTGTGCATAGGATGCTGCTCCTGGTCAAGGCAAGAGGAGAAAAACTCCTTGAATTGAGCGGTGCAGCATTGATGCCCTTTAAAACACCCTTAAAGGGTGGAAGGGTCTCCTCTCTTTCTGATGCGGGCACTCTCTGGAGGGCATCTTCCCATTGTCCCTTGTGTGATGTGACCCAAGAAGGTCTCACAGAGGGGTTGTTGGTGAAACCATGAACTTCTGCTCCAAAGTTTCTGCTTTGCTTTCCATGAAGACACTCTCATTTTTATGCTTATTCTTAAACCCCTTAATCTTCCAGGGATTTGGGTGAAACAAAAAGATTTAGACAAAATTACATGGCTGTGGAGAGTGAAGTGTGCGGTAAACTTTAATAAAGAGAGGCAGCAACTGGGGTTTTTTTCATTTGTTCTCATTGTAGGTTTTTTATCTGTAGGAGCCTCATTTTCTCAGGTTTTCAACTGGAAGAGGCTCACAGGACTATTACAATGACCTTGTCTAAGCTCGGGGTAGTCAGAGGCAGCCCATGCCCCTGCCACCCTGCCCTGCATCAGTCCTGGCCTGGGGACCACAAGCACTGGGAAAGCCACCATGTCCCCTGATGAATGCTTCCAGTGGTTCTGCAAAGCCTTTTCAAAACAGAGAAGTGGGATTTATATAGTAAAAAAAAGAAATAAAGAGGAGGAAGAGGGAGAGGAGTGGGGGGAAAAAAACCCAAACCTGAAGTAAAAGCTTAAAATAAGAGCTGCTTTCAGATACAGTGCCAAATCCAGCACTGGCAGTAGTGGGCACAAGGCCATTGACTTCCAGCCCAAACTTGACTGAAGTTGATGCCAGCGGCAAGTTGGCTCACCGAGCACCGAAGAAGGCCGTGGAGCTTTGTCAAGTTTTCCCGAGCTGCCTACAGACTGAAGAGCGAACTTCAAAGCCGTTGTCCCCCCTCCTTCCTCGCCCCCAGCCTGCTCCCCTCCCGCCGTCCCCGTCCTGCAGTCCTTTCACGGCAGCTCATCTAGCAGCTCCCTTGCCAGGCAGACCGTCTCCTCGCAGGCGCCCATGCCCCGATGTCCCAGCTCCCTCCCCAGTTGAAGGAGAGAAGCAGGAGCTGCCAGGAAGCACAAAATCTTTCCATTTTCTCCCCTGCTTTCTGCTGACTGCAGAAAGGCTGTGGTGCTGCTCAAGGTCAGTGAGCTGGGGGACATCCCGGGTTCACTGAAATGCACAGCTGAGCCACCTTTTGCTCCTGAAGGGCTGTGATTTAACCATGGGAATTGTGCAGCAAAGCTGACCTCGTAGCTGGGAACGGTACTCAGCTAGGGATGGCTCCAGAGGGCATGGGGCATGTCCAGGCCACCACAACAGGGTCAGGCAGGGACTTCCCAAAGTGATCAAGAGCAACCTAAAAATCATGGCATTCCTAATGCTGCCACTTGCTGTCATGGGCTGATGCTGCAAACCACATAAAAAACCCCACTTGCTGCATTTGGCTTCTTTACAACCACTCTTGTGTTGAAGGTGACACTCAGTACAGAGGGACAGCCCAATCTGTGTCTTGGTGCCTGGGCAGAGGAGATGCCAACCCGCAGGGAGGCACAAGTGTCTCGAAAGCCACTCTGTGCCTGGATATCCCAACATCTGCAGACCTTTGCAGCGTGCACATCTGGCCGCAGCTCCATCTAGTGTTCATCTATTTTTCAGCTCTACCCAAACAAGTTGCTTCAGCAACCTGCTTGGCCAAACCCAAGCCCTCCTAGGAAAGCTAAAGGGGGTGAAAAAGGAGATGGGTAAGGCGATAAAGTTCCTACATGCATTGGCCCTAAGACATCTCTCATTGAAACCTATGGCTGCCTCACCTCCCCAGCTGCTGTGATGCAAAACAAGCACTGAAGACCACAAAGCAATGCAAAAAAACCCCTTCTCTAATGACAGGAAAGTGTTTGCAAAAAGCAGAGTGCAAAAATGAGACTCAGAGGCTCATATGCATTGAATCTCCAAGGCAGCCCTGATCCTGCAAAGATCTGTCTGTACCCTGACTTTACACCCGAGCGTCTCCCTGGAGCTCAGATGGAAGAGGCCAAAATATGAAGTTTCTCCAGCAGCAAGAGCAGGTTTACAAGATGCTGACCGTCCCCGCACCACGCTGGATGCTCGACGTTGCACACCTCTGTGGCAGGGAAGGGCACAGTGCCGATCTACAACAGCTGGGGATCTGGACCACAGAACTCATAAAAATAAGCCAAATAAAATAAAACAAATAGCTCCCTTTTACCTTCTCCCCACTTTTAATAATTTACAGGGGATATTCATGTTACAGGGAAGTCCTAAATGGCTGAAGAGTGTGTTTTTCTTCTCCCTCTCCCCCTGCAATTACATCACACGCTGAATCAAAATTGAATTTCCTATCGCCTTTCATATCAGTCGCTCCCTCTTCCTCAGGCTTGCAAACCCAGCCTGCCAGGCTGGCAAAACCCACCTCCTTATCTTCCCCCTCCCGTCCCAAATTCTCTTTGAAGCTCGCCTCTGGCACCATGCCTACAACAACAGCGCAGAGAGCAGACTGCTGAGACAAGCCCACGACCAAAAACATCTCATAGCACTTTCTCCCCTCTTCATCCCGTCCTTTTTCCACCCCCCCCTCTCCGTTCACGAGCATGAGAAGGGGCAGGGTTTGGTTGTATAGCTCCCAGAGCATGAGTCCGGGGCTGGGATTGCATCTCTGAGGTATTACTTGGTATTTGGTAGCATCGATCTCTATTTGCCGAGAGTTTACACACGCTATTTCCAGGGATGGTCCCCTAGCCCCAAGGATGGCAGCACCGCCGCAGTAGGGGAAAGAGAGTGATGGGGATGGGTGGGGGGAAATTGGCCCATGTTTCCATAGAAAAACAAGGGTGGGGAAGGGAGGAGAAACTGCAAATGAAAAAAAAAAACACCATAATTTTGTGAAATCCCAGCTGGCAGCATCCCAGTTGCACGAAGTGCCCTGGGACAGGGAGTGCAGGTCTCCGCCAGGTTTTAAACAGGTGTGAGGGGAGCCCCGGCGGTGCATCTGGATGCAGTTCATGCTTCAAATGCCACTTTAATCCCAGCTTTCATCTTCCCCACTCGCTCTTCGATAGGGGGGGATGTGTCTGCTGGGAAGGGGAGGAGCGGCAATGTCTTTCCTCCAACTACCTCCTCCCTACCCCATCCCCAAAAGCAACCCTTGCAGCTTAACCACTTACCAGCCAAAAGGCTGCTTTTGCCAGCAAAGCTATGAGAGACCTTGCCCTGCCTTCCAGCCTTTTTTCATGTCTACAGCTTGTCAATGTGCTATCAGGTTCCCTCTGAAGCTCATCTCACCCCTACCCTTCAGAGGAACCCAGGCCCTTCGCTCTGGATTTAGCACCTTGCTTAAGCAGGACCCTAACGCCAAGCATATAAGCAAGCTCCTCCACTCAGTTATGGGTCTGTACATAAGTGTCCTGATGAATCAGGGTGCCACAAAACATCTGTATTTCTGTGCTGCATAGAAATGAAGGTTGCAAATGAGTCCAGGCTCTGCCAGCCCATGGGCATGTTGCTAGATGTCCTGCAGAGAGGAGATGCTCACCTTTGTGCAAGGTGCTGGATACATGCAGAGCTGAGAGCCTAAATACTCGAGGAAGCCGGTGGAAAGAACTAGCTGGGCTACGTAATTTAGCTGTGGTGGCTGCTACAAGGTGTAAAGACAAGATGGTGAAGAGCAGATCAGATCCTGACTCTCCTCTACTTCCAAGGTGGTCCTTAGAGTATGGAGACAGCACATTTTAATGCCCTAAAATAGGTGACTATTCCTCCTGCCTGACCATATTCATTTAAACACCTTGTGGAGGGATTCACCCTGCTTCTCTTTATGCATATAAAAGGTGGATGTGTGGTCTCAACCATCTCCCTGCAGTCCATGGCATCTCCAGAGGACATCTCTTGACATTTGTGTTGGATGTCGCTTTGGAGAGGGTGAATCCCCACCTGGAAGGTCCTCTCTCCTCTGACTGCATGCAGGGCAGTGAAAACACTGGCTCCAACAAGACCTCTACCTTGAAGGTGTCCAAATTTAAGAGAGCCTTTAGAAAAGGTGGCATGGGGAAAATGGCAAATGACAACGATTGGGACAGTGGAATGGGAACTAGACATAGCACAGAAGGAAGAACAAATCAGGAACCTCTGGTCTCAGTTTCCCCACCTAACCCCAAGATCTTCACCGACACACTGTACCCTACACAACAGACTCTTCCTGGCATTGCATTTAATTGTGCTTTTTCTTTTACAGAAGATGCTCACTTGAGGCCAGCCCACATCCCTGTATTTATTTTGTGCACAGCTTCAAACCCAAGTAGAAAAGACAGATCACTCATCAAGGACATGAAACCAGATGGGTGTTGGAGGGGTTTGTTTGTTTATTTTGCAGTAAGCAACTAATTGATTGCTTGCTTAAGCAAAGAAATGAGATAGTGATGTTTTCACTTTGTTTGCAGTGACATTACCTCTGCGGAAACTCAATCCAGACTTGACCACACTCCCTGGTATTTCTTCAACCTCCTCCCTACCCCCCCCCCCATTTTTAACACCCTTCACGAAATCCAAAGGTTAAAAGGTCCACAAAAAAAACATGTTATCTGTCAAGCATCCCCTGTGGCTGGAGATTGGCGGCATTATCTTAGCTGCCGTCCCTACTGCTCTCAGCTCCTACTCAGCATGACCAGCGGTCCCGGTGGGAGAGTTTCCCAGCGCAGCAGGAGCTAATGCTAGAAACTTCATTAAGTGGCTCATGTGAGCGTTCAAGTGTGTGCCTTTCCTTTGGTATCAATGAGGAGAAGAAAAAGCGAGCCTAAATCATGCATATTTTGGAAAGAAGATGGAGACATATTGTTAGCACAAGCCCCTAGTACACACACTTGAAATCAATGAATGCCTGGAGAAATGCAGCAGTTGCTGCTCTTTAAATGGCTTTACAGTGTGCTTCATATTGCAGTTGCAAAAACGGGTAACAGACCAGCAATGCCTACAAAGACTTTAAAAATGCATAGAGATAGCCAGGTACTTACATCCATTTTATCCCATAGCAAATCCCCGTCTGCAGAATCAAAGACAGAAAACCAGCTAAGAAAAATCGTGGGCTCGGCTTCATTTTCTCCACCGTCCCCCACTTGCCGAAGGAAATCAGCTTCTCCAAAGCAAAAAAGGAGTCTTCCTAATTTTCTGCACGACGTATTTCCCTGCAGTTTGGGCGTTGCTCCTCCTTACAGATGAACAACCTGAAAGGAGAGAGAGAAAGCACAAGCTACAGTTAACTCTGAAGCTTAGCGAGTCGTCGCGCGAGAGAGATCTATTATCCAAATTGCAAAGGAGTGGTTTATGAATCACGACAAAGTTTGGATTATCCCCTCTCAGCCCCCTCCCTCGCCAAGCCTTGATACAACCTTTCGAGTCAACAGACAGACAAACCGTATGGCTTGAATTACACCCTGAGTTATGGTCTGATTGTGTGTTTCCATTTAACCCTACATATGGCAAGACTTCATTCGCTGCTTCACGTTTTTTTTCCCCCCCATCTCTCCAAAAGGTTTGTGTAAGTGCTCGGGAAGAAGAAAAAAAAAAAAAGATAAATCTTTAGATGTGCCCAATCTTCAGCTATTCATCTCTCCCTTCCTTCTCTCCAGATTTCTTCCCCCCCCCGCTCTTTTTCTGCAGAGAAGACAAATTATAAAAACTGCGTTTCCCGACTCCACACAGGTGCCCATGCCCTGCAGATGTTTCAGTCTGATCTGTTACAACAAATGTGTTTTGCTCTTTCCCTTCTGCTTTCCTTCTCACCTCATTAACTCTGCCTCTCACTTCTTCCAAGTCCTCGGGCACCTGGAGCTCACGGAAAGGGCTGCAACTTCGTAAACATAAAATCACATTTCTGTCTCTGGGGAGCAGCCAGGAGACAAAAGCTCTCAAGGATCCCCCTCCTCTTTGTCTTTTTTTTTGTTGTTTTTCCCTTCTTCAGGCCAAACAAATAAACAAACCAGGTGCAGGACTTAAATTCTTAGAGGGGTCCTCTCTGTCTCCAGGGCACGGCTTGCTTATTTTAGCAGCGGTATTAATAGCAGTAAATGGGTTTCCCTTCAGTTATTCACTTCAGACACTGCTCTGGGCTGCTCTTTGTGGTCTTTGCGGTGGTTTCCCACCCCACGAGAAAGCCAATAGTAAAATAAACAGAAAAACCTGCCCGCCACATTGCACCTCTGGAGTCTCACAGCCCATCGCACGCTGGCATCCCCAAGCCGTGACCGCGCATCCCCCCCCACCGCCGCCCCCTCGCAGGGGTTTGGGATGGGACCAGGAATGGCTGGAGCAGTTGGCATTGCTTCGGGGAACCCCTTACCCTGGGAAAAGCACATCCCACCTGACTCCCAGCTCTGGCTTTGTCCCAGCTGCAGCTTTCTGCCTTGATACCCCCATTTGAGGAGCAATTGGGTCAGCGGGGAAGGAATATTTCTGGGTGTTTTCTCTGCCATCTGCAGTGTATTTTTCCATTCAGGCTGCTTTTTGGCTATCCCAACACCAGTGCCTGGTGTAAAGGGTTACTAGAGAAGTGCTGTTATTATAAAGGATTTTAATAACCTCTAGGGGCGAGTTCCCGGCTCCCTTGAAGTCCGAGACAAAACTCTGACTGACTACAAGGGAGGCAGGATTTCATCGCCACGGGTTGTTTTTCTTTAATGCCCACTCGGATTTGGGTTTGATGTGTCCCTTGAAGGCAACGCTCCCACGAGCATCCAGGCATACTTCTTGTTTCAGGGTATTTCTGTATCTTTTCATCTTTGGAAGCTCTTTTCTTCCCACCCCTCCATGAGCACACTGGAAACCTTCAACCCTTAATCCTGTCCATGCCTTTTAGTGTCCATTTAGATATTTCAGAGCCCTTATCTCCCTCCCGTGAACTGCTGAACAACACAAGAGTCGGGTGTAAAATGTCTCAGATGGTCTAAAACCCTCTTGCTAACCCTGACCAGCCAAAATCATCCTCTGCTTTGCCCCCTGCCTTGAAAAAGTCACAGTTTGGGGGTTCCCCCCCCAGGGAGGAATAGAAATGATCTAACCCCCCCATCCCCACCCCAAGAGCCGCAAGCTTGGCCTGCAATCGCACCCCTGTTATTTGGGGAGGTAATAACGCCTTTTTCCACTCAGTCCAGCACAGGTTACGTTTGCAAGAGGAATTTGCAAGGGGAGGGGAGGGAGGGAGACTCTTTGGGGCAGACGTGATGTTTACAGCTCTGGAGAGCTCTGGGTCACTGATCAAACCAGCAGCAAGTGGCCTGCGGACGCCTAAAATCCGGAGCCGTTTTTAACTCAAAGCTCTCTTTTTCTCTTCACCCCGAGGCTGTTTGCAGCCAGCCCCACTCTTGCACACAGAAAATGCTCCCATCCAACACCTCCAAGAGTCCGGTCCCGGGGACGGGAATAGACGATACGAACTATATATAAACGTGTGAGTATCCATCGCACGTTTTTCCAGCTTTCCCATCCAAGAAGGAAAGACATCCACCTGACCCCGCTGCCAGCCTGCAGCTCCCCCCGGGAGCACTGTCGCCTGGTTTAGGGGTAGCGCATCCCCAAATGACCTGCAATGAGGATGGGGAGCAGGGACAGGGGGGTGGTGGGGCTGCTTGCAGCCCCCAGGTCTCCCCTCTCCATGCAGCTTCTCCTCTCGCTTGCAGCTCCTGGGTCTCCCCTCTCTCTTCCAGCCCTCTGCATCTCCCTTCTCCATTGCAACCCCTGGGTGTCCCTGCTACTCTGCAGCCTCCCGGGCTCCTCTCTCCATTGCAGCCCCCTGCATCTCCCTTCACGCTTGCAGCCCCGAGTCTCCCCTCTCCCTTGCAGCCCCCGGATCTTAGGTGTCCCTTCTCCATCTCCCCTCTCCCTTGTAGCCCCTGGGTCTCCCCTCTCACTTCAGCCCCTGGAGCGTCCAGTCTCCCCTGCAGCTCTCGGGTCTCTGCTCCCCACTGCAGCGCATCGGTCTCAGGTCTCTCCACACCTTCTGGGTCTCCTTCTCCCTTGCAGCCCTGGGGTCCCCCCTCTCTCCTGCACCCCACCATGTCTCCCCTCTCCCTGCATCCTCCCACGTCTCCTCTCTCCCTTGCAGCCTCCTGCGTCTCCCGTCTCCCTGCATCCTCCCGGGTCTCTCCTCTCCCTTACAGCCACCAAGCCTCCTCTCTCCCTGCATCCCACCTGGGTCTCCCCTCTCCCTTGCATCCCCCCGGTCTCCCCTCTCCCTTGCATCCCCCCCGGTTCTCTCCTCTCCCTTACAGCCACCAAGCCTCCTCTTTCCATGCATCTCTCTGGGTCTC